>CM054114.1:64803344-66003344 GCA_028673005.1 Tanypteryx hageni | reverse complement strand
TAAGATAAGTCTCGAGCCCTTTTCCTTCCCTCGGCGTGAGAAAACTAGTATAAGCCGCGTGCAGTCATAAATACACGCGCCGTACAGGTTTCGATCGGCGATTTTCTTTATTTGCGTCCGCCACGTTATTTATTAGCATGAAGTATGTCATCGGGAGTATTAAATATCGTGTTATGTAACGCCATCTTTGATAACCGAGTAGAACTGTTCACATGCGGTGTTTTTTTGTAGCAGCGGTGAAAGTGGGCGCGCCGTACGTGTCTGCCCGGCGTCAGGGAAGATTCATTGCTTTTGGCAGGAGATGCTGCGAGTGACTCCAGAATCCGGTCATTCGAGGGAGAGGAGGCGGGGGGAAGGCTGGATTTGACCTCAAGTGTCACTGGCAGCGCTGTTTCGTTTCAATCAAGAAATCCTTACAATGAGTGTCGGCGTAGGAGTTTTGATCATGTATAAGCGGTGATGTCGTTTTTCGTAAAGGAATTGTGATGGGAAGAGAGCCGTTTGAACCAACTCATTCATATGATATGCTATATATATATATATATATATATATTAAGATATTAAGGGGCTCACGAGGTCCCCACCGTACTTCACCCCATCAGGCATTCCGTTGCTTCCTCCAACTCCATCGTCATCTGTTACATTTTAAAATATTATCTATGTTTAAACTAACTTGATTCTTAAATATTTTAACATTTTTAGGTAAGGGTTTAAAGAGATATTCTGGCAACATGTTCCAATCCCAGATTCCTCTATTAAGAAAAGAATATTTGGCAATATTTGTTTTTTGCGGCCTCAATTTAATTGTAAACTCATGTCCGTTTATTCCAATAAAGTCGGACTTCTCTATCCTACTCCTTAGATATTCCCATAGCCAGAAATTCCATATAAACAAAATCGGTTAAGTAATGGGAGGTGGGTCTTGCGTCAGGTGGTCTTTGTGTCCAATAATTTTCTCATGGCGGACAGTCCTTGGTTGTTGGTAATATTAATATTTTTGGAGCAGACGTAGATTATTTAGTGGTAGACGGAAAAACCGAGAGAGCGTGCACAATGAGACCAGACTGCTTAATCGATTGGCGAAAAACGAAGTCTCTTGCTGCTTTAGTTTAAGAGTTAGCGTCAAACAGGCAATCGAACCTCCGCAAGGAAACGTGCACGACGAGACAGGATACTAAATCGATTGGCGAAAAAACGAAGTCTCTATCCGCTTTCGCTTAGGAGGAGTTAGCGTCTCAGACGGACAGACCGAGCGCATAATCGGATTTTTTTGAAAAACCGCTAAAATATACAAATGTTTTGAACTCGCTAGCAATTCTATTTATATTCGGGAATTAGAGAAATGTAAATTTAACGCTCATCGTGTAGCTAAAATAATGGGACTAATGTCTCAGATGGCAAAAGTGTTTCGGCGAGGACCTATTAAGTGGCATGTGTATGTTTTGAAATTCTGAGACGGCGATACGCGTGGCCGCGGATCTATAACGCTCTGACGCAGTCACGGCTGCATACCAACGTGCCTCGATTAATAAGCAAAAATAAGCCAACAAGTTTAGATTCTTTCTGTTTGTGTAAGAATGATCACATGTCAGCAGCGGAGTTCTTCGTCAGCTGCAGAGCGTTGAGTCATGGTAGCGAGGAGGGTGATTCAATAACCTCATGTGGCGTTCGTGTAGTCGGAGATCGCAGCCTAATGTCCGAGTTATTTGTAAATTTAAGATAATATTTTTATAAATCATGTTTGAAAAATTTAACATTTCTGCTCTGTTTATTCATGAATAAGCACTTAAAAATACTTGTCTCGGGTATTTTCAATAGGCACGTCAACGTTATAAAAATCCAGATGTGCATTTCGGCTACAAAGCAGCCGTCTTCGGTGGTTGAGTTTCTGCTGTAGGTTTGAACTTGGTGAAAATGTTATGATTTTAATTGCACCATGTAATATTTGTTTCACTTGAAAAATAACACTTTTTGAAATAAAAAATTTAGTCACTGTGAGTTGCAGGATAGGCTCGAAAGTTAACGCTTTAGAATTTCCTATGGTTTTCTTGCAGGCATTGGTGCGTCAAAATCAGACACTACGACAACGCAGGATATGGCCAAATATGTATTAAGTATGGTTTTTAAGTTAAGTTTACAGAATTATTTTATTGTTTTCATTAAACCTGAAGATTATGAAATTGTGTATAATTCGTTTTATTACGCACTAGTCTATCGACTCCCTTCGAAGCGCGCCTAAGCTATAGTAAACATCCCCCATTAAGATAAGATTTCGAAATCGAGCTTCCGTTGCGATTTTTTTAAATCATTCCCACAGCTGATAAGATATTGGTTTTGCTTGATCAGTCTAGAGATTAATATAAACACAATTGGATAAATAGAAGACATGATCGAGTAGCAATTTGCATTCGAGATGTTTTTTCCCCTTATCTCGACGTCTGGGAAGTTACTCGTCATTTATTAAACGGCCCATTTCATGAACTGGGCATTCTATTAGGCCGTTCCGTCAACTTTCATCTATTCTGTCCGTTTCATGAATTGAGCAATGCCTACCGCAAAGGTCTCTTTCAAATTAATTCCTAATTTGAATGGCGTTAGAACGATACATAATTTGAAACCAACCCAACCAAATTACATGAGTCCTCTGTTCTCTCCGTTCTTAATGAGTCCAGTTTAGTTCATAAAATGGTCAATTTTAGAAGTGGGATATAAATTACTTATACATTCTGAAAATCAATCAAACCCCGATTCAGCTCCCCGCTATATAGCTCCACCCTCGCACACCGCTCATGAATCGTTGTGAACAAAACTTTCATCATATGATTACATAGAGTAAGCATATACCTCGATTTATCCCTGCATGAGCACCGTTGTCAGTGTTGGACAAACGGTGTCGCTAAATCGTGGTCTGATTGTACTGTCTTTTTCTCGAGCGTTTCGAGGAAGATAACTTTCCCTTCGGTATTCACACGTAATATCGCCAATAAGGCTGCAATTTGTGGAATCGGGCATTTGTACTCGCAAATGAAAAAAAAACACGCACACTACACAAAATTTATTTAACGTTAAATGTACAGGGCTGGTTTCGATACGGTTTCGGCATCAGCCTGGGACGAAATAAAAAAGAATCGTGGAATTGTTTTAGTCGCCTTATGATGCTAAGATTGTCTTGTTGAGTAAGTTTAATGTGAAAGTGTGTAGTTTTTCTTCATCCAAAGATGATTCATTCCTGAGTTTACTTTCATTTATTTTGATCGAGTTTTGTTTTAATAAACCACTTCGGGATGAAAGAACATCAAAATTAATCGGACACGTACTTTTTCTTATAGTCCAAATGGACACTCCCCCACTCCTTCAAAAAAGGAGATTTTTGGGGGATTTAAATAGCCGGCAGGCTTTTCGTAACATTTGAATGTTAACTACTTTTGAAGGAGTGGCCATTAGGAGTATAAGAAAAAAATACTTGTCCGATTAATTTTGTTCTTTCATCCCGAAGTGTTTTCGTACGGATATCAGAATACCAATTGTCTAACTCTTCTTGTCAGCCAAATCGTTAGAGATTTTATATAAATACTTTATTTTTGTGAAAAGGAGACAAGATTTTTCTTAGTTATTGCGGTAGAACAGAACGCGATTTGTAATTTTTTTTAAACAGACGTCCAATCTTCTAGGAAAAGACTTTTTCCGCAGTTGGTCCTCATTAAACTACTGCAATCCTTTGAGGCCCTCGTATAAAATCTATTGCATCAATGCGACCCTGCTGCCTTTTCGAGTTTGACATAGTACATTAGATTGTTGAGGAAGCACCTCAAAAGATTAAAGCGCATCGGGCATCCTCTCGGATCGCTAGCACCTCGGATAATATATGCCTTTCAAAGAGGTTCCATTTTACTCGTTCGGCCAGACATTATTGCACGTCATCGCCATCACCGCCTCCCATCTAGCAGGAGCGAGTGATTCGACCGTGTTTTTTTTTGCGCGCTTTCTTCTTAATATGCCCATATTTCGCAACGGTTCCTTTCGAGAGAAGGCAGCTCATACCGACATTAGTCGGTTAATGAGGGGCAACCTTGGGAAGAGATGCATCTTTCTCTTCCCTTTCTATTCCAAGAGGGGAGTGGGAAAGGCGGAAGCGGGCAAGGTTGTCGCGTGTGTCAGGGAGAGGAGAGGTTGTTTCGTTCATCGGGAGAGGATGTGGCGGAAGATGCATCCCCGGAAAATTTGGGTTTATTGTCGCAACGCGCATTTTTAGCGTGTTTTCGTGAAATGATATTTGTGCACGCTGTCACGTCGCCGCTCCGACACTCTTGTTCTCGTTCGATCAAATTTTTCGACGAATATACAAAGAAATGGAGCGACCTGGCGCGGTCGTCGCGAATCGATGTCCTAAAGTTGAGGCTTCCATAGCCAGTCTCATTTAGTATTTTTTTTACTTAACCTCTGTTTTGTAACTTAAAATTCGCCATTTCCGCATTTTGTGTTTCACTGTATAGTTCGTGGTTCTCCGTCCAGAGGGTCTGGTTGTTGGAAAATTTGGAACCTTGAGTCGGTTTTTTTGTCGGAGCGATCAATGCTTCAGGAGTAAGGTTTTCAAGGTTGTTTAGGGGTAATGTCCCGACCTGGGATTCTAATGGAGTTATGCAAAATCGGCGTTCATCCGAGCAACACTTGCAACGGACACTTTGCAGTTGAAATGCGAGTGGAGTAAACTACAAAAATCCGTACACCTTGGGTTCGAATCTCGAAAAATTCTTAAGTTTCGCGTGATGTGATACGGTAATTTTACATAAGATAAACTCTTAAATGCCATTTTGGTATTAATAAGATAGATGATCGTCTTTATTCATGCGACAATGAGACTCAGTATCTTCTTCCATCATACTTAAAATATGGGTAATCATCGCCATGTATGCGCAAAGAAAACTTTTAAAAAAATTATGGTAATGAGTGGCTGCGGTGTCACGGTGCACGGAAAATGCATATTATAGCGACCTTTTTCTCAAACTCATTATCGACTTGTGGCAAGTGTAAATCAGGGAGCGCACGGTTTCTTGAGAAACACGGATATTTGAACGGCGAACATTTTGGCTTTCGACTCTTGGTTTCTGGCAGCGGGATTTACCAAATTCATTCGCACCTATTAGTGTAGTCCGCACCCATGTGGCCTATGCGTCGACGCGAGACCAAAAAACATCCGTCGCGGCTATTTAAAGTAATAGTTCACGTTTCGGCGCACGATTTAATCTTCGGACCGTCACGGAACAAAGTTCACGCAGCGGATTTAATCGGCGAAAAAACTTCCGCGTTCGTCTCCGGCTCTGGGCTTCGTGTCGAAGGGGAGGACTAAAATAGGCGGATTTATTTCCGCGCGACCGAAGCAAATCACGCGCGAAGGTGCTCGCGTGAAGAGGCATCGGAAAACGGTCGGTAACAATAAGCGCGGTTGCGAAGTAACAGATTGCGCAAAAGTAGAGACACCGGATAATCGGTTTAGGGTGGTATCCTCGTAAGATGGGAGGGAATTTCTTGGAAAAAATCTGGGCTTAGAGGAGTGAATCGCGTGTGAGGGAGCAGGAGAGCGATGTCGGATCGAATGAAACGAAGTGTGCTTACCAAACGCGAGAGACCGTTGCGAATTATATGGCAAAAACTTGGTCATGCTCGAATGTTTTAAATAAAACCAGAATATCATTAGATTATTACGTCTAACAAGAAACGCTACGCTGGTTTTGCTTGTGGGTTTAAATTTATTTTTGAGCGCCTTTAGAGGGTCTTAAGGGATGTGCCATATCGACAAAATTTTCAGTCGATTTAGTGCCTCCCTATGCCTATGGTGCCAATACCACATTCCGCCCATGAATCGTTGTGAACAGAACTTCCTATTTGTGATTACATAGAGCAACCATATACCTCGATATACCGCCACCCCCGCTTTAGCGCTAATGTCAGTGATGGACAAACGGGGGCGCTAGATTGAGGTTCGACTGTACCTTGAAGGTTTAAGTGGGTTAATTCACCCCTTACAGTTTTTTCATTGCTACAATTAATATAATAATATACTTAAACCATTAGCATTATACGTTTTTTTGTGTGTTGGTGAAGAACTTGCCCTTTGAATTGTATCAAATGAAAAATGTCGTTAATTCCCGCAACAATGAAATAGTTCAATAAACCATTTGTGTAAATACAATGTAGCCATCGTCATCCTATCGTTGGTTCGAATAATATCCGCCACATCAGAATGGACGACCTACGAATTGGTGTAGTTTGTTCAGGTCAAAAATGTTAGAGGTCAAGAGCTCATGCTTCGAATGCTTACCCGTTCCGAAATAGACCTTGAATGCAACAGAGCGGCCGCGTCAACCCGCTGGCGCTCGTCAAAGGCGACCAACTGCTTCCGCGGGAGATACCGAAAATATTTTAGTTTAAATAAACATTTTTTGATGTTCAAATGTTAAATTTACTTTTATTTGAATAATATTATTCCTTATTACTTCGCAAGAAAATTAATGTTCTACATACATGAAAGCTACCACCTAATACATTGCCACAGGTGGCGCCGTATTTCTCAGCTACGGTTCTGCTAATAAGACCCACTTCTTCTTAATTAAAAACTATCTTAGAGACTACGGCGAAGTTTAATTGACGAAAAATTCCACCTTAACCGCAAATCGACCGTAATTATTCTTTCCACAGCCTATTCTTAGACAAACGTAAACATTTTTTGAGTGTTAAGGAACTGAGCCTTGTTGGCATTTCCAAGTTCTGATATAGGTATGGTCGTGTAGCAGCCAGAAAGATAACGACCTCCAAATGCAATCAATCTTCCCGAAGTATATAAAGAAACACGTGGGTATTAATTCAGGAAAGACAGGATTAAATTGGCCTATGTGCTGTATGTGAACTATGTTTATAAACATATAAATAAATAAAATGCGGGCCGCGTAAAAGGTGCTTGCCGCCCGTATGCTTGGTTGCGAATATCTGATACATATATATTATCCTATAGTTATAAAAGTTTCGAGCATTTGAATTTATAGGCACTGCAAATAGCCGTGTTATAGGACTCAGGGAGGTTTATGGTGTAAAATTCCAGGAAAGTTCAATGTATTCGGATTTCATATGAATTCTAGCAATCTAGATAATTTACTACTCACTAGGTGCAAAAGTCATGCGCCAAGGGCTCCAAACGAAGAATTTCACGGGTTTTAATTTGTTATTTTTAAATGTGCTTCCGTTACATGCGTATCGACTATTTGCGTTAAAACTTCATTAATCTTTCATCAAAATCACCTACAGCTCGTCCGTTTATAATTTTGTATTTTCATGATGAGATTTGTGTAACTTGATTGTTATTCATGATATTAAAATAAATTACTTGTAATTTATTCATCTGAGTTTTCTGTCTTTTGTTTTTCGGGAAGAATTATACTATACCCTTTTATAGGGCGTGTCGCATTTTGAGCCCAAAATTTTTTGGCGGATATTTAGCGTTTATCCTTGCCAGTGGCAATTTTTTACGTTGCTTATATCAAGCATATGTAAACTGATACTGCATATGGAGACTTTGTAGTTCAAATACGCAATTAACCGAGCTTTGATTCCAATATAATAAACCTTTATTGACAGACGGCGATTCACCTATGGTCGCGAGTTCCAATCTTGCAGTGTATATGGAGTTATGAGATCGTATTTGTTAATGATATTTTCCTCAAAAAAATTTAAGAAAAGATCTTCAGCTGTTGATAAATAAATTAAAATTTTCCGTCGACTTCCACTTTTTAGAAGTCGAAATGTATAATTTATATTTGACTTTTATAGCCACAGGAAATTTTATATACTTTATGGTACGCTGGATACACCGAAAAAGCTTCCCCCTTCCCGATACACCGGATCCTCGCCTAAAATCGCATCCGATCGTAAGCCTCGTTACGAATTCGCCCCTTCATTTTATCCCGGCGTTCTGAATTTTCTGCGCGGAAAAAGGATGTCGTGCAAGGAGTTGAGAATCGGCGAGGCGTTTCTTAACTGGATATTTAAGTCGGACGGAATCGATGAACCAAATGGCTATAAAGGTCGTCGAGAAGGTTTCGATCGCCGGGATTCATGGTTTTTGCCCGAGGTATCCCCACGCAGCCTTAGACTTGGGTGTCGCTTTACACCGCCCAACGTCCATATAAAAATACAACCTCTCCTACCCTACTCCCTCCTTCCATCCATCCTACCCGCAAAAGCAACATTTTTCTCGTGCCGACCAATCTGATTAAGGGGTAATTCGAACTGATTTCTATCCCCGCAATCGGAAAAAAACGACGAATGAGTCGCCTTTTTTATTTCTTCTCTCCCCCCCCCCCCTCGATTTTTTTAAGGACCGAAAAATCGAAGCGAAATTAAAATTAAAAAATGAATTCGTTTCGTGGTGGGTAACGGTCTGTTTTAATTGTGCGTCGTCTTTAGCATGCGGAAAACTCACGGCTGCTGTTAATATAATTGTGTAGAGGAGGAAGAGCGGCGTGGAGTTGTGGGGAAGGAGAAACAGGTGACCGACCTGAGGTTCTGCTCTCTACTCCCCCCCCACCTCCTCGCCCCCTCTCCCACACCCAATTGGGACATCCTCGCCGTCTCGCACCAGCCACCACCTCTGCCTGTCACCGGCGTTCACTCCCCCGCTCCCCTCCTTTTCCGCTCCCCTCCTTTTCCGCTCCCCTCCTCCGCTCCCCTCCTTCCGCCGCTTGTTATCACGGTTGAAGGCGCCGCCGGGCTAAACTTACCGTCTGGCCAAGTTACCATAGCATCTGCCTCCCAATGCTAAGGTCGATGGATGGAATCTATGCGGATGCGTGGTGGTGGATTGTTTTGTCATCGATATCGCCATCCAGCTCGTTATAATTGGCCTCGGTGCGGTCATCGAGGTATCGGATGAGAAACAAATAAAAAACGTGGTGGATATAGAGATCATATCAAACCAATATTTGTTTATTATCGGTATAGCGGAAGCAGGAGGGATTGCTTTTAAAAGGAGTTGATCAACGGCGAGGCGAATGCTTAAGGCGGGAACGCGACCTTGCTCTAAATAGGCGTATACTCGGTAGCAAAGTAGGCGTAAGTTTTCTATAACGATGAGATTCGATCGACCCATTGATATTTATATCAGATTTGTTTTTCAGTGTAATTTCAGTGAATCGGGCGTTTTTAAGACTTCAAACTATTCGGTGCAATTTTATTTGTACTGATCAGCTATAATAGTAATTCAAAATTTTAATGTACTTAATTAATACAATCCACTGTGAAAACATTAACTATGCGGAATTCCATACTTCAGAACAAATAAAACAATATAGTGGAATTTTTTTTACATAGCTTGTGTTTTATTTGTTCCCTTTACGTAATTAAGTTAATTTTATTTAAAGAAATCCAGAATGTGTAAATAGAGGAAGAAATGTTTATTGACAGGAATTCCGATGGCATCGATAACAAAGGCAAGCTTCTGACAATGAGTAGTAATCAACACGCAGATTGTGCCATCCGTGAATTACTTTACATTACTTTGGGGTCTGTCGGTGTGTATCACCGATTACACCTACGTCAAAACGCCCCTGCGACGAAGTTGAATGGAATAGCATCCCTAAGAAATTGAGTTGTGAGAAGTATGTAATTACATATTTTACGTTTTGGAGATGAATTCGATTCCATCAAATTAGCAAATTATTCGACCGCGTTTGTTGATACCTTTACCGTATTTGTGGGGGAGACTATGCGTCTACGTGGTCACTGCTAAGAGTCCGAGCATGGTATCATACAACTACGTATGTATATATTTATCAGTATGAGCCATGAGTTTGTGGTAAGCCATGATCACGGTGTTACGAAAATCAAAAATAATCACTTCGGTTTTTTTTGAAAGCACAGAATCCTTTGGTTCCATAAAAGCAAAGTTGCTGTCGTTTGTTTTCACAAGACGGCGTTTTTGATAAGTTTAAAATTGAGGTACGAATTCGACACCAATGTATGCCTGCGGCCAAAGAACTTGTTCGTTCCAAGCACGAATTAATTTGAAAATAAATGTCATTGGTAAAAAATTTTGATTCGTCATTTCTTTTCGTTCATTTCATGCTGCACCAGTAATCCTGTACTACATAATTACATTAATTATACCTAACAAGTAGGCGTGTATACGGGTTTCCCGTGGCACAGAAGTGCTTTTCGTCGAATTCGCCGTAATATACTAATAGTGTACTAATGTATACTAATGTATTTGTTTTGAAATAAGAAAATTATTTTTCGTTATATTGTGGTAGCCCTGTTTTTTATCCGTTCCAAACATATTCATCTCGTTTTCCCTTTCTATACTCGCCCTACAAACGAAATTTCTTTGAAATCCCTTCATCCAATACCTTCCGAATTCATAGTTACAGAAAAATTCTAACCTTGATGTTGTGGTAGGCTTGTTTAGTCGACCCGGTTGAAATATGATAATATGGTTATTTATTTATATGCAGATTAAATGTACTATATTTGGTTAAAATCCATTGGGTCAGTTCTCTAGAAATACGCGTAAAAGAAATATTATTTAACTTTTTACTATGGTAGCCCTGCTCTTTAGCTCCGCTTTAAACATCTTGATTTCATTACGGTATGTTGTACAAATCCTATATACAAAATTTAATTTAAATTCTTTCTGCTAATTCATTCCAAATCCTTAATTACTGAATGATTTAATTTGTAATAATGGCACCCTTGTTTGGTTGATTCAATATAAATATATATATATATATATAATATACTAGTAGAAGGTGCTTGCATACTGCAAGCATTTCATCTCACCTTGAAAAATCATTCATTTTTCAGACAAATATTTCATCATGAGAAATATTTCTTTAATTCTAATGATTTCTCCTCTGGACAGGTTTTCGTTTTTTCATAATGGAAGAATAATGGAGTAAAACTATCGCTAATTTTTAGAATTTTAGGAATATTATACTTTTCCCAAATTGAGTTACTAATGCCACACATTTCTGCCAAATCTTAAATTTATAGTACAATTAGAAGTGAAATAACATTTATCTAATTGTTTAAATTTAAATAATTTTTAACGGTCAAACTAACAATTTTATGGATAAATTGAAATCTTTATTCGTTTACATAGGCAAACTTCTAAATCATTTAAAAATTTCAGCTCCCTAACTTGCGGCGTAGTGTCTAAGCATCTACCAATTTGTTTAAACTTTAAGTATTTTTAACTGCCAATCAAAATAAAATATCAAAATTTCTGTAATCCCTATTTCGTTTTTTACAAATCCTAGCATTAAATAGAATTTCAGCTCCGTAGCACATTTGGAAATACATAAACCTTGAAAATTTGTTTAAACAATTGCGAATTTTTAGCGTTCGCATTGTTGCACTTTTTTAAGATTTTTCGTTTTTTCTAGTCGGTGTTGCACAAAATCCTACCTAAGAAAAAAAATTCGAATCTCCAGCTCTCCTGGAACTGCCTAAACATTAGTATCCTCCTATATGTATGTTATATCCTACTCCTCCTCTGTAAGAAACGTCGATATATAATGACAAGTAGTTGGTGCTTGCATTCTGCAAGCATTTCATCTGACCATGATAAACATTAATACTTCAGAGAGAGAGAGAACATTATTAGAAATATTTTTTCAATATATTTGATTAAAACTGTCTTAAATTTGCAATTTTAAGAATATTATACTTTATTCAATGTAAGGTACTAATTCCACACTTTTTTTGTCAAATATGAAGTTGTAGCACATCTAGAAGTGAAATAATATTTATTTAATTGTTTAAATTTTAAAAGTTTAATGCAGCCGCAATAACACTTTATTGGAGCTTTTCAAATGTTTGTTAGTTTCAATTCACTGAGCTCTACTTAACTTTAAAATTTCAGCTTCCTAGCTTGCCCCCAAGTACCGAAACATTTATCTATTAGTTTAAACTTTAAGAATTTTTAACAGCCAAAGAAATTAAAATAGCAAAATTTCTATAATTCTTTATTTCGTTTTTTACAAATTCTACCAGTAAAATAAAATTTCAGCTTCATAGCACATTCGGTAATACATAAACCTCAAAAATATGTTTAAACAATTGCGAATTTTTAGCGGTCGAATTTTTGAACTTTTTCAAAATTTTCTTTTTTCTATGCATAATTTGCTATAAAATGATTTTAAAAACTCAAACCTACAGCATATAGTTTCCAAAATAAAAATTATTAAACTTGAATGTTCAAATGGGGTTAAAACAACCCCTTAAAATTAACAATTTTTAAATTTTCGATTTTTATAGTTGTTATGAGAAAAATTCTATAATCCTGCAAAATTTCAGCTTCCTAAACTTATTAGATTGGTCTACACACTAGGATAACTTTTTCCCATGCTAACTTATGGGAGATATTCCGGGGTATCTGGAGTCGAACCCAGGACACTGTAAGCAAATGTAACAACAATTCCTAATAGATATTGCGGCCATCTAGCAACGTTGAAAATTTCATTTTTCTAGCTTACGGGCAAGTACCCAAAATTAATTTACAAAAATGTTGCAATGCTTTTCTTATGGGAAAAAACGTAACTTTCAGGATTTCTGGAGTCGAACTCATGTCACTTAGGTGAGAAGTCTCATTTTATCTGTAGGTTTCTCCATCATATCTACAAAAACTGAAACATTCAGCTCTCTAGCTCTTGTAGTTTGGGCTAGACATTAGTATCCTCCTGTATGTATGTTATATCCTCTGTAAGGAACGTCTATATAGAATGATATATAAATATAAATTACTTAAAAAAATCTGGTGTGGCCACTACGTGACTTTCTCCATATTTGTAATATTTCTAAAAATTCCAAATAGGTTACATAATAATAAATATTTTAAGAAACTGCGAGGAAATTTTAGACTTTACAAAGAGCAGAAATAAACTCAAACCATAGAGCCTTTGGTATTGGATATAGCCACTAAACTCCAAAAATTAAGAAAAGAAAAAGGAGCGTTACTAAGACGTAACTAAGCGTCAATTGTTAACAATAGTCTTCGGTAGGTGGCGTGGTGGTGGCAGCTAAAAAAATAAGACTCCACATTAGTTGGTTAATGATGAATAAAATTATTATTATTATTCATTGCGCCCCTTAATCTTTGTCGCCCTAGGAAGTTTCCTCTTTTGATACCCATTAGATCCTCATTTGTAAGTGGTATCAATGTAGAAGTGTACATTCAGAATTTCAACTTTCCATTTTTATAGCTTAAGTAAGTAAGTAAGTAAGTATTAATTAACCCATTGTCTAAAAGAGACGGCGATTCGCCGGCCGCACACTGGACCAGAGTAGGATTTTAGCGGGACAAATGTAAAAAATATTGCATTTTAAAAAATTGCAAGTTATTTTATTACAAATTAAAAGTGAACTTAACAGTATTTTGTATATATATTTGGAAATTAAACTACATTACTTACATCAATTAAGTTATTATTATCTCCTTAATTTCCATACGCTTGCATACTTAAAAACGATATTAATACTATAAACAATAATTATATTAAATATTAATATTGCAAATTAACTCACTATGTACTTTTCCGTAATGAATTTCTCCTAAACCTTTCAGTAATTGTGTGGAAATTAATAACAATAATGTAATTAGGTGGGCATTACAATACAACTAGCAGATTTGCACGTCAAATGTGACGGGAGGTGGTTCACCATCCTCGTTACGGAATACCATTGCTATTTAATTCGCTGTTGGGCTATTATTACAGCACCTTTGATCTGATCGTCTATCTCTACGCAAAACCATATTGACTACAGGACACGCTCGATTTTCTTCTTGAGCTTTTCTTCTTTCTTGATTTTCAATTTCTCGCAACATACGAAAAGAATCGGCAATTCGATTACATCGTTCGCGATTCAACTCAGCACGTCTTTCACGAACTCTCACACCATTGGTGTCGTCTTTCACGATTAAAGTTAGCACGACGTTCGTTCATTTTTTGGATATTCTGGAAAACGTATTAATTTTTTTAATTAGCGGTTTTAAGATAAATTAATCGCTTATAAGAAATGCTTTCTCGTAGAGAATTTAACATTTTCGATAAAATTTCAATATAAAATAACAGATTTTGACAAAATGATATTGTTTACAAACTTTTCTATGAACATTTTTTAAAAAGAAAACAATATAAACGTATATTATATTCCTCAATTGATATTAACAAACAAAATGAGAAAAAATAATCTTGATTAACATACCTTTTTGTAGCTTTTAACTTTATACCTCTTCAAATGAAATGTCAGTAACAGATTTTATGAACAGTTTACAAAGTTTTCTACAAACATGTTTTAAAAAGAAAACAATATAAACATATGTTACATTCCTAAATTGTTATTTACAAATAAAATAAGAAAAAGTAATCTTGATTAACTAACCCTTTTTGTAGCTTTTAACTATAAACCTCTTCAAATTAAACAATGTCTAAAGCTAAACAATGTCTTCCCTAAAAACCGTTATAAACAGCTGGTGCTTATAAGTAAATAAAATTAATTATTCTATTTTTACTATTGTTAATTTTGATGCTCTTATAATAATAAAGGTATATTTTTATTATTTTTCAATATATATTATATTCAATAATCATTAACGAAAAAAATATTTACGAAAATGAACGTTGTGTTACGGACAACGGCTATTATATTAAGTAATTCTATTCACTATCACTAGCGGTATCGCAGTAGAAACCTGGAGGAGTCATGATATTAGGCGTTTCATTGGGTGCGGATAATAAAGACAAAACTTCGGTAGAAAATTTGCGAGTTTTCTTTCTAGGAAGTGGACGAAAGCTCGAAATAATTGGATCAGAAGAGACTAGTAATAAATGTAAAAGATTTGTTTGTATTTTTTTGTGATGACTTTCTGGTGTGTCCTTATTGCGGGCCTCCAAAACTTCCTCTGATCACTGCCCGATGGGCATAATTGCTGAATTGGTCACCTTTGATCATCTGCACGAAATATCTTTTTTCACTTTTGATATGCGGCGAGGAGTACTGAGAGGAGCCTTTTCTCTAACTTTGGCTGTATTCCGACGTCCTACAGCTCCCAAGCTGCTTGCGTTGCAAAAGACAGCTTTTGTATACCGCGTGATTGCAGTAAACTTTCGATTTTCCTCCGTTTAGTTTTGTCACTACTTTCTGAAAATGTCTTTTTATTAGGACGGCCGTAAAGTGGATTCGCTTTAGTGGATTTCGATGGTGTTGGTTGAACCTCCGTTCCAACAAAAAGTAGCTTCTTGTCAAGCCACTTTCCGCAGTGTTTAATGAATCGCTCCGAATTCCTGTGATAACTTTTCCACCGCCTAGAAAAATCACTCGTAAACAAAAACAGTCGACTAATTATCGATTTCTGCACATTTTCACCACCGTTCAATATTCATCTCTTCTTTGACGTAACATAGTAGAATTTGTCCACAGTCACCGCTTAATAAACTTGCGTTACATTTTGCACGCAACAACTTGTCCAGTTCCTTCTGAGCGATGAGACGTTCAGTAAATAATATATTGTTTTAACAGACGAACTCGGACGCAGTTAAATCATATGACAACTTAAACAGGAAGAACAATGGGACATACATAAATTGTTACCTCTGCGCAGCGACGTAAGATGTGTTTTAAAAGTCCTACGTGAAAAAGAAAAGAACTCGGCATTATTTTAGGGTCAGTAATTACATGCATAAAAAATTTACCGATATGAGTTTGCATTTTGCCACATCGTATTAGTAGCGTTACGTCGCGTTCTGAGCGCAAGTATATACATACCATATGGGTATGCAATACCAAGAATATAAAAGTAATCAACAGTTTTATAACATTAACCCCTTCAGACCTGACTTTTTTCTTTGGGGAAAAATTTTTCTTTTCAGTGGAATTTTGCTAATTGGATTCAAAGAAAATAGAAAAAAAAGAAATTTGGAAAAAATATTTATTTTAAGGAAGTTTTTAAATTTTCTTTGCAACGTGTTAAGACATCAAAAATCAACAAAAATGGTACAAAATTATATTATTTATGAAATAAGAAGGTTTCCTTATCCAAGTTCAAAGAAAATAATATCATAGTGTGATGTTTTGACGACAAACAAAAGAATAAATTTGAACTATTTGGAGCAACTCTTCTCAGTTCTTGCCATCTTGTATTTAATGGCATTTAACTTCAACTAGTAGTCTGCAATAGATGGCAGTAAAAGTGCCAATAATGGATAAAATAGACGTCACACTAACAATAAGTGTTCAGCAAGTTTTCAATAAAATATAATGTGAAAGAATATTTTAAAAGTACATTTGAAATTAGTGTACATGATAATGTACACCAGGTCTAAAAGGAAACAGTTTTATAAAACTCCTTCAGCCAAAAAATTGTAGGGTAAGCCCTATGCATGAAATGCATAGGGCTTACCCTACAATTTTTTGGCTGAAGGAGTTTTATACAACTGTTCAACTTGGAGCCAAAGTGTTTACGAGCTACCATCTACAGGTCTAAAAGGGTTAAGAAATTTTCTTTTTGTTCCGCTAAAATCCTACCCTGGGCCATTGTGGGCCGGTCACAGAAATTGGCCTTAGCGTAAACTACTGAAGAATCACCGGTTCCTCGCAGTATCTTCTTCTGACTCATTTATCTTGCATACAAAAGCAGATAGCGCTGTGCCCCTTTCTTTATTACCAAGTGTTCAAGCTTTCTTCTGTTTACAAATATGCTTAGATGAACGAAATCAATTTTTTTATCCTAATGAAGATCTGTAACACTACTTTGCCGCGATAGCACATTATGCCGATTTCGCCTCTCGCCGTGCCTCATTTTCCTCGCCAGACAAAGACATTGTTTTCTAACTCTAATTTCTGATGATTCACTTCATATTACCCTCTCTGCTTTTACTTAGTAAAAAGTCGAAATAACAAAACCTACATTACATACCAACGATGTACGAAACCAGAGTCAATCGGGGACTTTTTCTCATGCCACATTGCTTCAAATTATACCACACCAAATTAGTCTAAAGGTATGAATGAATAGCTCAGTTTACGATAAAACACCTAAATTACTTTATAATGAGATAGGCTTAAAATAACGCCTATTGCAACTATTTTAATTTTTTCGGATTTCTGATATTCTATTTGACATTTCACGCCAAACTCTTATTCCATCACATCAAAAATTTCAAGCAAGAATGTCTGTACTAATATATTTAAGATATGGTTTATATAATTGGAAAATCTCTTTTGATTTCAAATTTAAATCTATTTGTTTAAAAAAGTTGAACGTGCACTTTTGTTGATTTTATTGTTTAATATTTATATATTTATATGCTACATTAGCTATATAAATGCGTTCAATATGTATTATTCTAACAAAATGTAAAATTTCAACTTGCATGTTTTATAAGTTTTCCAGAAATAAATAATTTTGTATATACCAATCTTTTGAAAATTAATCGTAATTCAGGCACAGAAACTCGGTAAAATAATAATAAGTCAATGGTTTAAAAATATTCAGTGGGCTCCTATCCGACCATGTATATCTTTCAAAACTCAAATATTAAGAAGAACAACTGGTACAACTGGTGCAGAAATCTGCACTCCAAGTTTCAGCTATCTTTAGTTGATGGTTTCGTCACAATTTCAATTTAAGCAACTGCACAGACGGACGGGCAGACAGACGCCAAAGTGAAAGTATAATCGTATTTAAGAATAAGAAAAACGCGATAAAAATGTC
This sequence comes from Tanypteryx hageni, assembly GCA_028673005.1. Taxonomy (NCBI): domain Eukaryota; kingdom Metazoa; phylum Arthropoda; class Insecta; order Odonata; family Petaluridae; genus Tanypteryx; species Tanypteryx hageni. Next base: position 65,985,586 of record CM054114.1, on the reverse strand, counting down.
ACCGGCTTTAAGACGCTCGGAACGCGTTTCCGCGTGTGTTCTGCGCACGAACCTGCCGCGCCTCCCCACGACTACAACACCCGCTACGGACCACGCTGACTTGAGTCATCTGTTTAACAGCTCGTACGAAAATGAGCTTTATGCTTGAAAAAATAAAAGGCGACGGGTTGTCTTTACCGGACATTGCCGTATCGCCTCTGTTCTACAAAGAAAGTCGTGTATCTATTAGGAGGCGGGTCGTGTCTCATGTCACGAATAATTGGTCAATTTACGAACCTTTCCTAATGGGTGGTGAGTCGTGCGAATTTCCGAGGACGTGTGAACGTGACTACAAAGTTCACATGAGACGCGGCATTCGGGGACAAGGTTGAATTAACAGCGTCAGTATTCAGGGCCGTCTCTAGCAGTAGCGTATCCAGGGGAGTTTTTGGGGCTTCTAGTCCCCCCCCCATGTCCAACGTATACTTAGAATATCCTCTGGAAAAGGTATTGATGCCCCAAGATAATTGCGAACGTCGGAACGAGTAAATAAAATTCATTAGTGTTTTACTTGGCGTCCTACAAGTAAACTTTCTTTAAAAGATGAGTTATGCGATCAGGGCTTCCAAAACTGAAGTGGGGAGACAGCGTTTATTCGTGTAACACAGCAGGTCAATAGGATCTTAAAAAAACTAGTTTATTCTTAATTTTCCCTTTCAATTTTGACTACTCTTTCATAAACAATTTCTTTTATGTTTTCACTTTGCCCCTACGTGTACAAGATATCTCAAGAAATTCCAGAGGGAATAGTTATTTTTTCAGGATTAAATTTCTCATACCTTGTGTTCGGAATGGTAAATTTTGGTCGGCACATTAGGCAGAGTTCTAATCCCAAAAAGATTTTTTCAACTCGTGTAACACAGGAATGACTCACACGTAGGAACGTTTTTAAACTAAGTAATATTAAAATATTTAAAAAAAATGCAAAATCAAGACATTGACGTAGGATTTCACGAACGATTGGGTTTTAATTTTATCATTGCCAAAATAAGAATCTCATTCTATAACTTAGGTAAATCGACTAAGAACGCGAAAGTAGATGGATTTTAATGCTATATCATATCTGTAGGATTGTTATACGTAATTATGATCATTCTATCTTGTAATTATCTACTTATGCAACGTCTTTTGTTGAATCTCTAAAAAAAGGTCAGTGGAGATGTTAGTGATGAGGCTGAGAACCCCCTTCCCCCTTGAAAAATTCTTGCTTACGCCACTGGTCTCTAGGATCCACGGGGCCCAGGGCGAGGCAGTAGGCACTCTACCCCACACATAGAAAATGACATCATGCTTATAACAAACATCTAGAGAAATTTTTTCACGTTCTTATTTCCTCATTATCTATAATACGTCGAAATCGAGAAACCAAAACCCTGGTGTGTAAAAGATTATCGGTATAGTTATATAAAGAGAGTATATATGGTAAGGCGCCATTTATCAGCTGAAGCATTTAAATTGCGACTCGGAAATAATTGCGTTGTTGTGTGCCATTTTCGTTTTCAGATGATTGACGAAATGTATTCTATAATAAATTTCCCTTCATATAACAATAAGTTAAACGCCGATACTGTGCATGTTAATTAAATGCTTCAGAAACGAATTAACGAAAGCAATATGCGTGACTGTCGTATTTGTCAGTTGTTTTTCATCTAAAAGAGGTTATAAATTCAAGTCATTTTTTCAAGTTTTGTAGGTTTTGTTATGGGCGAATGAATGGCATTTGTTTTTCAAACACAAGCATATTTTTTCTGCATTTACTGCACCATATTCATTCATAAAATTTTATCAGTTGATTGGTAGGCATACTAAGGTAACTTTTATGGAGCTCGATATTACTATACAGGTATACCTCGCGATACGCTTATTTCGGTTTTACGTTCGTTACACTTTCTGACTCGACCTCTCGGTACGCTCGCTTGGTTCGGACATACGCTCTTACAGAATCCGGAGAACAAAGAGCCTTTCTCTGCTCATTCAAAAGGTCTCAATGCGAACAATGAAAAACAACTTTGTTTCATTATATACGAACTAATTTTAAATTGTTTTCATATTCATTTCATGTGTATATATATTGCACCGAAGAAGTAATGTAATCGACGAGTTTCTTTTTATGTCCAAGGTAGTGTTTCGGCGGACTACAGTCAGTTTTCAGTCCGAGCTCGTGGTGTTGACACATTGAATTTGTGCTAGAGTACCCATATAAGTTTGAAATGTCGTAAGCGAAAAAATTAAAGCCAAGTATTTCTATTAATTAATTAATTAAATTTGATATAATAAATTGTTTTGAAAGTGGACAAGAGCACGCTGCAATAGGTCATGCTCTTTCTCTAGCTCCGTCGACTGTGAGAAGTATCTGCAAAACTGCTGGAAAAATAAAAAGTGTGCTCAGAAGGCTACTTCTTTAACATTAACTGTGCTGGGGAGGCATAATCGAAGTGAAACACTGATAGAAATGGATCGAAGAACAAAATATTACACCCGGTTCGTATGTTTGGCGGAAGATATCAGCACAGTGTAATTTGCATTTTATATTGTACTGACGACGCCTAAAAATTATGTAATGCCCTTCCGTAGTACAAATAGTATGTAAAGATATTTTAAGCCACCAATCCAAATACCTCGATGATAATTAGATTATTGTATAAATTATGTACCTACGTAATCGCGCGCGCCCTCTTTTCCCCTCCTATCTTTCACATGGTTTTCAATGGGATTTTTGCATTCATTTAGTGCGATTTGCGCAACAAGACCGTTTTTGGAACATATCTGTCGTGTTTACCCGTGATTTTAATCCATTTAGGAACGCATCTCATTTTTATTGCATTGCTCTTACGTAAAAATGTTTCGCAATACGCTGATTCGAGATACGCTTTGGTTTATTGGAACGCAATCCGAGCGTATTGCGAGGTATACTGGTATACCTGTAAAATGTTGCATGAATTTCATGATCCTGGAAACCAATATTTTTGTAAATACTAAATTCATAAATTAGTCAAAATTCCTAACGGAATTTAAAAAATGATTATCATTGCAATAAATTCAGAAAGAGGGCATCCTTTTAAAAAAAATCTTATTATAATTGAAATTTATGTAGAAGAATCAGCCATAAATTGCGTATTTTCACTTAAAAGATTTCAGCTGTTTTTACAGTAATTTAAAACTTTTTTGTTATTAATTAAGGGTTACGTTCGTTTTTGTTTATGTAAATTTACTTTCACCACCAAAATTTGAATAGATGGTACATTTGAGATATGTTGTTAGTTAAAACGGTAAAAAATATATTTTACGTCATTTATAGGTGTTTTTTAAGGGGCAAATTTATTTAGATGTACTTATGATGACCCTTTCTGATTTTTAAAGTATTCCTCTGAATTTTGAAAAACAACCACACACTTCAACCAAAGAGATTAGATAAAAAGTTTGTTATTGTGATAAATGAAGCACAGATGGTGTCATGCTCAAAGTAATACATTATTTTCTATGGATTTATTTGGAATATTTGATTTCAAATTATAAGGAGAGTAATCTAGTAATATATACAATTTTTGGAAGAAAAAATCCATTGACAAAAATTTCAATTTTAGCAATATTGGAAAATGGGGTGTTTTATTAAAGAAAGTATTTGTAACTAAATTTTAGCCTTGTGTTATTGTTTGATCTCATTTAACCTTCTTGTGCATGAAAGATGATTTTCCCCAAGTTTTAAGAGTATGACTCTCTCTCAAAATATTCAAATGAGTTATCTGTTGAATCATTATCACTCAGTAGATAAAATTTAAACATTTACAATAATGTAGATTTGATAATGAATATTTTTTCTCTCTGTAGGTTGGTCAGGTTAAAGATGGTGGTGTAGGTCGTGCAAGGTTCAAGGATTTCACTTTTGATCATTCATACTGGTCATTTGATCAAAGGGACCCACATTATGCTTCCCAGGAAAAGGTGAGAATTTTGTTCCAGGTTTTTTGAGTTTAAATAGTGGCAGTGTTATCTCTGCAAGGGTTATATATTTATTTCTTGGTGCAACCATGTAATTTATGATGATTTGCATTACAATTTGGAAAATTACATGTGCTGATGTTGAGATTGAAATAACTTATCTTCTTTTGCAAAAGTGATTTTGATTTAATTTTGGAATCGTTCTCAGAACCTACTTGTTAGGTTTTAAATGATTGTTTTTCTCAAACAAGGAAATTCAAGTTAGCTATCTTATCTGGTCATTGATTTCTTCTTGTTACATTTCTTTTGATATATGTATATATACCGACAGGTATTTGACGACCTTGGAATGGAGGTTGTGGACTGTGCCTTTGAGGGGTACAATGCATGTGTTTTTGCATATGGACAGACTGGCAGTGGGAAGACATTCACGATGATGGGGTCAGCGGTAAGTAAACTGATTCTTACGTTTGTTTTAATTTTGTATTGAAAATTTCATTGAACATGTGGAAGGCTGAGCTGGCTTGATGGCAGTGCGACTGCACAGGGCCCCACTCTCTCTGAAAAATATTTGTTGCACATGAGAAATCCATGCATTAAAAAATTGAAAAAAAAATATCAAACTGTCATAGTGAGAGAAAAAGTTGCTTTATTTATTAAAATTTACTGTTAAAAATTTTTGAATTGTCCCACATGCACACACTTTGCACTGGGTCCCACAATTTTCCAAGCTGGCTCTGGTTGAAGACATTTAATTGCTGAAGGTGTGTCAGAGCTCTCTTCTTTTGCCAAAATTTCAAATTGTAATTATTTATTACACTATTAAGGTGCATTAAATAATCAAAGAACCTGTTTGAGATGCATGAAAAATTTCTTGTTTTTATTCTTTTCAAATCTATTTAATTATTAAACTACTAGTATAAAAGCCCATCAATATGATGGGTATGCATGGATTTAAGGCACTTCCCATTCTTCCTCCTTTTCTCTCTTCCTTTCTCCAATCCTCCTCCCTCCCATTCTCTCTCCCTCTGCCCCCTCCGGAAAAATAGACATCCTAGTCTCAATCTCACCCTAATAAAGACCATTATCTATCTATCTCTCCCTCTCATCTGTCTCCCTCCCTCTCTCTCCCTTTATCTCTCTCTTCCTCACTGGCTCTCCCTCCCTTTCTCCTTCTCTAAAAAATAGACTTCCTGGTCTCAATCTCACCCTAATAAGGAACATTATCTATATATCTCTCCCTCCTTCTTTGTCTCCCTCCCTCTCTTTCGTCCTCCCTCTCTCTCTCTTTCTCCCTCCCTCTCTCTTTCTCTCACCCTCTCTCTTTCACCCACCCTCTCTCTTTCTCCCACCCTCTCTCTTTCTCCCACCCTCTCTCTTTCTCCCACCCTCTCTCTTTCTCCCACCCTCTCTCTTTCTCCCACCCTCTCTCTTTCTCCCACCCTCTCTCTTTCTCCCACCCTCTCTCTTTCTCTCACCCTCTCTTTCTCCCTCCCTCTCTCTTTCTCCCTCCCTCTCTCTTTCTCCCTCTATCTCCTCCTTTCTCCTTTTTTCTTCTTCTCACTCCTCTCTCACATTAAAAGCACACTCCCCTTACGCATATAGTATGAGTTGAGACGACAATGGAATCTCGAGGTTTAACAATGACACAGTCAGCAAGGCAACATAAAGTTAACAAGTAGGAATGCACACAGGTTTCCTGTAGTACAGAAGTGCTTTTCGTGAAATTCACTGTAGTATAATCCTATACCAATGTATTTGCTTTGAAATCAGAAAATTATTTTTCTTTATATTGTGGTAGCCCTGCTTTTTAGATGTTCTAAACATGTTTATTTCGTTTTGTCATTCTATACTTGCCCTACAAACAAAATTTCTTTGAAATTTCTTTGTAGTTACAGAAAAATTCTAACCTTGATATTGTGGTAGCCCTGTCTAGTCAACACGGTTGAAATATGCTGTTTTGGTTATTTATTTATGTTTAGATTATATATATCATATTTGGTTAAAATCAATGGGGTCAGTTTTCTAGAATACGCATAAAATTATTATTATTTTACTTTTTATTGTGGTAGCCCTGCTCGTTAGCTCCGATTTATACATCTTGATTTTATTATGGTATATTGTACAAATCTAATATAAATAAATGGCTCAATATACATTGCACAAACTTTCTCATATACGTATATATGTTTGATCTCTCTACACTTTTTGCCCCGAAATTAACTCGATGTGCTTGGTAATTCACTGCCAATTATGTTAATAATGCGTAGCAACAGAACCATAGTGACTGACACCATCAACCTCTCATGTCTAATACCTCTCACTAATAAGTGCGTGGCATTAACAGTGGACTACAGAATTTTAGACTAGGGAATCCCTGGGTTCCCCCTCCCTTTTGGCACGTGCACTGAGCGTCTTGTACAGAAATAATGCCATTGGACAATATATAGTAACTTTTTTGGGACATATGGCTTAATTAGTATTATTGTGACATTAGGCTGTACATTTGGATGCATTTTAAACAAAATCCTTAAAGCAATTTTTGAGTAAATTGAATTTTGTTTCAAAATATCCAAAAAATAAAGTACCCTTAATTGTTGTGCAATATCATTTATCTCATCAGAATGTCTTTTATGAATGATATTATCCATAAATATGAGATATCATTCGATTTAGTTTAACCATAAGGCTGTAGTAAGAGTTTGAATGGATCGCTGCATAGACATGACGTTATAAGGCTTAGGTAAGGTAGCTTAGCGTGCATTGTAATGTCACTGGACGGCATATAGGGTGTTCAAGAGATATATGGCTTACGTAGTATTATTTGTGACATCTACAATTGGTATGATTTTAATAAAATTCTCTGGAGCCATTTTTGAGTAAATAAAATTTTCAAAAAATCGCCAATAAACTACCCTTAATTTTTGCACAATATCATTTTTATGAAAAATGGTCTGCAAAAAATGATATATTGAACAAATACGAAATATCATTTGATTTCATGTACGTGTTTGGGCTCTAGATCGGCGAACGAACCGACAGACAGACAGCATGGCAATAACCACACTTATGGACTCAGGGACACCTAAAATGTGTATTTCCATCAAAATCTCAAAGTTGAATTTTTCCAATAACAAGACTTTCTCAATATACCTACTACATATATGAGAAAGTAAAAATTTTATTAAAATCCATTCAGCTAATTCCTTCCAAATCCTTAATTACTGAAAGTTTAATTTGTAATTGTGGCACCCCTGTTTGACTGATTCGGTCTAAATATGTTAATACATGTATATGTACATTATAAATATTAAATTAGGTTAAAATTGATGTGGACAATTCAACAGAAATACTTCTAAAAATTAATTTATTTATTACTTGTATTGTGACAGCCCTGGTTTTGATATCTATTCTAAACATCTTGATTTTGTTTTTCTATGTTACACTTATTATACAAAATTTCGTTGAAATCGGTTCAGCCAATTCCTTACAAATTTATAATTACAGAAAAGTTTAATTTTGCAATTTTGGCACCCCTGCTAAGTTGATTCAGTCGAAATATGTCATATTGGTCATTAATTTATGTGAATATTCTACGTACCAAATTTGGTTGAAATTGGTTCAGCCAATTCTTTCCTGATATATGCGTACTGACAGATGGATGGACATCACTAAGATAAGTGTTTTTCAGCATTGACGAAAAGCACTAAAAAGCTTAAAATTTTCCCATAAATATGATTTAAACGTATAACTTGAACGTATTCGAATCTTAGGCAAAATTTGACAATTAGAATAAGAAATGTTATTTATTTTTCTTTAAAACGGTATAGGTCAGAAGACCATTGGTCAATTCTTTCGAATTTTAATTTGCAAAAGAGTAAAAGCCTGTAAGTTGAAAAATCGGTTTTTACGTGTTATCTTACGGGAAACAGAAATTATCTACTGGAGTCGAACCTGGGTCTTTTTTTGGGATTTATTATCGTAAATGGCTTTTACTATAAGAATCAAACATTCCTACCAAATTTCAATTTTCTTCCTACTCGGAAAGTTTGTTAAAAATAGTATTACAGTCATCATAAATATTTAATATTAGTCAAGCTTGACTGGATTTCTGTTTTCATTATTTAAATAGATGATAACATATTCATCAAAAATGCATATAATTTAGGCATTATTAAATATCATTGATTAATTTTAGTGAAATACCTTCATTAAAGTGGCAAATAAGGTTAGCTACTAATGTCTTACTATGGTTTCTGAAGAATACATGGAGTAAGTTAGTTATGATATGTAACTGGCATTGCAATCTTAACAAGGTTAAGTATTTCTCTAATGCTAGTGCTATTTTTAGCAATTACTTCCGTTTTGGACAACTCTGAAATTTCACTGGCTAATTTACCTTGAAAATTTTATTTGTGTGTTAACTGAGCCCATTAATTAGAAAAATAAAAACTTTACACCATTACTGTATTGTTAAAAAAAATGAATTATCAAGATTTCCTTGTTGATGGAGTCCAATAGATAAATTAGGTAGTTTCAGTAGCCATAAATAAAAAGGGTTTGAAAACTGGATGGGTTTTCTTAAAAATTAGAATTTTTAGAATATTCTTTTGGTGAATCATCACCAATGATGGCTGCTCTGTAGTCAATATGGTCAGCGAGTTTTTCCTGAACTGTTTATGATTATTGTAGCTACCAAATGCATCATCTGTCTGATGTACTTAGAAAAAATGTCTTTGTTGTATTTTTAATATGTACATATGTGTCTACTTGGTTTTTCTCTGTTTGTATTTTTTTAGTGATGTTTAGGATACTTTTACTTTGCTCCTATACTAAAATCTAATTTTATTTTCCAGGAATCTCAGGGCTTAATACCAAGGATTTGTAAGGTAAGCTGACCTGCAATGATTTATTTTGAGTTGTTTAAGATCAGTTTGTGTTTGAAAAATATTCATGCCTTCTGTCATTGTTAATTTTACTATTCATTACTTTCACCTGCTCTGAATCATATATGTACACTTTCACCCTCAAAAGCACACATTGACAGAAAAAGTTTTTCATAATACTAAATTTTTCTGTATTTCGACCCCAATGATAATAAATTGTTCCCCATAGGTTCCATAGAAGTTTTTTGTTTTTCTTGTTAAAAAATAGTGATAGATTCCTACTATACTTCTGATGAAACTGAATTTCCCATCATTGTTTCTCTTCTTCAACAATCTCTTTTTAACAGAAGATATTACTGCAAGTTTCTTCCGTGAGCAAACATGTTTTTTTAAAATAAGTTCCTTTCAACTGTCATTGTGACAATTTGGTGATTTCTTTCTCTTTGCTGTTACAGCACTTATTTGGGCGTATGCATACAGGCAAGGAACAGGGTGCAAGTTATCGCACCGAAGTGAGTTATTTGGAGATATACAATGAACGTGTGAAGGACCTCCTTCACAGGGATGAAACTGGCCATGGGCTGCGTGTGCGTGAACATCCTCGCCTTGGTCCTTATGTGCAAGACCTTTCTCGTCACTTAGTGTCAGACTACCCCAATATACAGGTAAGAGGGACATATTTTGGTTTAATTTCCTATAATTAACAAATCCATCCAATCTAATGATAATTTAGATTTTTCTAATATGTTATTGATTAATTGTTTCCTCTTCCTGGTTATTTCCTTTTAATTTGTAATTATTTTTTTCATCTTTTGGGGACAAGCTTCAGAAATGATTTAACCCAAATAATTTATTAATGATTATATATTTTTCTTGGTTATAAATTCTTTAATGGAAATAGGTTGTTGAATAATTTTCATAATCCTTTGTTAAATAATGAAATTAAAAATATTTGTGTTAGAATTTAAACAAATGGTTTTCTTTTTTACACATTTTATAATCTTAAATTATATAAGTTACATATATATCTGTTTCATTATTGGAAATGAGATGAGATGATGATTATTACTTAGACAAAATTTAATTGGTTATATTTAATAAATTTTAATTTGGTAGATGCTCAAAGGTTATTTAATACTCTCCCCTTAGGAATTAATGGTGCGTGGGAACAATCATCGCACAACAGCATGCACGAACATGAATGACGTTAGCAGTAGAAGCCATGCAATATTTACCTTAATGTTTGTCCAAGCTGGCTTTGCAGGAGGGATGCCGAGTGAAACAGTCTCCAAAGTCCACTTAGTGGATTTAGCAGGAAGGTAAATTGACGTACAGTGGCATAGCAAGGGGGCAGCAGAGGGAGGCAGTTGTCCCCATGCGCAGGGCTGAAGGGCCGCAAACTCATGGACTGAAAATTAACTTTTCTGTTATTAACAATAATAATATTATAATATATGCTGAATTAAAATGCTAGTACAGTATGCTTGGGTTTCCATCACATTCCCTACATTACAATTTTTCTGGAAAATTGTACAGGAAGCAAAGGGAGGGGTCGCATCTCTGTGACTTGCCCCTGGGCGAAGGAGAACCTAGCTATGCCACTGTTGATATAAACTCAATATTCTTTTTGAAAAATGAGAAAATTAACTTTTTGTGCAAGATTAAAGGGTGGCACATGAAATGTCTACCCATTTAAATGTTCGACAGAATCTAAAATTATTATAAAAATACTCCATATTACATACACACTGAAGCATTATGATCAATACACCCAATCCCCAATTAACTCGAATTCTACCCAACTATTTCGGTTTAACACAGTTTTTAAAGTAGGGCTGGTTTTTGACTAACATGACTGGTTGTTCGGTTTAACATGATTTCACCACAATTTCTCGTGGAAAGGTCTAGAAAGTGGAAATGGAAACAAGTTTAGGCATGTTTGGCTCACTCTTGTGGGATGCTTAGATGAGAGAGAGACAGCAATCGGGAAGCAAGAGCTAGATGTGGTAAATGGAAGCATAATTTCCTATTGACTTCTATTATATATGTAATGTTAGATACGTTCCTACTGCATAAAGTCTTCCCTCAAATATACATTACATGTTCTTTAGAAAATTCATCATGGGAAGCATTGATCAAATTGGAAAATTTTAACAAACGGAACACTAGTAACCAGAACATTCTGATCTGATTTTTTAACAATGGGGATGCTATGGGCTTCATTTTGTCTCAGGTGGAATGGAGCTCCCAATTCGAGCACTGTTTAGCACTATAACAAGTTTTGACTTGTTACACTATGTCGGCAAATATATTCACTCGTACGTGAGGCATAAGAGTGAGAGAGATCGGATTTCCATCACATCCACTTTAACCCTGGTACCAATGTACATTATTTAGTAATTAGTGAATTCGATCTTGTTCAGAAATGATGCTCTTTTTGATTTATTTTTTATAACATTTTAACAACCGGAATACTTTTAGCTTAATAACAAGAACAATGTTCCAGTGCATTCGGTTCAATTTGAGCACTGATGGCAAGTAATTATTCTAAACACCCAAGTATAAGTCTTGTTCTTCATGCAACTTGATGTCATAGTCACATGATCCACTATTTGGTGATAGGTCGTAAAAATAAATGAAAATATCATAAATGATAACAATAGTATTCAATAAATAGTTATTAAAATAGTGTGTGTCAAGTGAAATAACATAATTTTGATATGAGTTAATATTAAGTAAGTTTTATTTGTTTACATAGCATAAAAGTTTTGATTCCTTGCAAGAAAGAATAAAGATTTTTAATGTCGTGACTGTTCTAAGATTTCTTAGATTCAAAATGATCAAGAGGAATCATCTTACTGTATTATTATTGTTATTATTAATAATAATATCATTATTTCTTCTTCTGTTGCTCATTTTCTTTACCAGATTTGTTACAAAAAAATAATGGATATCTACGTATCTTTGAGATTTTCTTTGTATCTTTGAAATTTCATAAAACAGGGCAAATTTATTTGAGGTCGACCTTTATTGTCATAATAAAGGAATAAAATTAAAAATATGTCACAATCAGGCTAGGATGCTGGAATGGATCCCCACTATTTACATTATTTCTTATGAGAAATTCGTGCCCGACTAACATGATTTCACCTGACACAAAATTTTTTAATAACACTTCTATCGTGTTAGTCGGGGAGTGGGTGTACTTTAAAAATAATAATGAGGAATAGGATCCTCATAACAAAAGTAAGTTTAGGAAGTTTTTCCAATGAATTGGATCATCTTATATCCTGTTGTGCAGCGTTTATTCAATGATGATTGTAAATCCATCATTAATTAGGTTAAATTATTTGTTTATTTATATATCAATGGGTATACACCAAATTTGCAAAAATAATTATCATGGATCTCAAGAACAAGTTTCAATAGTAAAATATTTAGTATAGGTACAATAAAATCTGTATAGGTTCTAGAAAATTCATAATGATCAGGTACAGTTCCAGATTTAGATTATATGTTTATTAATGGCACACCTTGCTATATTCATGAGTTACTCATCTCAAGTCGATGACAAAATTTTCATTTCTTTCGAATATGATTAATTTCACTTTCTATTATTCAGCAGTTCTCTATGATTGTAATATTATATTTTTAAGATTTAGGTCATTGTAACTTGAGATAATGGCATACAACTTTAGCATTCAGTATCTTGTTTATTTAAAAATTTTATCAATTTCCAAATAGGAAATATGTAAGGTTGGTGTAAGATGGTACTTCCTTTATTTAAATAGGGATAATCTTATCTTCCACTCTCATTTATATTTTTAAATTAAAGGCATCTCCATTTTCATTTGACCGTATTTTGCTCTGCTGTCTTCCGTACAACATTTTTATTGTAATTTTACTTGGACTTTAGTGAACGTGCTGATGCAACTGGGGCAACGGGTCAGAGGTTGAAGGAAGGTGCGCACATAAACAAGTCTCTGGTTACTCTTGGATCTGTGATATCTGCTTTGGCAGAACTTTCGTCGGGTGGTGGAGGCGGAGATGGTGTATCTCACCGTACTAGTGGATCTCGCTCAATTTTCATTCCTTACCGAGACTCTGTTCTCACATGGTTGCTCAAAGACAGTCTCGGTGGCAACTCAAAGACAATCATGATTGCAGGTAAGAAGTGGAAATAAGTTCAGTCGTATCAGACATAAACTGATAAAAATGGTGATGATTAAAGTTAACCTTAAATTGAGGTGAAGAGTTCCCAGGTTTCCAGCCAGGTGAATATGTTGTCTACCGACGTTTCGGCACCTGCCGAAACGTCGGTAGACAACATATTCACCTGGCTGGAAACCCGGGAACTCTTCACCTCATCGATTCGCCAGGAAAGCATCAGATCTTTCTAACCTTAAATTATTTTCTTAGCATGTGTGTTGCATACATATTGCTTGCATGTACCATATTTACACAAATATGAGACAAGGTTTATTTCTGTTATTATTTTTAATGAAAGGGGTTGTCTTATATTTTCAAAATATATAAAAATAGTGACAGCAATTGTAACTAGTCTAGCATGGTTTAAATCACATTTATCTTTAGACTACACATTATGATGACAATTCTTAGAGTTTTTAACAAAAAATAACTCTAAATATTGTTTAATTTATTTGCTTCAGAATTCCTTCTAAAACATTTTTTCATCAAAGGTAACTTATGTCTTTTATTCGAGGTCGAATTATAGTCAGGTAAATAGGGTATGTGGTTAATTTGAACTGAAGAAGCCAATTGTCTTGTTGACAAAATGTCTTGTAAACAACCCTTGTGGCACAGCAACCAAGAAAATCAACAGCCATAAACATACTAATAATTGTAGTTTCTTTTAATAATAACCCTCCAACTGTCTTTAAATGCTTTATTAGCTAAGAAAAATGTCACAGGAAATGTTTCTGAGATATGTGGTGATTTTAAGTATGCAATTTTTATTCACTTTAAGAATTTGTAATTATTATGTACTAGCTAATTACCTTTACCTTTGGTTTTCAGTTTCGAATTTTTCATTTCACCTGCTAATATTTTAATTCAAACTCAAGGTACTCTTGAGATAGGAGACCTGTATTTCCCCTTAATTGGCATGAACATATCAAATATAGATTCGGATTTGATATTTTTCTAAGAATATTCAAAGTAAGTTATGTAATTTTACAAAAAATTAACATGGGTCTCTAGTCAGGGTATGTTTTGTATGGCATGCCCCACCCCAGAAAAATAAAAATTCTAGCCCCAAGGTGCACATCCTCAAGGTCTCTTTAGTAAGTGTACCAAGTTTTAATTCTTGAAGTTTCTTGTGTTTTTTAGAAATGCTGTTGGATATGTTTTGTATGGCACTTCCCTCCCCCCCCACCAAAAAAAATCAAAATTCTGGCACTGAGGTGCACATCCTCATGATCTCATTAGTAAGTGTACCAAGTTTTAAGTCTCTAGGTTTCTTGGTTTTGGAGAAATTCTGTCAGGTATGATTTGTATGGCATCTCCCACCAAAAATCAAAATTTTGGCACCAAAAGTGCACATCCCTAAGGACTCATTAGTATGTGTACCCTGTTTTAGGTCTCTTATGTTTCTTGGTTTTCAAGAAATGCTGCAGGGTATGATTTGTATGGCACCTGCCTCCCCTTCCCCCATCCTCTCAAAAATCAAAATTCTGGCCCTGAGGTGCACATCCTCAAGGTCTCTTTAGTAGGTGTACAAAGTTTTAAGTCTGTAAGTTTCTTGATTTTCAAGAAATGTTGCCTACATACACACAGATTTATATTAGATTTATATAGATAATGATTACTTTTCTAAGATTACTTAACATTATTCGTGGTTTCTAATAAAAATATAGTCTCAGATTTTGGCATTGCCAGTTTTTTATAAAAGCATTTGTTTAGAAATGCAATCAGGCCATTTATAAGGTCTTGTTTTTCCTGCGAAACAGCAGTGCTTTAATTGTCATCTCTATCAAAATTCCTTTTCAGCCGTTTCTCCTGCTGATTGCAATTATGGTGAGACTCTTAGTACTTTGAGGTATGCCAATCGTGCAAAGAACATCATTAACAAACCCACGATCAATGAAGATCCAAATGTTAAGCTCATCAGAGAACTCCGAGATGAAATTACTAAACTCAGAGCTCTCCTTGGGAGTGAATTTGTAAGTACTTATCCACATCACTAGGCAAGTCCTGCAGTATTCAAAGTATTGTCTCTGTTACGGACAAATTTTCATTAGCTGTATAATATGATGATAAATAAATATTATTTAATTCTGAGTAGCATTGAGATTGAAAATATAGAAACCTTGAGGCAGAACATATTTTGAATTTCAGAATTAGCCAAATTTCATATATTTTATTTCACAAAATGTAGTTTTAAGTATGAGTTAAACTATGCACTTTTAATATTCTCCCTTTCAGTTATTTAAGAGTAAAAGTTATGAATTGTAGTGAAAAGTATAAAATAATGAATATCAATTTAAATTTAGTACATAAATAAATTGTGGCCAATAATTATGATATGTTGGAGGTTTAGGTGTTAAAGTGCTTGAAAATTGATGCTGGTGGCCATAGGGGAGACAGGCAAGCAGTACAAATACTTTACGAATAAATAATATCATCACAGGATTAGAAAATAAAACTAGGACAACAACTGAGGAGAGGCTACATGAGCCATAGTGTTTATGAAATTGGAATTCCAGATTTTCGACATTTATCTGTATAAGTTTGTGTGGTCTTTGATTTACTCTATTATTTTTTACAAAACATTAAAATAGATTAAAAATTATTATTATTAAAAATAGATTTAAAAATTACATTTTTGGAGCCCTATGTTTAATTACAATAAAAAATGACAAAGGAGAAACCTTATAACCATAAAAATTAAAAAAGAAGTACACAAATACACACCGGTTTAGGGGAAATTACTCCATGCCAGGGACCGAACACTCACACACACTCTGAGTTTAGGGTTTCTCCTTTGTCATTTTTTTTCATTCTAGTGCTGTTTTTGACTACACTTAATTTCTGAGTAGTTTAATGTTTTTCTCTCACAGCCATAGGACTACCATACTTCCTCATTTTTTCGGACATTCAGCAGTCAGGAAAGAATAAAAAAAATCGAAATTTTTTGAGAATTTAAAGCATATATCAGATCAAGATATTCTCATATTACATTTTTAATATAATTAATGCAGTCCAATATTTCTTCAAAAAAGATTCCATAAACTTTGTCAGGTAAAAAGGGTGTCCTTATTTCCCTGTCCTGAATATGGTAGCTCTACAGAGCCATCCTTTTAAGTAATCTAATTTTACCTCATTAAAAAAATATTATGTTGGTAATCCTTTTTGAATGGCATAATTCATCAATTTATTGCTGTCTTAATGTATTTTTGGCAGACTATGGAATCACAACCCCAGATGGTGGCAGCCCTGCACCAGAAGGAGGCTCAGGAAAAGGTACTGACAGAGGAGTGGACAGAAAAGTGGAGGGAGACACAGCAAATACTGCACGAGCAGAAGACTCTTGGCTTAAGGAAGTCGGGCGTCGGAGTGGTGCTTGATTCAGACCGACCCCATTTGGTTGGAATCGATGATGATCTGCTTTCTACTGGTGTGACCCTGTACCATCTTAAGGTGATTGATTTTCTAATGACTGATTTTAATTGCATAAAAAACAATTTATGGTTGCCCAAAACAAATTTATAAAAAATTCTCTTACAAAAAATAACATTTAATGACTGTGAAGAAAAAGTTTTCCTTCGACAATATTGCAGAGAAGGACAATTTATGTATTGTTGCAGATATAATAAAGTTATAATGAATATTTTGATTTACCGTATTTACTCATACCACGTGTACCACTATTTTTGGGCCATTTCGGAGGGAAAAAAATAAATTCATGCCAGAATAAGTTTGGGATTTAGAAAATGGTCTGGATTTAGAAAATGGTCAGGATTTAGAAAATGGTCAGCCTGTTCCCCCTCCCTAAAACAAAGTCCACCCAAGTAAAGCATCTTCTCGCTCCTACCTGCATGACATAATTTATTGGGTGATTTTTTTATGCCGATGCTAGCAGAAATCTTCTTGGTAGTCACCCCTCTTATGTTAAAAGAACATCAAGGATTCACGATGAATTCAGCGAACACAGATACCAGATGCCAACTTATTCCAGTGAAAGTATAGGTAGAAATTGATAGTAAACTATTAATGACAAAACTGCTTATTTTGATTAACAATATTAAACTTAAAACTCATTTACAAGGTACAGCTTTAATTTTATATAAATATAATGCTATCTCAATTGTCAAAATATTTTGCATGTATACCATAGAATTCTTTATCTTCTGCGAGTATAAACATAGATGCAAGCTTGTTGCAGTGAATTTACTATCGATACTCGCAATTCATATTACCTGTTCAGAAATCCTCATGTAAGACGCGCAGCCCCTTTTTCTTCCCGACATTTTGGGAAAAAAGGTGTACGTGGTACACAAGTAAATATGATACTTTTAACATACCTGCAAATCTGCTATAGGTGGCTTGTTTTTCTATTATTGTAAATGGAGGTAACATTCGGTCTTTATTTCATTGCACAGTTCTTGAGAGGAGATCAGAGAAGCTATTTTTGTGTAGATAGGTACCTTTTACCATTAGCAGCTTAAATTCTATTGTCTGAATTTTGGTTTTAGAATGTATTTTATGTAAAGAAAATATAATGCAGTTTAGGATTAAGTAAGAGCTCATAGTTTTTGTATGCTGGACCATGATCTTTTTAAAACCAAAGAAAAAAAGGTTTTTCAACCTTAACAAATTTATTATGAAAAATGTCGATTGAAACTGATGATCTCAGGTAGGCTGAAGTCCATGTTTTGCATAAATATTACAATATTTTACTTAATTTTGTCCATTTGTATTACTTATAGTAAAGTCATGATGAACAACAATCATTCTTCTCTTGTGTAACAGGAGGGTGAAACTTCTATAGGTGGTGAGGAGGCACCTCAAAAACAAGACATTGTATTGAATGGTGTTGGTGTGGAGCCAGAACACTGTAGTGTAGTGCTCAAGGATGGTGTAGGGACGTTAATCCCCAAAGGAAATGCTCAATGCTGGGTCAACACGGTGCTAGTGGACAAGCCTACCCGACTCTCTCAAGGTATGTGATTTTTTCCTGTGGCTTATGACTTGGTCATTCTATAGTATAGTAGTTTTGTGTAATTGTAGTTTATTCCCTATCAAGTAGTTCTGATGGCTGACAAAAAAACTATATTATTGTAAGTTCTAGGGAGAAAATTTATTAGCCTTTATTCCATTAGAAAAAAATTGAATGGTCTTAGCTCAGGTATTGATGTTATATTTTATAATGTGGCATACTTAAGAATTGATATCAGTTTATCGATATTTTTTATTGAAATTTTTAAATAATTTGTATTGTACTTTAAGTTATCTTTCAAAATTGTCCATTTCCTTCTCTGTATTCCATTACTGTATCAGCTTGTCTGACTCCCAAGTTTCTGATAGCATCATAGAAAGTGTAACTGTACTCTGTCACCCTTACTCCATATCAATCCCTTTCTCTCTGAGTTCCCTCCTAGAAGATTGGATTTATTTGATTGTTGTCCTCCAGATCAAAATAACAATTATTTTTTGAGATAGTGCATATAATAATTTGGAACAAATAAAATACAAATTATGTAAAAAATCCACCAATTACTCAAAAATATGGCCAAGTTTCAACTTAACAACATCGTCATCGGGTCCATATACCGCATGTTTCACAGATTTATATACAGCGGAGTAGTAAAAAGTAACCAGTGAAATCAGAGAGAAAGGAATTAGTGTTTTACTGGTTAATTTGTATGAAATTCCCTTCTCTCTGATTTCATTGGTTACTTTTTACTGTCCCACTGTATATAAATATTTGAAACGCGGTATATCCACGTCATGATGACATTTTTATGTTGAAACCTGGTTGTGTTTTTGGATAATATAGTGGAATATTTGCATAGTTGGTGTTTTATTCGTGCCAAAGTATGGAATTCCATATACCGTATATACTTGAATCCAAGATGATCCCAAATCTAAGACAGCTCTCCTTATAGGAGAATGTCAAAACAGAGAAAAGATTTTGACCTAATTTCTCGTTGAATGTATTTTGTGTATATTTCAAATCCATGTATTCAATATAGGTATACTAGTTCGTCCTTTCATAGAAAAGGTTTGTTACAAATTTTTGTTTGAAAAAAAAAATAAAAAAAAAAGTTTTTCTAAAATTAAGACTTTATTAATTGATCTATTGTAAATGCCCATTGAAGTTCAACAGGAAAATTAGAACTTAATATATTGGAAGGAAGTGAGCTAAATCTGACACTTATACGAACATTAGATAAGATAGATGAACAGGTTTTCACTTTAATATATTTTTTGATATTTAATTATAAGACAATAAGAGTATACAATTTTTTAACTAAGTTAACATCTTTAACATTTTATTCCGAAAAAATTAGCTATTATGGACTCACCAGATATGTTTATTTTCTGTGTGAACAACAATGTTGTTGATCGTCAAGGGAACATTTCAATAAAAATGCAAAATTTTGACAAATTTTGGAATATTTTAGCTTAATGTGAGCGAATTCGATTCGAAAACAAAAATCGACGATAAGAATGAGAATCTTCATTTAATTTTCTTTAAAATGGTTCTTATCCGAAGATCGTGCATCAATTACTTCTGATTTAATTTTGGAAAAGAAAATAAGTCTGCAAGTGTGGAAGAGGTATATTTTACCCTTTGAGAGCCACGCTGATTTTGGTGGGTATGTGCCATTTCTATTTCAGCAATTTTGCATCAATCTCTAATAAAAATCACATACACGCCATTTATTCATAATCTTGCCTGATTCTTTCTGTAATTGCAAAGATGATTACAAATATTAATTATATTTAGGGAATGTTAGAGTTCATCTTGTGATTTTTTTGTTTAAAAAAATTTTGTTTTTAGTTTTTTTAATAAAAAAATGAAGTCAATTTTATATTGAATAAAGTATATTTTCGCTAGTATATTTAAGTTATTTCATAAAGGCAAGATATCCACGTAAAACATTGCAAAAACTCGCAAAAATTATTAAAAAATGAAATTACAGAAAAGTATTATTTTGCATAACTGCAATTTTAGAACTTTTTCATGTCTCTATGAAAAGTCACATACATGCTATTTATTCATATTTTTACGTGTTTCTTTCAGTAATTGCACAAATGATATATAAAACATTACATTCTATAAAACTGTATACTCAATATATTTATTTATATAATTAAAAAATATTTTGCTAAGATTTTACATTTGAAAAAAATTTAAAAAATCATAAATATCTTGTAAAATCTCGAAATTTTCCTTCTCTGAATAACATTCGTCGTCACTTAATGAGTTTATATAACATAGCAATTCATCAACCTCAATTCTAACAGTGAAATTATCTATGCCTATAGTAGCCATTTTGAAAGAATTTAGGTAATATTTCACGAAATTGAAAAAACCATAACTGAACAAATAATCAACTAAAACCAAAAAGAACAGAAGATACATGAACTACGTAGCCTCCTCTTTCGATTGATACCATCATATTTTGTCATCTGTCATTTGCATGTGGAACTATTACAAGTTTACGCTTACTTAGCATGGTCGACGATTTATCGTTGTTGGCACTTCACGCTTAGGAAGCAAAGGACGATATATCGCTACGTAGCTCTGAAAGGGTTAAGATCCCTCTTATGGGAAATCCCATATAGCGTTCCAACCAACAAACCAACCAATAGATTAAGGCTTTTATTAATAGTTTAATTCTGGAGCATAATTTTGCAATGAAGAATTTCAGTAGATACAATTATTTTCTCTTGTTTCATTTGTTTATAAAAACATTGATTAAATGTTTCTATGACAACTCATTGCAGTCAGCTCATCTCGCATCAATGCATTGCACGACAAGCTTGTCGTACATCAATTCATCTCGCGACAAATTCGTCGTGAGACAAATTGGAAAGCGAGACACCATGACTGGTGAATGGCAGGGGGAGACATTTTTCCACAAAAAATTTTTCTTTATATTTCGATAATATCAGAATGAATCACAATTCTCTTTGCAAATTACACAAAGCGAGACATATTTTATGGTGAATGGCACGGGATGACTCCCAACCCAACAAGTGTTTCCTCCTGCCATACACCAGTCATGGTCTCTCTTGTCAATTTGTCTCGCAACGATAATGTCTCACGACGAATTTGTCTTGCGACGAAATTGTCATACGACAAATTTGTCTCGTGATGAATTGGTGCGCGATGAGTTTGTCCTGCAATGTATTGATGCATGACAAGTTTTTCTTGTGATGAATTGATGTGTCACAAATTGAAGCATGACAGATTGATATGTGATCAATTGGCTGCGATGTGTTGAAAATCTACAGATTCGTACTTGAATTTAAGATGACCCCCGATTTTTGCAAGCTGAAATTTGGAGAAAAACCTCGTCTTGTATTCTGGTAAATACGGTAATTAAGGCTTCCATAGTGGATTATACATATAGTTATAAATTTAAGATTTATTGTGATGCTATATTTCAGTTAGTTCTTTTGCTTTTAATTTAGCATGGACTATAGCTATTGATAATGTTAATTTCAAGTTTACAGGTAACCCTCGATTAACACAGTACACAGTTTCAGTTTTACAAGGTCGAAGAAGTGCAACCGGTTTTGATTAACACGGTTTGAGACTTGGTCTTACATGTTTTTGTTTTCACTTTTTTCATCTCTAGCTCCAAAAAATAAACAAAAACCTTGGGAAATGTCATTTTATTAAACATTTAGCCAATATTTGAATTTTAAATAAAAGGTTGCATTTACATTAGTTAATAATGTGTTACCATGCAAAATTTACAATCATAGTTTTATCAAAATTTATTAGATAAAGTGTAATTTTATTATACCTTGCAAAATTAAAATTTTAATAAAACTAAAAAAATTGCTTTAAAAGAAATTAATAGGAAAAGTTGCATTATCTTGTACTCAGTAGCGGAGTTACCTTAAGGCAGGGGTAGGTACTGCCTAAGGTTACAAGCGATCTGGGGGCATGCATCTAGTCATGCAGCTAGGATTGCCAACGGTATCATTTTCTAAAATTTTTGTACAAGTTTCGATTCAAATAGTAAACTAAGCAGGCAGTGACAAGGTAGACAAATGTCAGGTTAAGCATGTTAAGAGAGGATATTCGATCCCTCCCATCCATCTCCAACCTTAAGAAATGTTTGCTTTCAGAGAATAAACACTTGAGGGAGGATTCCTTTATGTCTCGCGGGCAGCGCTGGATTAAGATTTTGTAGGCCCCTGGGTTACAGGTACTGTGAGTAATATTTTCAAAAGGAAAAAAAAGTTAACGTCTGCCTTATTGGCATCCACTCTTAAATCTCTATCAAAAATTAATCACAACAGTCAACAGTTTATCATATATGTGATATAATAACATACTATAATTATAAACTTACCGCAGTAACAATGCATTTCGTTCGACTGGGTCCAATGTCGATCTATACTTTACATACATTTTACTGCAATTCTAGCATCTATCTGTAGGCTGCTGCCATCTGATGTCAGTCATTGAGTTTCTTCATGAGTAACTCGCATTCCTAAGTAAAAATTGACATTGGACTATACTACAAAAAAAAAACATTTAAAAAATTGGACATGAAATGGTTCATCAAAAACGATTCAATATGAAAAACCTAACTGTATGCACCAACGGAAAATTTTAAAGTCGATTTTAATAAATACCTGATTCGATGGCGATTGTATTTCTTCACTGGAATATATTACATGAAAAATTTAGCTGTGAGACTTGGAGCTAAAAAGAAATGTCAAAATAAAACAGTTATTGCAACTTTAAAAGATGTTGAAATAACAAGCGAAAAAAAAATTTTTTTTGGGAACCAAACCCCCTATTTTGGATTACATGATATTCACGTGGAACCAAACTATCATGTTAATTAACTGTAATGTTGGTTTTAACCCTTTTATGCCAGATGTCAATTCATAATTAGAATTCCTGATGTGTTCCCTTGGCCACTTTTCAACCAATGATCAACACTTTTTTCAATCATCACTTGTCATATCTAAATGCAAAGGGTTAAGAAGTATAAAATTTTACATTAATTTACTATCATTATTTTAGAAATCTGTCATGTGGTTATTAAAGTTTAACTGTAAACTTGAATATGTTATAAAAAATTTTGTCTGAATTTTAAATTGCATCAGCTTATTACTTGCCATTGAATATTGTACTGTAGTTATGAAATTTTTATCTTATATATTGTTTAATATTTTATATCTTTGGTAGACCTTGAATATTTTAGGTTTTATTGAATCTTTTACCTGCGTGAGCTTTTGCTAAGTGTATTCTTGTGACACCCTCTATACCAGGAGACATTAAAAACCCTGTTTTCTAATTTTGTCTCTTGTAAGGAAAGGTCAAGTTCTAGTTTATCTAGCATAATTAGTGTCTTGCTAAATTTAAGCTATGATATGGTTAATGATAGTCCACTGATTATTTTCTATCGCTTTATGTATTTGTAAGAGGCCCCCAAAATGTTTTTGGATTTGGTGAGGGAATAAATTGCTAGTAATTCATTTGTGTAGTTTGTAAAATTGCTATGAGATTTTGGTAATCAAAACAAATAACTATTGTTCATGCAAAAAGCATGGCAGTCGAGAGATGTGAAACCTCTCAAATTTTATCATAAATTGTATGTAGCAGTATGATAGAGATAGGGATCTTTGTATCCCAATAAAGGGCATCATCTATTTTTAGATGAACACTGAGTGTCAGCTTGGGAGACCTTTTTATATTAGAAATATATGGCTTGATGTGTCTGAGGCTATATGAGATGGTGATCCTTCCTATCAGTTTAAGAACTGCCAAGAGATTGCGAGCTAGACGCTTGTTGTATTAATTTGGTTTTCAGCTTTCGTCGCCAGAGGGCAAAGCTGAGTACTGTTTCTACCGCTCTGTTTGGCTCTGTGGGGGTTGGAGCTTAGTGAGTTCCCCAATCTGTTCTCCTTATTTTATCCTGAAACATGCAGCTTAGTATGATGTATAACCAAGCTTGTCATCAAATGTGCATTTAATGGTGGAGCTTGAATTCGCATGCCAGTTTTTTCTAAATTCACTTTAAAAAGTGGGTGCATATTGCTTTTGCTGGCGCTTGTCTTTGTGCAAATATTATACATTAACTTGCCTTACTCCTTTTACTATTAAAGGCAGAATAGCAGATAATGAAATTTTAGAATTTACTGGTAGATAGTGAATTAGGTACCCTAAGTTATGGCGTACTACAAATTTCATTGAAAACATAGAAGTTTTAGATTATGGTTTTTAATGATCTCATTGATGGTATTAACCATACTTAGTAAGTAATTTGTAGGCATTGTGATGTGACTGTGTATCATTTTTCAGTCTTTGTGAAGTGCCAAGGAAACTTTATTGGGCAAATTTAATTTTGGAACAATTGCCAACTTAATCTGTTTTCGTACTTATAAATGAATTTTCTGCTGGTTGATGGAAATTTTACTAAGTACATTCTGTTGTACAAACCATGACTTATTAACTATTAATAAATAATGGTGGAGACTATGGTGAAAATGATGTTAAAATAAAATTGACTCCTTAATCGTAAAATTCAATATTTAGAGATACACAGAGAAGGAAAGTAAAGTAATAGAATAAAACATCAAAGTGGAGAGTTGAAAAATAATAAAATAAGTTAAAACAAAAATACAAACAGGTTTAGGGGTTGTTATTCCTTTCCAGGGACCTTTTGTCACTCATGTTCATGCATTCACTCTTGAACATGAATCCTAAAGATAGAAAGGATAAAATCCTGGTTTACAAGAGATTATTCTACTCGAGGGAACTGAAAATCACTGTTGCTAGAAGGTTTGTATGTCTATATGACCATGACAGGGACTTACTAAGCAACCACACATACTTGCACACCCTTATATCTTTAGGATTTATGTTTGAGTGATTGAGTGCACAAGTGTCAGTGAAAACAGAACCCTGGTGAGGAATAACCCCTAAACCTGTTTGTATATGTTTTAATTTATTTTTATTGTTTTTCAACCCTACACTTTGAAGTTTTGTTCTATTATTTCTTTACTTTCCTTCTCATTGTGTTTCTAAATATTGAATTTTTATGATTAAGGAGTCAATTTTATTTTAATATGAGTTATTAATGCTTTGGTTTGCCTCTTACTTCAAAAGCCTAATTTAAATTAAAATTTATCCATGTCAATATTCCTTGACACCAAACTATATTCACTGACAAGCATTAAATAAACTTTGCTCCTTTGTGAAATTGATAGTCAGGAACTTCTGATGGAATCCTTCTAAAGAGCATGCTTTTAGCTAGTCCAGACATAAGTGAAAGATGCAGTCATTAGTTAAGAATAGGTTATTAACCCTTTAACTGAGAGAGATGAGTTAACTCCTCATGCTGAATTTTTTCTTCAGATATGCCAAGATTTCATTGACTACAATTATATGATGAAATTATGTAAATGTTTGATTCATAGTGAAATTGTAGTTGCAAGTCTTCTTAACTGTTAGGAAGAACACTGAAAAAGTTTTAAGTTTTAGAACATTTCAATGTACATACGATAAAATCTCTGAAATCCAGAATCTTTAGAGCAAGGAAGTTGCCAGTTTTTTATATTATTTTAGACTTAAGAAACCCCAGCTGTCCAGTTTTGGAATGCTTAAACTCATTCCTTATGTAGAAAATACTACCGAGTTAAAATTGAAAAGCATTGTCTCAGGAATTTTAAAATGTTAAAAAGAAAAGTAATTGGCTTTATCATTTATTGCACTTAATTAATTATCATCATCTTTTTCTTTTCTAAGTTGAAAAGCATCATGCAGAAAGTAACTAACTTTACATATTCAGAGATAAGGGTGAGGTGACTGGTGGATTTATGGTGTAGTAGAAATGAAAATAGAGGTTGTTTATTATAGAGTAAAAGGTGACTTGAACCAGGAGACATGGTTTAGTTGCATTTTTAACATACTTGGTTTTCTAGAGTCTGATTTTAGAATGCTGGATTTGAGAGGTTATTCTGTTTCACCTATTATTTTCATTTTAAACAATTAAAAATAATTACGAAAATGTTATTGGTGATTCGCTTTTATTGTAATATTATCTTATATACATAGGTTGGCAACAATGAATTCCATGATATTGTAAAATACCTTTCCTAAAATTTATTATTACTTGGTAGAATCAGGTCTTTAAATAATATCAGAATAAAGGTGCTACTCATATAGAATTGGTAAGATAAGTTATTAAAGCAACTTCATTATTGGCATGAAAATACAACCCAGGTTGTGAAGAATATAAATACCTACTCTCTGAGGATGGCATTTGTGTCTTTAATTCCTAGTTAAAGGGTTAATGCAAATGCACTTTAAAGGCTGATTATGCATGTGCACCGATAAAATATTAATATAAACCTTGACATGCACTAAAAAAAGTTTTCTCCATTAATAAGTGTAGTTTAAATGCATTTATAGCATATTTTCTACAGATTAATGCTTGTTTCTATACTTTTAGTTTCTTGTTAACCGAGTATTATTAATTATATGTAGATCTCTCATTAGGGCCGTTCCTATCGGTTGTTGAGTGTGTGCAAACACACGGGCGCCTTGGTCAATAGGCGCCACCGTCAAGGGAAACCGTAATCCGAGGACGAAAAAAACATTAATTGAAATCACCTTTTCAACACTGCAATATCGAATACAAACAGGTCCTAAAATATTTTAGTCTCTGTTGAAATAAATGACATAAGTGTACAAGTTCCGAGTATTCGACAAACAACACATAAAATTTATTTATTCGGTATACTTAAGTAGTATACTCCAGGGCCGCCGTGAGGCATGTTCCGTCGATTTTCCCGAACAGGGTCTCGCACTTCATTAGGGGCCTCGCACAAGACTCAATTCTCATATATTGATATTTGGCCAATTTCTTTATATTAATTCATTCCGGATGGAGAGTCCGACTAGAGCAGTGGTTCCCGAACTGGGGGGAGCGCGTGATATGCTTACAAGGGGGGCATGAGGCCATGAGAAAAAAAATCAATTTTTAATGTGAACTTCAGTTGAACCAGCATTTCACATTAATATTAAAAATAATATTGTTCCAAAATATGTAATAAAATGTTACAAATTAATAAAATGATGATCAACAATAATATAAATGCGTGAAAATGGTTATATTTATTTCAATGAAATGAGTGGGGCGTGAGGGTTTTGTGAAAACCGAATGGCGGCGTAATGTCAAAAAGTTTGGGAGGGTTATCTTCGTCAAAAATTTCAAAGCGAAAAGAGTCCATAACCAAAGGAGAGGGGGGCACTACAAGCGGAAAAATAATGTAATTAACTCTTTTGCGAGAAAACCCCCCGCTGTTAACGAAAGTATAGGATAATGCGTATGAGAAGTTAGAGATTTTTTAAATTTAACACTTGGCAGATTGAGCGCAAGAAAACTAGGTTCGTTCGAAATGATAGATAAGGATATCAAATAGCATTTCTGGTGATTTCGCTGACCGACTGGTAATGCGATCGCAAAGCCATTGATATTTACATTGTGCATACGTCAGTGATTTCTGTCTTCCTGAGAAAGGCAAATAAATTCTGCAGAACAAGAGATACCCAAACCTTGATCGTTAGAGTAGGATCGCTCCTATTGAATGAGAACTATCGCCTTTCTCTTGAGAATTCTGTTTCCAAGGTCGGAGAAGAGGATACCCTTGAATTCTGTAAACATAATCTAAAAACAAACTACTGACGTCAATTCCTACTCAAGAATGAGAGACAGGTGGAATACTTAAAGCTGGGGAAACCCCTCTATAACAGGGATAGCCAACCTTATTGCATTAGGCTCCAAATCATCTGTAATATTGCTCTATAAAATCCGCATGTTGGCTACCCTTACGATTTGGGATGTAAGGGAAATACCTTTATGATTCTCCTGGACTAATCAACGACCGTCAGCACCCTCAACGACTCGGGAACGCACTCGGTAAATAATTGTGAGTGATGTGTTTTGCTGATAGTGTCAGATAGTCTCCCGACTTCTCACGTCTGCAACCGCAGTGGTGCATTAACGTACGTATGGATATGAGAAAGTTCGTGCAATCTCTATTGCACCGATTTTTTTATTGTTGCAACAGTATTTTTCCAGATGCATAAATTTTCCGAGTAAACATCTGAAATCTGTGTGAAGTCAAGGTGTAAGTCCCCAACAAATACAATTAAGTACTTTTAATGGATTAAATATCCGAATCATATAAAGAGATTTTCGCCATTCCGTCGGTTTGTCCGCCCGTTTGTATGTGCGACGTCCTAGAGCCTAAACCAGAGATGGCGAACCCATGACGCGTGTCCTACAGTGACAAGTCAGGGTATTGGTCTGACACGCAAGAATTTAAAATTCTACCACTGTATGTATATGCATAGAGGCTGATGGTGTGGTTTCAGTGCAATTGTGTTTTCGTTGCCTAAACGCTTCAGTGATGCAATGTGTGCTATAGTGTATCACAGAGATAAATCAAGTGCATTTATCGTCATTATTATTATTCCGATGTGACGCAAAGCTTTTTCGTCATGTCACGTGATGAAAAGTGACAGTTTGTAAAAAGTTCGCTTAAACGGTTGAAAGAAATCGAACCATTTCTCCTTTTCTGTGGTATTTTTTTCCAGAATCAAATTTCTGAAAAATGAACAATATTGAACTAAAAAACTATTTTATATGAAGATGCATTAGCACAAAATTATTTTCTCAAAATTGGCGCCAACGATTTTGATCACATTTCATATTTTGTCTTAAATTGAGGTCCCAAAAAATACTCTACTTTTCATATCTCTGTAAAAAATGAATACCTATACGGTTAGTTTGTTCTTGTGCGCCATTAAAAGTTTTTCTCGTAGATGGCCGGAATGATTTAGATTATATTTCGTAAATATACACGAATCCCATTTCTAAATGATTCTATAAAAAAACTTCGCTCAAGTCAACCAAAAGGGTTGTTAGTTGGTGAGTGGCTTTAAAAACAAATTATTTTTCTCGAATGCGGCTGGGTACATTTCTATCAAATTTCATATTTTTACTTAATGTCCCAAAAAATAGATCGTGTTTTCTATTAACAAAAAGGTTATTATGAGGGTGGTTCTAGTGCGTCATTAAACAATTTATCTCGGAGATGGCTGGAACGATTTAGATTATATTTTGTAATATTTACTTTAATTCAATAAATGAATAATACTACATTATATATATAGATTTTAAGTTAATCAAAAGGATAGTTTGTGTGCGGCCTGAACAACAATTTGATTTCCTCAAAAATGGATGGTACGATTTTTACTAAATTTCGTTCACTTGTAATTTGGCATGATCTTTTATATAAAATAAACACTTAGTAAAATTTTACAAAAAACGGATCTAGACGTAATGTTATGCGTTGAAATGTTGGATAACTTAGTTACTTGAAAGAAAAAGTGAAGAAAGTTGCAATAAGTTTATAGAGGCAGCGAAAATTCTAGCGGGAGAGATTGATGCTGTTCACGAATTCCCAGCTATAGATATTCTAAGACCCAGACGTAAAAAAAAACATTTTTCGTACGAACACAGCGATGAAACGCCGCAAGATCCAGAAACCAATTTTAAAATAAATTTCTATTACATTGTAATCGATACCACTATACATTCAATTGGTGAACGATTTACTTTGTTAAAAGGACATAACAACTTGTTTAGTTTTTTATACATTTATCAAGATGAAGATGAAAGTTGTTTGAAGGACAACTGTAAAGCTTTGCAACAGAAATTAACAGATTCTTTTTAGGAAATTCTGATATTGATAGTTTTGAGTTGAACGAGGAATTAAAAATCATTGAAAATACATTTAAAATCAAAAATGGATTCTACGAAACTATTGAATTATATTAATAAAAATAATTTGTTTCATTCCGAAATACATAAATATTTTAAGAATTTTATTAACTCTCCCTGTATCTGTAGCTTTTGGAGAACGTTCTTTTTCAAAATTACAAATAATAAAAAACTATTTGCGATCTACTATGACCCAAGAAAGACGCGAAAATTTAGCAACGATTTCAATTGAAAATGCCATTTTAGAATCTCTTAATTTGCACGAAATCATTACTACTTTTTAATTGATAGAAGCTAGAAAATTAAATATATAAATATTTAAATCAGTTTCTCTTTTATTAGACTGTTTAATTCAAGTGTTGCATAAGATGTAGTACCTAATTCAATGTTCATTTTTATACAAACGGATCATGACAAAATACACTTTATGTACCTGTAGAAGCTACAGATACAGGGAGAGTTGTGCAATTTTTGTTATTATAAAGTGTTATTTAATTTATGTTTCTGGTAGTACATAGTTCAATGTTAATTTTTTTATACATACAGACAATTGCTTTCATGAGCAAATACACCTTATGTACCTGTGTATCAAAGTTGTGCAATTTTAAAAATTATATAGTGTTATTAATTTATGTTGCATAATTTAATTTATCTTTATAATGTTAAATTATTTTTCTACAAATATATTAACCTAAATAAATGCAAATCAATTTTTGTTTCATTTATATTGGGTGGGGGGCACCAAATTGAAACTTGCACACAGGCTCAGCAAACCCTAGGAACGGCCGTCTCTCATTTCTTAAGAGCTTGGAGAATTTAATTCAAGTGCTCAGATAATATTCATCATTTAAGAATTTTTTCACCTTACCTCAATGCTTGTAGGTTGCAAGCAAATACAATTGCGAGTCAGTGTGTTAGATATTTGAAATTTGAGTTAAACGTCTACAACTGTGATGTACTTGCTTTTTAAAAATCACAATATCTTAAGGTGAAATAATTCGATTGTAGTTAATAAAGGTTTTTTTTTAAATTTGCAGTTTGGCCAGAAAAGGGTCTATTGTTAATACTGACTTGTGGGTATTTCTCATTAGTTAAAGAACCCAATTGGTGAATGTTATCAAAATTATACATGTATGCCATCTATATAATAGTATACGTTTTAAAGTGATCATTGCATTCCTCATCACATAAAAAGTAAAATATTTCGTCTTATGGCTCTATATTTATAGGCTACAAATTTTTCCATCAAATGTGCCAATGTCCACGTGATATTGTTTAAAAATCAGCTTTTTTGCTTTGTTTCTTGCAGGATGCATAATAGTGCTTGGCCGCACAAACATGTTTCGATACAATGATCCTGCTGAGGCAGCAAAAATGAGGAAAGAGGGAAGTCGCTCCCACCTTAATCTGTCAAGGCTCTCACTCCTCAGCTGGTCCACATCTGATCTTGATTGGTCAACTGAAAATTTGCACCCGTCAGTGTAAGTTTCTCCTCATTTTCATAGCACTGTTTTCGTATGGAATCCAATGAAAACTTTGGTATATTTTGGATCAGTAATTATTTTGAAGGGCTTGTTTTGATTTGTCATTGTTTTGAGGGTTTTTTTACATTTTTAAAATTTCTCGATCAAGTGGTTGGTTGGTAATATGATAGTGCATGTCACATGGCTGTTCAAATTTCAGTATGGTTTTCTGTTTAAAAATTATTATTGGGAGCTCTTGAAAATAACTATGGCTGAACCCTAAGAGGTTGATTATTTATAAATTATATTTACAAAAATGTCATAGAAAGTCATTTTCCTATCCTCATTTACATACATTAAATTGAAGTAGTAAAAATCTAATTTATTTGTCAGACATTTTCTGATTCTCATTATTCGAGCTCAGTTGTACTTTTTATTGGCTGAATGAGGTTTGTGATACAAGAATAAGAAAGATGTTTTTAGTTGTGCAAACTAAATTGGTTTGAGCTAATTGTTTATGTATTTTGTGTAAATGTGATGGAGTGGAAAACATAATGGCCGGAGTTGAATTAAAGAATGAGTTATCAATTTTAGTTCATTTCTTCTACTCCCGAGCTTGCTAACATTACCCTACTTTTCAGAATGGAAGTAGGCTTATAGTTTTGTCATTGTGCCTGTCTAGTCCCCCCTATTAACACCAATAGACCGATTTTTATGGCACTTGGTGGAAATCTCCTGCTACTGGAGCCGAGCTCCCGAGGGTGGTTTATGTTGCAAATATTGAAAGTCCCAGGTTCGATTCCAGGAGCTATCCTCATTTGATTTACATGGGAAATCTGAAAACCATCGTGCAGGGTCATTTTCTCTTCCACATTAAAATATCTTAGAATTATAGTATTGGTGCGGGTTTTGTACCGTTCTCTGAAGAAAGGAATGGAGATTCTAATTTATATCTTAGAATTTTGCTTACCGATTGTATTTCTTCGAATTTTGCATAAATACAGTTTTTATCACTCATTACGAGTGTTGCCATAGCAACGACTATTGTTGGTCTCAGATTCGGTATATTCTAATACCTACGCGGATGATTTTTGCTGCACAAATATGCGTGATCAATTTAATGTTCTGTTCGAATGTTTGTAATATTTTATAACGCTAAATTATGAAATTTGGGAACACAAAGCGCAACATATCAGTAGTTATATTATAGCTATTAATGCCAATACATGTAAGTATTAAATAAATAATTAAATGGAAAGTAGGCATCATAAGTTCCATTTGGATCATCTTGTTTTGTTTGATAGCTCACTTTCATGCAATCTAAGGAGCATATTGAACATTATTTCTCCATAATATTGTGTAGAACATTATCCCTCAGTGGTTAACTACAGAAAGAGAAAGTAATTACCATTTCCTGCATAGATGAAATAAATTTCAACAAAAATCATGCACTTTCAAATTATTTAAAGATTTCAGTTGGGTTAATAAGTAATTCAAAGGTATAAATGACAGATTCTGCATCCAATAAGTTACTTGGTTGCAGTTTCAAATTAGTGTAAAGGTGTAAAAAAATCAGCAGTAAAATACTGCATTTATTGTCTGTGGCTTTAGATTAAGAATAATACAGTATAGAATCTTTTATCCGGCAAGCTTGGGATAGCCGGTTATCTGGAAATTCTGTTTATCTGGAATATACTCCTAAACAGTGCTCAGAATGAACCGGAACAGGCCGGAATGCACAGGAACTATGTCCCAGTTAATCACACGCATCAGTAAAATTGTTCCATCTGGTCATGAATTTAGTAATACCAGTGTGCTAACTTCATTTAATAAAAATAATATAAAATATTTCTTTTCGCTTTTCTTCATCATAAGAAAAAAAAAGCCAAATTTAGTTCAATCGTAAAGGTT
This sequence comes from Tanypteryx hageni, assembly GCA_028673005.1. NCBI lineage: Eukaryota > Metazoa > Arthropoda > Insecta > Odonata > Petaluridae > Tanypteryx > Tanypteryx hageni. The sequence goes on along the minus strand of CM054114.1, from coordinate 65,952,334 downwards.
CTATCAGTTATTTCACACCCATTGCTTTCAGTTCCACTAGCAGAACAAGCGTTCCGTGTTGTAATATTTTGTATTCCAAGCACTTCTATAAACTATACCTGTACAATGATAAGAATGCTACAGGAATCAGGTATTGACCAATATTACCAATAAATATTGAAGATGTAATCCATGCTTTATTATTGCCTTTATGGTGCACTGGGAAAACCTTGATTCCATTAAAGCATTTGGATTTCTGATTGTTAGGCATTTTACGGGGAATAATAGGAAAGGAGGTATTTAACACTAGTAAACAAACAGACAGACAAGGCACTGAAAAAATGAAAGCGCAGAGCACTGGAGCACTTCCAGTGCATGGTGGTAAGCTGGATAATTACTGGCAAGATGCCAAATTTAAATTTATTTCTTCTAACCAATTTTTGAAAAAGGCATTAGTTTTAAAAATAGCCAGTTAACTGTATTTCCTAATCAGTGAAATTTGGGTAAAAGGTTTTATACTGTATATAATAAAAGAAATATATAATCATTGATTATTCAGCGATCGATTATCCGACTTCCAACATTATCCAGCAGTCCTGCCTAATCCGGCGAAAGTTGCGAGTAATTTGGTGTTCACTGGAGAATCAAATCAAAGGCAGTATCAGTCCAGTGTTAGCGCACCGCATTGTGCCAAAACATTTTAGAATGATTGCGAGTAGTACAGTAGGATCTGGGTTATACATAACCCAGTTATATATGTAATACAGGTAACCCTCGATTAACATGGTAGTTTGGTTCTACGAAAACACTGTGTAATTCAAAACCATGTTAATTGAGACTAAGAACTCTTTTAAAATAGGGGGTTAGGTTCCAAAAAATTAAACAAATTAAGATGATTATGATTATTTCGAAAAATATATTGCTTAAATAAATACAAAATACGTATCTTTTCCTCAAGAGAAATGGCTTTTCTTTTCAATGCCCTCTTCTCGTTTGACATGGTATTTTACACTGAAATTAAGAAAAATTAATTGATTATAACAAACATTTATAATTAAATTAAATCTCATTTTAAAAGTAAAAGTTCCGCTTACCTAATTGGTGTTATGTATTATAAAGTAACAATGACGATCACGACTTGTAAAGATTACAACAATTTTTCGTGTATCAAAATGTATCGAAATCATCAAACGTTTCGATACATTGTATCAGAAGGTTCTTGTATTACACATCCATGCATTTGGTATATGTCGTAATTGCTGCATAGTATCTCACAGTAATAACATGCTTGTACTTTGTGTTGGTAGCTTCAACCAACCAAGCAGCACTCCATCAACTGTGTAAAACCAAGTCTCTTGACCATGTTAATAAAAAATGGTTGCATTTTTTTGATCGTGTAAAAGTGAAACCATGTTCTTCAAGTTCCATGTTAATCGAGGGTTACCTGTACTCATTCATATTTTTTGTAATTCCCGGTGAAGTACTATGCAAAAATCATACCTACACTTACTGACTTGTACATAACTTAATTCTATGTAATTGGCATTTGTACGTAGGGCTTCTTCCATCCTGTGGGAGTTTTTCTCTCACTTATACAATTAGTGAATGATTTTAATGGCCTTTCTCTTGCATATTTCTTCAGACAGAAAGTCATTTGCTATTGTCTTGCATGCATTTTCTTTCTTTGAAATATTTGCGTACCCATTATGCTTGAGGATTTCTCAGTAATCAGTGTTTTTCATGTAGTTCAATTTTTTGTAACCTTTATTTGGTAACCAAAAATTCTTTTTCTGTTATCTGAGTTTGACTGAAATACTGACAAAGCAATGGATTGGTTACAAGGGCAAATAGTCTTCTCTGCTCACCACTTCTTCGCTGATTCAGCAGAAACATATCCCAAATCACCACTTAATTGTATTGTTTATATCATCCGATACGTGATCATTCTGAAGCTCTATGCTTGTAAAAGAATGTTCAATAATCAGCTGTATAAAAATTTTGATGTGATTATCCAGCATTTTTGAGAATCATGTGATCTCTTCCCCCTAGGGCACCAGATAATCGATGATGTACTGTATATTATGTCATTCCCTATAATTCCCTATAATTACAAATATTCCCTGGATTGTCAAATATTTTGCCCCATTATGCTATTGTGCTCTTCTCTACTCAAACCTGTCATACCGATTATGCTATTCATTAACTCAAAATTCTTAAAATTTGCTGTTAAAATTTTATTGCAGTTGTATTTAACCTGATATAATTTGGTACTATCCTTTGTAATTTTGCACATGATAAACTTGTATACCTAAGGCAAATTTCAGGAACTTTCCTTATTTGCCAATATGTGAAACAGCATCTTAAAAGTATATTATACTGATTATATAAATTAACTTTATCTTAAATCTAGTAAAATTTTCCTCAGTTCCTCATATTGTCTGGAAAGAAATGAAGTTTTTGTTTAAAATCTCAATTTTACATTTACGAGAAGATATTAACCAAACATATACAGGGTGTACACAAATTATCTTTACAACTTTAATCTGAAATACAAACATATAAAGACAATATACACATACAGGTTTCGTGCCATTTGTGAGAGAAACTCATAAAGTTTAATCGAGTAAAATGCTGGTACGTGTCACCAATGTTACGTTAACCATAACAGTGTGAATCATCTGAATGTCAGTTGTGATGGCATTGCCACAGAAGGCCCAGTGCATGGAGTTGTTAATTATAACAACATGGGATATGCAGGTCCAAATAAACTTCCAAACAACATATCATAGGCTGCCGCCTTCAAGGCCATCGATATGTGCTTCGTGTGAACAGTGTAAGAACATGGGAAGTCTTATTCATAAGAAAGGTTGTCGTCCGTGTGTATCAGATGAAAGTGTGGAACGTGTACAACAAGTGTTTGCCCGCAGTCCGCACAAATCTCAATCCGTCAGCTACAAATGCCACAGTCAACAGTGCATAAGGTTTTGCATAAACATATATGCCTGCATGCATACAAGTTGCAACTGCTGCTTGCTTGCCAGATGACAGGCTATCCCGGGCAAAATTTACACGTTCCATGCTTGAGCTACTGGACAATGATTCTGTATTTTTGTATTTCAGATTAAAGTTGTAAAGATAATTGGTGTACACCCTGTATGTTTTCAACTTAGTTGTGATATATTCCACATACATTTACTATCATGAAAACATTTTTTTGCCATAAGTGTGAGTCTGTGATATTTTTATTGATTTTTATTACAAATTATCATAAATTATTTTATCAAAGCAATTTCTTCATTTGTATTTTCAGAGAAGATTCTGAAAAGGCTGACGACTTGGAAGTTCAGAGAGCCACTCTCCTGAAAGAGAAAGAGGCATTTAAGGTATTTTCTTATGGTAGTTTGTTAATTTTTATGTAATGTTACTTGACAAATTTTTAATAATATCTCCCCTTTCAGCGCAAATCATGAAGTATAAAAACAGCATTGCCATGGGCACTAACTACAGTAAAACCCCGATTTAGGAAACCCACATTTAGTAAAAAAACAGCATTTAGTGAATATATTTTTTGGTCCCAGCCAAGGTCCTATATAAATAAGGTATTAAATCCCAGCATGTAGTGAAATTGGATTTAGTGAAAAACCCACATTTAGTGAAACAAAATCTGGACCTCACTAAAATTAACACCTTGATTTAAGGTGAAATTGGGGAAAAACACCAATATGACAAAATCACTGTTCGCCATCATTAATGCAAACTGGCGACAGTAACAAACAATGCCAAATAATGAAATTGCTAATAATAATGACTTCATGGCCCCAGCATGTGATTAGCATTTTGATGATAGAGATAGCAGATAATGCTGCAACAGTGTTGTTTCATTAACTCCTATCAAAATAATATTTTTCCTATGCAACATTTGTAACCTTTGTTAAAAACTAATATAAGGTTAGAAATTGTATCACAAATGGGGTATTTTGCCTCGAACATAATAAAAAGAGTGTAATAATTAACCACATGTTTATGGGTGCACAAAAAAAGCAAGGAAGTTTATAAAAAAACATCCATGGATGTCATGGTGTCCATTTCTCGATCTGTGATTGTTCGAGAGAGAGGCATCCTTGGAAATTCAGTCGATGTATAAATTGCAGTTAAGATTTGTTTCGAATAATTAAAATATCAGCTGAATCTAATAGTCAGTAAAACATTTATGAAAACTCAACTTCGACAGTTAATACTAAGCTTTCATTAATTATTTTATATTGCCTCTTATGCTGTTACATTTTATTATAAGAAACAGTATTCCTAACTCATCTTTTTTTCATTTTGAAATTGTTAATTTTGCAAAAATGATCCTCAATGATACCTCATTATCAAACTCGTTAATGAAAGATCCACATGTGCCATATGTAATTACCCAAATATTAAAAAAAATTATTTTATGACTCGTGTCATTTCATTTACATATGTTTAAGTGTCAGCCGCATTTCTTTATATTTTTTCAATGTAAAATTAAGCCATATTTGGGGAATTTGTGCTTGTATTTTATCTCAAGAGGAGATATTTTTCCCAACACCACGTGGCTCACATGATGCCTATTGTTTTTGTTTTTTCTAGTTTGGGAACAGGGTCTAGTAATAATGAACCATTTCAATTTTTAAAAACCTTTCGGTAAAGCTGATTTTGTTGCATAAAACAGGTGGTTTTTGGAGCAAAATTAGTGCAATTGACATGGCAGTAGGCAAAATCGTAGTAATTTTTTATTATGTGCCATTGGCTGACTACACAGTACATAATGCTCTTTTCGTCGTGGGTATATGTCCTCTTTGACGTGAAGGCCATAAACCTATTCTATCCAATTTCTGTGTTTTAAGTAGTATATAGGTTAAGAAATTGATATTATAAAATAAATATTTCTTTTATGTAATTTTGCAAGACCCCCATTAAGTGAAAACTTTGATTTAGTGAAAAATACATCATTCCCTCAGAAATTCTTTAAATAGGGGTTTTACTGTAATTCACATTTTTGTTTCAATTTAGCGTGAGCAAGCAGAAAAGGAGCTGGATTGGGAGCGAGAACAGCAGAAGAAGAAAGAGGCACTGGAAGCAGCTCAGAGAGAGCTCGAGGAGGTAAAGTGAAATTTATCAGTTGCGCAACTTGATGAGATTTTCATTTTGAAAGATTCTTGAAGTAATTGCGTTCATTATAACAGATTGTTTATAAAAAAAAGGCTTGCTCATCCTTCAAAATTGTTCTTTATAATTTGTGTGGCAATTTTATAACAAAACTCATCACTATAATAGGAAGCATGCATTGAAATATTTACAATTCTTTGAGCTCGGGCATGGTGCAAGATTTGTTTAATCTATCGTTTTACTTTAAATATTTCAATTTATGTTATCAGGAGAGACAGCAGATGGAGCTGGAATATCAATCGCAGAAGCGAAGGCTTGCTGAGGATTGGCAGCGTCTTGAGCGTAGCCAGCAAGATGCTCTATTGGCTCTCAAAGCGAGAGAAGCAGAGTTGCAACGACGGAAGGAGGACTTAATGAGAGAGAGGGAAAGAGAAGCTGCTAGGGTATGCTTTGAAAATATTCCTCTGTATGATTATTTATCATTTTTAGCCCTGTATTCAAACTGCCATTGGCCCAAATGATTTTTTTAGTGGATACGTAAGGTTTTACAGAATTAGTCACTGAATAGAAAGCATTATTTGAAGTTTCTTTAGTTTTGCACATACCTATCTTGAGAGTCTTAGTTTGCAATTTACTATTCTTGTATGTTAGTCTTTCATTGTCATTATCATTTTAATGAGGTGCAGCTGTCCTTCTATGAATTGTGGGTTTCCTGTTTAAATGCTTGTATTTTTATCTTAAAATTATCTGGCTTGAGGGAATTTGTGATAGAAAAATTTGCGATTAAATACTTGTGCGGTAAAATATATTTTATACTACTTAGTAATGATAACAGATTTCTGGAATCATAAATGTACAGTTTATACAAAAATTTCATAAATCTCTAAATTGAAAATTTTATAAAATATTATGATTTAGCATTAATAAATTAATATAAATTGAAATAGAAAGGACAGAATGCACAAATGAATAGGTTCATATCTCATATAGTTATTTGCATTGTTATATCACTGCACTAATTCTTCCTCCATATGTTATGTTTGCATAGGTTGTTTGGCTGCCTTTAATGCTGATTTATAATTTAATTTTTTTACTTTCACAACCACTAAAATTTTACTTAAATATATTTTGTTGCAGTTATCATAATTTGTACAGTTTTTAGCGAAAAATATTTTTTATGATTAGCTCTACTACTTTGCTTAATTTTAGTTGTTTTTATGCTTTACCACTTTTGAGTTTTTTATCAATTGCTTGCAATGCACATTACATCAGGCTGAGGCTGCATCTAAATGCATTACTGCTTTAAAAGAAGAAATGGATCTCAAAAGAGAAGCATTGAGGGCCTTTATAATGGAAAAAATGACTGAATTTGGTGCTGGAAATATTTTCCTGGAACAGTTCGTTGAAGGAAATCAGAGAAGACTGTCTCAATCACTTGATTCCTTAGAGGTATTATGTTGCATATTATATTTATCTGTATGAATTTAATTTTTATAATTTTCTGAAAAATATTTTGATTACTTTCAATCAATTATTTAGTTTTACCAAACAGTTTTTATTGTAAAAGTTATATATATATATATATATATATATATATATATATATATATATATATATATATATATTTTTTTCAAGAATGATGTCATTGAAAAAAATTTGTTGTTTAACATTTAGAACTATTGTTGGATTGCAATTGGGTGCATCAATTATTGCATTTGCTGGAGCTAAGTTGGATTTCTGACTCTGCTAAAACAAATTGCACTCAGGGCATAACTAATTAAGGATCATTCATATATAAACCAGAATTGTGTCATAAGGACTGGGAAACTTGGCCACTTCAAAAGTTGTTAACTCTGATAGTTGACCTTGAGTCACTCAAACCTTTAGTCATAGATCCAGTTTCCCTCCATCACCTAGAGCAGTAGTAATCGCAATGTCTGAGAAAAAGGTGCCAGTTAAAGTTGCATAGCGGGTAATTATCAAATTTCTCATAAACAAAAACATTGAACTGAGAGAAATTTTTTTGCGACTTCAAGCACAATATGGTGAGGAGTGTCTCTAAAAAATTAGTGTGTTTGACTGGAATAAATGATTTAAAAAAGGAGGAACACTTGTCGAGAATGAACCACATGCATGCAGACCTCGAATATCTGCCAACTCCAAAAACAAGGAAAAGATTAACGACCTTGCTCTGGAAGATTGGAGAATAAAAAATCATGATATTGCTGACACATTACAAATCAGCATTGGGAGTGTTGAAGAGATTATCAAGAAATGGTTGAAGTTCAGTAAAGGGAATGCAAGACAGGTTCCACGTCTCCTATCCACAGAACATAAACAGAAGTTTGCTCGCCGTTAATCAGCTGTTGGAGCAATATGAGAGGGAAGGAGACAAATTTACCACATCCTCCCTACAGTCCTGATTTGGCACCATCTGACTTCCATATTTTTGGGTAACTAAAAAAGGTTTTAGACGGAAAAAGATTCAAAAGCAATGAAGTTATTGAAAGTGTGCAAAGTTGGATTATGGCACAACCAAAAACATTTTTTGAACAGGCTATAAAGAAGCTTCCTGATCGATGGTGCAAGTGCAATGAGGTCCAGGGAGATTATTTAGAAAATTAGTATTGGTAAGATTTATATATCCCAATTAAATACATTTTTATAAACAAATTCTGGTTTATATTTGAATGCCCCTTGTATATAAAGCTTAGAAAAGTCACATTTACCTAAAATATTTTAAATATCTTATAAAAATACAATGAAATTCATGTGTCAGGAAATAGAATAAAATTTAATGTCCACTTAAAATTTAATTGTAAATTAGTTTATATGTTTTGTGAATTTTTTTGGCATAAGCGCTGAAATATTTTTAAGTTTTGCCATCTTTGAACAATTTTAAATGTTTGAGTCTATAAGGAGAACATACTAAAATTTTTGGGAAATTTCTTCATTGATGATAGTTTGAAAGAAAGACACTTTGTTTTGTTTTAATTTTTTCATCATTAATTTTGATTAGTTTTCAGGAGATTTTGTAAGGTTTCTCGTAGAGAATAATATTTTATTTATACCATAAAATTTGGTTGTCAATTAATTTTAGAGAAGTATTTCTGAATGATTTAGTTTGACAGGATAACATTTTTTCTGTAAATTATGTTTCCTTGAAGATTATATTGAGTCATTAATGTTTATTTTTGATGTTCCTCTCAATCATATGTAGGTCATTTATCGAAAGGGTCGCAGGTTGCATTCAAATAGGCTTGATTGCTGTTCTCGAAGGCGGAGTGACCCTATTATTGGATGTTGCAGTCGATGGAGAGTGACTAAAGAAGAGAGGAAGAACACAGACATTGAGAGACTTGTGTCTGTTAGAGAACTGATGGCAAAGCAAGTATGTCACATATTTTATGTTATTAGTGCCATAAATTGGTTCCCTTCTTTTTTGCTTGAAGCTTAACCACTTTTATACTGTACCTGTGTTTTTTTTAATTTTCAGACTTGCAATTGCCATATTTGTTATTGTAAATAGTTTTTGATGTTAATTAATATTGAGTTTGAAAGAAGATGTGTGGAAACTTTCTTCTAATGCTAAACTTGAAACTGAATACCGACAGTCCTCAACTTACAAATGGGTTACTTTACAAGAGTTCATTCGTAAGTCATCAGTTCGGCACTCAAAACAAATATCTCCATAAGGATTAATATAATATATGTGTTAGGTTTGTAACCCCTCCCCAAAACCCTATTTAACCTATAATTTACTTGAAATTGGTACATAAACAGTGAAAAATAAAACATAAGTAAAATAAAACAGAATAATTAAGAAAAATTACCGTATTTACCCGAATCCAAGACAACCCCAAATCTTAGATTTCTTTATCAGACTGTCCAAACAGAAATAAAATTTGATCTAATTTCTCACTGAATGTATTTGGTGTATATTTCGAACACACATTCGGTATAGGTATACTAGTTCGTTCATTAATTGGAATGGTTTCTTACAATTTTTTGTTTGAATAAAAATTAATTTTTTAAATGTATTTCTAAAATTAAGACTTAATTAACCTCTTAAATGGGGAATTGAATTTTCTTATTTTTCAGCTGGTGGAGAGTGAATCCTTTCTTTCAAATAATTTGAATTTGACATTTTCTTGTCCTATTATTTATTGTATGATGTTCCGTAAAGTTAGTAATGGATATTTTTCAATATTAACAAAATTATCCAATTTTAAATACTTAAACTTTTAATTTTTTCTTTAATTAATCAATCATTCATAAATGATAATATTTTTACCATGAGTGATTTTTCCAATTATGAAACATTAAAAATATATTTTTAAACATTTTTCTAGTATTTTTACGCAAATTTTGCAAAAAATGAATTAATGCAAATTTTTTGGTTGCATACCATCCAGAGGTACCTCCATGCAAAATAAGTTCGACCGATGTAGTAGATCGATCATCGAAATTGATGTTGTCTATCATGCTTCAGGAGTGTTTACGTTAAATAAATATTGCATGCAGGCTATAAACATCAAATGAACAAATGTTACTCGTGCAATTTCTATGTACAATATCTATAAAAATTTTTATAATAAATAGTAAAAAAGAAACCGGAATTTTTCAAAGTTGATATTATGGAGCATATTTGGAGACAACTTAGTACTATCATTTCTCTTACAATTTCTTCTAGCGAATTGCAAACTCGTTTTGACACTTTTGCAAGGATAGAAACTTTATATCACAATATAAAGGACTACCTCAAACTGGTTTAAACATTCAAACATTGTGCCATTATGACATGGTCTGACTAAACAAGAGTGAGTCTAAGTAGTTTCTTTTTGAGTTCTACATAGTTTTGAAAGAATACAGTAGATGACAGGGCTTCCCAGGGTAAGGATGTAATAGATAGTGTATTTATCCTCTTTCCCCAACATAGTAGAGGAATTTTTTCAGAGAGTGGATATATCCACACTCTCCACCACGGAAGCAACTTTGAGTGGCAGATATATCTGCTTACCCCAGTTAAGTGGTTAACTCTCTCGGTGCCATGCAAATTTTGGTGGGTATAGCCAGAAATGCCATGGGCAATTTGTGAATTTTGTATTACCTTAGGAATACTACCACAGTGAAATGATTTCTTACGATAAAAAGTTAATTTCTTTAGGAATTGTAAAAAATAGTACATTCTTCAAAATTATCTAATTTTTATTTAAATGAAATATTAAATTATTTAATAAAAAAAGTTATTTCATATCACAAAGTACATGTACCATAAAACTAATGCACAAAATACACCAGTAAATGCACAGAGAAGTGAAAGAGATAGTAACATGGGATGCTGGGAACAAAGGTTGAGAACAAACCAATGCTGCAGAATGCAAACCATGCATAAGAACAGGAAAATATGTGATGCTGCAAACTGCGGAAGTTGAGAAGCCTTGGTCAGTTCATGACCGCAAAACTCCATTCGGTTCGAAGATCGTTTGGAGATCAATATTCATATGGGTAGGCATTTGTAAGTGGGGATGTTCATAAGTCAGGTGTCCATAAGTAGAAGACCATCTGTAGTCATTTCCAAAGATTTAAAATGGAAATATGGTTTTTATAAATCAACTTTTATATACTAGAACAGACTATCCTTAATTTTAGGCAGTGGTGATGAATCCTGTGCAAGTAGGATTTTTTCCAAGGTCGCCTGTCCCCATTTGTGCAGTTTGAGGAGACTGCTGCGCAAATTCAGCGTTCCATCCTTTGAAAGGGACGTTAAGCAGTTGGCCCCCTTGGTTCTTTTTTGTAAGGATTAGGCTAATGCCGGCACCGGGTTTCCCTCCCTTCTGTGTGTACATATGCCCCGTTGATGACAGTGCAAAATGACCATAGCCGTTGACGCACTTAAAAAAAACAAAAACATTAATTTTATTGAAATTGTGAAAATTTTTGTGAGATAGATTTAACAATGTATCAAAATTTAAAACAGCATTATAAATTGTATTAGGACAGGTATATAAATAGTAAGGCAATTAAAATTAATAAATTTTTCTCAAATGATTGCAGACATTTAAAAAATATTTATTCTTTTTAAATAATAATTTGTAATTATTTTGGCTAAATTATAGAGGCAGGAATTGGCCAAGCTTGAGCTTGAACTGCAGTCCAAACTGAAGTTGTTGAGCAGTCACAGTGAATGCGTGGAAAAGATTGAAGTTGAACTCCAGAGTATTGGAGACAAGCAAGAGGAGGTTAAAAAGCTGGTTTCTTGTGAGGTAAATCACAGTTATTTTAATTTTGTGTTTTTTTTTTATTATTTTCAGTTTGCATAATTATCATTTTTGGATTTTCAGGATTCTGAATCTGCAGAATTTGAAACAATGAGGAAGTCATTATCTCAAAGAACTCAAGAGCAACTGGAGAGCATTGCAAACAGAAAACAATCGTAAGTATGGTTTTTGTTCCATCAAATTATATTTTCATCATCATTCTGCTATAATTTCACTTGATAACAAGTGATGTGCAATTATCTGGTACTTTTATCAAGGTAATAATCAATCTTTCTATAAGTTATTTTCATTTGGGGACAAATATGTATATAAAAAATCATATTTGGTTATTGGTATTGGCAATGTTTATTACTTGAGATGCTATAATTGAACTTATTGTAGTAGCATAGGGTTCTGCTCATCAGCTAATATTAAATAAATACTTAAAGATGATGTTTTTTTAAATCTTTTATCCTTAGTCTGACTCTTGAATTGAAAAGTGTACATGGGTCAGAGGACACAGAGCCTGAGGAGAAGAAGGTGGGAGATCTCTCCACTCACGAAACCTTTCACACTGCCATATCAGATTGCCCTGTGGGAGACAGGTCTTCTTGGGAGGATGACGGGTTCATGGATGCTAGCCGTTGCGGCAGCGATACCGAGGGCTGTGCCGCTGCTCTGGAAATGATGGCATTCAAAATCAATGGAGGTTTAGCTGATGATGAAAAGCAGACAGAGACTGTTGAAGGGCAAGAAGAACATAGTAGTAGTGATGAAAATCAGTGTTCGTCAGAGAAGACTGTTGTTATTAGTGTGGTGGCGGATGAGCAAGGAAGTGATGCAACACAAAACGGGTATAAATCTGAAGTGGAGCAGAATTCGTTAGATTCTCCTTTGTCAGATGTGAAAGAAACAATTGTGTTCAACCCCGAGGCTAAAAGTCAGAACGGGAGGCCTTCTCAAGTGTTAGACTCCAGGGAGACGGAAGCAGTAGATGAGATTCAATCAGATAAAAATTCTTTCCCTTGTCCAGGGCCAGATTCAGAAGAGAGGGAAATGGGGGAGGGACAGTCTGTTTCTCCAAGGGATTCAAGGAGAGAGGATGTGTTGACAGAAGTGGGAGAGAGAGTGGTAGAAGGTGGAGTAGAAGAGGAGGTGGTGGGTATAGAAAGGGAGAAGATAGGATTAGATGGGGAGAGGGTTCGAGAAGTTGGAGTAGGAGGGGAGAGGGGAGAAGTGTCAGGAGAGAGTGAAAGGGAGGAGGGCGTGGGTAAGGAGATGGAGAGGATGGATGTGGTGGTGGTAGTGAAGGGTAAGAAGGGCAAGAAGTATGGAGTTGATGGTATGAACAAAGAGCAGTCAGCGATGTGTGGTTGGAGCCTTTCTTTGGATAATGGATTAACGATTGGAAAAGCTGAGGAGGCGATGAAGAGGCTCTGTGCCGAAGTTGAGCACCAGAAAGCTGTGGTGTTCCAGAGTCTTCAGAATAACTGTGATAAGGAAGAAATCAACCGCCAGATATCAGTGAGTATTATATCTTTGAAAATGCTTAACATTGTGGGCAATGTTTCACTAATATTAAATTCTAAAAAGAGTAAGGTTGTTATTCATAGGACTTGAACTCAAGATAACTACTGATTTTTTTAATTTTGAAAGTAAGAAACGTACTGTATTGACTCCTGTAACCCATGTCCTCATGTAATATGTGCACCCCTATTGTTGGACCAGTTCGGGAGGAATAAATAAATTCGTGCCAGAATAAGTTGACATCTGGAATTTAAAAAAAGTCAGCCTCTTCACCAATTCCCACTCCCTGAAAATGATTCACCCAAATTAAGCATCTTCTCCATCCTACCTGCATAACACAATTTATTGGTTGATCTCTTTATGCTGATGCAAGCAGAAATCTCCTCGGTAGTCACCTCTCATACGTTAAAGAAGTATCAAGGGCTCATGATGAATTCGGGGAACACAAATACGAGTAAGTGCCTGTCAAAAATGATGGGACATGAATTTAAATGTTCTTGAGTTAAATCATAATGTACTCTTTCATACATGTAATAGGATGGAGACATCACTAGAAGCCTGGGTTTTGGCAACAACATGGTTACCAAGGCAGCAAACCGTTAAAAGGCAATTTTTTCCAAAATGTGATTTAAATGATAAATTTGAGCAATTTCCAATTGATGACAAAATTCAATGATAAGAATATGAAACTTGAATCATTCTTCTTTAAAACAGTCCCAGTACAAAGATCGATGGTCAATTTCTTCTAATTTTAATTTCCAAAAGAATGAAAGCCGCACATTGAAAATAGCTTTTTATGTGTTATTTTGCAAGAAACAAATTATATCCTGGAGTCAAATCCAGTTCTTTTTTTGAGCTTTTTTATCACCATTGACTTGAATGCGTGATTTAAGCATCCCTGCCAAATTTCAATTGTCTACCTAGTTGGGATGTTTGTTAAAATCTCTCGAGTACCATCCTCTTGAGCGATGAAGAGGAGAGAGATGATTTGGAGGGAAGCGTTGAAACCATCTCTCCCTCCCTCTGGTGAGCTATATTCCAATCAACATTTTTCCTGAATCAGTACCTTTTATTCCTACATCATATGATAATCGTTAACAGCTCTGATGAAACCTGATACTTAGTAAGCTCCCTCCCCTCCTGGGCAAAGCTATCAATTCTTACACTCGCTTCTTACTACCTAAGTAGTTCCCTTCCCACCTTGGGAAAGATAAAAACTCTCACTTTTGCTTCTTCAGCTTATGAAGCATGACAGAGGGAGTTACAAAGGGACAGAAGAAAGCTTATATAGATTCAGGATAGCTTGAGTAAAACACCAGGATACCGTTTCCTAACACACTCAATCCAGTCTAAGACCAGTCACTTGGCCATCCAACCATTCTCTTGCAACCTTACCTCAATACCGACTGGAAACTTCTTTATTTTTGGAGAGGGTTTTCTGCTTAAAAATGATATAAGGTGGAAGCTTCTTTTCATCCACCAACACTGTCAACATAACAGTACAGTGTTATGAGAAATTTTTCTCAGGTTACTGCCCGGGTCATGTCGTCATCCAAGACCAATGTTTCGGCATCTGACTTCGATGAAGATGGCGTCGAAGTCAGACGCCGAAACGTTGGTCTTGGATGATGACATGACCCGGGCAGTAATCCGAGAAAAAAAAATTTCTCATATTCATTCGCTGGGAAAACTTCAAATCTTTCTTCAGTACAGTGTTATTTTTCATAGCCACTACTTCGCACTTGAATGGATTTTGGTCCAATTTCATTCACTGTTGTTTCTGACGGCATCTCACAGTACATTGCTGTTTGGTCTGTGTTTCCAATTTGTCCAATTATATAACAATGTTGTTGCCCTAAGCCCTAAATGTTTGCTTGGTCATATAGATATGCGTATACTTTGTAGAATTCTTTGTCTTGAGCAAGTGTGTTGCAGTGAATTTACTATCGATACTCACAGTTTATATAACCTGGTTAGAAATCTTCATGTAAGATGCAATCTCTTTTTTTACTGACATTTTGGAAATAAAGGTGCACAGGGTACACAAGTAAATATGGTATATCTTCCTTTTAGAAGAATACTGTAATATATTGACTTAATGGACAACTGCCTTTAATGTCTGATATAGGTTAAAGACAATGTGAAATAAAGAATGAAAGATTATTTTAAATATTTTTCAATTATTGACTTTATGTAGACAATGTGTCAATTCCTTAAAAGGAAATGCTTGACGAATTTTGCAATGTTGAAATGAATTTAGTTCATCCAACAATTTAAGTTGATAACTTGGATTTCAATTATTATCTAGGAAATGTTTGAATCAATAAATTATATAAGATAGCAGTCATTTTCTATTATAATATAATTATAAATAGCTCAGATTACATCGAATTAATAATTATCTTCTTCAATCTAACAATTTATTAATAATTATTTTGTATTTGAAGTATTGCATTAAAATGTATAAAATCAAAAGTATTGCTATGTTGTGCCTAAAGATAAGAGCATTGTGATATAATGAAGGTTATATTTTCTCATTGAATTTGTGTTAGTAAATTTATATAAATACTGTTGAATTTAGGTGTTTGTAATAAATGAACTGTGAAGTGAAATTTTGTAGAATTAAATTGGATAATATTAATTTTTTCCTTTAAACTGTTGATTGAATTTTTGAGGAAAACATTATGAATATGTAGCCAAAAATAAATACATAAATTCTGTTTGAATTTTAGGAATTAAAACATCAACATGGGGCTAAAGTATACAAGTAGACTCTCTCAAATTATGTTGATAATGATACAGCAAATGTGGCAAAAATTCTCACCTTGATGTTCTCCCTGCTACATATACAACTAGCATTTCTTTATTGTAACATTGTAAAAAATACTTTTTAAGATGCTTTTTATGATGCAATGCATTAAACAGATAAGATAACTCTTACCATTACTTTGTTAGTTAATTTCCAAGTTGTACAGGGACTTGTGCGATATGCTGTACATTGGCCAAATCTGTATTTTGTTTGTTTTTTTACCATTAAAGGTGCTGCAGGAGCTCCAGCGACACTATGTACGGTTAGAGTATGCTATGGAGTCACCTACTACTTCAAGCCCAGTCCGAAGCCGAGGTCTTGAAACAGATGGAGAGGGTTGTGATTCAGATGGTGGACATTTTGTTCCACATGGGATTGAAGACAGGTATATTATCTTAAAACGTGATTTGTGTAAGTTGTGTTTATTGTCTAAAAAATCAGCAGCATAGCATAAGGGAAAAATAAAATAATGGCACCTTTTATTTACTCACAAGTCAAATCCTTGTTTTTCAACACTTAAATTAGGAAAAATATCAGTAAAACCTTGTTAGTTCGGGCTTGTTTGGGGAAGAGGGTATTAACTGAAAGCCTGAACTGTTGTAATACAGGAAACTCTCGTTAATTCAAAACTCAAGGGACCAAAAATTTTTATAAACAACATATTTAATGAACAAACAGATACATATACAGGTAGTTCCTGCTTAACACGAGAGAAATGTTCCTAAATAGTGTTTTGTTAGGCGAATTCATGCTAAGCGAATACATAAATCCCATGAGAAACCAAATAAAATGTGGGAGATACGTGTTTCAGTGAGAGAGATCACAGTGGATGTATAAATTTTTATTTATACATAAATATACTTAGATATTCATTAATTTATAATTTGCATCTGCAAATTTGAAACAAAACTTCTTGTAATACTTTCTGCTACTTAAACCGTGAAAGTGATGAAAAACATGAAGTAGAATTCGCGAAAGTCGATTTTCTCTCCATGGGGGCAGCAGTGTCTTGTCACTTATTTCACGTGATTTTTGTCTAATGTTCCCTCATTTGTATTCAGTTTCTCTTTTTTGTCTTTCACTCTTTCGTGGTAAATGTCACAAAAAATGGCTACGCGAAGTTTTGCTTCGTCTTTAGACTGCAAATTATATATTATCTAGTATTTCACGAATAAATATAAATTAATATATTTTTTATTTTATTTTTATGTAAT
Source organism: Tanypteryx hageni (assembly GCA_028673005.1). Lineage (NCBI taxonomy): Eukaryota > Metazoa > Arthropoda > Insecta > Odonata > Petaluridae > Tanypteryx > Tanypteryx hageni. Next base: position 65,935,409 of record CM054114.1, on the reverse strand, counting down.
GGATCATGTTCAATTCGTGTAAAATCAGGAATTCTTTGTGTAAAGTGAACAGATTCCCCAAATGTTAAATCATGCTAAAGCGAATTTCGTGTTAAGTGGGAACTACCTGTATGCATTAATATCAACTGCCATTAACATAAAAACACTATCGAACTGAAAATTAATTATTGTTAAGTAAAACATAAGTCATCACCTCATTTATTCATATCAAATTGAAATATGTAGTCATTTATTTCACTTTGTTTTGAGACTCCTAGATTTATCTGATACAAATTCATTTAATTTATGCATTGCTTTAACCACACTCTCATCTACATCCAAGTTCATTAGGGATTTGAAAACGTCAAGTGCTGTGAAGGCCTCTTTGTGTGTAGGACGTGCAGGCTCAAAGAGGTTCTGTTCATCCTCTTCTCCCTCACTCCCTGAAGCTGCTGTGGAAGCAGCTGCTTCTGTATCCATCAGAAGATTTATCTGTTGAACATTATCCAGAAGTTGTTTCCATGCTGTCAACATTAGCGAAATTTTCGAAATGGGTGAGGCGTGTAAATTTAGACCTCAGCTCAACCCAGTCTTCAAAATCTGCTTTAGTATTTACGATTTCGTCACCAATTTTGTTTAAAAACCCAGCTTTTGCAAAGTTTGTAATAACTAGAGACTATAGCATTTCATTCAAGAATTGTTTCTAATGGCATCGAGTAGATTCCATTTCTTGATCTCTGTCACAGGAATGTTCCACTTAATCTCATAGAGATAACATCTTATCAACCGCGTTCCGTATGGCATTTTTAGGCATTTAACAATTCCCAGGTCTAGGCACTGCATATAACTCATCATGTTAACAGGTAGAAATAGAAGACATACTTCAAATCTAGGCCCGCTTGATTGTGTTCTGTGCTCTGGTCCATTAGCAGAATAATTTTTCTGTTTTGGGAAGCCGTTCGTCTCTCCAGCTGCATAAGCCTCTCCTGGAAGAATTTTACCATCATCCAAGTGTTATTGTTGGCCCTGTAATCTGAGGGAAGATGTGCTATTTCTTTGAAACAACAAGGCTTTTCGGACTTGCCAGCAATGAGTGGTTTTCAATTTTCACTTCCATCTGCATTACAAGCTAACAAGATGGTTAATCTTTCCTAGGTTTTTTTCCCGCCATCTCAAGTTTCACCTTTGAATGTAAGCATCCATTCTGGTTTCAAATTATAAAACAACTCGGTTTCATCTCAGTTGAAGATTTCCTTCTGCTTGTAATTATCAAGAGTTGGTTTGATACTTTCTCTCCACTTATCAGCAGCTATGGTGTTAACTGATGACACTTTGCCACTTATGCATAACCCCACTACATCACGCCGCTTTTGGAAATGCTGAAGCCACTTGGTTAAGTGCTTAAAATGAAGTTCCATCCTCTGAGAAGTTCTCAAATAACAGAGAATAGAGAAAAAATGACTTCAAATTAACAAATATGATGAATTATCTGATATCGAATTAACGAGGATTTCCTGTTTATAGAAAAATACGTTATGCATCTAAATGAATCATAATAAACCCATAAAATCCAAAACAGTACATATTTTACATAAACACATTCAAGCGGAGCGCCATCAATAGATGATGCTTGGAATTGGCCGAGATCCGAGCGCTACTACCCAGTTCCCTCTGCTTTCGAAATTTTGCACCCCTCTATTCGTAAGGTAAAGCGCTCAAACTTTTAGAATGGTCTCACTTGAAGTCTCTCTTTTGTATGTTATACTTCACTCCTCAGTACGAGTTTTATATTTTTATTTTTTATTTTATTTGCAGCCCTTTTCTTTTCACATTTCTATCTATTGATTTATTGTTTTTCTTTATTTTCTGATAAATAATATATGCCTTTTGTTAATTTATTTTGTCCATTTTCATTTACTAAAACTTAAATTAACCAAAATCGTGTTTTTACTGAATGAATTTAATAATTTAACTTTCGTATAGAATTAAATAGGTTATTATGATCAATAATAAATACATATACTTAATGGGTTTGAAGGACTGTGTGTTGTACAAAGGTTACTTATTTCACTTTAGACAAAATTTTTTTCTTTTTATAAATTTTATAAAAACTTTTTATATTTTTTCTACGCTTCTTATTTTTTCACATAAAACATTTTATTCTGAGTTATTCTTGAATATTGGCAAAGGTGGCACAGACTGGACCTAGTATGTAGCAGAGTCAGGATTAGTGAGATTTTACTGTACCTGAATTTAAGCTGTACCTAAAGGTGCTGTGTTTGTATACTTGTGCTCACAGTATCTTGGTATTTATCATAGATCACCCGAAAGATATTTCAAGAATAATGAAATCATCTGTGAACAACATGGTTGTAATCATATAAATGACCCAGGACTTTTCTTGGCCTAGTTTTTTATGACACCAATCGATTTATCAATGTACATTTAAGAAATGTCATCTCTCTATAACAGTGATGGCCATCTGGCAGCTTCGGAACCACATGAGTCTTTTTGAGAGTTGATATGCGGCTATTTGAAACTTTAACTGCCTTACACATATTGTAATCCTGGATTGTTTCTAGATTTGGCTTTTTTCAGACATGTTGGTGCATTTGGATAAATTAATCTTGGAATTTCAAGGGAAATTGAAGTTGCTGTCTGATTTAGTGCAATGCGTATTTGCTTTCGTATGCAAACTTCCATTGTTACTTAGACAAATACTAAAGGAAGACCTGACAATGTCACTCAATGTCACAAGTTCAACCCAAATACAAAGGAGATGCAGCAGAATCTCAAAAAGGTGGTGCAAGTATTATTAAAGATCTGAAGGACAGTTTCGTGGAAATATTCCAAGATTTATAGCAGAAAAATCTCAAATAAGATAGTGCTGAAACAGATTGTCAGATGTCTCCTTTAGTTACTGATGAATATAAAGCTCAGTTGGAACTAGTAGAACGTTTGGAATGTGGCGGAATGAAATATTTTCATACAACAGGGGTCTCTTATTTTTTGGAAATCAGGATAAATACCCGAGCATCAGATATGCAGCCCTAAAATTAATCTCTGTTTTGACGGGAAACCATTTCAGAGAATGTATAAAATATATTTTATCAGCTCATTACATGTTACTGCGGCTCTTCGGTGATGTCCATTGTGGTATTGTGGCTCCTACTCAGGACCAGGTTGGCCAACCCTTCTCTATAATGTATTTTCAAAAACCCATCTTCTTCTCCAACTACCCCTTTCAGTCCCACTTGTGTACAGTAAAACTTCGCCGAATGCGGCTTCCCGCAACGCGGATTCAAATTTATGCAGTACTCAAATGCGTGATGAGCTTCACCGACCACGGGAAGTGATTCACTTTTACGCGATTTCCTTGAATGACCATTTTCAATAAAAGGTTTGCCCTGAAAAGATCATTAGTAAGAAAAAATCGTACTACGATTATAGTGTTTTGTTAAGTCTGTCGACACCCAATAAAAAATCATTCAGCGTTTTTAACTGCTTTTTCATCTTCAACTCCAACCTGGAGATGAGGTTCCTTTTTTCAGTTTTTCACGTCACGTGAGACTTAGCACTTAACTACCGTCGTTAAAAAGAAGTCACATAAGTAACGCCGATGGATCTCTTAGCCCCCAGGAATATTTCCGCTGGAAATATCTTTTCTCCCCGAAGATGCAACGCACACAAAACTCACTGCGGAGGTTGCCAAGGCTGAATCACTAAGGTATTGACGAGATGAATTCTGGACGGTCAGCATCCCGACAATACGACATAAATGAATCTACGATAAAAACCATGAAGAAGACGGAAGAAAAAATTCGTTCTAGTATTTGTGCCAGTGCTTCTTCTAGTACCATCTATGTTAGCAGACGAGATGCACTAATGGAGAAAATGGAAAAGATGTTAAACATTTGGGTCGAAGATCAGGCGCAAAAACGTGCTCCTTTGGATGGGCCTATTATCAGAAATAAAGCCCTTAGTATATATGAGCATTTAAAATCGCAAGAAAGTGGTGAAGAACGAGGAGCCTTTACTTTTCAAGCCAGCAGAGGATGGTTAGATAGATTTAAGAAGCGATTTCAACTTCATTATGTGAAGATTGCTGGCGGAATTGCATCTGCCGATCATGAAGCAGCAGCTAAATATCCAGATGTATTCAGTGAACTCACTGAAAGGAAAAATTACCGACCTGAGCAAGTCTTTAACGCCGATGAGACGAGTTAATTTTGGAAAAAAATGCCACAACGAACGTGGATTGCTAAAGACGAACGGTCGGCTCCTGGCTTTAAAGTAGCGAAAGACAGATTTACTCTTCTATTTTGCGGAAATGCAGCAGGAGATTTTAAGTGCAAACCAATGTTGGTGTATAGAGTGGAAAATCCGAGGGCACTGTATTTTGGAGGAGTAACAGCAAAGCTCGGGTTACTGCAAGACTTTTTCAGGATTGGTTTGAGAATTGCTTCGTTCGTGAAGTGAAAAAGTACCTGAAGGAAAAAAATCTTGCATTTAGGGTGATCCTCGTAGTGGATAATGCACCAGGTCATCCGAAATCTTTTGCTGAGGCCCATCCTGAAATTGAAGTTGAGTTCTTACCGCCTAATACAACTTCACTTCTGCAGCCCTTGGACCAGGGTATTATTGCAGCCTTTAAGTCGTATTACATCCGCAGAAGTTTCGCTAACATTCTTTCAATGATGGAGACAAGTTAGCGATTGCTGGAAAAAATTTGATATTTCGAAGGCCATTGAAATAATAAAGGGATGAAGTGAGAAGTGAAACAATGAACCTTTGCTGGAAAACTCTTTGGCTTGATATCGTTCGTGACTTCCAAGGTTTTCCCGATAATACGGAGGACGTTAGGGAAATAATTAATATCGCAAGACACATCGGGGGTGAAGGCTTTGAAGACATGGAAGAAAGTGATGTGGAAGAATTGTTAAGAGTCCCATGCAAAGGAACTAACTGTTGGTGAATTAGATATGGTGACACAAACTTCGAGTGAAGGCGAAAAAGAAGAGAACGATTCGGAGCCTGAGAAGCCAAAGTTAACAGCAAAAATTTTGGAGAAGTTTTTGAAGCAGGCAGAAGATTTAAAAGAAGCACCACTGGAATTTGATCCTTCTGTAGAAAGAAGCCTGAAGTTCAAGAGGAGTCTAGAATCAGCTTTAGCTCCCTACGTAGAACTTCATAGGGAGTTAAAAAAGTCCAAACAGATGCCTATCACGAAATTCTTCCAGTCAATGTCCGAGCACATCGAAATTACAAGACCAAGAGCAGACCATCTAATTAACCTTGGTGAGTTTCACTGTAGCTTCGTTAAAATATTTCATTAAATTTTCAATAAAATATTTCTAGCGATAAATAAAAATTACACGAAAATTAATGCCAGTATGTACCGTTTCAGTGAGTGCAAACAACTGCTGGTAGTGCCGCTAGTGTTATGCATCTGTGCAGAGGCCAATCCGGCATAGCTGAGGACCGATCGTTGGATTCGCTGTCGATATTAATCAACAAGTTTTTAATATGTATTGTTTCAGTTCTGTGAACATTAAGTTTAAATATTTCAAAACTTGTTTCTAAATGTTTATCACTGCGAGCGATGAAAGTGTCGTATTTAAGCAAGCATTTCCAGGTATAAAGGGAAAACTATAAAAGTGAATGTCTGCCTAGTGTAAAATTATGCGAGAATTTAATTTTAATTTTTTAATAAATATTTTTTAAACACAATACTACTGTATATAATTAGTTGATGCGATGTTTATAATCTTTTTTCGAGGAAATATAAGCAAAATATGTCATTATTATTGAAAAAACGCCTTCAAGGAGTACATTTTTCCGAACTCGGAACGGAACCCTTTTATTCCCATAAGACTAATGATTCCTCCAACCCGGATTCGTGCAGCGCGACGTCCTTGTAGAACCTAACCCCCACGTTCGGTGAAGTTTTACTGTATTGCGGTTGTGTGTATCACATGATCATTACACGATCTTCTGTAATCGAAGATATTTAAAGAGTGCCAAAATTTCTCTTAGTTACAAATCTGTTCATTTTAATTAATCAGTACAATCAGGCTGTTTTAGGCATGTGCTAGCAGTGTAGTAGCACTTGGCCCCACCCTGTACACTTTTTGTGTATTTGTATTAAACTATTTTATGCTTTTAGTTTCTACAATTTTACCCTGAGTTTGCGCTAATCATTGTAGGTACCTAGATTTATGTTTGAAAAATTTATTGACTCAGAATCTCTCCTCTAGTCGACATCTGGGATGTATGGCAGACAGGCATGACCGAGAAGGGAATTTACTCCATAACACCATGAATTCAAGTATTGGAGTCAATGGAACACAGTGTAGTGGTGCAGTTGGGTGCTATTGTGCCTGTAATGGAGAGTGCATTACAAACAGTAGACCCACTGGTTCACAATCTGCACGTGGTAGTTTTTCCGAGTAAGTTTTGAATTTTAAATTTTTTTATGTAATTTATTTTGGAGGAACAGTAAAACTTATTACCTTAATCGTAAGATGTGTCTAACCCAGCATTTCTTAAACTGGGATCTGTGGATGCACAGGCATCTCCAGAAGCAGGGCCGGCTCGAGATACAGACGAGCCGGGTGTCTGACCCTGGTGTCAAAGTCAATGTGGGCGCTATCCCAACTATCTATTTGTCTTATTTGCAAGGGAATATACGAGGTCTGATCAAAAAGTTTATTACAAAAAAGAAAATAAATAACATAACACATTTTTATTAGCTGTCCCCTTCAAAGTAGTCTCCCCCCATTGATATAAAAGTGTCGCAACATTTCTACCACTTCTGGAAGCATCGCTGGAAGTCTTCAACTTGGAGGTTGTCGAGTTCTGATGTCACATTCTGTTGGACAGTTGGAATGTCCTCAAATTTTCGTCCTTTTAGTTTAATTTTCATTTTAGTGAATAGAAAAAAATCAGATTAAAATTAATGTCCATTTCCACCCTCATTTTCATGTCCTTGCACACATTTTGACTGCCAAGTTTCTGGTCATCACTCAACAGTTTTGGGACAAATTTTGCAGACACAGACACATGCCAAGATTATCAGTCAAAATCGCCTGACATGATCTGTATGATATCTCCAGTTCATAAGCGATTTCTCTAATGGTTAATTATCGATCAGAACAAATTTTTTCATTCACTTGAGCAACCATTTCATCACTGCATTAAGCTGACGGACGGCCTGAACGTGGGGTGTCTTCAGCAGATTCTTGGCAATGTTGGAAATGGTTTGTCCATTGATAAACAACTGGCTTGCTTAAACAAGCATCGCCATAAGCAGTTCTTAGCATTCGGAGAATTTCTGTTCCGTTTTTCTCATTCTTCACACAAAACTTGATGCACACACGTTGCTCTTCTTTTGTACCCATTACGACTGCGATTGAGAGCAAAGACATGTCTCAACTTGACAATGCTCTGCTCTGTTGGAGGGGGAAGTGGCACCACTCTTGCTTGTAATATGTCATTGTCTATGCTGACTCAGCATTTTGATCCATTACTTTCAACTCTCCTTTTGTAATACATTGTATCTTAGAACTTTTTGATCTGACCTCGTATATTGAATACCAATTTATATAGTGATATAAGCTTAAATCTTAATAGTATTCCTTTTATTTTTTTCATTAATAATTTTTACAGAGCGATGAATAAAGTAACATTTACGAAGAGGGCTACCTTGCCCAGGGTGCCCAATTCTTTGCGCCATCCCTGCCCAGAAATAACCCAGGGGATTCCCAAGTATGGTCTGATAATTATTATAAAGAAAAAATAATTAAACGTGCAACATAATACCCTTAAAGGTGCATGCAGAATTCCATCTATACATTGCTTTTAGTGCAAATGATGCTACAGAGCGATGGTGACTTTTCTAATAATGTAAGAAAAATAATTTGAATGAATAGGGGTCCTCAGATTACTGCAGTTTAAGAAACATTGATCTAACCAATACTTCCATAAAATTAAGTTTATTGTGCATCAAATAATATATATATATGTTTCAACCAAGTTTGTTTAATATGTATCATTTACTCAGTCTGTATGTAAACTTCTTATATGGTATAGTATTTTTTTTGACTAGTTCTAAGTTTATTGAATACATAATCAAATCTTTTATTGAATTTCACATAATTGAAAAGAGTGAATATCAAGAGTTATATACTTAAATGAGAAATTCAATTCTTCCAATTCCTGTTTCCACGTTAATTTTTCATGTTATGTATGATCAAAAATTAATTGTAATTGAAATGTAAACTTCATGATTAGACCAGTATATAGCCAAATTGGTGAAATGGATTTTTGAAGTGTATTTGAATACATATAATTAAAACTTAAAAAATTATTTTAAATCTGAAGAAATGTTCTGGACTTCAAGCAATGGGAAATCTAAATTTAATGGATGAGGTCGAAACTTCATGGAATTCCATAATCAAAAGACATAAAAAATATTAGATAGTATTTTTAATTGTACTAAACATTTGCTAATTTCCACAATATTTACAACACAATTTCCACAATATTTACAACACGACCGGTTTTGGTGAGTAATCACCATCATCAGGTAACAAGCATTCAGAAAATAGGCAATATATACCAACAAGAGAGAGGTGGGAGAGGTGAGGATAGGGTAAAGAAGGAGATTGGTTAAAGGAGAGAGGAGGACAAAAATAGGAGTCAATGGTGAATAGTGGGTGGAGGAAGGGAGAGTTGTGAACAGAAAGATATAGAGCGCTATGGGGGGGGGGGGGTTGAACATTATTTTGCAGGAAGACTGTACTAAGTGGGGGAGGAAGCACTGACATGGGTAGCGGGAAAACCGGTCGTGTTGTAAATATTCTGTGGAAATTAGAAAATGTTTAGTACAACTAAAAATACTATCTAGTATTGTTTATCTCATTTGTTCAATGGGAAATCTTGTTAATATCATAATGTCAGAAGTTGTGGCTGCATTTTGGACATCTTTGTACAAGTTTTCATTTAAAAATTTGTATCCAAATTAATTTTTGTTTCTCTAATTTATTTGTTTTGTAAGAAAAGAACATATGCTTATGGATTTAATTTTGCCATTTCAGGAGTCGTATTAGATCTCCATCAAACCCTGCCCTCTACAAGTCTGTGAGTATGCTTGTGGTTTATCAAAATAGAAAAAATCTTGATTTATTAATTTTCTGATTTCATCATTATCTGTTTACCTTGATTTGTGTTTGTTAGATCCACGGGCATCCCAGGCTCTCATATGGGAACCTAAGCCTTGGCCGGTCCATGTCATACAGTTCATCACTTCTAACTCCCATCTCTATGGGTAAGGAAAATTTTGCTAGAGATTTTATTGTAAAACTAGCATAATTAGTACGTTGTATCTGCATACCTTCTTCATTGTTGTTATGTAAACAACCGATAATAAAAGAATATATCATACACATTTTGTTGTAAGTAGTTCTCGAACCTCCCGCTCTTTAGTGGGTCAAAAAATCATCACATTATTTTATTACCTTTTTCAATTACTTATAGGTAGGTATAAAAGGAAATGTAGTCATTTCTGTTGTTACAGTTTTATTTAGCAAAATATTTTACTTTTTTCATTGCCAATTACCCTTATTTTCACATAAAATTATACATTTTCATTTCAACACCAATCATTAATTCATGTTATCAAAAATGTTATTTTTAATCCTAAATACTAATACAAATATACTCTAAAATCAATTTCTACAATTATTTGCATATATACCGATTTTGACGAAAATCCGATTGGCAGACGCCACATTATGAAATACGCACGAACGACTAGATGGACGGCAAAATAGACGGATAGAAGAAAGATTAGAAATGCTCCAATGATTGGCAGAAATGTTTTCTGATCTATTTCAAACATTCAATGAACGAATAATGTGTTATTATTTGCAAATATACTGATTTTGATGAAAATCCGATCGGCAGAAGCCACGTTATGAAATACGCACGAACGGCCAGACGGATGGAAAAATAGATGGATAGAAGAAAGACTAGAAATGCTCACAGAGAAGTAATATCCACATAAAAAGAAAGTAACAGATAGCTTGAGATAATATAAAAGATTTTCAACCACGCATTTATTCATTACTATGCATTCTTTGAAAATATTACGTTTTGTGTATGTAAAAAATACGAATAGATTTTAGTACTTCCACCTTCGATGAAACACCGAAGATAACCTTGAAAAAGCCACCTAGAAACGTCAAAAATCCATTCCCTTGTGTCCTCGGGTGATGAAAATGTGAACTGCTACGAGGTGACGAGATAACTCGGCCGGAACAAGGCAAAAGAGGAAAAAGAGGCATAGGACGAGTTAACTCATCCGTGTCAGGGAAGTGGTTAAGAGCGGTGTCACATTCGAGCGTTCCGGAATGACAGAATGACATCTGGGATTTTCTATAAGAGAATTCCCCCTTTCATTAATAAATTATTGCAGATGCAGGATTGGTAGGGCAATCATTCTAACCTTTCCTCTATTTTAATTTAGAGTAATAATTTTCAACTTTTACAAGGTGAGCACCAATGGTAAACGTTGACTCAAAATAATTACTGTATATACTTGTGCATAACGCGCAATTCGAAGACCAAACTTTTAGGTCATAAAGTAGGGATGCGCACTATACACAGGCAACACTTTTGTGCAGTTAAAATAAAAAATTGAAGTGTACCTACCTCGCACCAGATTCTTACTTTTTGTGTAAATTGAGGGGAAACCCATGCTAATTATTGATAAACCAGCTTATACATATATTAATTAAACATATCGAACACCTAATTACTTACAATTGTATTTCCATTCTCTCCAAATATTCCACATTTCACTAGCTGATTGCCGTAGTCCCCCGCAAAATCGCCAAGTAGTCTTCCAGCAAAACATGTATCGAAAACAAAAAACTTAGTATAGATGCAAATTGAAATAACTTTTTTAGTTAATGAATATTAACGATATAAGTAATTTAATATCCATAGGATTCATCTTCCTCATCTTTGGCACCAAATAACTATGCGAAGAATGCAACCGTGATATGTAATGAAATTTAAGATGTATTTAATACTGTCATTAAATATCTCAAGCCATTCAATAATCTGTGAATAAGTGTTATGTGTACTTAGATAAATTTAAAATAAATTGAGGTGTTTAAACTTCATTCAACATTTGATCTTTAAGCCTGAAGCATTTTACCTTGTAAGCAAATTTCTGCAACTTGGAATTTTTGGATTCTAAAAATTAATTTTCCGAGGATTTTACGTAAACTCAGATTTGCGTAAGTTGAGTCTTGCGTTACCCTGGACCGCTGTATTTCTTTATTTATGGTACTCTATTTAATACCTAACATGACAATATAATTCTAAAATTTTGTTCTTATACCCCTCAAAATCCAGGGTGCGCGTTATACACAGGGTATATGAAAAAGTTGGGATTTTTGGCAAAAAGTGTTGGTGCACATTATACACGAGTATATGCAGTATATGATATTTAAAATAATTTTTTTGTTACATGTATATAATTTTCATCATGTATCTTGAAAAACATTCTCGCAATCATTTAAATGTCACATTTTCTATTAATTATTATAAAAATGACATTTTTCTTACGAATTCTGATTGTATTGATTAAAAAAATTAATTAGGATCAGTGAAAGTTATTTATTTTAAAAACTATTTACAATAAATCTTTTATAGGTAACAATGGAATATTATATAATACTCTGCCTGTATTAAATGTGGTCAAATTGGGAAAGCAATAAAAATTGATAAAATGATGTTTTTGTTTAAGATAGAAATGACGAAATTCTAATGTCATTTCTGATAAAATTGAATCAGCATGTTATTGCCTTCAGGAATTAATGAACATTACAAATTTTTACGGCTTGTTCACCCCTTTACTTATTCTTCCTTCCCCCTTTCCATGCAGATGAGTCAGATCCGACTGGCTCGGGATGTGGAGTCTGGGTGCAAATCCCCTCTTACCACCTCAGGGGCTCTGGTTCATCCACTCACCATGAGTACGAAGTGAAGGTGGCAATGGAAGGTGAGATGTGGACACTTCTTCGCCGATATAGGAGATTTCGCCAGCTTCACTTATCACTCAAGGCAAAATATGGCACACCAGTTAGTATTATAATCATTTTAAAATTTTCGCTATTTTTTATATGCTGAAATTAGGGAGAAACTTTCCATGATTTCGACATAATTTATGTTTATTTAACTGTTTTCAACCCTAATTTCTTGTAATGTTATTGGCTCTGTTTGCTTCTCTTCAGGTTGAGAAGATCCCTTTTCCACCCAGAAAGTTCTTTGGAAAGAATTTGGAGTCGGTAGCAAAAACGAGAAAGAAGCTGTTAGAGGTAGGTTTTTTGTTAGTTTATAACTTAAATTTTAATTATGAAGCTATTATATTATACTAATTATACTACTAACTCAATTGTTATTTGAGCCTTAGTGTTAGAGAAGTAGACAAATGCTTGGTAATCTAAACATGAGGATCATATTTAAAATAATTTTATTTAAACATTTTCACTATATATTACATTAGTATACATAATATAGTATATAGCCATAAACTATATACCATATATTTGGGGCTATAAGACACTTTTCCGGAACAATTACTCTCAATATCAGCCTGCGTCTTATAGACTGAAGGTAAGATTTATTACTGTCTTCAGCATTACACTCACGAATCCACTGATCCCCGAAATGGAATAATTGATAATCATTCAATGCAAAAACATTAAAATATACATTATTAATAAGTAATAGTGAAAAATTGTTTTATGTATACAGTAAAACTTTATGCAATGTGATTATCGACGATGCATTTCCATCATTGCGCTTTATTGCATGTTTGCTCATAGTGATCACAATTTAAGTATGTTTGTGATATTATTCATATGTTTTAGTTCCTAATGAATAGCGCGATTAATGTCATGGAACATTCAAATTCATGTAATGTCATAAAAATGTTATACATATCTAGGATAAATACTGTTACAAGTATTGAGATCACAATGGCTGCAAAAATGAAAAGATATTCCAACACTATTATCTACAAGCTTAAATATGTAAAAATGCATGGAAACCAAGCAGCAGCATGTAATTTTGGTGCACCTCGCACAGAGATCCATGAATGGAGAAAACAAGAAAATACTGAAGGTGACGGAAAAAGAGAAACATAGCTTTTGTAAGTTTGGTCCTAAATGGCCACTGCTAGAGGAGTAAGTGAAGAAATGGTTAGTAAAAGAGAGTAAGTTTGGTATTTCTGCATGGATCAAAATCGTTATGTACTAGACAAAAAGAGTTTGAGAAGAAAAAGGACTAGCTGAGCATATGTATTGTTATTACATATGTATTCCATGTAATAGGAATGAAAATCTCATCTTGCACTTGTTACGTAAGTACTATCAGTAATGGGTGTCTATACATGTGATGTGTGCACACTCCAACAGGACTGCCAAGTTAACACAGGGCACATTTAGCTATACAAGTCTCAAAGCAGTTATTTGTTTTAGATCATCTCTATTTACTTTTATGAAACAAGTTTATCTAGAACATTATATTTAACTTTTCTTCAAATGTTGCCAGAAATGAACTTAATCACGGATAGAAAGGATACTCAACATGGGCCTTCCTAAATGTCTTGGTGAACTAAAATACTTTTTTCCTGAAAAATCTTCTAAAAAACTGGGGTGCATCATATAGCCCTGTGCGTCTTATAGCCCGAAAAATATGGTATGTTGTATTGATGTGAAGTTTGCATCATTTCAACCTTATAACTTATTGAAATAGACATAGGTAATCTTAATGAAAATATTATGAATAAGAATATAAATTATTTTTTTGAAAGCTTGAATATTCCTCTGAACATGTTTTTTATTAATTGATTCATTTTGAAGGTTTACCTCCGGCACATGCTGTCTGTTTGCTCCCAGATTGAAAGCTGTCCTCTTTATTCATGTCGAGAACATCCATCTCGCCTAGCACTGTTCGAATTCTCTTCATTCTTCCGAATCAGTATCTTTGACAGTGGAAAGTTTGGTACTGGGTAAGCTCATTAAAGGATCTGAATATGTGGAACTGCTTAGCGACCAAGTGTGGTGTTCTTATCATGCCTTGTGGTTCAGTCACAGCAAAATGAGTTAAAGGTGCTGATTGGTCTTCTTTGACCTTAAATGGGATCCTACTAAGCTCTTGATACCACTCTATGAGAGATTATGTATTAGCTGTTCATTGATGTATAAATAGCCGATTGTTGGTTAGTATCTTTTCCAACTCATTGCTAAAACTCATTATATCTCAAACGTTGAGGTTGTTTGAAGCATTTACGCTTTATCGCTTTTTTGGTACACTTCTGTGAGAAAAAGAGTATAAGTGATTCATTTATATGCATTTGTTCAACATGTTTTCTAACAGTTTATATCTGTAATGATATGTACAGTGTAGCATAAGTTATTTCACTGTACCGTGCTGTAGAAATCCCAAGATATGGATACAAGTGCAATTAATTTTTAACAATTTTCGGTTTTATTTTCAGCCTTCGAATTAAATAAGTTTCATAATCAAGTGTTTAATAGAAACTTTCATGTAGTAATTGGTTAAATGGCTGGGAATATTTCACCTCGTAGATCTGTCGAGAATTTTTGATGGGGCTCTTTCTATTTCACCAACGGGTGTGCCAGAAATAAATTTCTTAATTTATATTTATAGTGTATCTCTGGAAGACTGAAAATGTATATAAATATGTATTTAATGGGGTGTGGCAAGTTGACCCATCAGTTTTGTGAACTATGGTTACATGTCATTTGGCCCAAGAGACATTTTTCCCCCTACTCACATCTTTTATGAAATGCTGAGTATGAGTTCTCCAACTGTGATCTTTGTGCAGCTGATAAATTGGGCTGCATAGTAAGTGCTTATGATTTTATTATCTCAAATTTAAGTTGTGGAACTGAAACAGTGCTCTCCATTGAAATATTATTTTTGTAGCAATCTCATCTGTGGGTCTGAACTACTCAGAGATATTAATTAGCAGGTGAATTGGGTGAAAGCTACTTAATTTTCTGCTGTCATTGTTTTATGGTCTGTGTACATTATTGGAGCACAGTGATCTGGGTCCTTTCAAGGGGCACCAGTCTCTAGTCACAGATGTATTGTAGTAAGAGAAATGTGTACTTATACATTGTTCAGGCAAGAAGTGCTTTGCTTTCTACTCAAGCATTTTGCGTGAGCATTTACAAGTCGTTACTGGAGGGATGGAGTGAATGGCAATAAATGATACTGCTCTGGTTCACTCACTACAAGTTTTTTAATAAAGGGGTAGCAGTCATTTGCAAATAACTTGAGTCGGTGCATTCAGTCCGAGGATGTAATTTTCTCTCAAAGAAAGCACTGCTAATGTGTCAATTTTATGAGCTCTTAAGACTATGATAATGCCTCACAATTTTTTGTATGTCATTTTTAACCATGGATTTTCTTAATTTAGAAAAAGGATCTTCGTACAAGAGAAATTACTATTGATTTTGTTGAGAAATAACAACTAGCATCCAATTTTGTGATCTTAAAGCATATTTTCTTTTAGCTTTGAAAGAATGTAGATTATAATTGGTTGCCTTAAAAACCTGTTTTGGAGCTTAAAGTAATTCATTTGTCATTATAAATATAACTATTATTTTTAAAGTGCCTTAATATTCAATTAAAATTAGTAATATTTTAAATGTTACATTGCATTTGTTTTTAATAAAATGTTATTATATATATCTTATTTTTTCAATAAAATAGGGCAATTGTAGGTATTTGAGATCTAAAACCTAAATATTCTCAAGGCTGTAACTCCTCGGATGTTAGAAATTCTCCAAGGCATTTAAAAATCCAGTGTTAATGGATAGCAATTCAATTTTAATAAATGCATACTCAAGGAAATAAATTCATATGAATGTAAACACATCTGTTCAGGATACCAGTAATAGTGAATTAATGGTGCTGACTAGTAACAGTGGAGTTTATGACATTCCACTGTTCTCATATAGCTTTGCTTTCAAGTGCTGTAATATTATTGCTGTTGGGGGTTGTCTCTTATTTTTCATCCTTGAATGCACAATCAACAATGCAAAGATGAGCATGTTATCATAGTGTAAAAAGTTGTTGCATTTGGTGTGGTGCCCAATATTGTTCCCTGTTGTCCTGAGTGCCTGGGCATTTCAAATTGTGATATGATACAAGACCTTCTGAAGGTGGTCTCAGATTAGCATTTCTTATATTGTTATTTTTAATTGCATTTTAACTGAACATATATGTATATGGAAAAGAACCAGTTGTAAACATTCTTTGATGTTAAAGATCAAACCCTTGTGGATGTTGTAAAAATTAAATTCCATGGTATAATATGAATAAATTTTAATACAATGTTCAATTTGTTATGTGCATTTTCTCTTTCCCTTCTTCATATTTTCATAAGGGCTGGAAAGTTTTGTTATGAAAATCTTTGAAAGTCAGATAACATACGGAAAGTAATGCAATGGTTTCAGTGTGCTAACTTTATTTCATTTATGTGTATTATTGATAATTATTTGACTACAGTTGCTATATTATACTAGTTGGTACTGATTAGGGCTCCACACAGCAATGTTGTGCAAGTAAATTTAGGAGTTTTGAATAAAAATGCAATGCAACGAATCCTTGATATACCTCCTTGTATTCAATGTTAGTAGTACATATACTGTTGGGTATAATTTTTATTTTTTATATTGGCAAAGGTCTTGACATGGGACAGAGCTACGTGTAACATGCCATGCATGAAAACGAGATCAGACAGGTAAGGGCCCTCTGTCTCGAACGTTTGTCCGTGACATATTAATAGTCATTGTAAACATGAGACGTATGGGGAATGGCCTGCATTTGATCTTGAATGGAGATGTTATGTCAGATGGTGTAAGGTCTGTGTGTGGTAATAGAACCCTTCTTCCAGCAGCTTCTCTGGGATGGCCTGTAAATCCAAACCCAAGCATGTTGACTATTCCACATCTTGTACCATTTATGAAACCAATTGAAATGTTGAAGTTACATAGCAAACTGTGGTGCTGACTTTTCGAGTTAGGTTATGTGGTTAGCAATCCATTTAAATTGTCCAGAAATTCTGTTGGCTAATGTAAATGTTGATCACTTTTGGAAACAACATTGTTAACACTTATGTACGTGGAATTCCTGGCAAGAGGTTGATAATTTTATTGTTGATCTCGTCACTATGGTCATTTTTGGGAGCTAATATTGCACAATTTGAAAAATAAGAGCAATGAGAAATTTCCAAAAACAGTAGTGATAAGATCTCACTGTACAATTAAATCATCAGTCAGTTCAACACCATCGAAACTGTCAACTGAAGAATAATGTGCATTATCAATTGAAAGAAAGAAATCAAAAAAGCTGGTGGATTTGAGATAGTACACATTTTTTGTTAATCGATATTGTTTAATTTCCAGAGTGGTGAATATTTTAAACAGTTTCTGATCAAGGATCCATGAAGGACCTGAGGCATTACTTGCCTATGTCTGCAACCTGGCTGGGCATATGAAATAAAGCAGTTTAAGTTCTTTTAAAAATAAACTAAAAGTGAAAATGATTCGCAGAGAAATATAAACCTGATGGTAGCAGAAAAGCAGCTGAAGCCAATCAAGCCATCATGAACTTAAACAGAGAATAGGGGACCTGTAGGTTTGGTTTGACTCAACAGAGGTGTATCAGAGTGATGACAGACCATATCCTACCTTTTTGCACTTCACTTAAGAAAAGGTTCCGCATGCATTTTCTAACCCCTCCATCCCTTCTCCTCAACTCCCATACAGCCAGCTCTGTTGAAGTCTGCGTTAAAGAACCATAATTCATTTATATAAGATTACATAGCTCCTATTGAACTTTTGAAAGTTTTGATAATTTTTGTGGCATATAGAGAATTAGAGCTTCTTTAAAAGACCATTAACAACAAAATCAGTCTGGCCAATCTCTAGATATAAGAGCAGAAAGAATTGTCTTTTTAATATACAAATTAGCTGTATTACTTATCTTCAGATAAAATAGTGGTAAATGTGCTGTTGTTTACCAACTTCAATTTTTGGCTTCAAATGTCCGGTCTTTAAAAGGAAGTGCTGTTACTGGTACCCTGCTTCACTTTTATGCAATAGGTGCTTTTCATTTGCTGAGCAGACTGATTCTGCTGGGGGCACAGCCAAAATCCTAGCCATTAATTTTTCAGCTTGATAGGATTAGCATCACCATACGTCACAGGGCCCCTGGTGTGCACCATGTGCAACCCCCTATAAATCTGCCACTGAAAATGTGAATGTTTTCTTTGTTTTAATAGCAATAATTTTTAAATAAATACCATTAATTACATAATTTTAATTATCCTTTTATTATGAAATAAGGTTATCGAATCTTGTCCCACCTCCCCACCCTCCTATATTTTATTGACTTAAATTACATGGCATCCATTTACATGATGTTTTCCAGGAACATATCTCCTGCATAACTCAAGGCCTGACTGTATTTGTTAAAAGTATGAGGAGTTCTAACAAGTCATGACAACTTGAACAAGATTGCTGTGTGTACTTGCAGAATTTTGAATCAATTGAAGGCTGGTGATCAGCCTGAACATAAAGTTCAACATTAAAATGTATTTAAATAGAAAAAAAACTACATCCTGTGAATATAGGAAGATTTTGTCTTATAAAAGCCTCACAAGCTATATAAACTAAGGTGAGATATATAAGGAAATAAAACTTTTTAATATATTATAAATTAGGTAATTGCAAATTCTGGAAATTATAAAAAACTATACAGTATTTGCAACTTATTTAATTCAAATTTAACATGCCCATAGAATTATTACATTTAATGGTGTTACCATTTTCATTTATATCTTATAAGATTAAACTTATTAGTTTAATTTAAACTTCTTGCTTTTCAAAATTAATTGAATATTTTTCACTTCCGAGAAACAACTAAACATTAAATCAACCATGAATATATGAATTTTGTCACCCTATTTGAAGAAAAGTAATGACATTTTCCTTCTAAAGAAAGTATAAATGCATGTGTTCTCTGCAAACAAAGTACCATGGAACAACGGTTTTTGGCAAGAACCATTATTCTGAAGTATTTTTTAATATCTCTCACTAAAGTCAGTAAAATCATGCTTCTGAACATAATTTATTTCTTTTTTAGATAGCACCACAATTTCCTTCTTCAATGTTGCTTATTAATTTGATACATTTTATAAAAATTGTATAACCTATAAATAGTTTGACGATACGTCCCATTTTTGCCGGGACAGTCCTGTTTTAGGGCCTTTTCCAGACCATCCTGTTGTTTTGGACAAAAAAGTCATTTTGTCCAGTTTTAAAACCTATCACAATAAAAATCAGATTTTCTGATAGTACAGCTAAAATTACTATTATACATGTACGAGTCTCAGAAATACTGACCTCACTAAATCATAATTCATCATTTTTTAGTCTAGAAAAGTTTGAATAAGGCCATGGTTATAACTCCATTGAGCAGGAAACAAATTTACTTGCCAGCATTAGATTTTACGACCACCATATCATCTGAAGATAGTGTGTGGCATACTTCTCTTGGAATGGCAGTACACCAATTGATGTATGCCTGGGGTTGGATAGGGCTCTATACTTGTGATAGTTTTGAAATCCTCCATTGGTTCTGTAATAGGGAGTCAAGGGGCCCACACAAAAACAGTTTTGCCTTCACGTCGGCCTGAACAGTCCAGGACTGATCTGGTTTATCGTACGTGTGGGGAAGCCGGATGGACCATTCAGTTAAACATATTGGCCTGATGGACTGTGGGACCGCCAAACGATCGACCAACATATCGGCCTGAACTGAGCTGTTATCTCACGTGTGTGGCTTGGACTTAAGGCCGCCTGACACGGGCTTTTTAAAAAAACATAGACAAAATCCAGTTAACATTTTTTTCGAGATCAATTGCTACATTTTTCTTACTCATTAAGCAGAAAAGAAAATATCACCATGAAAACAAAGATTTTTTTAGTCAAGCCAAAATTATTTATGCTCTACGAAAAATGGAAGTAAACACGAATACATTTATATTACAAGTACTATATTTACATAATATGCATGTAATAATTTGTCCAAGGTTGCCATTATGAACCATTCACACAGACAACTCGGAACTGAGAAAAATGCCTTGAGGCTGACCTGAAGGGAAAACTGAACTGTGTGGGGAAATTGGCCTTTAGGCTGAACTGTCAGTCGGCCTCTAGGCAAAACTGTGTGGGGGCCTTAATAGTCAGTGAATCATGACATATATGTAATTTGCTATTACATGTTTTTTATTGGGATCCAATAATGGTCGCAAGGCAATAATGCTCCTGGAATTTTAGCTAATCTCGATATTGTATAATAAAAAGAAATAGCATTTACCATTTGGCTCCTTGCTATCTATGCAAAAACATAAATTCATTCAACCTTTTAAGAATGAATTAAGAAATTCTTTTGGAAAATTCAGCAACATTTATCAGTTCATAAATGAAAGAAAACAGCGAGTCTAAAAATGGTAAATGAACTCAAAATATGGGTTGGTTCCACTTTAAACTGTGATTCATGCAAAAATGAGGAAAAATCTTATTGGTTTCAAATAAAGTCTTCATGACTGCAAGATTAATATTCACCAGGGTTGCGACACTCAGAAAACGAGGACCATCTAAATGTGACATCACATTACCCCTACAACCCCTCCGTTGCTTCAGTGTGTTTCGGAAGCCCTTCTCATTGGTCTAAGAGGTTGCCAGGCAACAAGTCTATGTCAGCAGTCACTTCTCCTCTCCCTCCCCGACCCACTGGCCGCTTTTCATAGGGACAGCAGATTTTCCATCAACTAGATGGAGAATTGTTCCATAAATTTGACACCATGATCCTCCAATTTTTTTCAGTTCTAAGAAAAATTTACCCATAAAATGTCTGTGCAGGAATTGTTCAAACAACCAAAATAAAATCAGAGAATTACGAGGCCAAAATTATGAAAAAATAAAACACCATTGGGGTTACATGAAAATTTCTTATACCTTTATAAGGGTGTAGGATTGGTACATACTTGTGAAGGAAAAGAACAGATATTTCTTTACACGTTTATTGAAAAAAATGAAGGCAAATCAATTTACAAAATATAATTGGCCGAGCGAAGCGAGGTCTCTCCTGTTGAATCTCTGTGTATTTTGTGTTTGTTCTACGATAACTGCCATCTCGGTTGTCTGTTTTTACCAAACTTCATGTGCATGCACAAATAACTTAAGAATCGACTGCCTATAGTTTTTCTAGAACACCACCCTTATAGTTCCTGTGCTCTTTACGTTAGGTGCATTGCGCTGATTTCCAAATCTTATCCAACCGAAACGAAATTTAGCATACATACGGAAAGCATTAAACAACGAAGAAAACGTCAAATAAACATTTCTCTAAAATGTACAGGGAGACTCCCTGAGGCACACAATGTGATTCCCCCCATCAGCCCTAAGTGGGCTGAGCGAGGCCAAAGATCCTGCGGATCCTCTAGTAATAAGCTATAATACATGCTTTACTAAGATCAAAAAATAAACCAAGAGTTTTATGACCAAGGTTGATTTTATGAATAATTACACTGAAGAACAAGGTTTTTGGTTCCAAAAAAATAGGTGGTCCTGATGTAGTTTTTAACACATTAATCTGCAGCCTCTGAATCAATGTCCCCACCAGAATCTGAAAAAAATGCAGAACACAATTAGATTTCTGAGGGAATCATAATGAGTTTGCAATATTCACATGTATGTACAATGAAACACGTCTTTCAGACAGCAGCTACATTATTGCTGACCTAAGACTAAACACTTGTGTGCAGTATTTCACCTTCATCTTCTCTGGAACAACATGGTAGTCTGTGAGCCTTGACACAAGCCTCTGTTGCTTGTAGTCTAGGGCATATACTTGAAGGTCATGGAGCCAGGAAGCTGTTTTGTTGACACTACCCAGGCAAAATTTCAAGTCCTTAGTGATAAGGTCATTTCTAACCCTTTTCAACAGATGAGGTGAGTTAGAGGAATAACTTGAGTGTTGTTGACACAGAAGTACTCTCCTCTGTACTTCCCAGAGCACCTGAGGACGGACCAGGGATGGGAAACAAGGAAAATTATGTAGTCCCTTGTTTGATTATTCCTTTAAGTTTGTGGTTCAGTTCATAGATGGCACTGCCAGTCGAATCGGAATATTTACACAGGATGGCACTGTTGCCAGTACAGGTATCATAGCCCCCCATTGCTATTTAAAACCTTTATGCATTATTTGTTGGCTTCCTTATATTTATTACTGGGATATACATATTAAATAATTAAGAAATCAAAGAATGTTACATTTATTTAATCAGGAGAAATAATTTCAAATTAACAATGACAACTCAAACAATCATTTTGTTTATAACTTTACACTTCCACTTCCATTCCACTTAGC
Source organism: Tanypteryx hageni (assembly GCA_028673005.1). Classification (NCBI taxonomy): domain Eukaryota; kingdom Metazoa; phylum Arthropoda; class Insecta; order Odonata; family Petaluridae; genus Tanypteryx; species Tanypteryx hageni. The sequence goes on along the minus strand of CM054114.1, from coordinate 65,912,882 downwards.
GAAGGATTTTGACAAAAAATTCTCCACTGCTCAGCCCTGAATAGGAAAAGAAACAAACTATTAGGCAATGAATATATATATATATATATATATATATATATATATATATATATATATATATATATATATATATATATATATATATATATATGTACACACACACATGTATGGTATTCTTTTGGTATGATAAAAAAAAACAATTTTTGGCTAGCAATAAATATTTTTAAATAAGATGATGAAATTTCTCATCACTTAGACAAATTATTTGTAAACATTCCGGTTCAGTTAAAGATATCTATGATGAATAAAAAGGTTACTTCCAGTAAAATAAATGTTCATTGTTTAAAGAAAATCTTACATAAATACTTATATTTATAATGTTTCCCTTGTCATTCGCACTTTCGCAAACAGTTGAACTGATCTGATATCGAGTATTTCTCAAAATACTCCCTCGAAAGGATTGTATATTTTTGCAATTGATTTACTGTGGTAACAAATGACGAGCATATTAAAACTGCATCAGGTTTAAAATTCTTTTACGCTTTGATGATTCACCAATTACTGTTTTCTTTGGGATGCCTACGATGACACAATTAAAAATTATAGATGAGGCAGTAAATGCATTAATTATCCTCTATACAGAAATGTATGGAAATTCCTCCCAAAAGCACAACGAGTTATTTCGCTTACTTAGGATGCAGCTGAGGGATAGTACCAAAAAGTCCTGTTTCACATTAAATACTTGGACAGTTATTTACATATATAATGGAAGCGTTAGGAAAGGAGTTATATACGGAATATGTATATACATGCATTACTTTGTCTATGTATACTGCTTGACATTTTCACGAGGTCAATCAATGGACAAAGTGGGGCATATCAGGGCTAATAATACATTTATTTTGCTAACGTGAATTATGTGAAGGCTCTAGTAATGCTGTCATAAGAAAATGCAAACAAAAGTAAAGAATTGAAGAAATGGCAATAATTAAATTGACATTTACTCTATGACAACATAATAAAATACAACGTACCCATCTTTCGTTTGCAGGAATCGATGCAGCTGGACACTGGGTCTTCTACCTCACAGCCGTTGGCTGCATACCACTGCACAGCTCCTTCCAGACATTATTTTCAGTTTTGTTGTCAACAAATTCAACGGGAAATAAAGATGGCTTCAAATCTCACCCCTCCGCTGAAATTACTTGACTTCTAATTTTAGTTCTTGTAGAGTTCATAGATGGTGGTAAAACACTATACCTGGCTTTGCTATGCAAGTTACTCACCCCTGGGACAGACTCGCTTCGTTTCTACACATAATGTGCTAATGGGCAGCAACATCCAGAATTGAGTAATTTATTACTGCTTTAATTAATTTAGACAAATCCAGGGTTTAAATTGATCCCGCAGGAAAAACATAAGCCACAGATTGTTTTAATTTCCTCCTCAGGCCTCTCACCATAAACACTAAAGCCCTATCTGCAAATCTTTGTTTAAAACTAGAAAGCTTTTTGGAGGAGCGGAAAGCACTCCTCCTCAATAACTTATTAGCTTTATGCAAAGACAGCTTTGGGTGTCAATTCAACAGACTTCCTGTCTCCAAGTTGATGCAAGACGGCTTCCTTACTTGGACCTAGGGTTGCCACCTAGCTAGAGGTTCATTCTGGGAGATTTCTAATTTAGGTGAAAATTCCGAGAGATTTTCTCTCAGTCGAAAAATACATAACCCAAGCAGTAAATCTTAGTTATTTGTTATTACTAAACAAACGATTAGTATTCCAACTGATTTTTTGTGGTGCCTACATTCTCGTTGAATTTCAACAATAAAGTTAGAGATGAATCTCTGATATAGAAGGTAACTAAATATAATCTGGTATCATTCACCTAAAATGACTTTATCATGGAATATTTCTCATGCATTGAAAAAATTAAGCAAGACTTATGAAACTCGTTTAATTACTATTTAGAATACATTAACCTAAATTTGACAATGATTGTATTTTATACATAATTATAGCACATATTGAACAGTATCTTTTCAAAAAACCCTTATTTATTTATTAAATTTAAAATTGTACTTCGAATTGCTTCGTGCAGCCTCCAAAAGTTTTGGTTTTGATAGTAAAAATGCATGGAAATCCTAACAAGAAAGATTAAAATTTGTGCAGACTTGGATTTCAGCCTTGACGTGATTTATGCTTAGTTTGTTTCTGTTTTTGCACCACAGTTCATTCATGACTCTGAAAATTCGTTCGCAAGCTGCATTAGACACTCGAATCGAGAGCACAAACGATACAATTTTTTTCAGTTCTTCTCCAACTCCTTTATTTACCTTAGAAAAGAAGTTAACCCATCTTAAATCCACCCTTTTTGTACTAGCCGCTACAACTTCACGGAGGCCACCAAATACACAAAAGTCTTCATATAGTTTGTCTTCATCGATTGCCAATTTTAGTGTATTTCCAAGATTTTTGACTTCATCCCATGTAATTTCTTTCTTTATTGATATTATATTCATGTTTTTATATGTAGAACTCTCAAAATCATACCACTTTTTCAGGTAAGTTAAGCACCTTTGAAAGAAATAGTTTACATCTACAGTAAACTGCAATCTATCCACTTCATTTAAGCTACTCAATATATAAAATGTTTTCTGGTCATAAAATTTATGATTTTTCCTATTGGTAATCTTCTCACGAATATCTAACATAACTGCATGCAACTCTGTGCATGTAACATCATCGCTTTCCAAAATATTAACACTATGCTCAAATAAATTCAAAATATTTTTCAAAAAATACGAATAGCAAAGTGCTGGAGGACTTTCTTCTCCAAATGCTTTCCATATTATTTGGGAACACTCAGTTTCACCTTCCTCTAAAAAACTTTGCATCTCTGGTTCATTTAACCATCCATCATCAAACTTTGTGGAATATTTAATATTTTTTAAGTTGCCATTTTTCTGGGGATGATTATTGAATCTAAAAGAAAACTTATTTAGGTGACGTTAATACTATATATATACTAGTAGTTGGTGCTTGCATACTGCAAGCATTTCATATCACCTTGAAAAAACATTCATTTTTCAAACAGACTTTTCATCATTACAAATATTCTTTTAATTCTCAAGATTTCACCTCAGCAGCGATTTCCGTTTTTTCCGCATGTAAAAATAATAGTTTAAAACAATCTCCAAATGTTGCAATTTTAAAAATTTTATACCTTCTTCATTATAAGGTACTAATGCTACACATTTTAGCCAAATTTAAAAGTTGTAGCACTTCTAGAAGTAAAATAATATTTTTCTAATTGTTTAAATTTAAATAATTTTTAACGGCCGCCGCAATATACATATGGTAAAATTGAAATGTTCATTTGTGCAAATTCATTACTCTGTAAATAATTTGAAATTTTCAGCTTCCTAGCTCATCCCGTAGTACCTAAACAGTTATCTATTTGTTTAAACTTTAAGAATTTTTAACTGCCAAACAAATTAAAATATCAAAATTTGTATAATCCCTATTTCGTTTTTTTAAGAATTCTACTTATAAAAAAATTTCAACTCCGTGGCACATACGGAAATACATAAACCTTGAATATTTGTTTAAACAATTGCGAATTTTTAGCGGCCGCAGTGTTGCACTTTTTCAAGATTTTCGTTTTTTCTAGTCGGTTTTGCACAAAATCCTACCTAAGAAAAAAATTTCGAATCTCCAGCTCATCTGGAAGTGCCTAAACATTAGTATCCTCCTATATGTATGGTATATCCTCCTCCTCTGTAAGGAACGTCTATATATAATGATTGGAGGATACTAATGTTTAGGCACTTCCAGATGAGCTAGAGATTCGAAATTTTTTTTTGCAACCAAGTATTAGCCGTCTCACCAGCCACAGTTAAAGTGAGATCTTCACTATCATCTACAAAGTTTCAAACCAGAATGAATTTTCAAGGAATATCGCTTTAACATTCTCTAATAAGGATCAAGTGTAACAATAAAAAATGTTTGTGAGTACATTGTTAAAAAATTGTCATCTCCATTGAGAGGAACATGAGGGAGTAGCCGAGAAAGTATACATCTTTGCATTAGTTATCCATTACTTTGGATTAAATATACCGGCCAAACTAAATTTACAAATTTCAACTAGGTAAGTATAGCCACGGATCGGCAGATTCCTAAATTCCGGGAGATTTTGACCTCCCGCCGGGAGACACGTGTCTTATACTCCATAATTCCGGGAGAGGTGGCAACCCTACTTGGACCCCTTTAATAAGAAACAGAAAAATTACAGTAATAAGTAACGATTGAAATAAACACGGTTTATCCTATCTATGTTATGTAATATACAGGTTTTACTGTATCGCATTTTATATAAATAAAAATATAAATATACCTCATAAGGTTCTCCCTAATGGCACTACTAGGTCTGCATGGGGTCTGAAACCCCAAGGGGCCAGTTTGTGGGCCCACTTCACCTTGCTCTACTACTGCAGGAAGAAAATACAAGTTAACCATTTAGTCAACTAACAACAAAAACTATTAAATAATTCATAATGAATAACAGAAAAATGGTCAGAACCATATTATTAATAAATTTTACAAGATTTTTTTAAAACATAAACGACACCTGCCAGGTGGAGAGGAAACCACAGGCCTCAATGGGTCAGCCCACGAGGGGCCAGGCTGTGGGCCAACTTCACCTTGTTCTGCAGCTGCAGGAAGGTAATAAAAGTTAACCATTGAGTCAACTAACAAGACACACGTCATACAATGCTCCAAGCATGATTGGAGAAGATGCTTGAAAAATGAAAACAGTAGTCACTAGATAAACAGTGTGTATGCAAAACATCACTAAAATTATTTACCTGACAGATGTAAATTCGGAATGGAATACTTCCGAAGTTTTATACTGCCTTCAATAAAATTCTCCCGAGAGAAATGCCTGAGGCAAAGTCTTCTGTTGTTATAGATGGTCATTCGGTCCATGGACAGGAGCTTAGAATTCCCAACCAGCTTCACCCAAACATCGAATCGACGATTTGAGTCGGAAATGGGATGAGGGAACCTGGATTTATCATTTAAAAATAGATATCCTCTTGCCGATCTCGCGTATTTCACACTCAGGCATTTCTAAACATTAATAAATTAATTATATATCAAAATACTTACCTAACTCGAGTACCTGTCTTCTCCCTACAATTGGGGACGCAAAACGGAGTGCAAACCTTAGCGCACTTTCCACGTCACAAGAAGAAAACTGTCAGTCAGTCTAAACAGAAGCTCACGGACGTGTACAGATTCTCACAGAGGCTGATTCAAATCACTCGTTGGAACCAGAGTAACACGATTAACACCTAACACATCATAATCAACCCAAAGCACTCGAAATCACGTAAAACAGTTTGTAAACGCGCGAAACCTAGTGAAAGCGCGCGCTACCTATTTCCCCTCCTACTTCCCCTCAATCGCCTCTGGTTTGCTTTGGAATGTCCTCATCCCCTGGCTCCAAATGCAATCCGAGAGTCCGTCTCCTGGTTGTAAGGTAAGCGCAGGGGCGCAGGTAAGCGCCGAAACAGCGAAACCGAGTGTAAGCGCGCGAAACCATTAAAGCGTGCTTTTGGTTATACTTTTATTCAATAGATGGCAGATCACTATGAAATTGAAAATTCTCATTATGAGTTCAGGCTTTGAAATATTTTAGAAGTTCAGGTTCGTCAGATATTACATTTTGTTTAGAAAATTGGAGGAATGTTGAAGAATACGTGATAATTAAGACTTATTATGTATGAAAGGTGTGACCATACTAAGGAATCATTTTTTATTTAAAGTTAATATTAAATTGATTGGATTTATAAATGACAAAAAAAATTTCTGCATGTATAAAGTATTAAGACCAATATTTGATTTACTTTGATTTGAGATACAAAATAGAACTTTGGAATCACTAAATGTTGTTTTTCTTGCAGATTATTTTTAATTTTCCGGATAACTTTAAATACGCGTATTTTTCAAGCCCTCGATTAGAACTTATGCCAAAAGTTTGTAAAATTTGAGTCCATCGCCCAAGTAAGTGCATCATCACACACGTCGCCTTATAACGTATATTTATGAATTTCACGGTCGTTAAGGTAAATGCTATACATTTTAAAGATAAAATTAATGCTGTTAGTAGGTACTACTTAGGTTTCTACGAGTGATCGCCCACGAAATTTTACGCCATTATCTTAGAGGAAAACAAAATGTGAGGAATTTTCAATTATTTATGATTAATTTTGTTTTAAAATTTGAAAAAGACTTTAAAAGTAATTAACATTTTACTTTTAGAACAATAATTTAATATCTTATTATAAAATATAAAAATATATTTCCATGAATCAACATGTCATAAATGTTCAATTTAGTGTAGGTACGCTATGTTAGTGCATGCTTATACTTTTAATTAATATTATATTAATCCTTCAAGCACAGACATTGATGGCTAAATGGTAGTTGAGTGAGGTATAACTGGCGTATCTAGTATAATTCGGATGAGATGGGAAGCTCCTGCACCCTACTGCCTGAGCTGATAACTCGGCTTGCTCCAGTGGTGGATCCAGGGGGTGCGAGCTGAAGCAGAACCAAAAAAATATTAGCTTCACATTTACGAATCAACCCAGTAAAATTTGTAAATTGTAATTTCATTATAATATTGATTTTATTGTTTTGTATCAAATGAAAAAGAATTTGCGAATAACTTTTGAATTACTGTGAAAACATGTATTTAATTGGTATATCTAAAAACATTTTCTGGTTCCATCGCTAGCTACCTCTGTCTTAAGGCTGGCCCTGTGCCTTACCTACAAACTTTAATAATGTATGGCATCAGCTTATAAAATATAAAACTGTTAATTTAACCAATAGCTATATTAAGGACATATTTGTAACAAAGTTTTGCCATTTGAATTCAACTTGTTTGGATTTAGATATTTTTATACATTTTATCTCTCTTTTTCCGAAGACACTCTTGAGAAGATACATGATTTGGCTGAACATTTTCATTTGCAGCAAACATCACTATGGTACCAGATTCCACCAATTGCTCATCATGGCAAGTCTTAGTTACCGTTTTAAGAATGGATCAAACAAAGATATCTGTAACTGGCTTAAGATGCTGAGCTAGGGAATTAAAACAGGTGATTTATCTGTTATTCTGCTTGTTCCTCAGCTGAGAATGAATTGCAATTTATTATCTCAAGTAGGTAGATAGATAATCGTCTTTATACAGGCGAAATTTGCACCATAAGGTCCATTCTTACATTTAACCCTAAAGGTAATAATAATAATTTTACTGCAGTGGCCCCTGTATGGGGCATTACATTGTCAAGGTCATAGTAAAAATAAAAGGACAGTAGAATACAATATAGAAAAGTGCACAAACATGACAACACAGTACAAAAGACACCATTTGTGTAGATTTTTACAAATTTTCAGAGATAAACTCATTGATGCTATAGTAAGCCTCCTTTAACATCATATCCCTGACATTTCTTTTAAATATAATTGCAGGCATAGATTTAAAATGAATAGGGAGTGAATTGTACAATTTTTTACTAGAATATTCATAATTTTTTTGGCTTGTAGCAAGCCCACAGTATTTCATATCAATATTCTTACAATATCTAGTTTCATATTTGTGAATATCACCACGTAAAACATTTTTGAAGCCAGAGTGAACATAACAGGTAGCTTCCAAGATATAGACACAGGGTAATGTTAAGATATTGCTACATCTAAAAACATCTCTACAATGTTCTCTTGGTTTGAGATTATGTATAATTCTTATTGCCTTTTTCTGCATAATAAATATCTGTTTACTAGCACTTGATGCTCCCCATAATAGAATACCGTATGACATAACATTATGAAATAAAGTTAAATAGGCACATCTGAGGGTATCATAGGATACCTCAGTCCTTAGTCTTATTAAAAGATACATTAATTTTGCCAATTTATTTTCTAAATATTCAATGTGCTTCTTCCAAGTTAGCCCAGGGTCCAAAACTATGCCTAGCAGTTTGCCTGTTTCATTTCTGTTTGAGAAACTTTTAGATGGGTTAAAATGTATATGTTGGTTTTTGGTAGCATTGAGGCTTAATTTATTGCAGGCAAACCATTCCTCCAATTTATCAATGGATTTTTGATTTCCCTTTTGTTTTCCTCAGGATTTGAGTTTTTAACAAAAAAACTAGTATCATCGGCAAATTACAATATTTCCTGGGCAGTCATTAACATATAGTATAAAAAGAAGCGGACCGAGTATTGAGCCCTGAGGCACACCATGGATATGATTAAAGTTTTCGGATTTTCCATTTTTAGTTACCACAACATGAAGTCTATTGCTTAGAAAAGATTTGATTAAATCATGAATTTTGCCTCTGAAACCATAATGATTTAATTTGGCAAGAAGAAACTCATGTGACAAGCAGTCAAAAGCTTTTGTGAGGTCACACAGAATGCCTTCAATATGATGCTTCTCCTCAAAGCCATTTACTATAAATGACATGGCTTTTGCTACAAGATCTATAGTATTTCTACCTTTTCTGAAACCAAACTGCCTGTCATTTAATATGTCCTGTATTTCAATAAATTTATTTAATCTGCTTATTATAGCCATTTCATACACTTTGGACAAGATAGGGCTTATTGCTATTGGTCAGTAATTTGCAGGATCATTTATTGGACCCTTTTTATAGATAGGCAGCACTTTTGATTTTTTCAAAGCAGATGGATAGATACCTGTCATAAAAGAGTTATTGATTAGTTTAGTTAAGGGTTTATTTAGAAATTCCCTAGCATGCTTTACAACTTTAGAGTTTATCCCATAAATATCACAGGTATTCGAATTACTTAGCTTTAGAATAATCGTATTTACTTCTTCTTCCGTTACTGGATGGAGAAAAAAAGATACTTTTTATAGAGTTTATAATAGACCAACTTTGCTTAGACTTATTATTGGCTGTAAGTATCAACCTGTCATTAAATTCTAGTTTTGCTGTATTTATTGCTAATTTATATTCTTTCGTAAGTTTCCGTAATGATTTGTGTGTGCTTTGGCAGTTATGTTCAGATATTTGCCTCGAAATATTTAAAATATTTTCTTTCTTTAATTTTAAATTGCCTGTATACCAGGGTAGCCTTTTTTTTGTTTAATATTTTTTTAGTAGTCTTATAGGGAAAAAAGAACTCAAAGCTACCCATAAAAATACTCCAAAATTTCATGAAATAGCGTTCCGAATCCTCATGGATTTCATTCCAATTTAACATACTCAAGTGCTTACAAAACTTATTTATGTGACTCATATTTAAGTTCCTACACATCCTGATGGGGGTTTTTACTTCCAAAGTTTCCTTTGTATAGTTGAAAATAATGGGGTAATGGTCAGACAGTTCCGAGATTATTACATGAGCAGTAAGGTAAGTATTCAAGTGCAAATGAAATCACTCTTCAAGAACCTAACCTGTGTTACCCTATAATCAATTCCAAAATAGCTATTTTTAAACATGAAAATCATAATGGCTGTAATTGATTACCATCCCTGGAATGAGACTGTACCTAAGAGATAACATTTAACAAGAGCTGTAGACAGTGGCGCACACAGACTTTTTTCTAGGAGGGGGTCCGATCTATTTGGCAGGCATAGAAAAAGTTTAAGGATACCCTTTATTATTTATTTTATTTACACAACTTGCGTTTAAAAATCAATTCCCTTTCCAAATAGTACATTATTACTGTAAAACACACAATTAGAATAAATATATTACAGTGTAATATCTAAAATTTTCCGAGTATATTATTACAGTGAAATATAAACTAAAGGTCCAGGGTTATCAGCAGAAGTAGACATATTTCAATGCCATATTTTAACTTTGAAAATATAAGCAAAAATAACATAAATAACAAACCAAATATACAATTTGATTTTATTTCAAAGTCCTATTTTGTTTCCCAAATAGCAAAATCCAATCGTCTTCGTCATGCACTTAATTTTTTTTAAATACCAGTATTTTCAGAGGAATACACAAAATATGATTCTTAGGAGCGGTTTACGTCGTTTTTCGCTTGTCGTTTAAATTTACTGAAAATCGGGAACATAAGAAGAAAATATATTCAAAACATTCGATATCTAATCTAATCTAATTTTTAATTGATTTATATTAAATCTACATTACCCTTTAAAATGAAAATACTCTCGCAATTATTAACTGTGTCACTGTGTTTGATAATATTCAAAATTACAAATGAAAGAAAACAGAAAAGTCATTTAATGGGACACAGTGGTCAGGTTAACTACTAGAATCTGCTGGTCTGGGAAGACGGTGATCAGATTAGAGGGGACAGGTCAGAGTAGACATCTCAGAGAAAATAATTGCACTCTTGAAACTGTTCCACTAAATAGGAGTCACTTTGAGAGGGGGTTCGCCTTTGGAGGCCTTACTGCACTTGATTAAAAATAACATTTCTTACCTCAAATGGTAAAATCCAATCATCTCGGTTTCTTGCTTAATTCATCCAAAACATCTTCTGGAGACACCTGTAAACTGCTGATATTTAATAATGCAAGACCATTAAGTCTATCACTTTTCATGGTGTTTCTTATATAAGTTTTTAGCCTCCTCAAAGTAGAGAATGATCTTTCGCTGGTACAGGTGCTAATGGGAAGTGTACATAGTATTTGTAGGAGCAGTTTGATACAAGGATACAACTCTCTGTCACAATAAATGAAATGAACCCTTCAATAGCAGAAAATAATTCCTTGTTCCGTATAAAATGTTTCCATAGTTTAAGTTCACCAAGCATGCTTTCCTTATTGTCGCAAAAAAGATCATCACTGTTCGAATAAAATTCTGCTAACGTGAGAAAATCACTTTCCGTTTCATCATCGTAATTTTGAGTCAGTAAGCATCCAAATTTAGCTAAAATGTTATTATGTTTTTCAAGTCTTTGTTTTATTTGACTTATTACATTGTTTAGAAAGGGTAAGAATATAGCCCATCTGTAGTACTCCTCAGGGGATTTAGCTGGAATATTGTTGCAGTACACTGATAGCTTTGTGGGACATCTTGGAATTTTAATTTCTTCCTCACCTCTTTCAAATTCCAGAAGCTTTATGGCCATTTCAAAAATCTTTTTGAAAACTGATTCAGAATTAACGTTTAAACTTTCAAGTCCTTCAATGACCAAGTCAGCATAACTCATTGCCTTCTTCAAATCAATAATAACTGATTGTAAATATTCACTCAACCTTTTAGTAAGAGCAAATACCTTATTTATAGTCAGCAAAGAAATGATGAAATCAGCTTTAGAAATTGATACATTTAAAAGAGAAGTTTGAATGGAAACATCGTTATCATTCCACTCTGTCATTTCATTCAGTGATGCTTGTATAGCATTAAATAATTCAACCATAACTAGTATCAAATCATGTCTTTCAATCCATCTCGTGCCACACATTTGAACTAATTTTCGTTTTCTAGAAAGAGGACAGTGTTTTTCAATATTTCTTATTAAAACATTTTGCCTCAATGGAGTGTGAAAAAATTATAGATTTTACCCACTATTCCCACACAGTTTCTGATATTGGGTAAATTAGAAGAATATGAAATCGCTAGGTTTAAACTGTGTGGTAGCTCATATAATGCAGAGGGGAAGTGTTTTTTAATATGAGCTTAAACTCCTTGGAACTGTCCACTCATTGCACTAGCCCCATCATATCCTTGGCCTCTGAGAAATTTTAAATTAATTTTGAAATATTGCAAAGAATCTATCAAATGTGTGGCAAGACTTTGTCCTGTTCTACTGACAACCGGTAAAAATTGTATAAACTGTTCTTGGACAGTATCATTTTCAATGAATCGAGCAGCAAGAGCAAACTGTTCTATCCCAGCAACATCAGTAGTTTCATCTGCTATTATACTGAAACACTTACTCTTATTGATGCGATTTGCAATATCCCTTAAAATTATATCATTTATGGAAGAAATGATTTCATTTTGTGTTCTCCAGCTAACGTAGGAATTTCTTCCACAACTTTTAAAATGATTCCTAAAATTTCGTCTCCTGCTTCCACATGCATTCTATGTAATGCTCTAAAATTTCCCTCATTTTTTTCACGGGTTTCTTCGACATTTAAAGGGCCATAATCTAAATGTCCTCGTAAGGGGATCCCCCGCTTCCCGCAAAATAGGACAGTTTTTATTATTGAGCCAAGTATTTCCCTGTTTTTGCTACTTCCGCTGCTTTGTTTTTATCAAAAATCAAATCAATCGGGAGCCCTTTTTTCTCATTAATTTTCTTTAAATTGTAAAATATTTCCAAGCTTCGTGTATGATATGACAATTTGCCATGCTTCTCAAAATATTCTAAGGCATGGTTCCATTTGTTGAAAGCTTCTGAAACAAATTTACCCGGATTTTGCTCCCTATGCACTCCTACTCTAAATGGAGAAAATAGCACACAATATTTGCAGAATAGACCATCCATTAATTCCGAATAACATACCCAATGCCATTTATCAAGCCAATGTGCTTGGCACCTTAAATTTTTGCCTTTAATATTCTTGACAGGAAATTTATATTTAGCATCTGGTGACCATAAACTATTAAAAACTTCCAGGAGTTTCTTACCAGAACAATATTCTTTCGATTTCAAAAAGTTTGCTATATCATTAGGGCCCGGGTTCCCAACCTGTGGGTCGCGACCCCCAAGGGGGTCGCAAAGTGTTTTCTGGGGGGTCGCCGCAGTTATTTTTAGTTGCAATTATTTTTATAGGAAATTTCACCACGAAGGTTTTCAACACTTATTAATTTCAGTATGGCTGCACTGCAATATTCTACTAGTGGTGGTAACACTGATTTTTGATAAATGAAAGGAAGTGACTTAAGGTCCACCGTGGCGGATACTTAAAAAATATTAAAGGCCCACCGAGTTCATACATATTAAACATTTTATATTATTTTAATTATTTGCTATGGCGGGCCTTTAATATTTTTTCAAATTTCTGCTGCGGCGGACCTTGATTCACTCCCTAACCCTAAAATATACAAATGCAGTGCTATCATTAGAATAAAATTCTATGTTACAAATAGTAAACTGAAAAAAATATTCACTGTGATGCAAAATTCAATATCAAAATTCATTTTTAATCGGTGTCTCGAAGTTTGAATAACAGACTGTCGAATGCGGACCGTCGAATAAAGATGAGTTGCTCTCTTAACGCAGTTGAAGATCACCCCGTATGTTTTGCTGATGCCGCCATGTTTGCAATGATGTAATTCAATAATGTCCACGATGGGCCGTCTAATGCAAACTGGCGCGAACTTAGTTTGCCAATAGTCAACCACCTTTAGTTGGCCACTCGCTGTCTGCTTGCACTTTCTAAAATCTAAAGAGCGTCAGTAGGTCGTCATCAGTCCGTGCTGTTGGTCGGCTTTCTGCATCGCTATTATCGTTTCCCGACAGAAAACAATTTATTTGGGTAATTATTTATTTATATTTTTATTGTTATATTATTAGTATTAATAGGTGTATTATTTAAAAAAAATAATGAGCCAAGTGACTAATGCTAAACATTATTAAACGTTTATTTAAAAAATATTACAATTGATAAAATTCGTGAAACGAGAATAAATAATAAAAATATAAAAAGAAAATTTTTTTCTCGAAAAAGAATTTATATTTTCAGAAATCCATACCCATGGAGAAGAAACATAAATATTCAGAAGACTATCTAAAATTTGGCTTTACCATCTTGATCAGGAATGGCATAGAGAAGCCACGATGCGTTTTGTGCAATGTTGTTCTCAGTACTGAATCTATGAAACCTTCAAAACTCAAATGTCACTTAGAGACAAAGCATTCAGAACATACTAAAAAGGATTTGGAGTTCTTTTGACTCCATGAAACTGGTCTCAGACGTCAGAGACTTGATCCTACAGGAAGATTTCAGCAACAGAGCACAGCAGCAGTGCAAGCATCATATGAAGTCGCATTGGAAATTGCCAAACAAAAAAAACCTTACACGATTGCAAAAACGCTCATCAAACCCTGCATGTTGAAGATGGTGAAGTTAATTCTTGGGGAAGCCAGCGAGATAAAGATGCAACAAATATCTCTGTCCAATAACACTATTCAGAGGCACATTTCAGATATGTCCGTAGACGTGAAAGAGCAGGTTTTGAATGAAATCAAAGTTTCTCCATTGTTTTCTTTTCAAGTTGATGAATCAACGGACATAAGTTCATGTTTTCAGTTGCTTGTCTTCATGACATATATTCATTCAGATGACATCAAAGAAGAGTTTCTGTTTTGAAGTGCACTTGAAACTACTACAAAAGGTGAAGATATTATGGAGAAGATAAATACCTTTTTTGAAATTGGAGGACTACAGTGAGGTTTGTACAGATGGAGCACCAGCTATGCTAGGGTCAAAGTCGGGCTTTCAGACAAAAGTGAAAGAACTTGCTCACCAAGCAAAGGGTATTCACTGCATGATTCACCGATATGCTCTTGCCAGTAAGACTCTTCCAGCTCCTCTGCAAGAGGTACTTGATTCTCTGATCAAAATTGTGAATTACATCAAATCTGGAGCCCTCAACACCCGTCTGTTTAAAGAACTCTGTAAAGACATGAATTGTGATCACGAGGTTCTTCTTTTCTACACTGCTGTACGCTGGTTGTCAAAAGGAAATGTTGTCAATCGTGTCTTTGAGTTGAAAGATGAAATCAAGTTGTTCCTGGAAGTGCAAGGGAAACATGACCTTGTGGCTTACTTTAACGATGAACCTTGGAAGAAAAGAGTTGCTTGCTTAGCAGACATTTTAGACCACCTAAATAAGCTGAACCTGAAACTTCAGGGAAAGGAAACACACATTATCCAATTTCAAGACAATCTTCAGGCATTTGTATCCAAGCTGCAAAACTGGCATCGGAAAGTAATCTTGGAAACATTGCCATGTTTGAAAAACTCTGCAGTGTGGTGAGGAATCTGAAGGTGAACTGGATGAGAATCTGAAAGAGGAGATTACTGGGCACCTTGACTCCCTCGAAAAGGAATTTCAGCGGTACTTCCCTGAGCTCACAGAAGAAGAAGCTGCACTGGTACGAAACCCATTCTCTGCTTCCCTGAATGTAGCCAGCATTCCCGATGAATTCTTGGATCTGCGGAACGATTCCTCGGCACGTATTTTGTTTTATGAAAAATTGCTGACTCAGTTCTGGTGTGCTATGTATCAGTCATATCCAAATGTCACCATGCTTGCCTTTCGAGTTTTACTTCCATTTGCCTCTACATATCTCTGCGAGAGTGGATTTTCAACGCTTCTTCATATCAAAACAAAGGCAAGAAACAGACTGAATGTTGAGGATGACATGAGGTTGGCTTTAACAAACACTCCGCCGCGAATTTTGAAGCTGGTTGCCCAGATGCAAGTACAACCATCGCATTAAATATTAGGTTAGAATTATATTCTGAAAAATCTATTTTTAATGTGTTTTCTTTACCCTATTAAAAATGCCTTTTTATGCAAATGTGGCGGGGGGTCGCAGGTTACTTGGCCATTATAAAAGGGGGTCGCGACTCAAAAAAGGTTGGGAAACACTGCATTAGGGTTACCTTTATTGTCCGCATCTGTCTCCGGAGTACATCCAGTAACCAGTGCGAACGACGAACACGGCTCTTTTTCGTGCAATGATGCACTATCGATGAGGTCACTATGTTTGCTGACATTAATTTTGTCACCATCTTTTTGTTCACTATGCACATTTCCCCGCGACTTCTTCACAAATGATAATATTGAAATTTGTTTTCTTTTATTACTCATATTTATCTATGTAAGGGGTAAACCAAAGAGTTTTGAAAGGACAGCTTCTCACTTTTTCATTTGCACTAGAATGCGAGTAGCCTATCTTACGTCTATAAGCAGTGCTTTACTTGGATAAAAATAAGTGCTGGTACTCTCCGTAACAGCAGCAAACTATCTAATTAGAAATGAAATAATGTAGTATAACATATTTAAAGGCCACTAATATACGGCTATTTACTACATATCACTAATGTAATTTCACAGACAACACTTATCAAAGCAGCCGACTTTGTTTTATATATTCGAATTTCACCGACCACGAGGCCAACAAGATGAAATAAATGCTTATGTGATTCGAGAAAAACAGCTTATTTGCATAGAATCTGCACTCACAATTTCTAAATTAAATACTTTTTCAATTTCAATGGTGAGTTTAGACTTCCCAGTGGAAACTCCACAGGGTTGCCGAAATTCAGGATGTGCAAAAAAATGTGATCCAGGAAGTCTCCAAAAGACCAAACGGAGAACGTAAGACCCAGAAAGGGATGAACGTTTCTCAACTGAAACCCCTTCTCATAGAAATAGGATATTTTCAGCAAAAAGATTTTGTCTTGATCAATGGTCACTTTAAACACTTGCCACCGATATTTTCTTAGAAATGGAACTTTCCCTTCTCCCTTCCTTCTCTCTTTCCATCTTCCCCATATTCACGCACTCATTCCTGGAGCAAAAACATTCCTGAGAACACTTTAAACGTATTGCCTTCACCCTCATCTCAGGATAAAATATGCCCCTATGGGGGGGGGGGGGGGGGGGGTCCAGACCCGGTGGACCCCCCCTATGTGTGCGCCCCTGGCAGTAGATGTAGACTTGACTGATGGAATGACTACCTCTTTAGCAATAATTTATTAATTATGGCTAATGAGTATTTATTTCCATCATAATCCTCATGATGGTCTCCCTAAACTTCATCCTTAAATGATGCCATTGCTTTTGGGCAATTGAGTAAAGGAATTTCATAAACTATTTTCTTAAGTCTACACAATAAGGACAGGTTTCAAATTTTCTAAAGACTCAGAAATAATAATAACAATAAATTTCGAAAATTCACAGATATATTATCTGAAACAACATATCCCGCAGCATCCAAAGCTATCCTTTCCACAAAACAAAAAGGGACTTACCTTCAATTTATTATGTTTTATGGAAAATGGGCTTTTTTAGAATCACTAGCTTATGTTTAACATCTAAAATTGAAATAGTAAACTAATTAGGCTTCAAAAAACCTTTCAAACAAATTATGGCTCAGGAAGAATTCTCTTTATGAGTATCTGTGCCATAGTTTCACCAAACATAATTCTTAATATACTTGAGTGGTTGCAAAAGCTATACAATATAAGTTGAAATAGATAGTGAATTTTTCACTCAGATTTGTCGCTTGAGACTCTACAGATTAACATTAAATGAATTTAATGTTCTAGTTGTATTTAACTGATTATTTTATAACAATCATCTTTGCATGTTAAGTAGTTTTGTTTAACTTTAGTACATCTTCAATGCTATTTCATATAGAATAAAAAAATAATTTTTAAAATGTATTGTTGTTGAAGTAATACTTAAAATTTCACAACGAATTGAATTTGTTCAAAACTTAAAAATCATTAGTATGAAACTAATGAGTCACAGTTGTAAAAAATCTCATAAAAGATGAGAGTTGGAGAATTGTTGTAGAGATGCATTTGGTTGCCCCAATATTTGAACCTACGCCAAAGATTCAATTTTGGGTAGTTTCTGTTTCCCCTGCCAAAAGACATTGATGCCAGATGCCCAAATCTGGTATTGATGATTATCTCTAGTTGGGTTGGGTTGGATAATTCATGAGCTAAAGTGGATTATATGCCCCTCCCCCTGGGTTGACTTGGGGGACAGTGAGTAGGTTAGGTATAGTTTTAGGCTTAAATACAATTTTTGCCTCTTGTCTGAACTTCCTTCGGGTTGGGTTGGGGTCGGTAGATTAGGTATGATATTAGGATCTGAAAATTATATATTATTCATGTAAATAAAAGATATATTAATTTAAAAATTATTTACCTTTGTACTTCTTACTAATTCCATATCTAAGGTGGGTAGGGAGAAACAACGATTCACGTGAATAAGTATGCATGCAGGCAGCTGGGTGTAGTTTTCCCTCTATTTTCAAGGGCAAAGAAATACGAGCAGCTAAACCATTAAAAACAAGAAGTCCAAACCAGGACTAATGCAGGCTGGTTTCCCAAAGTTGACATCCCAAATTGATTACTTATACATATTGATAGGAAATGTTTCAGTATGTGTTAATCATTCCAAGGAATTCTCATACCATAAATACCATCTGTAATTTATAGTTGATCAATGATAGAGAAAAATTGGAAAACAAATTAATAGAGCATTATCAAGTTTAATATTCTAAAAGCAATGTCTAAATCTCTTTCTGACATTATATTTTGGATGTATTTTTTTAAATAAATGAATTTAATAAATGTTACTGTTTATACGGTAATATGTATGGATCAACTGTCCATTGCTGAAGGTTAGTCGAGTGGAAAAGGAAATAACCCATTTGTTCACTCATCTATGCTCATTCCGAGTGTGGTAATAATTGTCTCCATGGCAACAATCTGATAAAATGCGAGTTAAAATGCAAAAATGCTATGTTTTAGTAGAAATTCAAGAAAATATGTTTAATTACTGAAATTCTGTGATAAGAATTAAAATCTACATTCTTTTTCCCTTATAACAGTAGAAATCTTGCTCTGATATCACAATTTTAAGATATTTAAAAGTATTAAAGAAAACGTCTTTACACAATGGATTTGAGTCTTCCTATGTAAAACAAATGGGGAAAAAACGTTCCTGGAATCGAACCCGGGACTTCAATCTTCGCCAAATAAAATATAACCTGGAGGTGGTCCCTGGCAGCACGAGCCACAAACCAAGTTTCATGAAAATCAGTCCATTGGTGTAAAAGTTGTTAATGAGAGGACACACAGACACAACCATTTCATAAAACTATGTTTCCTTTGGAAACCAGCCTAAAAATTGCATCTCAGTAAGCTATGCTGAAAAACTTGAGAGCCTAATTTTTCTTTTCTTCTCTGTCCATTCCTTCCCTAACCCAGCGGTATTTAAAAATTTTTGCAGTGACAGTCACTTAGAGATTTATGCCCCACCACCCCTTTCTCCCACTTTTTTAGCGGTTTAAAAAAAATTCACTTATGCATTTGGTTTGTCCAATGCGCTAACTCCTCTGAAACAGATAGCTATGGATAGAGACTTCATTTTGCCACAGAGGCTGTTATGGATATTTTGTCTCTAAATGATAGTAAGCTTCCCTCAAAATTTTATCTTTATATTTCGTATTATTTTTCAGAATTAATCCTGGTATAGATATATGATTTTGTTTCATCCGAAATGGTTGGTGGAGAGTTATAGTTAAAAGATCCTATTTATTTTCCTTGAAATCATCCATTCATGGATTCCAGATTGCCAAATAACCAGGGTCATCCCCAGGTCTATCACTGGATGGAAAGGCACCTCGGGCAAGCTTCACCTTTGGTACATCCTACCCTATGATTAATTTTGGGACCCACTGTCAAGGAAAGCAATGGCAGAATGCTTACGAAAATGGGCACAGCCTCTTAAAATGCATTGTAATCATATCGGGGATCATTTTCAAAAATTAATTTCTTGACAAAAAAATGAACAAATTTTTGGTCGCCTCTATCACGAATCGTAGGGGTTCATAAGTAAATTTTGCATGGAAGAATTGATACTGCATTGGTATACCCACCTTTCCCTTCCTGTTTACTAACATGGGTGCTAAAAGGTCAAAAACTGGAATGCTTCCAACGAGCTGATACTGCCCTAACCTCGCATCTAATAAGTGACATTGGATATATTTCAAGCATTAATACCTTCTATCTCAGACCAAAAAAACTGGCATAGAAATGAGAAAAAATAATTTAAATGATTGAGATGTCTGCAATGCATATGTTGCATTAGTCAGTTGGTCTGATGGCACAGTAGTATATACCAGCCATTTTTAAAGATTAAAAAAATCAAATTGTTCATTTAAGATATTTTTTAATCATCATCATCATGCTGCTGTCCGAAGACAGGTTTTAGCTGAATCGCTGCCTCCATTTCTCTCTCTCCCTAGAAGTCTCTTTTATACCTCTATAAGTATTATATTCCTGCTTTATATTCTCTAATGTTCCTATTCTTTTTCGCCCTCTTCCTTTTCTTCTGCTAATTTTGCCCCCTAAGATCGTCCTTTGTAAACACTGTCTTCTCAATATGTGCCCTATCCAATTTGCTTTTCTTTTCCTGATTGTTTTTATTAGCATTCTTTCTTCTCCCACCAGTTCTAATACTTCTTCGTTCCTTTTTCTCTGTCCATTTCACTTTCATCATCCTCCTCCATACCCACATCTCAAAACTTTCTAAATATTTTTCCTCCTTTCTCCTTAGCATCCACACCTCTGCACCATAAAAATGTACATTTCAAGAGCGAAGTTCTCATCGTCGGTAGATAATAGTACATGAAGGGGCAGAATCCCATGTGGTGTATTTAATGGTGTAAAAGTGGGGGAGGTAGGTTGATATCTGGACTGTAGAGAGGGAAATAGAGAAGGGGACCTTGGTCGTTATTCATAACGATCTGTTGGTGTGTTCCTCAAACAAACTAACCACTTTCTCAAATTTTGCATTTGTAAATGAATCCTAAAACTGGCATGCATTTGGATCTTTGCTGCATGAATCAACTTGTATTTAGATTAACTTAAAGTTGCTGAGCTATGGCAACTTTAATTTTAAATGGCGAAGCATCTTTCCGCCATGCTTTCTTAGCTAAATATAGGTATTTCTATTTTTTTAAGTTACTGTATGATATTAGATTCACATACTCTAATAACAAGCAATGCTGTGATTGTTAATATTTTTAATTAACTAGGGAGGATAAAATAAGTATAAGGGTATTATTAATAAAAAATAAAATAATTTAACTAGCCACTGATTAATTATTTTTATTACAAAATACAGTTATTGATGTATCTATTGTGATTGATGTTTATGTTAATAAAATTATATAAAAATAGTCATTTAGATCCAAAATCTTTAACATATAGTTTCAAATTTCAGTCTCAAGTTTTTCAAATGAAATTTATATACACACATGTTTGCTTCTGCACAAATTCAGTATTTTGAATACATACATTTTATGTACAATTTCCTTTAATAATTATTTTTTCATATAACACTAAAGAGATTTGTTTCTAAATACTGAACTTGGGCAAATAAATTTGCACATTTTATATTTTACATAATACTACTCACAAAAACTCGTTGTGCCACACTTTCCTTAATATACACCAAATAGGATATAAGCACCATTTTATACCAATAACTTAGATTATAGTAGTCTGGATAAAACCAATTACCAGTTCATTTAAGTTTAATTTAGAATACATTTTTATGCAGACTAATGAGATTAAATGTAACAACATGGTTTTCTTTGCCAAGAATAAAATAATGTGAATAGGTGACTGAACACAACTGTCGACTTTATATAAAATCGTGATTTAACCTAATTAATCCTTATGATGACTTTATTATGATTTATTGACTGTTAAATTTAAGACAAACTAGAACGGCAAGAAAGGCAGAAATTCTTCAAAATCAATTATTTCACATTCATTTCAATTGTAAAGGTAACACATTTGTTCACTTTACTGTGGTTATGACTGTAACCATTCTTTGTTATTCTAAGAAGTTTTTTTATTGTTAGAATCTCGTGTCATTGTACCATTTTTACCCAATTTTTTATAGCTCAGTATGGGAATATGTTTTCTATGGTGGTAATTGGTATCTTTAAGCAGCTTTCTTATATTTTATAGTATTTTAATTATCTTTTAAATGATAAAATTTTGTTGGAACTGTTAAAAAGGGTGCGTGCATCTTAAATATGAACATGCATGAATTGATTTCAAGGAAACATTCATTATAACTTTGAAGTTTTCTTCTTTCAGTCATTTAAAAGGATGAATTTTATAGTTTCATAGTTTCATCCCTTAATGTTGCCCATTTTGGTAACAAAAGATACCTAATAATAATTTCATATCCAATTGCTATAATACAAATGTGAGAATCCTTTGTGCCTAGCTTTTACTTTACATTCACATATACATATTTTTGACACATTAAAAATTTTTCCGAAATCTCCATTCTAGGTGTATTTAAGTATTTAAAGCAAGCATTCCTATTGATATATATTTTGGAGATTTACATCAACGAGCATACCATAAAGCATGTTGGGGAATTCATTTCAATACACTTTCGAATGAGTAAATGTGAGGAATGGAAATCTGTGAGCCAAAAATATTGCAAAAGTCATTTGCAAGTTGAGGTATGGCCTTAAGACAACAGCTATCATTGCAATTCCCAGTAATGTTTCTTGTACAAACACCTGTAATGAGTAAACAAATATTTTTTTAAAACATGAAATTTCTCTTATTTTATTGGTTAATTTAAATGTTTGAGGGTTTCAATAGTTAAATGAGAGGAAATTGCAAGTATATTCATTCTGTAACAAAATATTTTGAAGAATTAAAAGTAAAAAAAAGATATTTTTAATTGAAAATTATAAAAATTTTCTTTATATTATACTACTGAGTAATCATGGTGCCAGAGGGAAAATGAGAATGATCCAAAAATATAATTTTAAAACTATATGCAACCTAACACTTAAGGTAACACTTAGTCATTCACTGACTCAGAAGGCTATTTTTATGAAAGTCCATAACTTTTTCTGTCACTTTAATGCTTCTTATTCAGCCTTTGAGATCATTGTAGCTAGTGCTGTAGTGGAGGGTATATGGTGGTATACACTGTATGCATATCCTCTGCTTTTTTTCGAATGATTAGGGTTTACCCTCTGCTTTTTCAAACAAATAGCTTATACCCTGGCATAATGAGAAAGGTTGATTAAAAAAACAGCTAATTCCTCCTTTTTCTTGGCCCCAAATATTGAAGCTGAACCCGCAATCCTTGAAAATCTGCAGCCCACAGGTTTAATACCAATATTCTATTGCTGCTTTTGTTTCGATCAGATTGAAAATAAATACTGTTCTTCTTATTTTTTATATACATACATCACTAAAATATAATTGATCTGCCCTTAAAGTTTTACTTCCATGTATGGTATACCCTCTGCTTTTTTACGACTACAGCATGACTAATATGAAAAAGCAATTTTATATATACGAGACAGCCATAACTAAATATAACATACAATGACCAACCCTTCATGGCCCTGTGTGACATTAAAAGCTTTATAATTACACAAACTTGATACATACACTATTAGATGTGATTTTCAGTATCCTCTTATCGGAACTTTTAAGTTATACTTTTTTCCAAATTTTAAAAATATTTCCCTTTGTATTACTGAGGTTTTGTGCATTTTATGAGCCGAATGTTATCAAATAGCTGACCACACGAGTGTTATTGACTTAAAAGTGGCTGTGTCAGCAGCTGACAACCCTTCATCCTGCGTTCAACCTGTATAATTAAATAATCTGTGAAACTGACTGTCATTAACGACAATGTTTTGTACCTAACAGTTGATAAGTTTTTCGATGATAGTTCATTTTCTTTTACAGCCAAGTTAAAATCTAACTCAAAAGTTTTGTATATTTATATATTTGGTATAGCAACAAAATTTGGAAAGGACAAACAGCTCATAGAATTTTATCCAGCTCACCCTGCTTGCAATTAATTTGCCTAAGTTGAATAATTTTTAGAAAATTCTATTTGTGAAAATTGTAAAAATGAACTTTAGTTACTCTCAAGCATAGACAGTCTGCATACAGTTAATCGAGAGTTTACTGTGTTTTGTTATCAATTTGCAGCTAGAAAACATGTGGTAAGCAAGGCAAGTTATTATTTTTATTATTACAGAATGAAACGGCTGACGTACCTGTAATGCAAATAGGAATTTGCTGTATGGTCCTCCGTGTCCTCTTATCTCCACCCCATCCCCACGGTAACCTTTTATATACATCTTGTCATCTTCTTCCATCAACTTGTCACCCATCAGATGGCGGGTAAATCGCAGGAAAGCGTGGGCATCTAAAAAGGGAACTAGGGCCCACATGCCATTAATTAGGGACCTCGCCATTTTGCCAAAAGCTGGTGGCGGTGCACGTATTGCAGGTGTGAAAGCATTGATGAGCAGACCCTTGCAAATTGTCTTAGTTTCCAGGACACTCGGTCGACAGAGATTGAATCTGATAGAAGAAAAGAAAGACTTTCAAGAAATTCGTGTGATTTGACATTTCACTACATCTTATGACAGACTAAAAAACATTTATAGCTTGCTTCTAGTTTTACCACTTTCTTTTATATCTTCATAATCTGTGATAGTTCTTTTGTAATCTTATCCGTGATTATTTACACAAAATAATCACATATTTATAAATTACCACTAGGAGCGCATGCACAGGATTTGACCAAGGGTGATCTAAAGCCTTAAACATTGCTGAGCAAAAAATCCTACATAAGGTATACTGTGTAATAAAATTTATTAAAATCAAAATTGGTGTGGTAATTATGAAAAATTACAAATCAATAGGTTATTTGTATAATTATCGTTTTATTAAAAAATCTACTTTCATACATTTATCTATTATTTTTGGTTCTTAGTAGGGTTGCCAACTTTTGAAATTGGTTGCAAAGAACATTTTGTCTCAACAAAATTGTTTGCAATGCTATTTATATTAAAATATTTACAAACATTTTTTATTTAGTCCTCACGCATGATAGTTATTATGAAATGATAAAATCACTGTAGGTTTTAGCACTCAATTTAAATGTGCAATCCAAAGAGTTATACAAATGTTGATGTTTAATTTAATGGTAAACATGTATAACTTCAGCCAATTATACTAAGTTTTCTCCTCTGAACTCTTTTTAACTAGAAATGTGTCCATCAGCATAGTTGAAATTGCTACTTGCATTCTTTGTTTGTGAGATTCACAGTCAATAGGCTTTTTAACTGCTCCAATTCCAAGATATGCAATAGAAAATGTAATCTTGCTTCAGTTGGATTTCCTTCTGCTGACTTAATCCAATCAAATTGCTTTTCTCATAATTTATTAAAACTACAATATATTTGTTTTAGGTGAAGTTGTAGAACTCATATTGGAAAGAGATAAATTTTCTCAAAGTGAAAAAAATTTCAGGGTATTTGACAACAAGTTAATTTACTTAAATTTTGGATCATTCCACGTCAAATAATTGCTCAAAAAAGCCAATTTGATTCATGGGTAATTCATCTAAAAGCAACAAGCATGTGCAAAGAGGGCTTTACACACTCAATTTTCATCTCAGTTTTAACTGTAGAAGCCTGGACTACACAGTTAAAACCAATTGTATGAATTAGAACAATAAAACTTGTTTCTAGTTAACACAGCTTTAAATGGCAGTCCAGGCTTGTATAGTTAAAACTGAGTTAAAAACTAAGCATGTAAGCTCCCCTTAAGACTTATTCATAAATTGCTGATTTTAAACGAATCATGATTTGATGGAACAAAATAATCTTGCGCAATCTTATTTTGTGTACACTTAATTTTACATTCTGCATATACTAGTATAGAGAAAGTATTGTTCTCATGAAATAAGTCGAATTCGAGATTTCAACGGAAATACATTTTAAGGTCCCCTGAACACATTTAGACTATTTTCTCTATGATGTCTGTGGGTGTATGTGTCTGTAACCAGGAATTTGCGGGTGCTCTAACTCAGAAACTATTAATCAGATCAACACGAAATCTTATATATGACATTTTTGTTAAAGGCACAAGAACTGATTAGTTTTTGGTAAACATCGGTCAACCGGAAGTGGATGACTTCTCACTTATCCGTTTTTTTGAAATATTTGCTTTAATATTTGATAAATGTAAAAACATTTCCCCATATAATGCATTGTTTAAGAGATATTTTAAAAACTAATTTTTAGCTGCCACCACCACACCACCTACCAGCGACTCTTGTAAACAATTTACGCTTAGTTACGTCTTAGTAACGTTCCTTTTTATTTTCTTAATTGTTGGAGTTTCGGGGCTATATCCAATATCAGAAGGCTATGGTTTGAGTGTATTTCTGTTCTTTGTTGTCTTCATATTTTTCTCGCAGTTCCTTAAAATATTTATTATCATGCAACCTGTTTGGAATTTTTAGAAATATTACAGGTATGGAGAAAGTCATGTGGTTGCCACATCAGATTTTTTAAATTTACGATGGTATATATATATATATATATATATATATATATATATATATATATATATATATATATATATATATATTAGTGGCTGTGGCATTGCTCACCTATCTTGTATCCCCAATAGGTATGCGATGGTGCGCCAGAAGTGGATGAAGCCCTCCTCATCAGCCTCCCGCGAGTTGGATGACGTTGGCAAGATTCCCAACTTGCGGGGACAGAGCAAGATGAATCCCATGAAAGCGAACTGCGTGAGCACCATGTCCAGCTGCGAAAGTGGTATGGTGGTGCCGCTCGACTTCAGGGCCTTCCTTGCGGCTGCGTCGTGCTTGCCTCGTACTGCAGACAGCGACTGGTAAGCCCTTGACATTCATCGCAAATTATAAAGGATGTTATTCCTCTGCTATGAGGTTTATTCAGTCATTTCAAATCATTAAGGCTGTATCAGGATTTCCACGCGTTAGTGTTAAGTGCGTATATTTTGTGGTGCAATTATAATTTTTAGTAATGACATGTATCACGTGGAATTTATTGATTTATTTCCAGCTTCTAATGAATAATGATAATAATAATAATAATGATTTAAGTTACGGAAATATGAAAGGTGAACCATTATGCTTAAATGGTAACTTTTGAACGTTTAAAAGATTGAATAATCTTATCGCTTAAGACGTACAAGTTGTATTACGAAATTCTTCCATTTCAATATGAAGCGAAATTCCATGAGCAAATTTCTTTTAAAAAACATTTTTCGTTGCTTATTTTTATCAAATAAATAAGTTATAAATCATTATTACGTAAACTTCTGACTCGCCAACTCTTCTAGTATATTTAAATTTCCTATCTCTACAGCAAGATTTGCGTCACAGCGCATCCGCTATCTTTCAACTTATCTGTTGATTTATACAGGCCATTTCCTATGAGAAAAGTTAAGGAATTTACATAAAGATAAAGTTAAATAATTTTACGGTCGCCTGAGAAAATTATTTATCAACATAAAATGTTACGTAGTCATGCCATCTGACTTTACTTACATAATTATTGACTTCCTAATAGGGAATGAAATTGAAACACCATCATGATTTCGTCGTCGCTATTAGTATAGGTGATTCGAGTTAGCAATTCAGTCAAGGTTTAGTGGATTTTGAGGAAGAAACATCAAGTTGTCATGTTTGAGAACGAAAAAACAGGACATGGCATGTTCTGAAGGAAGGTAACTAATACAAAATTGAAGGAAACTACAATATGGCACATGCTGAGGTAGAAAAACCAGTAGAATACGCGATTTAAAATAATTTTCTTATTTACTCGCGTTTGCCCGTAAAATAATAAATTTAATGGACTGAACATTATTTCGTTAAATACGTAGAGGATAATTTTGCAGTTTCACAAATTACAAATTTCAAAAACTGGCATTGCTCCGGAAAAGCCGAGAACTGTCAATCTTATGTAATACGAGGTCTTCTTCGAGAATGGCGCTTGTATCGAGAATAGATGCACTCACTTGGATGTTGGCTCCAGGAGATCACCCTCGTACCAACTCAACATATGACTCAGGGTTGAGAGGTAGCGGCGGAACGCGGAACTTGGGATGCTGCTCTGCTTGGTCAACATTAGGACCCTTAAAACTGAAGGGATGGCAAGAAGGGCGAGGAGGCCACACAGCTTGGCCACGAACATCGCGAAGATGTTGTGGCGGAAATAACGTTGGCCCCTTAAATTCAGAGAGAACGTGGTGAAATTACCAGTCCTAAAGATGTGACAAACATGGGATTTTCATTGAATTTATATGACAGAGGGCGAATAATGTCAGTATCTCAAAGTCACGGCCCGCGGACCACATGCGGCCCCCGTGGTACATTTCTTCGGCGCGCGAAGTAAGCTAGTTTACACTAGGACGGCCAAAACTCAAAAATATAAACAATTTATTGCTTAAATTTAGAACTCTGAGAAGGAGGTTTACTACTTAGTTACCCCTCTTCACCGTAAATACCCCAATCCGAGAATGAAGAATGCTTTGTTGTAACTATAGACGATAAATGCCTTCGTAAAAAGTTGCAAGTGCAGCTTATAAAGTAAAAATATGTGAATAAACAATGTCTAGCCCTATTCGCAACATGTTCAAATGATTTCAGTAAAATTGATAAGTATCTCAGTTTTAACTTGTGCAAAAATTGAAATTTAGTGTCCTGTGCCAATTGTAGTCTGTAAAAAAAGCACTATGTTTTTCATAAAATATTGCGATGCTGTTAGTTGTGCAGGAAAAGGCGGAGGAACGCGGCGGAAAGCTCGTAAAATAGTTCAACTAGACAGTTTACATTAGCAAATATCCACGTCCTCGGTAAAGCTCGAATTCAACATTTGTATATCACTGAAAGTGATATTAATCCTTCAGCCAAAGCGAAAAGCAGGCTAGCGATTTTTTCTTGCTTGCAATCGACGGATTGGGCATGCTCAGGTATCGCAACCACATTCTCTGGGCTCGTTCTACTTTCACTCCCATTATTTTCATATTTGAAAGAAGGGTTGGAGAGAAATCTTTTGGAGCCCGTAAAAAAAATCCAAAAAAGTTTTCTACCGCACGAACAAGAATAGTCGAGTTTCACAAAGGAGGCCATTACGCGTTAAAATAAATGAAACGTGAAATTTCTGGTTTAATCTCCATCAAGTCACTTTATATAACATTTAATGTGACAAAAGACGGATAAGATGTAAGATTTTATGAAATAAAAGAACAATACGTTGATAGTAATTATTTGACGTAATGAGCGCATTATTTCAGCAGGAAAATATTAAATACATCTAATTTCTGGGTAGCTATTATCACTGATCATAAATAACTGCGTAAATAACCGCACTAAGAAAGAGTTACTTGCGAAAATGATCTGAAGGCTCTATATAGGGCCTTGAATGATCTCGCATGAAGTCATACAAAGTTTTTCAAAAAGGGAATAAAAAACAAGTGAGGGAAAAATTGCACAGCAAGCTACATCGGTCGCTTTTTTACTTTCTCCAAACTTATTATAGGGAAAAGTATTGTTTTCATGAAAAAAAATCGATTTCGAGATTTCAACGGAAATGTACATTTTGAGGTCCCCTGAACACGTTTTGACCATTTTCTCGATGATGTCTGTGTGTATGTGACAGTTTTTGCGGGTGCTCTAACTCAAAAACTATTAATCAGATCAACGCGAAATTTTATAAATAACATTTTTATGAGAGTCACCAGAATTGATTAGGTTTTAGTAAAGATCGGTCAACCGAAATCGGGTGTTTACTCTTGTCACTTATCCATTATTTTGAAATATTTGCATTAATATTTGATTAATGTAAAAAGATATTTGAATAAATGTTGTAGGAAATTTAATTTTCTACAACTTTTGTTTGAAATATTTTCTCATATAATGCATCGTTTAAGAGATATTTTAAAAACTAATTTTTTAGCTGCCACCACCTACCGACGACTATTGTAAACACTTGACGCTTAGTTACGCCTTACAATTAGTAACGCTTCTTTTTATGTTTAATTGTTGGAGCTTCGTGGATATATCCAATATCAGAAGACTACAGTGTGAGTTTATGCCTGTTCTTTGTAAGGTCTTTAAGTTTTTCTCACAGTTCCTTAAAATATTCATTATCATTTAACCTATTTGGAATTTTCAGAAATACTAGCAGAGAGTCCGCAGTTTTACTGCGGAAAATTTTCAGATACGTCAAAAAATATAATAAAAGAAGAACGAAGAAAATAGAAGAATCAAACTTCGGGAGAGAGTGGCAAAATGAGAAATAGACAAATGAGAACTAAGATAAAACCGTGAAGACGAACAAAAATGATAAAAGCGGTAACAAACGAAGAGCAAAGAGTAAAAGAATAGTCAAACGTCGATAGATTGTGACAAACCATTTAGTTGCAATGCCTTACAACAAATAAATACATTTTCCCCCTCTCCTTGTTTTCTTCCTCTCTCCCTTACCCAGTCTCTCTCTCTCTTCCTTCCTCCCATTCTCTCTCTTCCTCATATTCTGTCTCCCTCTCTCTTTCTTCCTCCCATTCTCTCTCCTTTCCTCCTATTCTCTCTCCCCTCCCATTCTCTCTCCTTTCTCTCCCTTCCTCCCATTCTCCCTCCCTCCCTCTCTCTTCTTTCCTCCCATTCTCCTTCTTTCTCTCTTTCTTCTTTCCTCCCATTCTCCACCCCTCTCTCTTTTCCTTCCCCTTGTTAGTCTTTTAAAATTTGAAACTGAAGAAATAGCTTGTTGTGCCATTTCTTATTTACATGGATAATAAACTGACCTTGAATTCATTTCAATGTCATAGGCTTACGGTATTGAGTATGGCAACAATATCGGTCGCCATGGAAAGGAAAACTTCTTCATTAAGCAATAATAAACAATACTTTCCCTATATTTCGTATATGTTTGCAATTGAGCGATTTTTGATCACTGACGGCGAAAGGGCGCCTGGGTTTGTCCAGGCTTGTTAAGGACTATATACTAGAAGGATTATATTTACGATATAACAAGGGTTGTAAGAGTATTGGACGTCTATGGAGTGTTTTGTAACCCACCTGTGGAATTTATCCCAGTCGAACCACGGGGGCAGCTCCAGCGGAGTACCCTGGCTGCCACCGATTCCCGCTCCCGTGGCAGGTACCCTCGGTCCTTCTTCCAGAAGGATCTTGAGTCTCGCTGCGGCTGCGGCCGTTGCGCCGGAATCCCTTCCCGCCCTTTCCTCCAGGGCCCGCTCCCTGCCCACTGAGAAACAGTGTTAGGCAATTAATACTTTGAATTCACGTAATTAGGGTTGCCATATTTTAAATCTTACTCTCCGGACGACAGAACACAATAATCCGGACAAAACCAGGACTTTTAAAATTTAACTTTTTAAGCACAAAAAATTGTACTGTGGTGTTATATAAATAAAGGAAATGTAATTAAATATTATTAAAGTATATTGTTGAAAGTAAATGTTTTATTACTTAATCATTCACGCATAAAAATGTCATAAAACGCTATAATAATACTTAAAATTTCATGCTTTATTATGATTTGTTATCCGAAACATAATAATTCTGACGATGCAATCTAAATATCTAAATAATATATAGGAATATACAACTTTTTATACATATCTTGAATAATATATACAAAAATATAAACTCTGAACCTAAGTTTACCAATTAACTTTGAAATAAAAGTTAAACTGATTAAAGAATAATAATATGACATTATATTTTTATCGCGAACGTTAACATCACAAACTGAAATACCGACCCAAATTGTGTAGACGATTTCTTGAATGTCACTACTAATTCTAAAAATATTTACCAAAAATTAACTTAAATAACATAAACGTAGAATAGAAGGAAATGAATTCTGGACGTGTTAAAATTCCGCCCGGACGCCCTAAAAAAGAGGACATGTCCGGGAGAAACCGGACGTCTGGTAACCCTAACGCAATGCTCACCCTTCAGTCTATATAATAATACACAAAAGAAGAAGTTTGTCAGTAGATATTTAATTATTTTTCTCTCATATGCATGGTAGAACATGTTAGGAAAGTGTAGCGTATCACAACTAGTCGCGTTTCGTGCGATTGAGTATTTGAAATGTAACGACACAGATTGATCGAACGAGCACCGTAAAACAGCGAAACACCATGACCCCTATTATGTCTTTTTCTCTCTACTAAAAATTTCTTCCCTTCCCTAACTTGGAGCATTGATGAACGTATTTACATAATTTTAGTATGACTAAATACTGCACAACTACATATAAGAAATCCTACCAGGGAAATGTTGAATTTTTATTTACCCGTTTATTTTCTGATCTTTATATATAATTACTCAATGTCTGTCCGTACGTCCGTTCCCCCTTTTATCTCTTAAACAGTTTTTCATAGAGAAATGCTGTAACCACCATTTTGTTTCTGCCAACTAGGAGACTCTGGGAAAACTATTTTCGTTTACTGAAGTGTCCCGGATCCGACTCCGGGAGACGATTATATTTTCCCATATGTATGCATTTTTCAAGGCGCAAGGTTTATTTCCTTCATTCATTAAAATACGTAAATATGGATCGAATTTCTCCATTTTGCTTTTGACGGCTAAAACTATAAAATATCTTATTCTTGTGATGTTTAGATGTTATACGGAAGAATTTCTTAAAAACGCGTTTCTTTTCGAAATTTTATAGCTTTTTCGTACTCTTTCCGGGTGTTACCAAGGCGACCCGCATTGTTGCCTCAGATTGAATTTGTGTCTACTAAGCCTTCAAATGGACGAAAGAGCTAAGTTATTCTCTTCACGCTTTTTATGAAGCATCGAAATTATAGTTGTCAAACTTAATAGATATGCAACGTTAATAATTGAAGATTGCCCACTTTTATAAGGGGAAATGGGCATGCAGATTTCTGACTGACTTCGCAAAAGTTTTTGCAGGTACCACAAGTCAGTTATAATTAATCAAACAATCGAAAATTATTTAAACACCTCAATTGACTTAAGTAGCTGTAATATTTACGTTTACTTTCATTTCCTCGTCGTAGATGATCTATTTCCATCCGCTTACAAAATGCTGACTGCACACGTAATGATATTGCACGCATTTTCGTAATTATAGCAGATATTACATATTTAATTCACTTACTGTGAAGATTGTTTACGTTGACTACAATTACAATAAATTTTGTTTGAAAACTTTCGATATGACTAATATTTTATGAAATACGAGGGAAAGGTCGTTGTTTCCGGTAAAGTGGTACCCCTGATTTGGTTATGTGAACCATTTATGCCATTTTCTTATTATCTTTAGCCATCAGTCCAAAATACCAGATTTTATGAAAAATCATTTGGTAAAAGACGAGAACGAACATGCGCATGGAAGAACAGAATGGAGCTAATTAGGCGCTTACGTTTAAAACGAAACGCGACTAAAAATCAATAGATTTGCGTTTTTCCGATAAATGTCAGCGTTATGTACTTCATCACATAATAACGTATGTAATTCATTGGCATAAGTTTTGAATTTTGTATCTTGAGGCGTCTGGTTCAAGTAAATGTTTTCACGAGAAAATTTAATTCCGTGTATAAAGAACTAATAAATACTTAGTTTGGTGGCGTATTGTGAACTGCATACTATGTGATTATCAGTATTTTAAGGACGTATTTGTAATTAAATTTTCTTCCGGTGACAAGCGCAATCACAGATGCAGAATCTAAGACGTGAAGTAGCGGAAATTTTCTTCAAATTTTGCCGCTATCCCAATCTCCGTATAGTATACGCCGACATTCGTTGCAATATTTCTTTTCAAACTTTTTGGGATAAATTGATTGAAGGATCAGATGCTTATTTAGAGACAGGCATCAATGACTTGAAATTTTTTTCTTTAAAGATATGATCGAAATAGAAAGGAAGATATAAAAATATTTGAGCTCAATGCATCAATATCCTGTAATCCAGTCCAACATTACTCTCACCAGTAACTTAAATGACAAACATTCATCTCCAAGCTGGTTTATTCAGGTAATAAAAATGTCAACAACTTTGATGATAAAAAGTTTTGTCATGTCATAATGTCATGTCACTTGCATCGAAGGAAATAGTAAAGCAAAATCCTCAAGGTGTTTGCCTAAATTTACGAAACAGAAATAAATGTTTGAACGAATTAAAATTAAATAAGATGATAAATAAAATGTCGATATCAACTCCACCATATTCCTTTGGAACCTTTTTTACTGGCGTGGTCTGCCTATATAAATCATCCAGTTAGTATTTATTAATAAATTATCAAAATCTACAACAAAATATGAACCAACTTTGGAAATTCCAAGGAAAAACAGTTTTCTCCAATTATTTTTTGAAAGAGCGATACCATGTATCTTTTCTTCAAATGGTCTAATACAGTGTTTCTCAACCTTTTCTCATGAAGTACTCTTTTTTTACAGTTGAAGTTTCCCAGGGCAATTTCACAGGCACCGGTGACCCCCGCTTAACGCAGAGGATGCGTTCCTGACAACTCCGCGTTAAGCGAAAATCCGCGTTCGACGGCGGCACTATAACCCTTAAGCGCCCAAAGGGAAATAATTTTAGAATGGTGTCAATGTAAAAGTATATTATCACCGGCTTTTCTTGTCATTTATTAGAGAAACAATACAATTACATGGTAAACAATATGACATAAAGCGTAATTTATAATTAAAGCACATAATCTAAAAATCTTTCCTGGGAAACGTATGGGGATCTATGGACCTCTGTATTAAAAAAAAGAGTCCAGGGTCGACTGCTTGGCATTTTATCCGCTTATTACGCAAAATTTGTCGGTAACATTCAAGTAGTTCGTCGCAGCCCCGCTTCAATTAAATTTGAATGACAATTGACGAATGAAAGTGAATGGGCAAGAGATTTTTCCACTTGCCTAATTTAAAAAAAACCCATGTTGGTTTAAATATAAATTGATTGAATTATTTCTTCTTTATCCCTATTCATAATTTTATCGCAGGGACTAGAAGTGAAATGCAATTAACGCATTCTATCCCCCATGGTCATAATAATGCACGGAAATCCTAATCATCGTTAAATCTCCATTAAGCTGCCCACAAAACAATTTTGCTTTACTCAGAGTTTTATATACATAATTGTTTTGTTTTATAAACAAAATTAGAATTAGTTATGTTATTTAGTTATTAGGTAAAACTTCCGTCGTCGTGTTGACGTACTCCAGAAATTCTCTCGCGTACCCCATGTTTAGAAACACTGGTCTAATACACTGACCAAAACAGTTTAATGTGATTTTTCAGGCGAAAGTGTCGTTCAATACCTAAACCTTTTTTCAAATTAAAATGATACTACACAAAAATCGAAGGCATTACGAATAAAGAGGAATCTTCAACAGATAATTAAGTCTGTAAGAATTTATTTGGCCCATTCCCATCCTTAGTGCAGAAGCGGCCACGTGATCCATAACTATTCACCGCAACCTAGAAAGTATTTACTTATTTCATCAACTATAAATATACGCGCACTTAATTTAATAATTTCGTTAAAATCAGAGCCGTGAATAATTGGTGATAGCTTCTTAGGCCTTGAATTTTAATGAACCAGTTTAAAAAACATTTTTACAATGTAATGTTTGCGAAGACGATAGCCTAATTTAACTAAATAGTTGTAAAATAAACATTGGCATTTGACATTCAAAATAAATTTAATTTGAAATTTTTGTATTTTAAACTTACATAAAAATATTTAAATAAATTTCGAGGTGTGTCAAGTTATGAGTTAAGGGGTTCGTTTGAGGGTTTTTAAAAACCTAGAATATTAATGAGTACGTAAATAAGGGTGAAAATGGAGGCGTAGCTAGGCCTACGCAGTCTAAGCAGTGCATAGAAGTCCGTACACTTAGAAAAAATTATATTATCAATTTTTATTTATTTGGACATTTTGTATATAAAGACGCGTGTCTGTCTGTCCTCCATGCATTCAGACACCACGGGCGTCAGCGCAACCAAATTTTGCATGTAAACCACTCTCACCCAGGAGAAGGTCAAGAGCTATGTTCGCATCCGATTTCAGGATCCCGAGTTCGAATATAGGCGCTTTACTTTTTCCCATTGAAATCGCATTTTCTCGGACACTGCAATGGCCAGCGCAACCGATTTTTGCATGGCGTTCAATTTCATACAGTTGAGGGTTATAGTAGAGCCTCGCTAATCCGAACTAATTGGGACTCGGGTATGTTCGGATTAGTGAATTTTCGGATTAACCGGGTTTTACAAAATACATGGCGGGGGGTCGGAGATTTCCGCGTTCTCGAGTGAAGGTCACAGCAAACCACTGTATTCATTGCTCAGTGCTGTTTCAACCGTCTTAGCGTACAGCTGTGTAATGTAGTGCAGGGCTTTTCCCAGTGTTTTAAATTACTGTCGCCGTTTTGTCCATCTTGTAGAAACGTCCAAAAGGCATAAGCGCAGTTCGTGTTTGTTAAAAGATAAGTTGGAATTGCTCAAACGCGTTGACAAAGGCGAAAGTGCGACTAGCTTTAGATTTTGGTGTCGGAAAAGCAACCATCAGTGTCTGGAAAAAGAATTGTTCTAAAATTGAACAATTTTGTGCCACTATTAGCGTTGAATCTCTCAGCAATTGTATTGTCGGAGAAAAGTGGTCAAGATGACTCGAATGGAAGTGATTCAGACGAAGCTACAACGGAAGTAATCTCACACTGAGGGATTGGAAGAGCTGGAACGCGCTCTGCTGTACGTAGAGCAGCACAGTAAAGCCACGCCTACAGATGTGTTTTTTATG
Source organism: Tanypteryx hageni (assembly GCA_028673005.1). Classification (NCBI taxonomy): domain Eukaryota; kingdom Metazoa; phylum Arthropoda; class Insecta; order Odonata; family Petaluridae; genus Tanypteryx; species Tanypteryx hageni. Next base: position 65,876,429 of record CM054114.1, on the reverse strand, counting down.
AAGCGCTGGCGGGACACTGCAGTCTCTTCTCGCCGTTCGACACATTATTGGAAGAAAATAACAGATTTTTTAAAAAAGGACTAATTTATAAATGTGTAAGTTATAGTACTCTGCCAATTTTCGTCTGAATAAATAAAACTTTTTCGTAAGACTGTTTTTTTACATCTTGTTAGGATTAACCAAAATTTCGGATTGAAGAGGTTCGGATTAACTGTATTTGCTTCCGATTCAAAGGTCCTGAGTTCGATTCCAGAAGCTTTACTTTTTCCCATAGGTAATCGCAATTTCTCGGTCACCGCGAGAGCCAGCGCAACCAAATTTTGCATGGAGTCCAGTTTCATCCAGGGGGTGGTCGAGGGAGTTTGCTTCCAATCCCAAAGTCCCAAGTTCGATTCAAAGAGATTTTATTTTTCCCATTAAAATAGCTTGGGAATGAGTAAACCATATTTTTAATTTGCATCTTAAAATTACTTATTAGCATCGTAGAAGCTCGAAACATGAACCAAACAGACGCCTAAGAGAATGCATTTTTATTTTTAATTTGCATCTTAAAATTACTTATTTAGCATCGTAGAAGCTCGGAACATGAACTAAAAAACCCCTAAGAGAATGCATTTTTATTTTCATAACGTCGATTTTTGATTAGGCAAATTTGTTTAGAACGCGAAAATTCGAAGTTTTTTATGTAAAAAATGCTGGCGCTCACGGCGGCCATCGAATACGACAAAATTTGGTTCCGTTTTGTTAGTCAGTTCTATCAGAAGGGCAAGGAGACATTTATTTCTCTCCGAAGTACCAGGATTCGAGTCCATGTGATATTTTTCCTTCATTTACGGCACTTGCGTTTTAAAAACTTCCGAATATTTATCACTGAATATATTTTTTATCGGTGCCTCGCCGATCATATAAGACCTAGAGAGAGAGAGGAAAATATTTTTTTAATTGCGCTTTAAAAAATGAATCTTTGTGCCAATCGATGTAAACAAGATACGAAATTGCATGTTTGCACTTTCTTGAATTTCTCTCTTCGAAAGTATGAGTTGCAATTATGTGCTCTCGCTGACTTTGGGGCAAATGTTGTACCTTCACCAAACAGGTATATTTTCTAATCAGTGCGTCACAAGTTGACACAGTTGTCCGCAAAAATAATCTGCGTAGAAACCGATGATAGCAATATATGAACTTTCCCGCGGTATTCTAATAGATGGAAAGATCGTTCTTTGATTGCACCCATGTACTTATGAGGGACATTAAAAAAATGAAATTAAGAAACGCAGCAGCCCTCGAATATCTTGAGATGCGTGCAGAGCAATTGAGACGATGACTAAAATTCTAAGGAAAACGTACTCGACAGCTTGTCGAGAGCAACATCGCAGTTCCTTGGCGTCGAGAGAGTTTCACTTTAAGAAAAGGCAAAATTTTCGTACTTAAAACAAAAGCGTGGAAATTTTCTATTCTCAGCGAGTAGGAGGGGCGGGGCTTGAAAGAATTGGAGAAGGGGTCTGAAAGCATTTTGCAACCTCCAAGATAGGTGACCTATAGGAAGTCATAAGAATAAGTTTCTCCAGTTTTGCAGATATGAGGTATTTTATTCACCCGGGCAACGCCGGGTACATAAGCTAGCAGATGTATAAAACAATGTCTTATTGTAATAATTCACAATTGTCCGCCACGAATTTTATGCACTTCCACTCGGAATTATTAGCTGAAATTTTTTGCACACATAAGTGATCGTAGATTACCACTGAAAAAATCGAAAATCTCAGAAAAGAGTCTGGTTCGTATTCTTTTCCCCCTTTGCTTATCGTGTGGGATTCTTTTTATTTGGCTTTTAAAATAGGTTAGAATCGAGACAGGAAATCATGACTTGAAAGTATTAAGGGACATCAGAAGGGGGTTTATTTTTAATTCTAAGAGAAATTGAATCCATTACGAATTAGCTTAAATGTCAGCTTTAAATTCTAAAACACGGCATTTATTCACTTTTTTAAAATGAAATTTTTTGACGGCCATGGCAACATGCATTGTCGCCACGTTTGGAAATTCAATGTTTTTACATGGGAAAATTCACCGTGATTCAGTTTTCCAATTTCTGTACAAAATCTAATGCTTTTGATTTTACTTTCAACCGTATTTTTGTGTCGTGTTGAAGTGCCCAAAACAAACGGTCTACCAAACTATCTAAGTAACTTTAATCAACGTTTAAAATAATTAAATTACAGTATTAACATATTATTAGCATTTATTTTGTGTGGTTCATTAAATGTTGACTATGAGACATGGGTTTGTTAATTGACGATGCTATTTTGAATTAACGCTACATCGTTAGCTCATTTAATTTTAATGCAATCCTTAATTCACGTCCATCCGTCACTTTTGACGGGCATTTAATCTCGCTCGTAAATTTTTACTATTTCAAAATGCTAATGAGCCTATGCATTTTCTTATCGTGTGTGAATGTCTCGTAAATCATACAACTTGTTGAACGCGAGGGAAGGGCATCGTTAATTCTTGTGTCGGGGTAAGAGTCACTACTATTAGGTAAAGATGCGATAATATTCGCAGAGTTTAGTTATTTAAGTCTATAGCGCATTCGCTTGCATATTTATTGATGGCAATTTAAAGAAATAGGGCGCAAGCAGAGAAATGCACTGTTGACATCGGAAAAAAGTTCGGCCATTTAATTCGCGCCGTTTAATTTTTAATTTATTTTTTATTTATCAATAATTTCACATACAGCGTAATAGCCAATTTAAAGTGAAATAGCAACAACATAACAATAAGGACGATCACAAACGTCCATGCCCTAGGTGGAGAAAAACCCACCAAGGCGGGATTCGAACCCGCGACCTTCGGATTCTAGAGATAGCGTTTGGCAATTGTATTTTATGCATAAAAGCTAATGGGCTATATGGAAACGATTTCCCAAAACGCGCGTATCTGTACACAATTTAGAAATACCTATTTACACGTGGTTATTAAATTAATTGCCATTGATTGCAGATTGATTATTTCAAAAAGACCTTGACGTAATTCTAACATGAATGAATAACTCTTCATTTTTTATGCTGATGCACTATGGACACTTATTTTTCTTATGTATAAAATAAGAAATTGCTCAAGAATTATAAAAGTCTCTGCGTATAATCCACCTTGAGATTGTGCGTTAAGCATAAATGACTCTGTTTTTCACAATGCGGAACTTTAGAAGTTAGTTAGTTAGATTAAATATTTAAATGAAAAAAGAAACTTCACCTGATGATGCTTTAACAGGCAAACCCGGTCAATTATTAAACTTGTTAGTGGAAATTTACAAGTTTCTTTTTTTATTTTAATGGAATCCTTCCACGAAGTAGAGCCTTCCCAAGTGGACTTTGAGATTAAATATTAATCTACAAAAATGGCGATAAACGGAAATTATTTTTAAACAAAGCAAAAGCTCGATTAAATTAAATGATGGCGTAACGAATTTAGATCAACCTTTTAGAATTCACTTTAGTTAGATAGAGATTTGAAGCTCTAATTATGGCTCAGATCAAATTGACACAATATATATTTCCAATAGCCAAAAAAGATTGAGAAACCAGATTTGCATTTCGGCTACAAATCAGCCGTCGTCGCTGTTGTTGCTAGAATCTACTATCGTTGAATTTTATTTGTTGTACCTAATGGAGGACATTGTTGAGTAAGGAGGATGCTAACTTGGATAGCCCGGCTCCAACCAGGAAATACCATATTCTGAAACCGAAAGTTCGGCGGTAGTTCCTTTTCTCACCAAGTGGAAAATTTTGGTTCGATTTTTGGTCACGGCAAAATTTTTCTCATCATTTATAATATCTCGCATATTCCAGCAAACGCCTGCCATAGAAATCTCTGATCCGCACTTTCCATCATGTCAATAATTTTTAGTGGTTAACAACAATCCGTCGCACAGTTAAAAAACTACTAATATTATAGCTTTCTGATCTTAATTTTATGCAAACTGGAAAAAATTTCTTACTATGGGCTACTTACAAAATTACCTTCAAATTGCCATTTCGGAGATATTGATATAAAAGTTATTTAGAAAATTTAACGCGTAATGCAGTGACAATGGAAATACCTCCTAATAACCACAAAAATAATAAAAGGAAAGTACTCACACGCTGGTTTAGAGGAAATTATTCCATGTCAGGGACCGAACACTCACGTAAAGTCACACCCTATCCGGGTTTAGGGGAAACTACTCCACGCCAGGTACCCTTTTTTCACACACGCACAAACTCACACAAGCTATCAAACACACGAATTGTTTTTACTCTCCGAGGACGGGTCTTATAAGGAGTATTTCTTATCAATGAACAACAAAGTAAACAATATCACGAGTAATTTAAATACATTAGCAATAGAAAAGTTTAACAAGAGCAAATAGGCTTTTTAATATCCTTAAGGAAGTAATTCCCTATCTTTACTGACAGCACCATGAAAAATTATTTTTTTAAAAAATTGCTTTAAATATTTTGAGAGTCTAAAATTCATCTTTGATTTGCCGTTGATTTTTACTCGCGATCTACAAAATTTGGCCACCAAATTTTGTCAATATCAACCAGATATTACGAAACAAATTCACCCAATCTTCTTCAATTACACCAATGAATACCTCAAGGCAAACGTGCGTCACTGGATATGACATATTCGAGATGTCTAACCTGTTTGAGTTTCCATCCGATCGTTGTCTCTCTGCCGTTCTTCTGGAGGACACTGCCGAGTGACACGAAGTGGGGAAAGCTATACCATGAGAGAACCAAGAATTCGATCGCAAATACCACCCAACTGTTTAACCATGCGGACTTCATCGCGAGAGCCGGGAAGTATAATCTCGCGGTTTGGCTCACGTCCACGTCTCTGCAAACGGATCGACTTAGAATGCTAACATGAGGAGGGAACAAAGCGGAAATTTCAACGATCGACTACGGAGATTTCAACGTTCGACGGTGAATTTATCCCAGCGGATGTATATGAACGCTTTGTCGCATCATAACGGAAGTCGCAACCTGTTATTCTGTAACAAAAGCTATGTTGAAAGCATTTACGGAGATCGGGTTCCGAGATAAAAAAATGTGTTTTTTTTTTTCAAAGAAACTAGAACTTAGGTTGCGATTATTGGATGTTGACAATCCCAAACGAAAGCATTTATTGGAGATATTGGGCGATTAAAAATTCGTTAAACAGTTATCCTAATGGACGGGATGGTTGTCAGTATCCATGTGAGCTCCATCTACCTTCTTAATTTATAAAAAAAACGACCCCTGTTCTTGTTGGAGCTGAGAAAAGCCCTTTTGTAACATAATTGCGCATTCGGTTTTTAAACCATTTTACAGGAGTTAGCTAAGCCGTATAATGACTTAATATGATGCGCTTGATAAAGATGAAACATTTCGCACGCATAAAATCATGCTGCTTACACAAGTTACCTTTTTCTTAAAAGAATGTTGAACGTTCCCTTGCGACATGCCGTCATATTGCTGCCAATAATATTTGGACTTCATTTTGAGTCGATTATTCCAATTAAAGTCAAATATATATATATATACCACATAGCAAACTTTGCACTGTTCGAAGGACTTTTAGCACGCGGGACGGTTTTGGTTGGCGAGCAACAAATAAATTGTTTATAGACATTCTCCTTTATAATTTCCGTTTATTATGTAATAAAAAAGACTTTTTAGATAAAATAACTGACTAATAGTGACTTTTTGTCCGAGAGCGTGATGCTTGTTGCTTCATAATTTTCGTTTGGCCATAAATGATCTGGGGCAGCAAGTCTTATTAGATGATAAATTGAACTTTATATAACCATCCTACCGTTTTATGAACTCTAGTCTGAGAATACATGACCATATTTAAAATATATTTTTTGGATGTGTTTTAAATCGGCGAGTAGGCTAGAAAAGAAAAAACTTTGGCATGCGGGTAAAAGAAGGTTTAGCATACCTGGTATTGGAAATGCGGTATTTTGCGATGACGCAATCACTTATTTTTCTAGCTTTCTTGGAATCGTTAAAAATTTTTCTTCCATGGATGAGAATGAGTCCAACAGCAAATCGTGACTATCAAGGAATGAACCAAGGAAGAAACGAAACAATTACGAAAGCAAACGTTTTTAACGCTTCAGCGCAGTTTTCATAATTAAGAGATGCCGTTTTAATAATAGGGAGAGGGGGAGGCCATTACGTTCAAAGTTGAAAATATTAACTAAACAAGTATCCGCGAACATGGATAAAATTAGCGCGTTTTTAGCTCTGTTCTTTGATTTTGATTTTAAGAGACCAGCCGATTTGCCTCTTGCCTACGCGCGTAATGGGTATTTAAGAGGTAGTGCAATGAATAGCCAGGAAAGGAGAAGAGGAACCCGGTGCCGGCGTTTAGCCTGCTCTTAACGAAGAGCACCAAGGGGGCCAACGGCTTGACGTCCCTTTCGAAGGACGGAGTTGATTTGAGCGCGCTCCTCATTTTCTCGTGTTCACTTTTCTCATTGGCTCGTCCTCGTATCCTTAGTTCCAACACGCACAAATAGGGAGCCGGGCGTCCTCAGAAAAGATCCTCGTAAGGATTCGAACCGGGTGTCGCTTTTAGCAGATCATGGTGGGGATTGTTTTAATAAAATTATACTCGCATCTCGTTAAATGGCATCCCTCAAGCAACAATTAAATACCATGTATTTCTCTCCCTAGCCCTTATATGATCTGTAAGGTATAGATTAGAAAATTTATTCGGATAGAGCCCGCGAGACCACACAATTGCTAGTTATAGTTTCGGAGATAAAAATATTCGAGAAAATCCCGAGCAAAACATCGCATATTTTGTTTACATCGGTCGATACGACGATTCTATCGGCAAACAACGATTAAATACCATATACTTCTCTCCCTTGCTCTTATATGATCTGTGAGGTATAGATTAAAAATTTTATTCGAGTAGAGGATATCATTTACCACATAAAAGTCCGCGGGAACACATAATTGCGACTCATAGTTTCGGAGATAAAAATTCGAGAAAATCCCGAGCAAAATATTGCAATTTTATTTACATCAGTCGCTAAGACGGTTCTCTCTGAAAACAACAATTAAAAATCCATATTTTTATCTTCCATGCTCTTATATGATCTATGAGATATGGATTAATATTAAATTTAAAATTCGAGAATCGCCAAATCTTTCGATATCGTTTCATAAGTATTTCCCATAATGATAGCCTTTGAAATCTCTGTGTATTATATTAATGGAATGTACTTTTCCATCTTGTTTCTTCTTTTATTAAATCCGGTAATATTTTTTCGCTATTAAGATTTCTCCCATTAAGCTATTTTACGAACTGAGGAGAATTTGGAATTTGATCACCAGCGTAAATTTAGCTTGCCTTAATTTTTACTTTCTCCATATACGTAGTATAGGGGCAAGTATTGTATTCATGAAAATATTCGACTTCGAGATTTCAACGGAAATACACGTTTTGAGGTCCCCTGAACACGTTTTGACCATTTTCTCGATGATGTCTGTGTGCATGTGATAGCTTTTTGTGGGTTCTCTAACTCAAAAAATATTTATCAGATCAACGCGAAATTTTATATTTAAAACTTTGATGAAAGTCAAAAGAACTGAGTAGTTTTTGGTAAAAATCGGTCAACCGCAAGTGGGTGTATACTCTTGTCACTTAGCCGTTATTTTAAAACATTTGCTTTAATATTTGATAAATGTAAAAATGTATTGTAATAATAGTTGTAGGAAATTTAATTTTCTACAACCTTTGTTTGAAACATGTTCCCATATAATGCATTGTTTAAGAGATATCTTATATTTTTAGCTGCCACCACCACGCCACCTACCGACTATTGTTAACAATTGACGCTAAGTTACGTCTTAGTAACGCACCCTTTTCTTTTTTTAATTGTTGGAGCTTTGTGGCTATGTCCAATATCAGAGCGCTATGGTTTGAGTTTATTTCTGTTCTTTGTAAAGTCTAAAATTTTCTCGTAGTTTCTTAAAATATTTATTATTATGTAACCTATTTGGAATCTTTAGAAATATTACAGATAAGGAGAAGTCATGTGGTGGCCACATCAGATTTTTTAATGTGGTTATTATACCACAACATATTCTGTCACTAGATCCTCGTTTTTTATTGGCATCGATGTGGAATTCACCGCTCAAAATATCAACTTTCCATCTTTTACACCTTTGGATATATTAAAAAATATATTTTTAATAGGCCCCTAATCGATCCTGCATTTTTTTCAAAACTCAAATCTAAAGAAAAACAAATGACGGTAGTAGAAAAATCTTCATTTCAAGTTTCAGCTCTCTATCGTATACTACGGTTTCTTCACAATTTCACCGTTAAGTAGTACATAGGCAGACAGACACCAAAGGGAAACTATGTATAAGCGCGTTAAAAAACGCGCTAAAAAGCACCAAAAACTCTTCGCGAAGAATTTTTATTTGCTATTTTTTCTTCCTGGGAAAGTAAAGCACTCCTTCATTCGTGGAAAAAATGACGTCACTCACAAAAAATTATTTGCAGAGTAGCATTGCACTGCATTGTTTGAACGGCTTCTCATTGGCTAAAATGACAGTGATTGTACGAAATGAATCTTTGTTTTTGCATAAAAGCGACCATCTAATAATTCGCTCATCGCAAATATTTGCCGCACGTTTTTGGGTGGTTTCGTTATTTGCTCGAAAGAAAGTCGACGTGCCGTTGCCCGTTTAAAATGAGTCGTTTCCGCAGTCATTCCTGCCACCTCCGGATCAAACAATTACATTTGCGAGGGCGGAGGAGAGGTCGGAATCGTGATTGCATATTTTGTTAGCCCCGTCGAAATGCGAAGGACGCTTAATTCCGCTTGCGTGGGATGGTTAGTTTAATTCCATCGTAATGGACCGGCAAGGAGATGACAAAGGATTTCTTCTTTCATATCGTCCTTGAGCTTTATTCGGGAAAGTCCCCCTTTCGCGCGCAAGAGCACCGCGCTCCGACTGCCTTGAGTCGTCATCGCCCCTTGTTCTCTCTTTCCCGTCGGAAAACAAGTCACTTCCTTGATACACGGTGTCAAGTCATCGGTACGCACCCCTATAGAATGAAAGCAATGCAACTTAACCTCCGTATGAAGGACGTCCGCGGTGGTTAACGTGGCAACGTGAAAAAATAAACATCTTCTCTAATATTAAACAGTGGAGTAATAATAATTCCTAATCCGGGAAGCACGCGATATTCGAATTTGAACTGTTTAATTCGTAATTTAGAATTTAGAATTTAATCATATTCGCTTGAAATTATTTAAAATCTTCTATCTCTACATCGATTCATATTTAGCATTTCGAAAGGAAATGTATTTGTTAGAAATATATTCTGTTGATAAAAGCGTCCCTTAAAAATACAAACGGCCATTTTACACGTGCTCATCTACACAATTGCATCGGTCGATAGAATATTTTATGTAATTTAGCATTTCCGGCTTCTGCAGAAAGAATATAACGCAAATGCGGCATACTTGGGTCATATCGTTCCGCCATTGAAAAGATGAAATCCAGTTCATAAAATATCCATTTGAGATAAGTATTTCCCAAAACGGTGCTGGAACAAAGCAAAATACACCTTTCTTTCCATATATCTTATTATCCAAGAGAGCACAGCTTAAAATATATGAAATCCATATATATATATATATATATATATATATATATATATATATATATATATATATATATATATATATATATATATATATATATATATATATATAAATGTATATAATGTTATCCGGCAAGCGTGAAGTTTTCTAAATTGTTTTAGCTTTTTCTTTTTCGATTTAATCTCGATATGAGCTGTATTTAGACCACACCAGTTGTCTACTTAAAAAACATTACTTGAAAGAAGCTTGGTTTTCGCTGGTTGGGTAGTATGCAGGTCTCCCTTTCACCCGTTGTCCTTCAGCGTGGAGAAGCAGCGTTCTCTGCGTGAGTGCCTTACTAACAGATCCCAGAGAATGTATAGTCCGTCCGTTTGTAGAATGCTCAATTTATTAACGAAGAATCATTTCTATCAATTTCTTTACTTTATTTTATTAACCATAATACCCCATTAAAATTTTATAGCAATGCATAGAGGTAGTATACCTAAAATATTTAAAGCACAAAGAAAACATATACCCCTTCCGAGTCAACTGCCAACGGCCATCCATCGAAACTGCTCGATATGATTATTCTTGATGCAAAAAGTAAAATCGGATAACATTCACTTAATGAAATATATTCACTCTCTTAACTCGTGTCAAAGCAGCATATTAACATTTATAATGATGATTAATGCATCAAAACTTATCTAACTTCACCATTAAGGGAAGGCAGTAATGCTTAGATTTACGGAAAATCATTTCATCTTTTAGGAATAGTAAGGGAAAATATATTCTACTAATTGACGAAAATTTAAGTTGCAGAGTTTTGACTCTAGTCATTTATAAATTCGTTGACGATTTATTTCAACTGTAGATTTCTCCTATTATTTTCGTGGTTTAGGAACATTATAAAAGCCATTGGTCTGTTGTTGCTGAGACATATTCCATCACTATATGACGTTCAAACAATCGTGCTGAAAAGTTTAGGGTAGGTTTATCTAGCCATTCCAAAGTTTTCTTTCTTCGAAATACAAAACCGCTGTTAAAGAAACTCGTTTGAGTTCGTCGTCAAGAGGGCCTAAAACTTTGTCTCGATAGAATTAGCCGTAATTTTTTCGTATAAACATCTTACGGAAAATGAACTCCTCCAAATAAAATTTGGAACATGACTCCGTTATTTCTCCGGTCGAGCGGATTTCGGCGAAACGTGGGCAATAATGTATGCATGTCGATAAAAGGTCGCAGATTGGAATTCTGCCAGTTGGCTTAGTCATTTTTGTCACTGCTTTTAATTCACTCGTTAAATGTCGGATGTGCCGTGGGAGTGTTGCAGTAATGCAATTTTACATATGTATATTTGTTTGTTCCAAAATACTTCGCATCTATAAATATAAGCAATGATATTTGTGTGTTGAAATGGCATGTAACATTTATTTAAGAATAAAAAAGGTGGTTATGATTCTTGAAGTATGCATGTTTTAAGTTTCTGTGCGCGTATAAGTATGAATGGACATTTAAGTATGGGTGTTTGTAAGATTTCTATCAATGGATGTATACAAGTGCATATAAAGGTCTGTTAGCGTGCTTATCGATTCATGCATTAATGCGTGTGGGAATCCCCAGTAATATGAAGGGATTTTTAAAGCGGAAAATCATTAAATTTGACGGCGAACATGTGCAAATCACTAATAAGCAAACATCTGCCCGATACGTGGCATAAAATGAGATTGATAATTAAATTGAACTAGTGGTGCCCGCAAAAACTTTTGCGAGGTCAGTCAGAAATCTGCATGTCTAAAAGTAATAATTCGCAATTTCTCCTTATAAAATTAGACAACTGATATTTTGAGTGTCGTTTGTTTTTATAATTTATATGTACAATTTAATTGCCTCTCTCATACGAAAAAGGTCACATTCCAGTATTGAAATAAAGAAAGATTTTTTCTTTTGGTCAATCGTTAAAGATGCCCACAGCCCACACGCAGTTTACTGAATAATAATAATCTTTAATTATTAACTTTGCAATCTATTAAGTTTGACATTACTACAACTATAATTTCGATTCTTCATAAAAAGCGCAAAGCGAATAACTTAGCTCTTTCGTCTATTTGATGGCTTAAGACGCTAATCCAATCTGAGGCAAGTGCGGGTCGCCTAGCCAACACCCGGAAAGAGTACGAAAAAGCCGTAAAATTTCGAAAAGAAATGCGTGTTCCTGAGAAATTATTACGCGCAACATCAAAACATCGCAATAATAACGTATTTTATAGTTTTAGCCGTCGAAAAACCAAAAATGGAGAAATTCGGTCCATATTTATGTTTTAATGAATGAAAGAAATATATATTGCACCTTAGAAAATCAAAACTCCTGCGTAAACATATGGAAAAATATAATCGTCTCTCGGAGTCGAATCCGGGACACTTCCATAAACGAAAATAGTTTTCCCGGAGTCTCCGAGTTGGCAGAAACAAAATGGCGTTTACAGCATTTCGCTATAACAAACTGTTCAAGAGATAAAAGGGGGGACGGACGGACGGATGGACAGACGGAGGACGGACAGACATCGAGTAATTATATATAAAGGTATTTTAAGCAACCAATACCTAAATGATCAATCTCTCCATCCTTTCGTGTATTGAGAATGAGACTCCTAAAGAATCAAATACAAAAAAAACAAATCCCGCACCCTCGTAAAATTCAAATTTACCGATAGTTACTTATTAGAATCGATGATTAGAGTATCCGCTAATAACGGATAATTTGTCGTTTAAATGCGCAATAGCTGACTCAATCTACTATTGGATACAAGACTTACCTAAGTAAGCTACTAGAAAGTATCTAAGATTGTGAGCTTGATAAAATATTTTCAACCGCATTATTATCATACTAATACAGTTACAGTTTTCTTCCTTTCTGTAGGTTCTTGGCTCACCCCATCAAATCTTTCTGATCCAGTGTCCTCGTCTCCCCATAACCACCCTCTTCCGCTTGCAGATATTCTACCGCTGAACAATCGAGGCAGACTAATTCTCCTTTTTGAGTATCGAGTATTTATGGTCGAGGTAGGATAGAAATTCCCTGTAAAGGAAAAACATTTCTCCCACTTTACAGCAATGCTTACACTCTTGCGTGAGCTTGCATGCATAAAATTACAGATTTAAAATTTTCGTCGTGATTGTATTACTTACCTTATGTAGGATATGTTTGGAGATGCGTGAATATAATGCTATTAATCACGGAGAAAATGTTATGGTCGGATATCGTTAGGATAATTTTCAAACTTCCAAGTTTAAATTAGTTATTAACAGTTGAGATTGCTGTTCCACTTTCTTATAAAAAGTTAGAAAAGGTGCCATGTTGTCTTTGTCAATACCTACCAGATTGGAAAGGTGTACTCCATGTCGGAGTACACAGAGTTTCCAAATGCGTTCTTTGAGATTTCACCATGTTCTCAATATTTTTCGCTCAGATGAGTATTTAACGAGAAGCTAGTGAAGTACATTGTAAAATACATGTAACTCCATATGTAAAGTTGTCTTTATTATTGTCCGATTTTAACCAAAATTGGAATAGGTCGACCAATTTGAGCAAAACTCCCAAATACCAAATTTCTTCTAAAAGTCCAGCGGTTCCCGAGTTGAAACAAAGAACCATTGTAAACTACATGTAGGTCTTCAGGTAAAGTGGTCGTAATTGTTGTCCGATTTTAACTAAAATTGTAATCGGTCAACCAATTTTACTAAAACTCCCCAATACCAAATTCCATCAAAAAATACGTCCAGCGGTTCCCGAGTTTTAACATGTGGACGGACGGACGAAAACGACATCCACTATATGCGTTCACTTCGTGCAAAGAACGCATAAAAATGGAACTCAAGAGGAATCATTTTCGCGCAGATCTAGAAAGTTTTATGAGAGTTGGTGTTCCACAAGAAGAGGTTTCTGAACGGGGCCAAGAAATCTCTTGATAACGGCACTACTATTTCCTCTTAAAATTACTCCCTTTTATATATCTGACTAATCACACAAATTACACACCCTATCTAAATTCTAATGGGTCTATTAGACTGTCTTATAGGCACTTGGAAAAAAAGGACCAGCAGTGTATGTTGGTTATCGGGATTATTTCAATGCATTTTTATGCGTTCTTTGCACAAAGTGAACGCATATAGGGGAGGTCGTTTCCGTCCGTCCGCATGTTAAAACTCGGGAACCGCTGGACGTATTTTGATGGAATTTGGTATTGGGGAGTTTTAGTAAAATTGGTTTTCCGATAACAATTTTAGTTAAAATCGGACAATAATAACGACAACTTTACATAAGGATTTGCATGTAGTTTACAATGTTCCTTTGTTTTAACTCGGGAACCGCTGGACTTTTAGAAGAAATTTGGTATTTGGGAGTTTTGCTCAAATTGGTCGACCTATTCCAATTTTGGTTAAAATCGGACAATAATAACGAGAAATTTACATAAGGATTTACATGTATTTTACAACGTACCTCAATAGTTTCTCGTTAAATACTCATCTGAGCGAAAAATATTGAGAATATTGTGAAATCCCAAAGAACGCATTTGGAACCTCCGTGTACTCCGAGATGGAGTACACCTTTCCAATCTTGTCTTTTGTGTTGTGGTCCACACCCACGCTCCCTAGAAAAGGAAGGACTCAATGGATTTTGAGCTAATACGTTTTTTCTAGTTTTCATTCATTATCAATTCTTCTACTTTCCATATATTACCAAATCTCTAATACGATAGTACACTAGAGGAAACTCTATATCAGACCATTTTGAAATATCTGGAATACTCCCGCTCGGAGGAGTCCCGAACCGCGCAGCAGTATTTCACAATTGGACGAGTAAGCCAAAGATAGGATGAAAAAATGAAATTAACCGCAAAATGAAATGAAACTACGTAAATAATCATGAGCATAAAATTGAAAACACAGCTAAAATGGATTTTAAATTTTGGTAACATTTTACGAAATGCAGTCGGAATTGATTGAATTTTACCTTTGGTTCTTCACAAACGACGTATATGCGAGTGACGCTACTTTATAACGAAACGTGTTCCTTGATTCAGCGACTGCGTGTGTTAAACTATGTACGTATAACGAGGCGACGTTACAGGGGAATTGCGGTGGTTCATTTCTTGAACCATCGTAATGCACGCGTAGAATGGGTCCGTGTGACAAACTCATATTGTAATGTCGTAATGCTTTCGCTCTGAGCAAAATTTTCTGACTGGAATAGTTGAAAGTTCGATGAGTTTTACTCTCTCACATACGTAGTACATTGAGAAAGTAATGCAATCCCAAAGAAATTCGACTTCGAGATTCTGATTGAAATACACGTTTTAAGTTTCCCTCGGTAAAAAAATGGTTTCCCCGTTCCGTCGGCCTGCCTGTGTGCGGATAGAGGGTCTAAGCCAGTGGTTCCCAACCATTTTGTAGGCGCGGCACCCTTTCAAAGATAAACAGAATTTCGCACCACTCCAGCCTTCAAACAAGGTTTTTTATATTTTCAAAAACGAGTATACATATCCATTTGTTGGTGCCACACTATAATCAATTTATTAGAGGAAACATTAATGCCCTAGTTACCTGTAAACTCATCCAAATCGTTGATTTATTTACAAAACTAATTTTATCGCGGCACCCCTAAAAATCAGCTGCGGCGTCCCAGTGTGCCGCGGCACTCAGGTTGGGGACCACTGATCTAAGCGGTTTAACTCATAAAGGATATATATATATATATATATATAGAGCGCGCTTCCTGCCTGCGCAGTGGAGAGAAAGTTGCCCCAACATATGCCTCAGCTCGAGTCACGTGACTTAAGGCAAGGGACGGATTTTGTCGTCCATTCAAACATGCAATGCCGCGGAAGTATTTGGATTAAGGAGTTTTAAAATAGATTCTGTTCCTTTAAAAGTTTAAAATGAAACAATGGGATGAAGAAAACACCCCAAATAATTTGATATTTTTGAAGATTTAAAAATTTCCCTTCGGTTGTAATAATAGAAAGACACCGGGGAATCCTCTCAGCCCTGGCTCCAGTTTGAATCCATAACAATAACAAGATGATCCAAACGGAACTTATGATGCCTACTTTCCACATAATATTTAATACTTATAATGGTTTTCATAGTTCTAAAATCACCGCGGAAGAGTTGCTCATTGTTCCCAAATTTCATAATTTAGCGTTATTAAATATTACATATACCTACATTCAAACGGAAAACTAAATTGATCACGCGTATTTGCGTGGGAAAAATTACTTTTATACTGGACTATACCGAATCCAACAATAGTCGTTGCGATGACAACGCTCGTGTTATAAAAACTTCAAAAACGCCGGTATTTACGCGGAATTCGAAGAAATACGATCGATAAGCAACATTCTACCATATAAATTAAAATTTTCATTAATGTCTTCAGAGAATAGTGCAGATCCCGCTCCGAGATTACTTTCTAAGATATTTTAATGTGCAAGAGAAAATTAACCTGCACGTTGGATATCAAATTGCCAATGTAAATCAAACAGCAAGGTTAATAATTGAACCTGGGATTTTCAATCTTTGCAACGAACACTATCCTCGCGATCTCGGATCCAGTAGCAAGAGATTTCCACCAATTGTCACGGAAATCGGTCCATTGGTTCAAAAAGTTAATAGGGAAGAACAGACAGACACAACGAAACTAGAAACCTAATTCCATTCTGGAAAGTAGGCTAAAAAATAGTTTTTTAAATTCTTTAGGTGGAAACTTCTATACAAGAGTAGAATTTTACACTTTTATTACATTAAATTATAATTTCATTTTAATTACCGAAATTAGATTTATAAAATTTAGTTCCTATGTATTGCCAATTTTATAATTGTGGGATGTATATGAATTATTTGAATGCAGAGTATTATTGAAAATCACAAGAATATGTATAATCTTCTGCAATATTCATTAAGATCAACACAGAAATGAATAGAAGTTATTAACAAGAAATATGGTCGACCAATATATTTTGATGCAATCTTATTTTAACTTTGACATTGTCATTTTTAACGTTACTTAGCAATGCAATAGTCTAATAATATTTTTCCATATCTTCCATAAATCATATCAGGTGACATTACACTACTAATTATTTGGTACAATAAATTTACATGTGATTTTTCTTATTAAAAGACAAAAAATACAATTGAAAATATGAAATGATGCACTTTTAATAATTAGTTGCTAGTTACTATGGAACATAGAAATAAATAACATCAACAATGTTTTACGTCAAAAATTTTTATCATAACAATTTCTTACATTTCATTGCCCCTTGAACAAAACTGATTTATTATAGCTTTATGTGATTTTTATATAGCACTTAAGTAAGGTGACCAGATTTTTATCACGTGAAAAGAGGACAATTAAAATTTAGTGTTAAAATTGTTGCTAGAAATTCACAGGCAAAGCATAAGACGTTATGTAAGTTTTATAAAATAATAACTTCATAAATAAACGACTCGACATCTTCAATAATAAATACTTTTCCAAGTACTCATCTGCGTAGCACGTGGGTTTTGTTTTTTACACATTAACAAATGCGTTTAAAAGAGCCGGGAACATATTAAATTATGATACACTTAAAGTATTTTTAAATCCGGTATTATAAGCACAAAATTAAGTAAATATTTCTCGGCAAGATTATATACTATTCGTACGTACTTCATGTTCATATATTAATACATATTAAAAGAAAAACACGATTATCCATTAAAAGTACTTGATTACACAAGCAAATTATTTAGCCATAATATTCCAATAAGTTGAGAAACACTATTACAACAGAAAATTGCATCAATACAACTTATTTTAAGAATCTCATCCTTACGCGTCTCAGACATTTATCTTTTTCATTAAACTTACCTATGGAATGTAATCGGCCCTCCTTTCACACATCTTTCTTTGCAATTATATGCACCACAAGAAGCAACCATATTGCGTAATATGGAGTGCTTAAATAACTCAATAAATGAAAAACTCAACATCGAAACTACAAAACTCAAAAGTTGTAGGAAATTTAATTTTCTACAATGTTTGCTCGAAATATTTATTATATTTATATATATTGTTTAACCACTCATCTGGGTATGCCGTATATAAACGGCATAGTCGGACTCTCCGGTGGTGGGTATGCCGTATATATACGGCACAGCGATTTTTAGCCTATTTGCTATGGGTATGCCGTTATATTCCGTCACGCAGCTTTTCTCACTCATAGCGGCATCCTTTTAGTTTACTGTCTTGCCAGTAGATGGACGTTCCTTCCCTATTTTAGGAAGTTATACGTCTCGAATCCAAAGCCTGCATTTGCCATGAGGGTTGCATACCACCTGCCCCAATTTTTTTGAAGGTCAGGGTTTCTGTTTTTCCGCCTTTCCTTGTAATCCCCCAGAGTGGGGGGTCTGCAAAGATGTGCACATAGAAAAATTTCTTGACGCAAAATCTAGCGTAAAATCACGATCTAGAGCACGTAGTTGGAGGGAGACAACTGCAAATGAAATAAAAACTCTTCTTGGTATCTTCATACTCCAGGGAATTGTACTAAAACCGGAGTATGCTATGTATTTTAGTAAACGAGAGAGCATTGGAACTCCTTTTTTCTCGAAAGTTTTCAGTGAAAAGAGCGTTGCAGTTGGCTTCCTCAGGTCAGCTGACCTGAGGAAGCCGACTGCAACGCCGGCGAAACGTCGTCTTGTGAAACAGCCGATCAACGCGGTGAGCTACCGAAAAACATGCAGCCTACAGCCGAACGCCGCGAAAGCCTTCGCACCATATATATATTTATTTTGTTTCTTTACGTAATATATGTAATTTCTTCTATTTCAATATATTGTGTTTTTTAATTATACATAAGGTTTGCGTCTTAACTTTTATTAGTGATAATATGATTTTTATGAATATTTTGAGTAATTATGTAATTTTAGACCGTTTTCACCCCATTATTTGTAATTTTCACGTAATTTTATCAATTTAAATTTTCCATTAAAAATTAATATTTATGCATAATTGTTCATTCTTGCGTGTTAAAAAGAGTCTAATGTTAGCGAGCTGGGCTAGCTAATCACAAGCTCAGGAGTTCGCTACCATTTTCGGTCACTTTTTTTTCCTCGCTTATTTTATTATTCCTGTTTTCATTTTTCGCGGTTAAGTTTTACTCGGTATCCACAATCACTTTTTATTTTTTTTCATCACTACATTTTCGTTCTCGGAATTTTTCACATATTCTCTTGTTCACTGTTCACTTGTTCTTGTTTACTGTCAGATCAGATCTTCTTTCATTGATCTCTGTATACGTTTTAACTAATATTTATATTCATAGTACATGGTAAAAAAATCCATAAAATATTTTTGCGAACACTGTAATCGATGCTATTAAAGATCCATAATTAGTGAAAAAAATATCAGCCATAGAATCATTGCCAATCTTTTAAGAATATGAATTGGTGAAGACAGTCCTAGATATATCCATTCTTTTTCCTGATCCTTTGCTCATATTGTTCGTCATGCTTTCGTGATGATCTGCCTTGGATTCTTACGAGTGGACTGCGAAATTGGAGTTACGAAGCAGAAGCGAGGAACAGGGGCCATACACTCGTGCTGGTTAATGCATATTAAAAATATTTTTATTGTATCTTCAAGACAAACGTGTAATGCTCTCCATGCTCTACGTCTTTTTATGCCCGCATGGTACGATTGGTTAGTAAACCATAGGTTATATAAACATTTACGGGCGCCGTAGGTGTATTAAAACATTCTTCCCTGTAGAAACGCTTTGAAGAAAACTCTACATGATACATCCGTCAAACGGTTCACGATAGCGAGTTTTACACCCGTCTTGAGGATCACCACTGTCCCGTTATTTATTGCCTTCCTTTTCGAGGGAACGGCTGTGCAGTTAGTACGAGCTATTCAACGGAACCGATTGGTACCCTGATCGTGCAGTCGCAGTTGGACGCGAAATGTACGATCGAATAATTGATATAATCGATAATATGGTCGTCATTGATGACGATTATCTACTGAACGAAAATGACCCCGAAATGGATGAACATTGTTTGCTAGTGTCATCTGCTGAGGAAGATGATAGCACTAGTCCCAGCTCAAGTGAAGCTACATCTGCTACATACGAGCCATCACCAAAGAAATTTCGAGAAATTCTCCTGGAAACCAAAATTAACGCAGTCACGGCGGTGAGACTGCATCCGACTTGGACCATCAAGTCCCTTAGGGCACGAGTGTCTCGCCGAATAACGAGAATGGACAGAGTAAAGTCATGGAAAAAAGATGAATGAATGAATGAAAAAGAATGACGAACAATATGAGCAAAGGATCAGGAAAAAGAATGGATATATCTAGGACTGTCTTCACCAATTCATATTCTTAAAAGATTGGCAATGATTCTATGGCTGATATTTTTTTCACCAATTATGGATCTTTAATAGCATCGATTACAGTGTTCGCAAAAATATTTTATGGATTTTTACCATGTACCATGAATATAAATATTAGTTAAAACGTATACAGAGATCAATGAAAGAAGATCTGATCTGACAGTAAATTCTAGCATGTCTGTCGTGCGGTGAACAAGAGAATGTGTGAAAAATTCCGAGAACGAAAATGTAGTGATAAAAAAAAATAAAAAGTGATTGTGGATACCGAGTAAAACTTAACCGCGAAAAATGAAAACAGGAATAATAAAATAAGCGAGGAAAAAAAAGTGACCGAAACCGACCCAACTGACCTTGGAATGTCGAGCGAGCTACAGCTTACAATGACGAACAAAGACGTCGTAAGTAACTTTATCGGGCGCCTGTCAAAATTGTGAACTTTGAACGCAATTTGCATAAAAACTACTGATCATATACGCCCAAAAGGGGGCTTGGTTGTGACCCTGGCGTCTAGGGCTACGTACCTACCAAGTTTCAGCAAAATCCGTGACCCCACGTACGGGTCCTCCCCTTGTTAGTAACGCTCCTTTTTATTTTCTCAATTGTTGGAGTTTCGGGGCTATATCCAATATCAGAAGGCTATGGTTTGGGTTTATTTCTGACCTTTGTAGTCTTTGAAATTTTTCTCGCGGTCCCTTAAAATATTCATTATCACGTGACCTATTTGGAATTTGTAGGAATATTACAGGTGTGGAGAAAGTCACGTGGTGGCCAAATCAGATTTTGTTTTGTAGGAGGCAAGCCGAACGCTTGAATAGAAAGGTCCACCGCCGGTCGAGCGGCCTCACGCGCCTTTTCACCTGCTGACTGGCGTTTCCCCTCCTTCCCGCGTTCCTTTCGGGGAGGGTGGGGGGCGTGCTTCGCTTTCTCCTGTTGCAGCAGGTCGGCAGTTTAGGGAGCTGGCTGAAAGGACGATGTTCATGACGTCGCCGACTCGCGCGAATTTGTCGTACGGAGGATTACGAATCGACGGGTAGACGCGTTTCCGAGGGACGCAAACACGCGGCCCTTTTGAATACGAATTATTCGTTTCCCCCCTTTTTTTCTCGCTCCGTTTTCATCTCAACGCGTTTGTCTCTCCCGGAGGACGAGACCGAAATTTAAATTTTCACGGATTTCCTCGTTTTACGATCGCAAGTCACGTTTTGGGCGTTTTTCTTCGACGATTTTTTTCCTTTTTATTACTTTGCGCGTTACAAGTACATAAACAAATAAGAGAAAGCATTCAAATGATTTTTATCGCGAATTTTCTGGGGTACGACGGCTCAAATTCACGATAGAATATGAGAAAGTGAAAATGCCACCGTCGATGAAATTTCATCACGTGCTCAAAATTTAAAGATATTTTTTTTACTAAAAAGACGAAACATAAGGGCAAGTCGAAAAATTCTTAACGCAGATGTGAGAACTACGGGATTAAATGTGTCCGTGAGAATAGGGTCGTTTTCACCCGCCGCACGTCGGTTCTTTACGACGCTTTGCGCTAATTTGCACTTGGGTAGCTTGGTGGGAAACGGAACGGAAAGCACAAAATCTATGACCCACAACGAATGGTACTTTTAATCTACAATAAAATCATCTAGAAAATAGCGAAGAAAATTCTCCTACCCCCGTTTATATCGCGTTGAAATTTCTCTTTGAAAGGATTTTCTCAATCTAACTAATCGATATTCTTACTTAGCGCTAATTATATATATTTATATGTATTATATTTAGGACGATTTATCAAATATGAGCTAATGCTATAAATTTGTCTTTTTGGTTTTTTTATATATCCATTCTTTATATTTCCCTAAATACATTTCCGGGGAGAAAACAATTTGGAGTTTTTCTCTTCAGGACAAACCCACGAAAGTGGACACAAAATGCCGGAAAATTATTGTCCAATAAGCGTTTGCTGGTTACTTATGTTAATCTGACGATTGTTTCGAAAATTAATTTTTTTTATTTATTGTAATTATATTTCATTATCATCCTCGGCGTCAGAGCAATAATTTATTTAACAAAATTATAATTTCCCAGTGAACTGTACTATAATAAACATAGTGACAAAGACGAGCACATACGACCATGCCATCAGCAGGAGTCGAGCCTGCCACCCCTCTACCAACTCGTCCTTTACAAAAAAGCGAAAACAGAGCGAAGTCCTTAATTCCCCTTCCACCGTAGCAAAAATAGCCTCTCGAATCGCGTTCCGATCCGAAGCGTGCGCCCCATTTTATGTTTTATTTTTCCCATTAATAGTATCGGCGAGAACAGAAAAGGTCACGTTGGTGTATGAAAACGCTACTGCTTGATGTACGCGGGGAAAAATGCGGACCTAGGACTTTAGAAAGCGTGTTGTTTCTCGTAAAATTAACATTGGAGGCTTTATTCGCGTGCGTTTTAAGCGACTGCTTTACGAATTGTTTGTTTGAGTGCCCAGCCAATTCGCCTCTCTTACAGCGCAAATGGGTATCTTAGAGACAGTGCAATGAATAACCGGGGAGGGAGGAGGGAAACCCGGTGCCGGCATTTGTCTGCTCGAAGAACACCAGAGGGGCCAACGGCTTAACGTCCCTTCCGAAGGACGGAACAGCTGAATTTGCGCGGTCTCTTCAAACCACACAAACAGGGGGCTGGGCGACCATGAAAAAATCTTACTTGCGCAGGATTCGTGCCCGCTGCATTTTCAAGCAGCAGGCGAGTAGCAGCCAGCGTCCTAACCACTACACCATCGGCACCCCCTTTATGAATTCATTCGTTTGTTTCCAGTTTGATATCCGCGATTTTCCCACGCATTATTTAACTCCTGATATCTATTCTATTGTAAAAGACAATTTTATATAAGTAACAAAACGAAGGCAATGGCTGAACAGTTATTTGTTTTTAATAATGAATAAAACAAAAATTGTTGCGGTAAAAATAATGAATATACCATTCTGTTTAGGAATTATTACCATATTTCATCTAGCTTTCAAATTTTAAATGTTTAAATTCACTCCTACTCTTTTACTAACATGAACATAAGAGCTTTATTAGGGTTGTAATCTCTTAGGTAATCATAGTATTTAAATTTAACACAGCTGAAGTGGTAGGAAATTATATATATATATTATATATATATATATTGCCAAATTATAAACTTACTTCCACTTAGTGTCGTAATTTTAGTTACCCTTCGCGAGATACTGCATAACCTATTAGACGTTAAAAGCTTATATCATCATCATCATAGGTAGTCTGTCCGTAGATAGGTCCGTGATTATTCATGGTTAAACCTCCTATTAGTAACTCCTATTTTCCGCTGTCCTCTTCATATCTTGCTAACTCTCTTTCCCTTTCAAATCGTCTATCAGCTGAAACCTTTTACTACCTCTTTCCCTTTTTCCATTTAGTTTTCCTTCTAACACGTCTTTAATCATACTCTCTCCTCAGGTAATGCCCAACCCAGTTTGCCTTCCTCTTTCTAATAGTCTGCATAATCATTTGCTTCTCTCCTACTCTTCGTAGCACTTCATCGTTTTTCATCCTATCTGTCCATTTTATCTTCAGTATTCTCCTCCAAGTCCGCACACACGCACGCACGCATTTCAACCCATATCGAAAGTAACACCATAGGATTTTGAGGAGGTGCAGTGCATCAGACAGTCCCTAACGTCACTTCTATCAGGGTTGCTTCTCCTGTTGTGATCCCTGATATTTCTAGAGAAAAACAAACGTATCCGCTCCTTCCTACACAGTCGATATCCCAAGTTTAATCGTCGTGTTTGTGCTTTCAGTATTACGTTAGAATTCTGTTTATTTATGATACCCTCAATCTCAGTGCGTGATCAATTAGTGTTTTGGATAAAATAAAATCTTACACATTATCGGAAGAAAATATAGGTGATGATGTTTTCATAATATGCGTAACATTGAAAATCAGAGAAAGTTAACTTATATGCTTGAAAGAATAAACTTGATGTTAACTCGATTAAAGAAAAATGAGAAAATATATATCGATTTTTCTATAACTCGAATATTTTTTCCTTTCCCTTGAGATTCCAGTAATAGAAGTTCCACTGTATATATACAAATATATAAAAAATATATATATCCGTATTTTTAATTTTCTATAACTCGAATAATTTTTACTTTCCCTTGAGATTCGAGTTATGGAAGTTCCACTATAATTCGTTATGACGGCATTAATTTCCATTAAAGGCATTAAAACGTCTTTAATTTCCATTAAAAGCATAAAAGGTCCCTTTAAAAGCAAGGAGTTAGTTGCCATGGTTTTTATATATTTTCATTGTTGAAAATAGGAAAAATTCACAATTTTTTCTCGATTTAAAAAAAATATTAACGCTAATTCGGTATGTATTTGAATTGTGCCTTAAAAAATTAAGAGCTTCGTTCTTTCAGCTAGACAACTGTTCTTTTCCCGAAATCGTATCCAAATTTTAAGTAATTTAAAATGCATTTTTAGAAAGCCTTGCACTAAATCCCATGCTTTTCTTCTTGGGTATTGAAATGGAACATTGGGGTTTAAAAGGCATCTGCCCCGGACACAACTAAGTAAGGAGCGCAAAAAATCCATATGGCATCTAAATGAACTAGAGACAATAATTTTTGAAGGATATAAAGATGAACATATTTATTAGTTTTCCCCGGGCGCTAAGATAGCTTGTTACGGCGCTGCCGCAATGTACTGCATTGGAGCATCGATCACATCCAAACCTATAAAATTACCGATATGCGCGAGCAAATTAATACAAAAGTAGCGCGATAACAACCCCGCTGTAGCGTAGGGCCAGTGGAGCGCATACTGAAAAGCACTGTCACAGAAATTGCTCTCGCGGACAAAGGTAATACAGTGCAACCTCGATAATCCGAACCCACGTTAATCCGAGATTCTTCTATTTAGAACGCCGCACGAATCGAAGTGTGTCGCAAGAGACATTTCCTATTTCCATCGAGGGACCGAATGCATTTTCTCAGTTATTGGGAAACGGCGAGAGTTGCCCAACCAATTTTATTCCCTCGGTGTGGAAACGCAGGGAAAAACGATTCCAAAAATGGAAGGATCCTTCGCGACACAAAAACACACGCGCAGTCACGAAGACAGCCGGAAACCCACATCAACACGAACGACACAACCACAGTTTAAAAAAAAACGTCTCGAAATATTTCTCCCTTAAGGCTGGTCCAGACTAGAGGACAGGTCGCGGTCGGGTCGCGATGGTGACGCGGTCAGGGCAAGGACTCTTTGTGGAGAGCGTTCACACTTACTCAGTTTATCCTGCCTCCTCTCGTGTGGTGCCATCGCCACTTCTTATTCTTAAACGACGCCCGTCTCCGAAGAATTCGTCACCGGTTGCACCGCTCCGGAAGGAAATGTATCATATCCAATCGAAACGCTAAGGAGACGTGTCCCAGACTGATATCCCGTGGGACTCCTGAACGAGTAAAAACAGTTACGATGCTTCTCCGACCGACAGAGCGTCCTCTCCTCGCCTAAACCGAATGTACTTCCGGCAAGATCGGCTCTCGGAGAGAGAGTGGAACGTCTGGAAGTTAGGGAAGGGAAAAAGATGAGGTCTTAGACGCCAACCCCTCTAAGGGCAGGTAGAATTTTCACTTCCCCTCCCCATGTTCTAACGTAAGCTCCCCCATCCTCTCCATCATCCCGTGTACCTTTCGTTTGCCCCTCCCCTCAAACCTCCCCTCATCTATCCCCTCAAACCTCCCCTCAAACCTCCCCTCATCCATCCCTCAAACCTCCCCTCATCCATCCCCTCGTCCATTCCCTCCCCTATTAACCCCATCTCCGCTCTCCATCCAACTCTCTCTCTCTCTCTCCCTCTCCTCTGTTTCTCTCTCCCTCACTACTCTCCCCCTTCCATTCCTCCAAGCGCACACAGACCCGCTGAGGCAGCTTGGTTGACCCACTTGACGCTAAAAAAAACCTCATCAGCGCCCAAGCGATCAATTACGCGGTCTGAGAAAGAGAAAGTTTTTGTTTATTTTTGCGCTTTGGAGGGATTTTTTTAAATTTCCTCCCTGCTTGTTTTATCGGTCGGGGTGAAGGGGGTAATTAGCGTTTTTTTGAGGGGCACCTAATGGAGGTCTTTTTAAAGGCACCCTTTTCAAAACAAGAATGGAAAGGTATACTCCATGTCGAAGTACACCGAATTTCCAACTGCGTTCTTTGCGATTTCTACTGTTAGTTTTTTCTCTTGAGCATAATCAGCAACAAGTTTTCATATGACAAAACTATAACTTACCATTATATGTTTGGACAATTAAGCAAGTAAACAATATTAGTTGAAACCGATCTAAACAAGATTAGCCATATTTACGTAAATCCGTTAACCTCTTTTGTGCACACACACAGCGTTAAGTGAAAAAATGTATTATCTACGACGAAGAAATGAGCGTAAATGATTTTTTTACTCTTCGTGCACAAAAATAATTTTTAGTGAAAAGAAATTAATAATTTACTGCGATGGCATGAACGGGACTAAAAGTGATAATAAAATCACTTATTGCCATGCTATTACTCAAAGTTATACCTGATTCTGTTAAATTTGTGAATGAATGTGAATCTAAAAATGACATAGCCCAGCACTACTTCAATTTCCACCATTATTTCCTTGGAATGAACAAAAGAAGATCGAAAATCGCAAGCGAATATGTGCGGGGGGGGGGGTAAAATTTTGCTATAATTGTCTAAGTACGTTAATTTCCTTTTCTTTAAATCTATCATAAAGCTTACGTTTTACGGGAAACATTATTTGACAAAAATGTGTACTTAATTCTTTTATTCAACTTTTGTTCTCTATATTTTCCCTCAGATGAGTACTTAACGAGATGTTTTCGAGGTGCGTTGTAAAATACATGTAAGCCATCATGTAAAGCGGTCGTTATTGTCGTCCGATTTTAATCAAAATTGGAATCGGTCGACTAATTTTAGCAAACCTCCACAACACAAACTTTCGTCAAAATACGTCCAGCGATTCCCGAATTGAAACGTGCATTGCAAAATACTCGTGTCTTCATGTAAAGTGGTTGTAATTATCGTCCGATTTTAGCCAAAATTGGAATCGGTCGACAAATTTTAGTAAAACTCCACAATACCAAATTCCATCAAATTACGTCCAGCGGTTCCCGATTTGAAACATGCGGGCGGACGGACGGGCGGACGGAGACGATCTCCCCTACTGTATACGTATATATGCGTTCACTTCGTGCAAAGAACACATAAAAACTTTCATAAATAAAAGGTGTGGGATGACAAGATAAAGAGAGAAAGATAAAGAGAAGTAAAAATAGAAATAGGAAAAAAGAACTGATATCTCTCGGAAGGATTTTAACTAGAAAGCACGTTATCAAGTAGACTGGCTTTTCTGATGCTTTCAGAGGGGCAGCTGCTTTGTTATTTGATTACGCGGTAAGGATATAAAAATTTCATTGCCGTTTATTTGCCTCATGTTAGCCCTTTTGTGCTGTTTCCGTTGTTGGAAATAGCTTTTGCAAACACTATGAAGCTTTGAAAGGTGAATGCGACCTTCAAAGGAGGTCATTTTCATCTAAGTTTTCAATAAGTTGATAAATAATATTATTGTTGATTTTGCAGATATTTTTACTTTATGCATACGCGTGTATAGGAATAATTATTTTTTGTGAAAAAATCGAATTCGATATTTCAACGGGAGTACATACACGTTTTAAGGTCTCCTAAGTACTACATACGTTTTCACTATTTCCTCGATTATGCCTGGGTGTGAGATAGGAATTTTGTGCGCGCTCTAACTCAAAAATTACCTAACAAATCAGTACAAAACATTATATTTAAGACTTTCGTTATATAATTAAGAACTGATTAGATTTTGGCTAAAATTGGTCAAGCGGAAGTGGAGGCTTACTCAAACCATTTTTCCAAATATCTTCATTAGGACTTAATTTAAGTATGCAAACGTTTGTTATTATTAAAGTTGTAAGAAATATACTTTTCTACAAGTTTTGTTTAAAGTGTCTTTCAAAAGTAGATTGTTTAAGAGATATTTCGATTAGCCGTCCTAATTTTTTAAGTACCTCGCTAAGTGACACCTTAGTTTCCGTTGCTATGATGAAATTTTCTAATTGCTGATAGCGATGCCTACGCTGCGAAGAGTAATTTTAATCACGAACAAAATTATCTCAATGCCATCGCATCATATTTTCTGAACAAATTTTCTTGTAAATATTTACCGATCCCAGCGCCGCCAACGGTGATTTTAATCGCGCATCGACATTTTGCTATTCATAGCAACAAATAGCAATTTTACCTATTGTTTTTCCAAAGGTTATTCAAAGCGTTTTTCATTGTGAAACTCATTCAAAGCGTTTTAAAATTATTTACAAGCGTTATTTCCGATAGTAATTCTTTAGATCACTGTTATCGAGAGTAGATTATAATTTATTACTGTTGCAATCATATTCATTGCTTTGTGTGGAGAAAGTCATGTGCTGGATTTTTTCAATTTGAATTTCTTAAGGGGCACAACATAACTACAACCAGTGTTGAATCTAAGGGGGGACTAGAGAGGGATTTTCACCCCCTGTGGAATAAAATTCCCCAACAGGGAAAATTATTAAAATTTTATTTAACTTATTTAATATTAAGAAATGTTATTTGTTCCTTAAACAGAGAATATGATGATTGGTCGAAAGCGGCATCAAATGTTAATTTCGACCAATCACAAAACGAAAGTATTGTGGAATGATATTCGTTCATTTAAGTACGTAACCGAAGCTAAGTAAATTTCGCCCATTTATTCGTTTCCGTTTATCGCATTTAATTTTTTTTTTCAAGATCAAAATACACGTAGTACGTTACGGCTTTTCATCTGGTCAAAGTCGTTTCCTTTTTTTTACGTTTGCGTCGTTACACATCAAGTTGACGAATTCGCATCGCGATCGAAATAATAAGAGGCCGCCATTCGGCGATAAACGCGAATTCGTGCTAGCTTGGGCACGCGTTCCGTGTTATCGTCTCGCCTGTTCCATACTAAACCGAATTGCGCGATCGCTCATCTCACCACCTCATTAACACCGCTGCTAGAGGAGAGGGAAAAGTTTCCGTGACTCACGGCAACTCACTGTCGCAGAATTCGTTTAAGGCAATATAAAGGCTTCTCAATGTTAAAGGGGAGATACACACAGGTAGGCAGGTTGTCGTATGTTGTAGGTCACCCGGCCCATCCCAAGGTGGAGAGAAAGTACACGTACCGTTGTGTGGGTTCCGAAATGACTACACGCCGACGGTCACGTGCTGTTTTCGCCGGAGAGGAGAAAGTTATTGATGAAAAAATTGAAAAGGTAAAAACTCTCGGAGGAAACGAATCGAGACGATGTCACTAGTTAGGCGGAGTTGCGAATACGTTCTAAAAATACTTCGCCGAAGTTTTTCGCGATTGATTTAGTGTAAAAAATCGATTTTTTTACGATTTTTTAGCCATGGCCAAATATTTATATTTATTTTCTCGTTGTACTGCCGTAAATTTAATAGGAAAGATCTTTTTAGAATTTTAGTTGAGAATTTTAAATGTGCGGAATGTACAATCAACGCAATTTTATGGGTAGTATTCAAGCGCTGAAATAATTTGGGTTCTCCTGAGGCGATGTCTTACTCACTTAAATTGCAATCTTCCGAAGGCAGAGGATGAAAGAAACAGGTAGTTAAGCGTAAAACTTTCTCCGTTCTTGTATTTTACTTGAGCCTCTGTAGTTATTTACCATTGTGAATTTCCCCCATATTCCGAAATCTAAAATTAATTTTCTAACTATTTATCGTTGAATAAAATTTTAGAATATTTTTAGGATAATTTTACTGGAAAATATTTTCTAATTAACGACCCCACATAAGCATACAATGAATAATCTGATTGATTCATTAAAATAAACATAATGAAAGCTAGGTCATTTAGCACGAATAATTTATTTTAAATTTGAGATAACAAAAAAGTATGCACTACAATTTTTTAACAAAAAATACTTATTACGTTATGGCAACGTAATGCCAGCACTGCATTCGAATAATTTTAAACCTTCATTTTCATTCCAATGACAAATTAATCACCCAGCCAAACTTTAGCGGTAAAGGAAAGAATGTAAGAAAGAAAATGAAGGTCGTTGAATATCAAATGGTTGTTTTACGAATGACCGCGATTCGAGTGCCAAAGTTTCGTACTCGATCATTTGAAGCTTGGTGAAAGCTATTTTCACTCTGTCGACTCGAAATCAGTGTTTGAAGACCTGTTAAAAATTTTCCTTGGATGGTATAGCAAAATTTCCAGCTTTTATATATAAGGTGCAGTTTCCATTCGAAAAAACTTGGGATTTTTCTACTATTAGTGTCGAAGGCGTATCTACGCATATGGAATCGTGTGGTAATACGTAAAGGAAACGCCATTAAAAATTCCAAAGGTAGAACATTTACTAGAACAGAATATATAAATTGCTGTTTTGGATCGTAATTCATGTTTAACTGGTTTTTGCACTTTAATCTTAGATGAAGAGAACAACATTCTATTCTGGGAAACGTTCCAAAAGCCTACAAACAGCAACATGTGGCATTCCTCTCCTTGTTTTGCGGTCTTATTCTCCATTCGTATTGCTTCGAAAGTACTTTTTGCGCCCAAGGCACTTAATGCCTCATTTGCTCCAGATTTCCTCTATGGTAGGAGTAGGTTGCGAGATTTTAGATTGCGCATGTCGAGGTTAGTAAAATCAAAATCTTAATTAGGTTCTGTTTGAGAACGATAGGGAGATAAATTGCATTTCATTGCCACGCCTGAAATCGATTAAAATTTATTTTTGAAGCAAACGAAACGTAATGTACGCGTATTAATTTTTAATTCTTAATATATATGTACGTTATGTAAATTTATTAATAAAAATTAATGCTGAATGTTTGAAAATGTTTATGATTTAAATTAAATCTACCCTTGTCGATTTGCGATCATTGGGTTCGGTGTTACACGATAAAATTAGAATTGAAAGTCAAATTTCGCAATATTCTCAACGATTAGTTTCCTTAGAACTTACGCGATTATCTCACTGTCACGCAACACTTGGAATAATTGTAAATGGGACAACTCGGAATTCAGATTTGTTGCAATTAAAACGATTTTATAGTCTTTATATACATGACGTGTCAAAAAATTATTTTTTCAGCAATTCTACTTGTTTAAAATATTGCCCAGTTTTTCAAACTGTAATAGTTAAGGTGAAGTTGTACATCTGACGCGCTGAAGTTACCCGTCGTATGAAATATAAATTATATGCCTGACAGACAAATAATATTGCAAACTTGTATCTCTAATGATCATTTCCCTAAGACTTCGTTGTTTATTCTTTTCAGTAAAATTTCTTGCAAACGTAATAGCGTGTACGTTATTACTGATTTTCTGTATCCATTCGTATACTTCTCTGTCGATATAAAAAAACCGCTTTCGTTATACCTAAGAGTATGTTTATTAACGCCCCCGTATTAAGATATACCTGTTGGTTAAAAATATTTTGATAGAATTGGTGATTGTTGGAAAATTCTATTTTCTCTATGGATTAGTCTTAATAGTTTAGAGAGCTTTAAGTTTTGCGCATCTAACATTAGGCCTACATAGCTTCAAATGAGGCTTGAATACACTTTCAATCTTACTCAATTAATTTATATGGACATTTATCAAAAATTATTATATTTCTCAATCTTGAAACATAGTTGGTTTCGCAAATTGGAATTTTCCGTATGTCTCATAGAAAATGTATCAATACATTAGCAGCAGCATTAGATGGAATAATTAGTTCCTTTCAATACATTGATCTCCTTTTCATATTTTTCACTGTGATTATTATGCATGACCATATACTTATGAGACGGTCTTACACCGTAATTTACCAAAAGAACCTTTAACACCATATGAGCAACTTGAAAAAAATTGAGATCTCAAGATCGACCACTTGTTCCGATGACGTTATTTTACAATACAATTATTAGTACAATATTTTCATGCGATACATTACAAAGTGATGAGCTAAAATCGTATGTTATTGTTTTTGTCATCGTGAACATTCGAAACTTTTTGTAAGGTTCACAATGATAGACGTATTTTTTTTTAATTTCTCGATTTTTGTTAAGTACTGCGCGATCGACCACGATATGCTTCGAGATCGACCGGTCGATCGCGATCGACCGGTTGCCGACCCCTGATATAGAGGATACACTTGCTTCCTTGATATGACTGTAACTTCATAGGATGCTAGGCACATGCTCGGGGAATGGCGTCATGGCTTGTACCGTCACACTTAGAGGCATTATCCTTCGTTGATGCCTTCCAAAAATATAGGTTGCTTTATTATAAACTGTGTTAGAACGGAGCAACGTGCTATATAATATAGAGCTTTTTAGTACGAATCAGACTATATAATATGCAATAGACTTAAAGCGTTATATCCATGTATTTTCTTTCTCTGTGAAGGAAGGCATTCTTAATCAAAGTTAGACTTTACCGCTCGATAAAAATACCGCAATAACGGTAAGCTGGAACTGATGTTGGGCAAATCTTTTTATTTAGTTGTACTCGGGGCTTTCTTTCTGTGGGTACCCAGGTTACGCCTTACTCGCGATCGCAATCCTGTCTCATCTGCCTACTCACACCTTTTTTCCAGAAAGAAGCGCAGTTTATACTTATTTTTATTTGATTTATATTAAAATAGTTCATATACTGCCGTTACAGGCCTTTTACATTTATCGTAATAATAATAACAAAGACGATCTCATACCACCCTGCCCTGGGCAAGATTCGAACATGCGATCCTAGCATTGATAGCTCGACACGCTAACTACAGAAAGGCCGGCAAATATTGACTAATATCTCGATATGAATGATTTTAAAGAAAATACTTGCATCCGTTCTCGTAAAAAAAAATAATTCTCTTTGGTTTGATTTGTTGCCTAATGTGTATTTGATATAGGCGACTTGTGTGTCCATTACGTGGTTTCATAAATGGATAAAAAGGTCAGCTGAGAAGTAGGTTTCATCAGTAGTAATGCGACGAGAACGCTAATTAAAATCAACGACCGCTGAAACACGGAGGGCGGCTACTGCGCATCTGCTTCATTCAAACGTTCACGACTTTGCTCAAGTCTGTGGTTCCCATACTAGGAGTAGCGAAAGGTTTTCATAGGGTCGCAGAGACGGAATGCTTCTGTTTTGTTTTTTTTTTAATTTTGCGTGTGGATGCATTTAGAATAAAATTAATTTTTGCGCAAATGAAATAGATATTCATAATATTTTTATATGAATTTCTATTGCACTTAACATTTACTGGTTGGTGGATGGGGTTATGGAGGTTGCGATAAGATGGGATGCCGTAAGGGAGGGTCGCAGATGCATTAAGTTAGGGAATCGCTGGCATAAATCATATATCGGATATAAGCAATAAGAATCAGTTCGATTGTCGCTTATTAAATTTTCGTAATTTTGGAACCTATCGTCTAAAATGTGTTTTTTTTACATGTAATTTTAATTCCACTCCATATTGAATCATAAAACATTATGGGAAAAACACGTTTCCTCGTAAACATTCCTACATGCGCTCTAACTTGAAACTTCTTAGAAGCTGGTTGAGTAAAAGAAATGGGGTAAGTATGCAGACGTCACCCTTATACGGTGGGTGGTGAGGACTAGTCCGCTTCAATGATGCAATCTGAACGAAGAACCCTCGAAGGCCAGCGTGCAATGGAGCTTCTAGCTGAACGAGCGAGGAGAACGGGAAGCGAGATGCTCCTCATAGTTTGAAGTGAATTAAAAGAATTCCACGTCCCGAGAGGAGCTATGGCTACTGCATTGGATGGCGCCGGCCCAGTAATCAGAAATGTGGAGCCGTTAATGATATCTTCCAATAGATTATATAAGTGGTCCTTTAAGGCTACATAACAGTTGAGTTTTATGGCTACAGAAGTAACCGATTTTATCTATATGCATCGAGAGAATTGGATTTTTCTTTTTCTGAATTGTTTGATGTATTCCTTGCTTGAATTCACTCGTGAAGGAATGCTTCGCTATTATCCATGTCCAGTTTCTCATGTTATCGTTAATTTATTCAGGTAGCGTTTTCTTATGATTTCGAATTACTTCTTAGATTATAAGAGATAGAACTACGGTAGCTGAAGCAAGAGTTGGTTGCATATGTTATATGTAGTATGCGGTAACTAATAACTGCGTGACTAATGCTCCTAAACATGGAATTCCAAGAATACTCAGTATATTCATTATTTTAATTTCTCTTGGAGTATTTTAGGGTTATGTTACGGCTTAGCATCCACGAAATCTTGAGATATATAACGTTGAGGGTTTCATCAATATATATACCTCAAATTGTTGATTTTTTAAAAAATCTGCCAAAAGTATAAACTACCTTGTGAAATAATGTACGGTTTCCCTCTCTGTATGCGGGGGTTGCGTTCCAGGAAAGTGACGCACAAAGCGAATTCACATAAACAAAACCTTTATTTACATGTAAAAGATAGAGATACGTTCCACAAGCAATCCTAACTTCCCCTCCAAGACAGTCTTCTTTCGCTTCATAACGACTTCTTATTCGCTAAATACAAACTTAAAACAATTAACACTGTAATTATACTCTCCAATAAAAGGAATCAAAAGAACTGTTGTGAGTGACATAGAAATGGAGGTTTAATGTGCTGGAGAGTTGTCTTGGCCTAACGCAAGTTCCTTGGGCAAGGAGACAAAACTTCTCAAGTTTGCTCAGGCAGTATCACAAGAAATCTCCTTCTCATCTCCACTCTACAATATCCTCTCCACTTTCATCTCTTTTACTGTAGTATTAATACGCAAAGCATAAGAGACAATGAGAGACTGAATGGTCGCCGTGTGGTGTAGTGGAGAACTTTCTAGCATTTATATTGCCCAGGCCGCAACACCGCATAAGAGCGAATAAAAGACGCATAAAAAGAAGTTCCGGCAGCAATACGTTTGTTGCATAATAGAAAAATCGCATAAAGCGAACCCGCATAAAGTGAGGGAAACCTGTATATGGAAACGCACATTTTTTAAAAATTTATCCTTTACAAAAAGTCTGGTAAGATGTATGATCATATAAAGACTTTTTCAATGTAAATGCGCTGTGAATTTCATGTAGATAGTTGTAATTTTTTCTTTTCTTGAAGTGATGCGTATACCAATTCCTTGTAATCTACACACAAATGATTTGATGACGTTAATGTTACCGGTCCATAGATACAAAACGTTGGAATGGGTCATATACCTGCAGACTTCGCCTAAAAATGTAAAGTAGCCACCTTAAGTGGCAATTAAGCAATTGTTGGTTGTTATAAAATGAATATTATTAAAAACTCATTCTCATTTGCTGATCGGTTAAATAGATGGCCGTTTGTCTTAGGAATAAGCTTCGTTCTAAGTGACTTTCTATTTATGTTAATCGGAGGAATCCTTTTTCTGGTCGTCTACTATTCAGAAAATTGTACTAAATGAATTAATCTTTCGAAATTAAGAAACACGAAACCTCGTAATAAAAATTACCGTGAGAAATTTCGGCTTTGGACAATTTTTGTTCCATCAACTCATCGTTGAATACTGATTAAAAATTTCAGCATATTTCATATTAAAAATTCATGAAATATGAGATAATGTTAAATTGTGGAATTATGTGTGCTTGGTGGTGATGTTTGACTTATAACCACTGTTCTGCCTTGGCGATTTTAATGCCCGCGGGAAAAAAAGATAACACGTCGAATCGATCATTTATTAACGCTGGTTTAATTGTTTGTCTTCCTTGCCTTATTAATCACTAACGGATAGATACATCGATATTTTCATTTCTAATTTTTCAAAACTTGTTTTAATCATCTTGGTACGTCATTATTTAAAAAAAAACAACCATAAAAAAGGTTTTTTAATTCATTTTATCTATCACAAATGTCATTCTTCCTTGTTCTTTGTCATTCATGGCGATGCAAAAACGTACGGCCACGTGGAAAAATGAACGTTAGAATAACAAAGTCTGAAAGCAAATAAGCCAGAAATAAATAAATTATCGTCACAAACCAACACACGGATGCTTATGTCAAAGCTGTCAGAATAATTACACCTCCCATGACTAAACAGCTTGAATGGTACGAAAAATGGGTACAATGTTGGTCACACCAGAACGAATTGGACACTTCCGACTGGAAACAAGAAAACACGATTCACTCGAATCCTTATATAAATCCGCCGTCCGATATCGTGGAACACGAAATCCTCTCATTTTCACAGCACTCTCATTTCGCACAGCCGCATTCGACGATCGAACGCCAACCCCGTTTTCTTGCACGCCGCAACGAACGCTTGTCATGATCCCTTCTGGAAACGTCGAGCGATATCGAAAGACGACTTCGCCATCGTGCATTCGGGGATGAAAACTTTTCCGCTGAAAAAAGCGGCAAAAATTATCACGGACGAACTTCTCCCCAAAGTATTTTAATCGCAGCTCACATCGTTCTCATCTTCTGATTTTCGGGGCTCATACCGGAGTCCTCAGTCTTTCCGCCAACCCGTTCATCCGGGATCCGTCTTTGCCGAGTTCTTTCGGCGGCTCGACCATGGCTCTGACTTCCGGCTGCGGCGAACCCCTCGAAGATCGGGTGCGGGAAGACGAAGAAGCGGAAGTCGTGGCCTCCGGATGCCTAACTCTCTTGTCGTAGTCCGGACGGAATAAAGGCCTCAACAGATCCCTAATCCTTCCGGGGACCCTCTCTTTAAGGGCGACCCTGATGTCTTCATTGAATCCCATGTAGATCCAAGGGTTTACGCAACTGTTGAGGCAGGGCAAGAGGCTCAGGATGGTGAAAGCGGCGCCTGAAACGGAAGGAATTTGTTTTTTTATTTGCGGTAGGATCGTGAGCGGCACTCAAGGTTAATGGTAATCCGCTAATTAAAAGTAAGGATGAGAACAAACATGCATTCGCACGGCGAGAGGCGGAAATTGGTACTGGGAATGACAAATTCTATCTGCCTCTCAAACAAAGTTATAAATTATGTGAAAATTTTAATATGGCCGGAAAATTTGTTCAATAAATCCGGGCTATGAGCAAGGACAAGGTCGGATTCAGAAACTCGGAAAATTTAACGTGAGGGGGAAAGGATTACGTTTTCGTTAGGGTCTTTGCAGCGACGTCACATCAGAGTCCAAAAGGGAGAAAAGGCATGTTTTTAACAGATGGTTCTCCGCCCCCTTTGGATCTGCTGCTGAGTTATTATATTTTGACTAAAACTTAAGTATGACGGATGGATTTTATAAAATATTTTCCGTAGAGTGATTTTTACGTGGATTTTATAAATTATTTGCCATAGAGAGATTTGTAGATGGATTTTGTAAAGTACCTATTTTGTGAATGTGAATGGATTTTATAAAATATTTTCCATAGAGTGATTTGTAGATGGACTTTATAAATTATTTGCCATAGAGAGATTTGTAGATGGATTTTATAAAATATTTACCATAGAGAGATTTGTAGATGTATTTTTTAAAGTATTTTCAATAGAGAGATTTGTGAAAGGATTTTAGAAAATATTTTCCAGTGATTTTATAAAATGTTTTCCATAGAGTGATTTGATGTGGATTTTATAAATTATTTGCCATAGAGAGATTTGTAGATGGATTTTATAAAATATTTTCCATAGAGACATATTTTGATAGATTTTATAAATTATTTGCCTTAGAGAGATTTGTAGATGGATCTTATAAAATATTTGCCATAGAGAGATTTGTAGATGGATTTTATAAAGTATTTTCAATAGAGAGATTTGTGAATGGATTTTATAAAATATTTTCCATAGAGACATATTTTGATAGATTTTATAAATTATTTGCCTTAGAGAGATTTGTAGATGGATCTTATAAAATATTTGCCATAGAGAGATTTGTAGATGGATTTTATAAAGTATTTTCAATAGAGAGATTTGTGAATTGATTTTATAAAATATTTTCCATAGAGACATATTTTGATAGATTTTATAAATTATTTGCCTTAGAGAGATTTGTAGATGGATCTTATAAAATATTTGCCATAGAGAGATTTGTAGATGGATTTTATAAAGTATTTTCAATAGAGAGATTTGTGAATGGATTTTATAAAATATTTTCCATAGATTGATTTGTAGATGGATTTTATAAAATATTTTCCATAGAGACATTTTTTGATGGATTTTATAAATTATTTGCCATAGATTTATAGATGTATTTTATAAAATATTATCCATAGATGGAATTGTGGATGAGTTTTATGAAACATTTTCCATAGAGAGATTTGTAATTTACGACTTGTCAATTGCCTCTGGAGACGGCTACCCTTTCCTCATTATTATGTTTTATAAACAATTTTGTCTACGAGAGTAACCTATATCCATTGTTTGAAGCAAACGATAAAAATGACTGGCGGGTGAAAGGGTGAGTTTTGACGGCGATTAAGAACTCGCGGAAGCACTCGAGGGGAGTATGTCACAAAGCGACGGTTAATTGAGACACTTGTTCCTCGATTAGGCCTCAGTTATAATTTGCTGGTGTGTCACGTCCTTAGGTACGCTCGTGCGCATCGGCACGCCATCATTGAGGGAGACCATGTATGAATGAACCACCTAATATGCTAGGAGAGAGTTGAATCGCTCACTCGTTTCTAGCTTCTGGCGACAGATGGCAGGATGTTCGACGGTATCCGTGAAATTCAAAATGCAACGGGACAGTCTTCGCATTTTCAAGTTCTTTTCTATTTCCCATGCATTTCTGCATTCGATTCTGGAGATTGTATCCTTAAAAAAACATGCTTATACTATATCCGCGATTTTAAATTGGAAATACAGTCAAACCCCGATTTAGCGTCATCATTTCTCCAACCTTGTGGCTATTGGAGATATATGAGACAAGTATATTTTTTTAATGCTTGGTCTTGAAATGACATTTGCGTTAAAGCGAGGGTGGCGGTAAATCAAGGTTTGTGCTTGCACTGTGGAACATAAGATAAGAAGTTCTGTTCACAATGATTCATGGGCGGTATGCGGGGGTGGCGCTAAATCGGGATTTGACTGTAGGTCATCTGTTATACATGAGCTAAAGGGCTGAAAAATTATTTTTTCCCACCATTCCCGTACGTTTCATTTAAAACAAAAACAAGGAAAACAAGAAAGGAAAAACTTATGAATCGGATATTTAAATGCGGTTTTTTAAATAAACAAGATGATCCAAACAGAATTTATGATGCCTACTTTCCATTTAATCATTCATTTCATACTTATATTGGCTTTGAAAATCCACTGGTATATCAGCACTCCCAACAGCCTTCCTTCATTTCAATTGCTCTTTTAACTTCAGACTCGAGAATACTTGGTCCTAGCTGGTCTTTTTCCACATCCTCTTTTTCATCTAATTCAATTTTTCTTGGTTTTCCTTCTTTGTCATATAGCACCTCAATGTATTCTTTCCAGACATTCTTTATATTGTCTGGCTCCGAGACTATTTTACCACTTTTGTTCATGATTCCTTTACGTCCTATCTTTCTAGCCTTTTTCTTGAATAGTTCCCTTGCTTTACTATACATGAGGACTGTTCTACAAATTCTTTCACACTCGACAATTTCCTTATATTTCTCATTTATCCACTGTTCTCTGGCTTTATCTGTTTCCCTTCTTAAAGCATTATTTAACTCCTTGTACTTTCTTTGTCCTTCTTCAGTGTTTATGTTCTTCCACTTTCTGCTCTTCCATTTTTTGCAGCATGGCTGCTGTGACCCAGGGTTTTTTGTTTTTTCCACCAGTTATCTTTTCTACCTTCTTTATCATTAAATCTTTAATGTTGCTATGGATGTATCTCCACTCCTCATCTACATCATTCCTATTTTCTTCAGCTCCCCCCCCCCCAACCTTTCCTCCAGCTCTATCATGATAGCCTCCTTGTTTTTAAGGAGTTCCTCTAAGTTCCATTTCTTGTTAACTCTTATGTTTCTCTTAACACTCTTCAGTCTACATTGCGTATTTGCCACCAAAAGGTTGTGGTCGGAATCGATATCTGCCCCTGGTAGCATTTTCACATTTTTAATGCTATTTCTAAAACTTTCATTGACTAGTATGTAATCTATCTGGTATCGCCTCTTGTCTCCTGGGCTTCTCCATGTGTAAAGTCTCTGCTGGTGATGCTAAAACCATGTATTAGTTACAATCTATTTCTATGGCAGAATTCCACAAATTTCTCCCCTCTTTCATTTCTCTTCCCTAGTTCATATTTTTTCACTATGTTATCTTCCTGTCCCACTCCGAATACACTGTTCCAGTCTCCCATTACTATGGTGGTGATCCTTCCTTTTCCCTTCTCTTCCAATATCTCCGTAATCTGTTCATACATTTCATCTACTTAGTCGTCACCAGCCTTAGTTGTTGGCATATACACTTGAATGATAAGCATTTCCACTGAAGTTTTACGGCTATTAATCTATCATTAACTGTCACTACCTTGCTAATTCTTTCAACTATCTCTTTTCTCGTCATAATCCCCACTCCCCTTTCCTTTTTCTCTCCTCCCGAGTAAATAATCTTAAATTCGTCTGAATTTATCTCGCCTTCTCCTTCCCACCGAACTTCACTAAAACCTACTATACCTACATTATTCCTTCTCATTTCCCTTTTTAAGTTCTCTAGTTTACCCCCTGAATTCATAGTCCTAACATTCCATGTGCTTATTCTTAATTTCTCACTACTTGCTTTCTTCTTATTAATGTTACATTTCCTCTGTGCATCCCCTAGAGTAGTCCCCGCCCGGAGATCCGATTGGGGGACTATTTTACCCCCGGAATATTTTACCCCTGAGAGATCCATAGAGGTATTTGCAGCTTTTCAGCCTATCATGGGAAATATAATGAGGTAGTTTCCCCCTTCCTTTCCTCATCGCAGTTTCACAGAGTGATTACCTATCTGTAGCTGTTCATATCCACATGATCACCACCTACAGAGGTACTGTGTAAGCTGCTGCCCTTGCACAGGGGGAGGTAAAACCCCCAAGAC
Source organism: Tanypteryx hageni (assembly GCA_028673005.1). Lineage (NCBI taxonomy): Eukaryota > Metazoa > Arthropoda > Insecta > Odonata > Petaluridae > Tanypteryx > Tanypteryx hageni. The sequence continues at coordinate 65,835,200 of CM054114.1, read as the reverse complement.
TGCTTCTTAGTCTGACCCTTCCGCTCAGACCTTTCCGGCTTGGATGGTCCTACCAGGAGAATTATCTCCCGCCGGCATAGCTCTTTGGTTCATAATTGTACACAAACCCTCCCACCTCTGTAAGGTTATGCAGTTCTTAGGGAGGGATTAAGACTAAGACGTAACTAAGCGTCAATTGCTAACAATAGTCGTCGGTATATGGCGAAGTGATGGCAGCTAAAAATATAAGGTATCTCTTAAACAATGCATTATATGGAAAAATGTTTCAAACAAAGGTTGAATAATATAAAAATTCCTACAACTTTTATTCCAATACATTTTTACATTTATCAAATATTAAAGCAAATATTTCAAAAAACGGATAAGTGACAAGAGTAAACACGCACTTTCGGTCTACCGATTTTTACCAAAAACTAATCAGTTCTTTTGACTTTTATAAAAATGTTAAATATAAAATTTCGCGTTGACCTGATTAATAGTTTTTGAGTTAGAGCACCCACAGAAAGCTATCACACATCCTAACACACACACACGCGCACGCGCGCACGCACGCACGCACGCACGGATGGACGGACGGACAGACACAGACAGACACACAGACACACATACAGACACACAGCCACACACACAGACACACAGACATCTTCGAGAAAATGATCAAAACGTGTTCAGGGGCTCGATCCTGAGCGCGTCCGGATTTTTTATAATTAAAATCGTGTTTTTCAGTATTTTCCTTTCAGTTAATTTCACATTGACATTTTTTCTAATTATTTTCATAGTTATTTTTGCAGTATATTTTATAATTTACTTGAGTTATAAATTCGCATCGCATATATAAAACACACAAAAAGCCATTATTGACATGCAGACCTTTTTTGTCAACATTTTGATATATCTCAAGGACGAGATATTTAGCTTAATTATGTGGAGAAATATTTCCATCTCATTCGTAAATCTCCAAAAAAATACGTTTTAATGCGATTTTTTTTCAAGTTTTTACGTATTTTATTTATATTGGGCCATCGTTGCCCCAATTGTTGAATTCTATTCTTGACGTCATATTCCTGCTTAATAAATGCACCATTTTAGTGCTTTAATACGGATCAGACTTTTATACACGGGTATACTATAGTTAAACGAAAATTGCGATCTTAAAATACAGGTAGTTAAAACTCACTGCATTACAAGTAAGTATTTAGTCCATAGTAAATTACTATGAATTTTCCTTTAATGGTAAATTTTCTCTTCGTTCACATTTTTCCCTTTTTTACGCGTTAAAAAGAGTTAGTAAAACAATTCAATTATTGAGTGAGATTCTATACGCTCTAAATAACTTATAATGTGGTCAAATATTTCAAGTAAGTGTCTGCTGATTCTTCATACATTTTATCTTATTATTTAGATTTTCCTCCTATTTTCAGCAAATATTTGGATAATCATTTGGTCTCTCTGATAGTAATTATTAAAACAATATAATTAAAACAAAGATAAATTTCAAAAATATTGATTTGCTTGCGCATGAACGCCAAACCAGATCATAGCAAATTTAACTTATATTTAATATTGAATTCAAATATCATTGGAATAATTTTATGATGCTTTAATACGAGAGCGAGAGAGGAGGAAAGAAAGAAAGTAAGAGACGTAGTGATAGACAAAACTAAATGTTCCATAAATTAAATAGTTTGGGGCATATAAGAATTATATAACGTAATGTATTTCATTGCCATACAACTTCTATTTGCCCAAAACTATACTTACTCTCTGGAACACTCAATTGTGTGAATTGTATTTTCATTGTTTACTTTTTAGTGCACGTAAAATTTGTTTTCTTTTTTATTTCAATTTTATTTTAACTTAATACTTAATTCGCGCAGTTACGCTTGCTAGTAAACAAAGCCTGAACAAATTTTAACGGTTTTCATAAAAATTAAGCGAATTTAATTGTAATGCAATAAGATACTCAGCCATTGAAGGTTGAAGTGTGAGCGTAAAAATCCATTTTCTTAATGTTATTGATATTTTTCCCGAAATTTTTTTGTCTTTTTCATTCTTGATATATGCATTTCTAAGAATTTAATGAACCTACATCCTTTCCTGCAATAAGACAGCAATACTTTTCATCAAATTTAGCTTGTATGTTTACATGAACCTTTCGCGCGTTTCTTTTCCGTTCATTTACTGAAAACTTGTTTGGTGGTTAGTTCCATTATTTTGCTTTAAGTTTAGCTAGTTTATAATCGCATCAATTACACTGTCATTATCAATCATTCTCTTAGATACACGCGTAGATCGTTGAGAACAATTTCTATAATCCGAGTCTCAAAGTCGAAGAATTGATGTTAACGTTGAAGTTCCTTATAAAAAAAGTCCATTCCATTCGTGAAGTGTATCGGGAAAATATGCACAATATATTTACCACTCGTTACGAAGACCTATCGAAATTACGTTTTTACGGCGAGAACGGTTTTACGAATTGGACTCCATTAGTATTAATTTCGAGTTTCGCTTCCGTTATTATTGCACGAGTTAAATGCTACCTGGAGCTAGATTACATAGCTACTATCAAATGCTCTAGTCGGTGGCAGTTGTATTTAACGCGACAGCACTCCTCTCTTTATGCCCTCAAAACATGACTGCTATCGGGGTAAATTCCCGTCGTAAACAAAACCTTTGCCACGAACCTCGCTTCTAAACTTGATAAATATTTTTCGTCCTTTATCTTTTAGAATATTAATGGCGATTTTCGCCACCCTCTTTGTTTTCCTGCGCGTTGGATGGCTGGATTTGCGTTGTTTCGTTCCTTTTGTTTTACGGCGAAGAGGAAGGGAAGGATCACGACGAAATGCGGTTGGTTGTTCGGAAAATTATCGTTGGGAAGGAAGAAGTTTCTGATAATATAATACCATTTTCACTGTAAGCCAAATATATCATTCAAAATATAAAAATTTCTGGAATAATACCAGTTACTGTCGGCTTTTAGGTTTAGAATTCTCGTGTTATCACTGTGCTACTTTCTTTTTTATTGTTGTACGTTTATCGTAGCCTTTACACGTGTCAAGCGTTTAACTTGCTTTAACGAGGTAAAAAATAGTGTTGTGATAAAATCGATAGCCTTTAAGTTGCCCATCAGTGTAGAACCTAATAGTTTTATTAATTAGTTCGTTCATTTATAAGTTGCTTTGTGGCAATTCTTAACACATTCTCACGTAGTTCTCTTTGCCAATGATCCAGAACCGATCTCCGTAGATAACGTACCAAGATTAAAATAGCAGTGAATGATACGCTACTTTTTTCAATGAGGGGCATTGGTATACTATCGGATTTAATTTTATAACCTAAACGAAGGAATTTATTTTAGCCGTCATTGCAACATAAGAGAACTGCTTTGCGCCATTATATATTGCTCAGTTTCCTTCCTGTAAAATTTCCAACTGATTAACGGGAGCACGAATTATTTTGAAGTGGCGATCATATCCTTAAATATTTTTAATTCTAAGATATTGAGTTTAAACTTTTTAATTAATTTTATATGAGAGCACTTTGGTATCACAACGAAAGTTTATGAAATTAACTCCTTACTAACACGTTATATAGTTACATCCTCTAAAAGGTTCAGCGGAACTTACTCCTCGACTAGGATAGTTTCGCGTGATTAAGCTTAACAATTACTAAAATTGATGGAATGATATGATCCGAAGATCCTATGCAGACAGGCATAAGCTGTGAAAGTTGGAACAATTTTTGAAACGAGAAAAAAGTCTGCTATGACCGGGAATTGAACCCGGGTCTTCCACTTGCCGGGCGGATATTCTACCCCTGAACTATCGTAGCAGAACATTTTCTCTCGTTTCTGAACACGGATGTTTTCCTTTGTGGGACGGGAACTAGCCAAGCTAATATCAAACTGCCCCGACAGATGTCCTCAAAGAGGATCGTCGAAAGAAACTCCTTCCTCTCAAATGGTGAGATTGCCAAACATGAAATTGATGGAATGATATGGTCCGAAGATCCTATGCAGACAGGCATAAGCTGTGAAAGTTGGAACAATTTTTGAAACGAGAAAAAAAGTCTGCTATGACCGGGAATTGAACCCGGGTCTTCCACTTGCCGGGCGGATATTCTACCCCTGAACTATCGTAGCAGAACATTTTCTCTCGTTACTCCTAAAGATTAAAACTCCTCTAAACCAGATAGTTGTGTGACTGGGTAACTGTCGAAGTGAGAGCATTAGCTATTGATGGTTTTGAGCATGAAAAGGTTTCTGGAGAGGATTTATTCACGTAAATTTGCCGTTAGGTCGAGCTGATGGTCACTGGGAAGAAACAAAACCTCTCCAAACCCTGTCCCAGGGTGACTGAATCCTAGGGAGTGTATGGACTCCTGAAAAGATGTAACTTCTCCTAAACATTTTATAAGTATGTAACTTTCTTATTTTTAGGGTATAAGAAGTTTATTTCTTAAATCGTTTCAGCTATCTGCATTCTCGGATAGGTGTTTAAATTCGCTCTCAACTGTGACTATTTCTCAGAAAAAAAATCGAATTTTTTTCATACTATTCTACACCAGGGGTCGACAAACTGCATAGCGGGCCACATTTGTAGTTGTGAACGCTTCGGAGGGCCGCATTGGAAATCACGAGATCTTCGGCGGGCTGGATGAGTGTTTACCTCACAAGTTACCTAGATATTCGGTGGTCTCACATTAGTGGAAATCAAGTCTAAATAATTTACTAGAGTTAAAACTTCAACAAGAAAAATTTCTGGACAACAATTTTGCTGAAAAAACATGAGATTACTTATATTAAATTTTAACGATCACTTTTTCATAGTAGCTTCGCGGGCCGCATGAAGCGCTCTCGGGGGGCCGCATTTAACCCCGCGGGCTGTAGGTTGCCAACCTCTTTAGAGGCGTAGAAAACCAGGGTGAGGCGGCATATATGATATGTTGCTTTATAACCCAGTTTTATGCTATTTAAAAAAATTGACAATGTTCATTCACGTTCGTTGAATGCTATTTACCTAATCCATGCATGAATCAACTAACCATCATATCCTGCTTTAGGAGAAAAATCAAACTAAAGCTTTTACCTTATGACATTTCAGGCGTAATTTCGTGGAACTTATTCATTCCAAAAATTTTTAGCTTTCCTTTTCATTCACGTATTTCTTTTTCCTATACCACAATCCTAGAGTCGGATTCCCTGATGGGTATGAATATGTATAATTACCTCTCCAGAAGGTCGATTCCGTTGCCCCTGGATACCACGTCGCCCACAATTGGGAAAGCACGAAAGGGCAAGAACAGAGAATGTAGCACGCCACCGCCACTATGGTCAGCCTTAAGGTCCTCAACTTCGCCCTCGAGATGGTGCCCACCGAGTGGGTCCTTGGAGGGGCCCCGCGCAGTATGAAGCCGTCTCCTATGGGTCTCGTCTTCTCTCTGTGGTTCCTCCTCAGGGCCCGGCAGATGCCGACGTAAGCGCATAGAAGCAGGACGAGAGGTACGGCGAACACTGAGATGCCGTACCACGTGACGTAGGCCTTTTGGGTCCATTGGGGCTCGAACGTGGCCCAGCAGTCCCATTCCGTCTCCGTGGCCTTGCGGTAGGAGAAAACGAATGCTTGTGGGAGAGAGAAGAGGAAGGAGAGGGCCCAGGCGATGGCCACCAGGCGTCGTGGCGATCGGGGAAGGAAGGCCCTCGCGGAAAGGGGCCTGCAAACGGCACGGTGTCTGTCGAGTGCCATGGCCACCAGCAAGTAGGAGCTCAGGTAAGGTCCCAGAAGCTGAAGGACCTTCATTAAATATTGAAATATTATTATTCGGATTTACAAACCTCCCTCTCGATTTATGATCTACCCGTTAAATCTAGGTCTAAAAAGCTAAAAACCTTCGAAAAACATTGGTACTGAAACGGTCATTTTAATGCTCATTACGTAAATTGATGATAACAGGGCCTCGTGAGCTGCAAAACACGCAAAATATCTGACTAAAGTTTATACTTGTGCCAAATAATGAGGAAAGTTGTTGTTCCTTGAAAATTAAAGTGTTAATTGAAAGTCTCAACAGTTTGTTTATCAGAGAAAAGTAAATTATCTTAAAACAACTTACCATATGCATCTGAATTTTAAAATGTTAATAAAATTAATGAATATTTCTACGCTGGAGGTAATGCCATGCTAACTCAGCTTAAACAATATTAATAACAAAACTTTATAAATTCTCCAAGAACCGAAGCCCATAAAATGAGTAACAATATTTATCATTAGGAAATATCTCCATTACCAGTGCTGAGAAGCTTTACTGGTGCGTTTTTATCTAATCGAGAATACTTTTTCAGTAAAGCTGGCATTAAGTTAACAAAATGATGTTTGCATCTAACGTTGCCATTTTGTACTATAGTGGTGAGTGGAATTTCTGGCTCCCAAATCTAAGTTTTTGCGTTAAAGTACTTCCGTAGGCATGGATGTCTGCGGTAGTTTTTGTTAATGTTTATGAACCTTCTAAAAGACCGTGAAAATGCCGTGTAAGATGTATTGTAAAATAAATACCATATATATATATATATATATATATATATATATATATATATATATATATATATATATATATATATATATATATATACACACACACAGAATTTCTAAATAAAAAATAAATTTAAACCATTGAATTGAAAGGTTGAAAACTGCCAGCCATATATATAAGTAGTAATTTTAGGCGTCGGTATTCGTCAAAAATCTCTCGGGAAAATAAACGTCGATTTAAAAAAAATAAACATCGAATTCTACCAAGCATAGTTAAAATGTGAGGTGTAGTGTGACGATTGGAAGGATAACAATTGTAAGATCGAGTGTATGCACCCGGGCCGATGGTAATCATTATATAATTCGGGCTCACCTTGAGGGGTTTGCAGAGCGGAGCTGCTTGCGGGGCGAATCTGTAAGTCGCCTCCCACGCCATCTGCGGCAGCACCGTGAAGGCAGCCGTTATCAGGTCGGCGGTGCACAAGTGGAGAACCAGCAGGTGCATTCTGGAGAGGCGGCGTCGAGGGGAGGGCTTGGGCCTGGCCCATAGGGCCACGAGGACGGCCCCGTTGCCCACCACGGAGACCGCCAACATGGCGGCCAGCGTGGCCATCTCCACCTTGGCCAGGTCCTCGTCTCTCCCTTCCGCCGCACCCTTCAATTCTTTGTCCTCTCCCTCCATCCCCTCTTCCCCCTCCCTCCGGCCTCCTCCCCTCTTCACGCCACTGATCTCAGATGCCTCCACGGCCCTCGCGGGCCTCGAACCCGCGACTGCAACAAAGAAAGCATTAGAATGGAGACGGAGGATTTTTAACTTTTATGACGTTTTCCTGATTTTAACATATTATTCGTCATTTGCACAACTGACTCTAGTATTACAGTGGCTTTCGGTATAGAGTTAATAAGCGATAATTCAGGAATTATTTACTTTGGTGTAATGAATTATTTTGGAAATCTTTTTGCCTTACTTGGCCAGTTCCTGTCGCTATTTCGCTGTGAACTGCTAATTCTATACATCTAATTGCAAGCACAAATTACTGCATTTGTTTGGAACTCGTTCATTTCTTTACGAGGACTGCTTTCAGCAAATATTAGATTGGTTGAGTTCGACTGTTGATATGCTCCGATGTTGGCCAACACTGGAAAATGATATAACGCGCCATCTTTTAATTATTGCTGGCGAACGTACCGAAAAATATTATTTAAAAATACTTTTCTCATAATTCTCTAATAAATAGATAGAACTGCCTTTCGCGGTCGATCGCTGAGCTGCAATACATTGAAAATGAACCTCCACCATCCACATTTAAGTGTTGTCGTAAAGCATCGAACAATTGAGTTAAAACTTATTGCCAAAAATTCTGACAGACCGCAAAATGTTAGTTTCCTATATGCTGGCATAAAAGAAAAAAATCTTAAACAAAATTATCTATAACATTTGACTGGTGCCTACAGATTTTTTGTCGTAGGACTTGACGATTTATATAGTCGTCATGCGAGATATTATTATGAACGGACCAGTCATGATTTATGAAGTTAGAAGTAAGGATTCGTAAATTGCAACAGTAAGTCGGTTCTGCTATTATAGAGATGTACGGGTTCGCGACGCAATATTTATTTGAATTTTAATCTTTCGCTCAAACTCGCCGCGGATTTGTTGAGTTGACGCCAAAAAGCCTCGCCAGACGTCAGTTCCACCCTTGAGTGATTGGTGCGACCTCGCCGCTTGAGTCACATCTGCGACAAGCGTCCAAAGGCAGAACTACTTGAGGACTCTTTTGACCGCAAAGTTGTGACTAGGATTTCGCACTCCTTACATTCTCAAAAGAGAATTTAATTCACAAATGTGAGTGGTCAGCGAATTTAAAAGAAAATAATCTTAATTGGACTACCTTTTTCAGGAAATCTATTTTCCCAAGTTATGTTTCTTGATAATTTCGGAAATCGTTTTATCAGATGACAAAATAATTACAAATTACGGAAATATTTTAAAACCCTCAGAGTATTGATGAGCAATGGAAAAATTTTCAATCGATGTACGTTGATTTTGCTAAGTTTAAATTTTCTTGATATTGCCCATTTTTTAAATGATGAATAAAAACCGTTTAAGAAAGTTTTATAAAACCTTTGCTTTATCTATCGTTTCTGTTGACTGCATATTATGCAAATGATGCATTCAATATTTTTATTAGTTTTATTATTGATCAAGCAAAATAAGACGATATAAATAGTAACTTAAGTCTAGCATAATGCATATATTACAAAGGTTAAAGTCATCGATCTTTGCGTATTCTAGTTCTCATAGAGTCTACTTGTATTTTGTTGAGCGCTGCTTTTGCGAAGGGAGTCATATATAAACAGGTAAACTTACAGCAGGGAAGACAGCTTCACTTTACGAAAAATACAAAGGAAAATTTAGAATGTCTAAGAATCACTTTTATCATTTGAATGAACACTAAATATAGATGCTAGATGGCATTTCTTTGCATCCTTAACACAAAAAAGAAAGTAATGAAATCAAATATTTGAAAACTTGAATATCTTCATTGATTAGAGAGCCACACAGCCCTCTTACGCACTCATCGGAAACTAAACGGTTGTTGGGGGTCAGTCTTACCTAATTTGTTGCCTTATTTTCAATTATAGTCATAATCTTCTGTTTTCACTGAGGTCACAATGTGTGTTTAAACTGTAAAAGCTTAACTAATAATGGGTCGGATAAAAACTGTGGCTCGCAGGCCTTAATTTGGGCACCACTGCGTTAGAGGATAGAGCGTAAAATATTAGGAGTGTCGGATTGACGACCAAGAAGAGGAGGTTTAATACTGTTGAATGTCACGCAAGATATAATTTTTAGCATTGGGAGACATTAAAAGAGGATGAAAATTATCACATTCAAAATATTTCTCTTGATATATCGGCCAAAACATTTATTAAACGACAAAAAGAAAGGCATGAAGCATTACAATGAATAGAGAAATTTATCATGCATTCCCCCTTGAGTGGAAATCGCCAGTAAATGTTAACGTGAATGGGGAATGGGTATACCAGGCCTAGCGTATTACTTATTAAGTTGATATTTTGACTCGGGATGTTAGGAGTAGCAAAGATATCAGAAATGGAACGAGAGGCTAGACGAATAAGTGACACGGAGCTTGAATAAACAACTCGAAGAGGTTTCCGTAAACTTTGGTGATTGTAGCATGATGTGGGTGTTAAGCGTGGACTGTGTTAAAAGAAGATGCGAGCATATAAGATACTTTTGAGATGTTTGGGGCGGATTATAAAGATGATGCTGGGCTGAAACGAATGAGCGAACAATAAAAATAGCAGGAGAAATGGTTAAGGTTTTCAAAAATAATTAGGAAGAAACGGAGAAAATAATGTTCGTTAATGAGAGGTATGTTAAATGAAGCCATAGAAGGCAGGATGCGAAGGAAGAGGCAAATGGATATGAAAGCGAATATGAGATAGTTTGGAAGATATTAGAAATGGACGATAAGGAAAGATGCAATACAGCAGTGGTTCCCAAACTTGGGGGGCGTGAGGTAATGAGAGAAAAATCAATTTTTAATGTTAAATTCGGTTGAAAAACGACTTTTTTTAAGCCGCATTTAATCATTTCTTTCGTTAGCACCCGTCAGAATTGTTAATCCAGATGTTAAAAATATTGTAGTAGATTTCAGTATTTGTCAGAATTATTCATCATAATTATGAGTTAATTGATTATTATTAATAATATAAATCTGTTAAAAAATATGTAATAAATGTTACAATAAAATGCATATAAACAATAATATAAATATCTGTGCAAACGGTTACATTTATTTAAATCAAATAACTGAGGGGGCGTGGGGGTTTCGTGAAAACCAAAGGGGAGGCGTAATGTCAAAAAGTTTGGGAAACACTGCAATACAGACTTACTCAGTTTTTTAGCTATCCAGAAGGCTAACGGTAATGGAGTGTGTATTTGGCTTCCTCTCTATACGTATATGTAGGACTGGTAGCTGAATTTATAGATTTAACAAATTTCTCTTTTTAAAACGACTTTTTTATCCGTACGAGTTGGAATTCCCTAAGTTCGAACACTTCGAACTATTGCCTATAGTTAACAGAAAGATATTTTATTAGATCAAAGCCAATGGTTTTCCCTGCGTGACAGTAAACGTGGAAATTACCGAGTCAAGGACGTGCGAATAAATTTAATGAGTGGTGGAGAGTAAAACACGTTTTAGCTCCTATTAAAAGACGGAAAAGGAGAAGAAGAATAGCAGAGGGAGATAATATGGAATATAAACGTTAATTAAAAGCACAATTGGTCACCTGTCGAAAAGGTTTGATATATGTAACATATGACTTATCGAAAAATGTTTTCTCGGAAAAATATTGTTATGGATAAAACTGCAATAAATGCGCTTCACGATTTCCAGGAGAAACGCCTGCATTCGCTCTTTTTACTTGAGATCGTAATCCCCGTTTGGAAATTCTTATCGTCTCTGCCATAGACTCTATGCAACATGAAATCCAGCAGATACAGTGTTTTATACATATTTTTATGCATTTTAAACGAATTTATTAAATACCGTAAAGAACGTTGATTTCGTTGCGAATGCTATGAATATTTTATAATTACAGTAGCGATTGTAAAAAGGTTCTTTATGAAGCATTTTCGATCAAAAAATAAGCACTGCGTATTTCTAAAAGCGGTTAGATCAATTTAAAAAATCTGATGTGGCCAACACATGACTTTCTCCATACCTGTAATATTTCTAAAAATTCCAAATAGGTTAAGTGATAATAAATATTTTAAGGAAATGCGAGAAAAAGTTTAAGACTTTACAAAGAACAGAAATAAACTCAGACCGTAGCCTTATGATATTGGATATAGCCAGGAAGCTCCAACAATTAAGAAAAATAAAAAGGAGCGTCCCTAAGACGTAACTAAGTGGTTACAATAATTGCCGGTAGGTGGTGTGGTGGTGGCAGCTAAAAAATGTAATTTAAAAAATCTTTTAAACAATGCATATGGGAAAATGTTTCAAACAAAGGTTGAATAAAATTAAATTTCCTGCAATATTTCTGCCAATACTTTTTTACATTCATCAAATATTAAAGCAAATATTTAAAATACACGGATAATTGACAAGAGTGAACACCAACTTACGGTTGACCAATTTTTACCAAAAACTAATCAATTCTTGTTTTACGTATTAATGAAATAATATAACTAATCCTAATTTTGTTAATACAAACAAAACAACTATGTATATAAAATTCTGAGTAAAGCGAAATTGCTTAGTGGGCTGCTTAATGGAGATTTAATAAGATGGTTGAGATTTCCGTGCATTATTACTCCCATGGGGATAGAATACGTTAATTGCATTCCGCTTCAAGACCCTGCGATAAAATTATGAATAGGGATTACGAAGAAATTATTCAATCAATTTATATTTAAATCAACATTGTATTTTTATTAGGCAAGTGCAAAATCTCTTGCTCATCCACTTTCATTCGTCAGTTGTCATTCAATTTGAATTGAAGCAGGGTTGCGTAGCACTACTTGAATATTACCGACAAGATTTGTGTGATAAGCGAAAAAAAGGCCAGGCAGTCGATCCTGGACTCTGTTTATCAATGCAGAAGCCCATAGATCCCCTTAAGTGCCCCAGGAAAGATTTTTTAGATTATTTGCCTTAATTGTAAATTATACTTTTTTGTTATATTGTTTACCATTTAAATTTGCTGTTTCTCTAATAAATGAAAATAAAATACGGTGATAATATGTTTTTAGATTGAATGTGGGCCCGCAAATACCATTTGTAAAATTATTTTCCTTTGCGCGCTTAAGCGAATGCGAATTTTCGCTTAACGCGGATTTGTCAGGAACAGATTCTTCGCGTAAAATTGACCCAGGGTACCTCAATTATTTTTTTAAAAATGGTACTTCTTGGAAAAAGGTTGAGAAACACTGTTTTAGAACAATCGAAAAGCGAACCGCGAGTATGTATACACTTGTAAGTGGTTGACAGATGTCATTTATCTCTAGTGTATGCCCGGTTACTATATCTCCCTTTTCAAAATGGTTTATTTATCGCTATGGTAACCAGAGGGTGTGCAAATAGTCCAAATATTTTCTGTTTTATTTGTAGTAAATATGTTGGTATAACCCTCTGAATGCGGCCGGCATTCGCAAAAGTGCGAAATGACTGGTTTTCATCCTCGAGGTTTTGATCATCGAGCGGAATTAAACCGAAGCAAAAGATATTCAAAAAGGCTGTCCGATGGTGTAGTGGTTAGGACGCTGGCTGCTACTCGCCTGCTGCTTGAAAAGGCAGCGGGCACGAATCCTGCGCAAGTAGGATTTTTTTCCAAGGTTGCCCGGCCCCCTGTTTATGTGGTTTGAGGAGACCGCGCAATCTCAGCGTTCCGTCCTTTGGAAGGGAGGTTAAACCGTTGGCCCCCTTGGCGTTCTTCGTTAAGAGTAGGCTAATGCCGGCACCGGGTTTCTCTTCTCCCTTGCCATCCAGCTATTCATTGCACTACCTCTTATTGTTAGATACCCATTGCGCGTAAGCAAGAGGCGAATCAGCTGGGAACATACATTAGTATGTGACCATTGAGTACAAGGAAGGGCTATGGATGGAGAGAGAAAGAAAGGGAGAGAGAGGAAGAGAGTAACAGAAATGGGATTTGTCCGGAATAAATTGAAAAAATGTGAGAAGAGATGTGCGACGTTTGAGTGCCAAGGTGATCAGATGTAAATGACCTCTCGGGTCGAAAATCATGCATGGATTGGAAGCGTGGGAGGTTGCGAAATCGGAAGAAGGCGGGACGACGGCGGAAAAAATGTTACGTCGCAGAGAGTGCGAAAGGAAGGAATGCCTGGACTGGTTTGACAGGAAGGGATTTCGACCGCGTCGCAATTACCGCATTTGTCAGATTAAAGGGCGACCTCGAATATAAGGCGACCCTCCTATTTCAGTAGCCACGCGGAAGAAAAAAATTCGGGGTAATGATACTAAATTTTTATTTCAAAATACCTGATTGGTTGCACTTAATTTCCAATGTGAATATTATTATGCGATAAGATTGTCGTATAATTATGATAAAACTTACATTTATTGGCTTCCAGCGATCTACATTAAATTATTAGTTTTATTTCTGAAAACTTTTAATACGGGACGAAGACATAAGCGCCATAATGCAGGAGAAATTTGGCAGCTGCGCGCGCCATAAGCGAGATACTGTCTTCTAAGGGTGGAATAGTATATAGGAAATAGAGGGTTGAACTTAAGTGGTGGTGAGAGGGAGAACAGGAACAGAAGATATCTTTGGTCGCGATTATAAGGCGAGTATGAACTTTACGGCTTACATTTTTGAAATAAAACATCGCCTTATAATCGAGCAAATACGATATTTATCATATCGAAAGAAAGTTTTTGATTAAAAATTTCGCTGTTATTAGACTTCATGCATTTGTTTTCCGTTTCAAATACTCAATCTTTCTTTTACGTGCTCGTGGAAAAGGCATTTATCGTTGTTTTCTTCCTGTAGGTGATTGTTTAGGTCGTGCAGGACCTTTTGGGATTATTTAATTCGTGGTTGTCCAATGCAACATTAATTCTTCATCAAATACCTAGATTACATAGATTAAAACGATACGCTCTCGCTATGGCCCAAAAAATCTTGCATTTTATATGTCAATGAAGCTACGCGGACATCACGGTACATAACGTCATCGATCTGAGTTCTTCTACGTTAAGTGTTTTATTAGATTTTATTGGGTTGAAAGGATTTGTTAGGCTTGCGCCTATTTTGCGTTAAAATACATTTATAAAAATCGAAATAACTATCAGTTAAATAATTACGGGGGAAGGCGTACTGCTACATTTCCGCTTCTTTTTCTCTCGAGGAACCGAAATATTCCGAATCTTTACATAGCTTCGAGAGGATTTTTGTTTTAAATTTTATTATTATGATATCGAATTTCTTTGCTTCGTAAAAGGTTCGAACACTTTCCATTAACGACACTTTTTTAACCGACTTTCTTCGAGAAAAACGTTTTCGCAGAAAAGAAAGTATTTTATTACGTATTTACAATTCAAATTAGGTGTCGCAGTCGTTCGATCTCTCCTAATTTGCATTAACAAAATATTCACACCGTAAAACTTTTGAGTCCTAGTTAACCTAATCCTAGGTTATCATTCTAGGATAAAACGCATATATATATATATATATATATATATATATATATATAGTTGTCTCTCTCCTGTGCTGACGAAGGGATCGTCCCCGAAAGCTTCTGTGTTTTTTGTGTTTATTTTACGTGTGTCACTTCGACACCCCCAGCAGCTCGCCAACCTGAAGTCATCTTATTGGTGAGTGCTCACTGGGCTTCCTTATCCCAACAACTTGTTGCCATCCATTTATCCCATTTACCTTTCCTCTTCCGTAAGCACACACACACACACACACACACATATACACATTACGTTAAACGAAGTAATTTATTTTTTCTTTATGTTTACCGTGCACATATAATTTCAGAGCCAAATCGCTCTGGGAACCTCGTGAATGGTATTCGTCGGTGAGAGTGATCAATATCTGAAAAGGCTGTCAAGTAGCTTTTCGTTTCTCTCCTTATAACCAGTTATTCTCCTTCTCTCTCACTCAGCTTGAAATGTGCGTCGCTTTTGAGCTGTGGCTGTTGACAGACTTTTGTTACCTACTTTTTCAATCTTTTCTTGTTTTGAGATTTTAAATTATGTTATTCTGGGTAGGACTAAAATGCTACCAGCGGTAAAAACGCAAATAATTCTACAGGTTTACTCGTGATGACGATGAATGTGAAACCCCTATTCCTATGCGTCAGGGCGATTCGATGGAAGATTTGGTATTTTCGGAAAATGGCATCGCGCTCCAACTTCATTCAATTAAGCCAAATAAATCTCCTGGACCGGAGGAAATTCCCGCGCGTGTAATGAAAGAATTAGCTGCTGAAATCGCGCCGTATTTGAAAATTATATTCGAGAAATCCATTAGAGAAGGAGTAAATTCCTAAAGATTGGAAGGTGGCACATGTTACGCCCATCCATAAGAGTGGCGACAGAGAGAACCCCGAAAATTATAGGCCGATATCCTTAACTTCATTATCGTGCAAGATACTTGAGCACATAGTCTTTAGCTCTGTAATGCGCTATTTAGATAGTCATTCATTGCTTAGCGGATGCCAACACGGATTCCGGAGAGGTAGATCATGCGAAACGCAGCTCGGCCTGTTCGTGGACGATTTGTTGCGATGCGGAGAGAAAAATACTCAGGTCAATGCCATATTCATTGATTTCAGGAAGGCGTTCGATAAAGTATCTCATAGGAAATTAATTGCGAAGTTAGGACAATGTGGTATCAATTCGAAAGTTGTCGGTTGGGTGAGAGACTTCCTCTCGAATAGGGAACAGATAGTTGTCATCGATGGGAAATACTCGTCCCCCGTTAAAGTTGCTTCGGGTGTTCCTCAGGGAAGTGTATTGGGCCCTCTGCTCTTCTTAATCTATGTAAATGATATGTGCTCGGTTGTTCGTAGTAAAATTAGGCTTTTCGCCGATGACACCGTTCTATATAAAGAAATAAAAAATCAGGAGGACCATCAGTCTCTGTGTGAAGACTTAAGAGCCATTTCAGCGTGGTGCAAAGAATGGCAAATCGAAATTAATTATACTAAATGTGCCGCAGTCACGTTCTGGAAAAGTAAGATCAAAGATTTAGGTTTCGAATATAAAATAGATGAAATGAGTATTCGACAAGCTGAGTATGTAAAATATTTAGGATTAACCATTTATCGAGATCTTTCGTGGGACATGCACATTCGTCGAGTTATAGGCGCGGCCAACAAGAAACTGGCATTCATAGGTAGAATAGTACGGAACACTACAGAGAAAGTACGCGAAACATGCTACTTATCACTGGTAAGACCACAAGTGGAATACGCAGCGAGCATATGGGATCCGTACGAGAAGGGACACATAATTCAACTAGAAAGAGTACAGCGCAGAGCAGCCAGATTTGTAAAACAAAAGTACGAACATAAGGAAAGCGTCACCTCTTTATTGAGCGATTTGAACTGGGTATCACTGGGGGACCGTAGATTGCACTCAAGGTTGAAACTTCTAGAGAAATATAGGTCAGAATGTCTAAAAGAGGAGGTAGTGGGAATAATTGTGGCACCGACGTATATAGGTAGAAATGATCGAGACGATAAAATACGTGAGATCGATTGTAGGACGGAGCGTTATCTAGGCTCGTTCTTTCCGAGGACAATAAGAGATCACAATAGGAAATTTCGAATTGCGTTAGACAATCTTTAGGTAGGATTTGGTGCATTGCACCCCCTGCCACCCACCAACTTGGTGAATTGCAGGGTAACTTGTAGATGTAGATGTAGATGTAGAATGCCGAGCACGTTTCTCGATAATGGATTGTTTAATAAGCAACATTTAAACATCCTGTGTTGATTTCCGCGTATATGTTACGGGAAAAAGCAGCACCTGGACTGGAACACACGCTCTTCGGATAAAATTTAGTCAGTAATTATACCAATAAAGCAGAAAGTTTTTATGCCAGCCCGCTAAAGTCTAGGGCACTTCTGATTTACCTAGAAGGTTGAAATTTTGAATGTTGGTACCTTTCCGAAATCCATCGAAGGGAAAAATCCGAAAACTTCATATTTATTAGGCTGGTTTCCAAAGGAAACATAACCCTATGCCTGTATACCTATGTGTGTGTGTGTGTGTCCCCTATTAACAACTTTTGCGCCAATGGACCGATTTTCATGAAGCTTGGTATGAGGCTCGTGCTGCCAGGACCCACCTCCGGGCTATATTTTATTTGGCGAAGATTGAAGTCCCGGGTTCGATTCCAGGAATGTTTTTTTCCTATTTTACATAGGAAATCTCAAATCTATCGTGCAGAGATGTTTTTTTTTAATACTTTCAAATATCTTAAAATTGTGATAACGGAGCGAGGGTTGTACTGTTCTAAGGGGAAAAGAATGTGGATTGTAATTCTTACCACGGATTTTTTATAATTGATCGTATTTTCTTGAATTTATATTAAAACAGCGTTTTTGCGTTTTAAATCGCATTTTACCGGATTGTTACCTTGGAGACGATTATTGCCCAACTCGGCTTGAGCATAGACGAGAGAACAAATGGGTTATGTTCTTTTCCTCTTGACTACCCTTCAGTAACGTACAGTTGATCCATACATATTAGCGAAAAACAGTAACATTTATCAAATTCGTTAATTTAAAATAATGCATGCCAAATATAATGTCAGAAAGATATTTTACATTGCTTTTAGTGAAGGCTTCTTATTTCCGTGTGGTCACCACGCTGGTCAATTGGTGGACTGACAGCAGTTTCGCCGACCTTCCTGTCGGCGTCTTCAGGTCGACGTGGCGACCATCCGGAAATATTAAGCCTTCAAGTCAATACCACGGAAGTCTTCGAACGAATTTCTTTTAGTATTTTCAACCTGATAATGGCTCTATTAATTTGCTTTCCAATTTTTCTCTATCATTGATAAACTATGAATTTCAAATGGTATTTATGGTACGAGAATTCCTTGGGATGACTGACACATACTGAAACATTTCCTGCCAATATAAGTAATCAATTCGGATCCTCAACTTTGGAAAACCAGCCTTCATTAGTTCTGGTTTGGACTTTATGTTAGTTTAAGTAAGACAAGAAATTTTTTAGTCGTAAAAAATATTGTAATAAGTGAACAAGATGGGCGACTAGTCTCGTACGATAAAATGTTCATTTCAGGTAATTGTAATTGGAACTCATTATAAGATACAAGAAAGGTACCACAAGTATCAAATTTTGAAAAATTAAGTACTTTTCATAGGTATCTCTAATGGACGTAACAATGTTATAAATCACTTTTAGAATCTACTTTTGGCGAATCGCTACTGAAGACAAAATCTGCATCTAGTTTTTAGGCGCGCCTGTTAGCTTATGTTTGTCCGTCCGTCTGTCCGTCGTTCGTTCTCGGCTTCTACCAAACGGATTTTTATAAGATTTGATATTTAGGACATACTGTCAAATACAATAAGAAAATCACATAAATAAATCACGTAAGCCAATCAGGGATACCATTTTACGGGTGACAAAAAACGAACTTTTCGTTTTATCTCGTAAATTTTTGGTCATATCGAAATAGTTTTCAAATAAACTCGTAGAAATAGTAATGTAGAGTGTTCCTTTTCCTATAGGTGCATTTTATCGTAGGAGTAGCCGTTATCAATAAAATCGAACAAGAAAGTCATAATTCGCTTTGAACATAGAAAAATTCAAGCATAGTTAGCTATCTAATTGTTGTCAACATAAATAATCGCATTGGTTATTGGAGTAAATAAGATCTGCTAAAATTACAAAATACCTTTAATTCCTTACGTGTGCATGACCGATTTTGCAACCGGAAGGAAATTGATTACCTACGACGAAGAAAAGAACGTAAATGTAAATATTACAACTATTGATCTTAAGTGAGGTATGTTTGAAATAATTTTCGATTGCTTGGTTGTATAAAACTGATTAGAAAATAAATCGGGAAATAAAAGTTGAATATTTCCCTCGCATCATTTCTGATGATATATTGCTTTGCAGCATTTAGTCTTTAAAATTACATAATAAGTTTATTGGTGCACCGACTGAGGGGGGCGAAGACATTTTTAATAGACAGAGATATAATCAGGTCGTGGTGCTTTGCTGTTTTATGGTGTGTGTTCGGTCAAATTATATCGTATAGTTTCAAATACTCCATCGCACGAAACGCGCCTATTTGTGATACACTCAGAGCCGTCTGAAAGGGGGGGGAGCTGGGTGGGCAATCGCCCAGGGCCCCGCGCCTATGAGGACCTCGCGTCTATGAGTAGCTATAGTAGAAATTGTATTCGAGAAATTGTCTCGAGAAGAGGAGAAAGGTGCTCGTTTACTCGTATACTGTTTATATATACTCGTATGCTTTTCTCATTAATTTCCAATTACTAAATTTAGAAAAATAAATATGTAATATATAATTTACATTTCCTAGATATATTTACCTTTTAAAGTCGGAACCTTCACCAAAACTGCCAAAACAACACTTTCCGCTAAATCTCCAAATTCAAGTACACATGTTTATCTTCAGATGTTACGTCTATCGCCAAGTGAATTCTCATTGGATATCCGTGTACGTGTAAGAGATGAAAGTTGACCATCAAATGGATTTTGTTGGTGACACATCATTATATACTTAGTCTGAGAGAATTTGTGTATTTTGTGAACTGAACCCTGGATACTTAGTGTGAAAATTCGTAAGCTCAATCACAAATTCTTTATTATTTATTACTGTTCTCTGTTTGATGATCAGATTTGAAATTTATTATTATTGTTTCTGTACAGACTAACATAAACTTGAAAACAATAATAAAATTGTAATTAAATGAGAAATTTGATTTGTATAAATAGGGGGCCCCGCGGCAACCCTCTCGCCCGGAGCCCCGCGTGTCTTAGAGACGGCTCTGGATACACTGTACACTTTCCTAACTTGTTTATAACCTTGTAATGGCTATTGGAGATATGGAAGACAAGTACTTAATTTTTCAATTTCCTCTACTTGAGCGCTTATTCTGGAATTTGTTATCGCCATAAGACGCGATTGATAATTTTCTAGTGGGCCGTAATAACGCATTAAAGATCTTCCCCTTTCAACAAGAATTCACCTGCTTTTTAGCAGTTCTCGATCACGTTCTTGCGTAATCCTAATCTCAAGGCCATCAACCTCACACTTTGTCACTGGAATGGATCGGTTAAAAAAAGAAAAAAACTACAGCTATGCTACGTGCGAAACGGTACTGTGATAAAAGAAATGGCCCCGGGTTGTTTTTGCCTGTTGTGACTTGGGCTCTAAGCCTTGGCAGTGAATTTCCGGCCCTCTCTCATTCTCTCTCTACCTCTACATAGATTAATTTGAGGCTACGTAATATCTTGATTGAAGGACGGGAGAGGGAAATGGAAGGGAAAATATGAGATAAAAAGGGAAATTGGGAGATGTATTAAGCAAAGAAATAGAGCAAGGGATATGTTGAAAAATGTAAGAGAGAGAGAGAGAGGGAGGGAATTAGGGAAAGAGGAAGGGGAGGAGAGGAAGGAAGGACATCGCAAATGAAGGGGGAGATGAATGGAGAAGAGGCGGGAGAGGGAGAGAGAGAGAGAGCGAGGAGGGGGAGCAGGGAGCAAGAGAGGCAGTGAGAGAAAGAGGGAGATGTGGAGGAAGTGTGTGGGAAGGGAAGGAGATGAGGAGGGATAACAGGGGAAGGAAGGTGAGAAGAATGCAGTCATATACCCCGTTTAACGCTAAAGATGGGTTCCTGAAAACGAGAGCGCTAAATGAATCAGCGTTATGTGGGGTCATTTTAGTGTAGTAATTACAGAGATGCATTCTTGAAATCGTAATTTATTACCTATTTTAAAAATATTAGTGTAGTCGCTCTTCTCTAGCGTAAATAATTAATCCTTAAATGCGCAATGTAGCAGGTCTGCTACTGACCAGAATTCCTCTAATAAAATAACGGTCGCAGCTTTTTTCCATTTTCTCCCACTGTAAGAAATTCCGCACATCCTCCCCTTGTAATAAGCGCCAAATACCACAAATAGGCGTCAAATTCCGTGGCATATATGTAAAAAAAAAACCATGCGTTGCTCTGCAATCTGAGACCGTGGTGTTTCTGCTGTTGTTCGTTTGATGATTTCGGCAACTGTTTTCAGTTATTTTGGCTGAAAATTTCCTGCAACGAAAATGTTCAATAAAATCAAATCACATGTTTTGTATTTTTTAATTATTTTTTCCATAGCGTAACACTTTAGAACTTAAAAATGTTAAATATGGAATTTGGCGATGATCTGGTGATTAGTTCTCGAGTTAAGAGTGCCCACAAAAACGTACGGAGAAAGTAAAAATTGGTCCGAGAATAAAGCGCGTTATAACGAATCAGCGTTGTACGGGGCAGCGTTAAACGGCGTGTTACTGTATAGGTAGGGGAAGGGTGAAGCGACTGAAGTAAGAAACTAACGAGGCGAAGTGGAGGTATTTCGTAAAATACGCACTCAACGGTTGACGGATACGCGACATTCGTTCTTGGAACGCGGAAAATTTTTAATTTATGGTAATTAACGGCAATTATATAGCAATTGTCCAGCTTCTATCTACGTATAAATTACGCATTCGCCAATCAATGGATTTAAGTGGAGCTTTAAGTAGGTTAGAACTGTTACAGCTTTTCATTTAAGATTCCCTCTATTAAAGTCAAGTGAAACTGAAACTCGCTAGTTGATTGGAAAGGGCATTTAATAATATTTATCGTAAACTCTCAAGAAGCAATAAAAGCCTTTCACAACGAACTGATTCAGAGCGGCAATAAGGAATCATAAATTCCGCAGCAAGACGCGAACCAGCGTTAGGGGGAATACATTCCGCCTGCTCTGAATTTTCATATTGAAAGATACGTATACGATGATGGATGTTGATAGACAGGAGACATAGTTTCGGCCTCATTTTTGCGACATGTGATTGTTATTTCTGTAAATAGTCCTCCATAATACTCCTCAAAAAATTAAACCAAACGTATAAATGAATTTTACATTTTTGGATCGGATATCTATTATGAACATCTGTATTCTACGTATTATGAATTGATTATCCTTTAGAAATACTTACGAAGTTATAAGGTTTCCGCCGTGATCTTAAATTCTCTAAGATTTGTGAAGCTAACAATAAGTATTGAATTTTAAATCAGAAGAAGACTTTTCCGGTCAAATTTTTATCTAAAGAATCGTATGCCTTTGAGAATGTGTTAAATTTAAGTACTACAGCTAGTTGGCATTCAAAGGCTCTTCATTGGTACGTTTAGACATAATCGTGAAGTTATTAATTGAAAACAATAAAAATGTTACTAATTGGTATTCAGAATTTTGCTCTTAAATTTGCAAAGACGAACCAGTCAACGAACTACTTGTAGAAGAATAATTTCGTCAAAAAATCAGACAATAAATCATTTTAACGTGAAAAAAATATGTAACACAACAGGTTTTGATCTGGTGACGATAATTACCCGTCGAGACCGGTCGCGTTTAAACAAATTTTTCATGAAAAATTCGGTAAAATTTAATTACAATTCACATACTTTTCGTAAGTTACGGTTATTTTATTCTGATCAAGATAGATGTACGTGTGCCCAGGTAGTGTTTATGTGGCCTCCCTCAAACCATATAAAATTATCAAAATATTCCTGGAAAGCAACTCAAAACTTGTTTTACTACCAAGGTTTAGATAAAAAATGATATTTTTTATGTTTATGGCAGTAATGACACCAGTCAAATAAAAAGATGCCTTATTTCATTAACTATCTGAACTTAAGTTTATATTTTGTTTTTGTTGTTACAATGTTGCGATGAAATCATTACTTAAATTATAATTAAATTATGAATTATTGTTTTATTTACAGAATAGGTTGAAACGCTATTCAACAAATCTGTTTTACACGTGCTTATGCATATAAAAATATATATTCTAGTTTTAATGTTTTTTGATTAGCGAATTATTTTTGAGGTTTGATGTTTTAAATTTGAGAAGTCATTTCATTAACTCATATCTTTTATTGTAAAATCTTGTTCGAATCAGCGTTACATATTTCCTAACAAAAATGCACGTAATAAGATAACGCATTTAAATTCCAGCTCGAATAACGCGCAGCTTTAGACAGAAACTTTGTTTTCTCGTCTCGTTACGAGACACTAGGTAAAGTTAACCCTTCGAGGTCCAATTTTTTCTCCTCTGATTGCCTCCCTAGTTCCATTTAATTTTCCCAAAACTGAAAAATATGCAAAATTTTATTTCATCCAATCTAATTTAGTTTACAAATATTTAGGTACAGTTTTTTTAGAACACTAGCCTTATACATAACGACATTTTCTGCTAGCAGACGCCATTGCAGTCCAATGTGAACACTTGGATAAAAGTATTATTTTCGCAAGCAAAAAGTTGAAAATTGGTTAGCAGGTGGAATTACCATACAGAAGAATCTACAGAGATTGGACATACGTATAAAGCCTGCTGCGGCCATTTTTTGTCCAACACCCTAAAAAAAATTTCTGCATGTCGCAATTATTCCGACATGGGACCGGAACTGAAAATAATGAATTCAGAATTATTCAAACGGAGAGCCACAAGTGGTTAAGGCTTATCTATTAAATACAGCCTGCATGATGCCTGACGTCATGGGCGTCCGCTGGGAGGGGGGGGGGGCAAAGGGGGTAATTGTCCCCCTCTGGATCAGGCCTGTATCAAGGGAAACAGCCATTGATGTCTGATTAGGCCAGGGGATTAAAGCGGTCATTTTTCTGAGGTCAGTCAAGCAGGTGGGAACCCCCTGCTATATGCTTGGAACAGACCGCTAAAATATTAAGCCCACCAAACCCGACCCGCTTGCCCCCCCCCCCCCCCCGGAAAATTTCCAGCGGACGCCCATACCTGCCGTACAGGCCACGTTTACCTCATTACAACCAAAAACAAAAATTTGAGCTTACGCGATAGAACTGATATGGCCGAGCCCAACCTCCTTACTTGCTTCCTCATGCTGTTGTATTCCACTTTTGGTAAGGTCCACACATTTTTACTATCAAAGTTTGCTACGCCAAACGCCTTCGGAGAATCAAATTATATCCCAGTGAAATATAATATCCCAACCGCCACTAGTTCGCTCTAGTGCCAAGGTTGTCCCACCCACCACCAATTCATTTTTAAATAGTAGATTTAAAAGAAGCAGAAGGCTCACAAAATCATGTTTTCCAATGAGCATGCTCGGAAAAAAGAATATTGAAAGCGTGCGGCGACCGATTCGAAAGCGCTCTTTCGGATGTCGTCTGTCATACGAGCCTTATGTAAACAAGATTGAAATTCAAAGTGAAGTGTTTGGAAGGGGAAGATTGGGGAATCAGCGAAAAACGCCGGAGAAAGCACACGGAAAAATCTGTGCAATGTATATTGAACCGATTTTTGTACAGGACGTTCAGATTCTATTTTTCTATCTATTATAGCGAAAAATCTGGCCAATTCGTGCTTTAAAGGACTTTTGCGATAAAATATACCGCCTAAGTTTTTCGGTGAGTAATACCGATTGAGCTAATTCGGCTGGAATAAAGAGGGTATTTTACATAATCTTTCCCGAGAAACACTCTTGAGTAACAACGTAAAAATATTTAAATTTTCTGAAGTATACGAGCTAAATTACTAGCACCTGCTAATTAATTTCGTTGAAAGGGGAACATGGTGATTGGTCGATATTCAAAAAGCGACTACTTAAGACATTTATTTATTTTATTATTGAATTAATAATCTGTTAAGTAAATATAATAATACCTATATGTATTACCAAGTGATGTGTAGCCCAACGCTTATCTATAATTCACATATTTGGACTCTTACAGATATTATTAAAGGCCTATATTAAGTTATTACATAGAATATTATTTTACTACTCATTAAAATAAAAAAAATCTCGGCAAAGTGTCCCAGGTTTGATTCCATTTTCCTCATTTGGTTAACTCAAGAATGAGTGTGATTTATTTTATGTGCACTTTAAAACTATTTACAATTGAGATAGAAACTCGGAATTTAAACGGACGGGCGGAAAAAAAGAAAATTTATCATTTCAGTCAAGAAAATTTTAACCGACTTCGAATCAGCTAATAAATTATGACTTCATGCATTTTTGCTGTATTTATGCTCTCCAGTTGATTTCTCTTACCTTGTATCTAAGGACGAGTGAGCAAAATAATAATTAATTTACAACAATAATTAATTTACACCGCTATAGAAACTGAATATAATAAATATGATTAATTATAAACGTGAATAAAGATTTTGAGTCACCAAAAGTCGATTAACCGTCCTGCGTTTTATGTTTTTATTTATCTATTGTGCCTCTGAGGAAACTGGCTCTGAACGCGTAGTATGAAATGCAGTCACGTGCCATTGTGTAGTTATTATCGCTAAAAATTGTTTTCAACTTGTCAATACAGTTATCACTCGTATGGACTGTAAAGTCTGCCTACATTTGGCCAGCGCTATTAAAAAGATCAAGCTATTGGTTTAAATGTGTTTTACCGAGTAACACAAGCCAAAGGCCCCCTTCGTGGTAGTAAACGCGATAAAAACAAATGGAAGGTTTACTAAACTTATAAACGAGCTGCTGATAGATGCCAATTACGCGAGTCCGCCGCCTTATGGCAGCGGTTCAAACCTTTATTCCGTCGAGAAACAAATGAGGATCGATGCTCACGTACGCGACACACGGACACTACAATCAGTCGAAATAAAAAAGCGGAGGAGTAGTTTGTAAGTTTGTAATAATGAAGAGTTAAAGCATTTTATTGCTTCTAAAAATTGCTCGAGAAAACGGCAAAATTTATTGTACTTTTTACGAGCCTTGATTAAAATGTTCGACGATACACCAGTTGAGACCCGCTTCCTCAGGGAATTCGATATTTCATAGTTCTTGTATTGCGGCTAAAACTTTATTCATCGACAATGAAGAGAATTTTTGGGTACAATAATAGTATCGCATGGTTCATTCCAAACTAATTAGTTATAAATACTTCGTTTAGAATATTTTCGGGTTTAATTTCCATCATTAACGTGTAAAGTTGCTTATTTTGTGTATTAGTCAACAATTTCCCGTATTTAAGAGTGCTTATTCGAAAGGGAAAGTATTTATATGCGGGCAATTTAATCAATTACGCAAATTAATCGAATATCCGTGACTTCAGACATTTCATTAAAATGCCACGTAATATTGCGCGTGGATACGAGCTTCACATGAAATGCTCATAAGTTTTTTCCATAGCAGTCAATCCGATCTCAGAGCGTTGATTTCTCAGTCGTTGATAGAAATGTAACTTGCCTGGTCTGACAAAAAATTTCATGACACTTAAGAAAGTAATGCCATAATTTTAACGTGAATAACAAAAGGTGCAACCTGTTACGAAGGAAAAAGTATCGATTCATTTTGAACGGAATAGTTGAATATAAAACAATGGTTCGACGATTAGATCAATCGCAAAAAAACTCGAAAAGATAAGTGCGATATGACAAATTATCCTATCATCTTGGATTCGAGGATACGGGAATGATTTAGTACGTATATCATAGTGAAGATTTAGATTCTTCGAAAAGCTTGCGCCTGACAATTCGTGTAAATACTTTTTAGCTGTTCTTTACAAAAAGTAAAAAAAAAGAACGCCTTATGGTCAGGTCGTGTCCGTCCGTCCGCATGTTTCATCTCCGAAACTACTGGGTGGGTATTCATGAAATTTGGACAAGAAAATAAGAGAATGATATAAATGGTTCACGTGACCTAATCGGGAGTGCCACTTTGCTGGTGACAAAAAAGAACTTTCTTCATATCTCGTAAAATATGAATTATAACTAAAAAACCTTCGAACAAAATTGTAGAACGGGTGAAATAGGTAGCATATGTTTTGTTCGGTACATTTTCATCGATTAAATAGCCGATTTCAAGAAAATCAAACGAGCAAGTCGCAATTCACTTCGAACTGAGAAATTCTTTCCCGTGTTCTTTAATTTTTGCCAACGAAAACAATCTTCGCGGTAGCTGAAGTAAGAAATATCTGGTCTAAATAACTAATTAATTTAATTTTTTTCATGCGCACGCAAAATTTGGTAAATGAAGGCAAATGGATTATTTACGACGATGAAATTAACGTAAATATGTCATTTTCCTTACTATACACAGCATCTGTAAGAGAAACGGAATGTGTAATTTACGACGAAGGAATGAAGTTGAACATAAAGGTTATATTACTGCTATTTGAATGAGGTAAATTTTAAATTTTTAAAAATAATTATCGAATGTTTTATTAATTACAAACGATTAGGAAATAAGTCGGCGAATCAAAAATTTGATATTTCCTTGGCATCGCTACTGTCATATCATTTTTCAGTTCTTAGACATTGGGTCGAGTGAATAAAAATTAAGCAAACCCTTAAAGCAAAAGTATTTGCTAAAAGCATAACCAAATGCTAAAAGTGTGAAAAAAAGTTTGCTTTTACTTATAAGCATTTGCTACTCAGTTTTAAGCAAATGCTTCTATTTTACGGAAAAAAGCACTTTAAAATTCATCCCTCTCTTGTTTTTGTTTACATTTGAAGTATTAGTTGAATGTCAAACTAGCAACAAATATATTGGGTAATATTTTAAGAAATGTTCATTAATTAATTTTCTTTAACTGTTTCTTTTAAAACCGAATTCGATAGTATCACAAATTATGGGTACATTTTATTCAATTAGTTAAACTTAAAACAAATAGTACAAGCATTCATTGCAGGAAATGTAGGGCCTATTATCATTCTCCAAGAAACAGATTTTTAATAGACTTCAGGGAAATGATATAAATTTTTAAAACCGTTGGTTGTTGAAACTCGTATTTTCTGTATTTTTAATTTTTCGTGTCACCATAAACTCTGTCAAATCAATTTATATCTAGGCTCAGTTATCATGAAAATAGAGTACTTCAAAATATCTTAGCAAGCCTTTTTACTCACTTAAATAATATAGGCATATGCTCAAAGCATTAAGCAAAAGCTCGATTTTATCCACACAATTTTAAGCAAATGCTTAAAAAAAACCATAAAAATAAGCAAATGCTTATTCTTTTTAGCAAAATAAAATGCTATATTTTTTATTTGCCTCAAATCAAGCATTTCCTTAAAAAATTATAGAAATCTTAAGCATAAGCATTTGCTTATTTTTTATTCACTCGACCCATTATACTAAGCAACTAAGCCATTCATATTTATCTTTTTGACATGATTGCATAGATCGTAAAAAACGCCTCTGCCTCGCATGTATGCACGGATGATGTGCGTGTCTTTCCTCTCTTGTTTAAGAAAAATATTTCATAGAAAATCCTAAAATAAAGATTTTTATATCGGTAACATTTGTTCGTCACCAAAATTTTGCTTTTCATGAGGATTTAGCGTGAGTTAGGCACTGACAAAACTTCATTTGGCAAAACGATAAATTAAAATTTTATTCTCGTATGCCACATTAAATAAGTATCATGCATATTTCGGGGAATTGGGCGTTTTTTTCTCAAACTGATGCATTGTTTCCAGGAATTTTCCCGAAACACGCAGCTTAAACAAGCAAATAAACGAGTTATTTGAATTAGGCGTCATTGAAACAAGTTTTCGTTTCATTTTGGAGGAATTCGAGCTCATTAACACATCCCTTATCTGGAAATTTCTCGCAATCAACAACTGGCGAGGAAAAACAAAATTAATGTTTTCAAATGTATTTTGTTTCCTACTAAACGGAAAATTTCGAAGTTATAATCATAACGAATTATTTTTGACACATAAAACGGATAATGCCAAAAGTATAATTTTAGTGAATTAATTTTAATTTGTAAAATATTCGAAGCTAGTTATAACTCGATCGTTTATCAGTTAGAGGCCTATTCTGCTTCAATTAAATTTAAAATTTTCGATTTCTGATCCAAAGCAGCTACGTAGTGTTCAAGAAAAGTTTTCTCTTCCCAAAAATTTTCAAGAGTTACACCACGCATTTCTTTCTCTTAATTTTTTCTATAAATAAAATTTAGAAAAAATAATTATCGATCGTATCTTATATCCAACTGATTATAAAGGTAACTAATAAAGCCGTAAAATTAGCAAATAAATCATGTATGCGTAGCAGCTGCCCCCAATGAAATTCGTCTGGGTTTTTAAAAACTTGAACTTACGAACGACTGGATACGTCTAAAATAATCTAGTTTATTCAGTTCTTTCATGGCGACAGACGTTGCCCAATTAACTTTTTTATTCGGGTAGAACAGTAGAGTAGCTAAAAATATTCGTTCATATTAACTTAGAGCTATTTTTCGTTTTTTCTAAGAAATATTCGGACAGAATAACACTTTAAAATCAAACGCTCTCATAGACTAATGCAGTGCGGATCGTGTTCGATTTACGGGCAAGAACACGCTTCAGCTTGTCTTTGTCGGAATCAGACATAGATCGAATTCTACGAGCCTTAAATGTTTATCGAAAGTATAAACTATCTTAACCAGAGATCGGCAACTTTTTTACGAGAAGAGTCACTTCTTCAAATTATGTATGACACGCGACATAAGAAGAGGCAAAGTCGTTGGCTCTAAATCAGGACATTTTTACTTTCCCCATATACGTAGTATGAGAAAGTATTGTTTTCATGAAAAAATCGAACTCTAGATTTCAACGGTAATATATGTTTTAAGGTTCCCTGAACACGTTCTGACTAGTTTCGCGATTATGTCTGTGTCTGTCTGTCGGTCTGTATATGATAGATTTTTGTGGGCGCTCTAACTCAAAAACTATTAATCAGGTCAACGCAAAATTTTACATTTAAAATTTTTATAAAAGTCAGAAGAACTGATTAGTTTTTGGTAAAAATCGGACGACCGGAAGTGGGTGTTCACTCTTGTCACATACGTTATTTTGAAATATTTGCTTAAATATTTTATAAATGTAATGGAATAAAAGTTGTAGGAAATTTCATTTTCTACAACCTTTCTTTGATACATTTTTCCATATAATGCATTGTTTAGGAGATATCTTATATTTTTAGCTGCCTCCACCATGCCACCTACCGAAGACTATTGTTAACAATTGACGCTTAGTTGCGTCTTAGGAACGCTCCTTTTTCTTTTCTTAATTGTCAACTGGAAGTAAATATTGACAACGATCCCAGAGCTAACAACATGTAATTTGCCATATAAATATGGAGAAAGTCATGTGTTGCCCACATCAGTTTATTAAACCTATTTTTCCAAAAAATGGAAAGTATTCTTATGAGATCGCCTCGGTGCCCGTGTGTGTGTGTCCCCCTCCCCCCCCCCTAGTATCTTCTTCATGAATGGACCGATTTCCATGAAACTTGGTGTAAGGCTAGTGCTCTCGGAGACTACCTCGGAGCCATAATTTATATTCCGAATTTACAGGTCCACAGTTCGATTCCAGGAGAGTTCTTTCCCCATTTGATTTACATTCATTCTATTGTTCTGTCTTACGAAAGGCTCTACCAATTCATTGACATATATACATACATGGTGTGGCGGTTTCCCGCTGCATTCCACACTGGTCACACACTCAGAATGGAGGAGGGAAACCCAGTGTCGGCATTTGCCTACTCTTTGCGAAGAGCACCAAGGGGGGCAACTGTTTAACATCCCTTCCGAAGAACAGAGCGTTGACTTTTGCGCGGTCTCCTCAAACCGCACAAGTAGGGGAACGGGCGACCTCGGAAAAAATCCCACAGCATTCGTGTCCAGTGCCGCTTTCAGGCCAACGCCCTTATCACTACACCACCGAAACCCCCTGATTTACATGGGTAATCTAAAATCTGTCATGCAGAGAGTTTTTCTTTTGCATTTTAAAATACTTTAGAATTATGATATCGGAGTGGGATTTGTACTATTCTAAGAGGAAAAAGTGAAGATTCATATTCTTATCACACAATTTTGATTTTCGATCGTATTTGTTTCGGCGTTTTAAAAGCCACTTTTTCGATTTGTTGCTATGGTGATGATTATTGCCGAACTCGGCTGAAGCGCATAGCCGAGTGCACATTCCAGCCGTGTGTCGATTCATACCTATCGAGTTTCGTCATTTGTGTACACATCGAGAGACAATTACAACCAAAGTCTTCGTTTCTCTCTCTCTCTCTTCTTCTCTCGGCCGCAATGAGCTCTACGAAGCGAGAAAATATATCTTTCCAAGGAAGTTAACCTTGGAAGACACAACTCCTCCCTCGGGCAGTCATTACAATTCAAAATCGTCGCCACTCAGAGAATTTGCCCCTCCTTACAAAAACGTAATAAGAAAGGGGGAGATTTAAATACATTCCGTCCAGATAGTATCTCACTTCCTGGTGTCTCGGAGAAATTTTCCGAGCGTTATATTGCAGAAAACCGTGGATTCAAGGGCTGCGTTTCGATCGGGTGGCCTAGTTCAACACGTTTAAAGGGCATTGGAAAGCTAGTTAAAACTGCTAGTTGACTGTGCAGGCTTTTCAGGTGATACGCACAAGGAGG
Organism: Tanypteryx hageni; assembly: GCA_028673005.1. NCBI lineage: Eukaryota > Metazoa > Arthropoda > Insecta > Odonata > Petaluridae > Tanypteryx > Tanypteryx hageni. Next base: position 65,803,477 of record CM054114.1, on the reverse strand, counting down.
AAACCCCCGTGTTGGCATTAGCCTACTCATAGTATGAAAGGATCACACTGGTTTACGAACCTTCTGACCGGCATACCTTCCTTAACCCATTCGCCTACTATTTTATGTGACGAAAAAATTCGAGGTGCTTGCATTCTGCGAGCATATCATCTCACCTTGAAAAAACATTAATTTTTCAGAGAGATATTTCATCATGGGAAATATTTTTTTAATTCTCAAGATTTCTCCTCTGGACCGATTTTCGTTTTTGCCTTATGGAACAATAATGAAGTAAAACAATCGCTAATTTTTGCAATTTTAGGAATAATATACTTTTTACACATTGAGTTAATAATGCCATACATTTCTGCCAAATTTTAAATTTGTAGCACATTTAGAAGTGAAATAACATATATCTAATTGTTTAAAATTAATTAATTGTAAACGGCCGCAATAACAATTTCATGGATAAACTGAAATATTTATTTGTTTCTATCAACTAATCTCTAAATAACTTAAAATTTTCAGCTCCCTATCTTGCCCCGTAGTATCTAAACATTTACCTATTTGTTTAAACTTTTAGAATTTTTAACTGCCAAACAAACTAAAATATCAAAATTTCTATAATCCCTATTTCGTTTTTTTTTTTACAAATTCTACCTCTAAAATAAGTTCAGCTCCGTTGCACATTAGGAAATAAATAAACCTTGAAAATTTGTTTAAGCAATTGCGATTTTTAGCAGTCGCATTTTTTCTAGATTTTCGTTTTTTATAGTCGGTTTTGCACAAAATCCTCGCTAAGAAAAAAATTTCGAATCTCCAGCTCATCTGGAAGTGCCTAAACATTAGTATCCTCCTATATGTTATATGTTATCTGTTATCATTCTATATAGACGTTTCTTACAGAGGAGGAGGAGGATATAACAGATAACATATATATAGGAGGGTACTAATGTTTAGGCACTTCCAGATGAGCTGGAGATTCGAAATTTTTTTCTTAGGTAGGATTTTGCGCAAAACCGACTAAAAAAAACGAAAATCTTGAAAAAGTGACACAATGTGGCCGTTAAAAATTCGCAATTGTTTAAACAAATTTTCAAGGTTTATGTACTTCCAAATGTGCTACGGAGTTGTAAATTTTTTTATAAGTAGAATTCTTAAAAAAACGAAATATAAATTATACAAATTTTGATATTTTAATTTGTTTGGCAGTTAAAAATTCTTAAAGTTTAAACAAATAGGTAAATGTTTAGACACTACGGGATGAGCTAGGAAGCTGAAATTTTAAAGTTATTTACAGAGTGGTGCATTTGCAGAAATAAGCTTTGAATTCCTCCATAAATATATTGCGGCGGCCGTTAAAAATGTTTAAATTTTAAACAATTAGAAAAATGTTATTTCACTTCTAGAAGATCTACTACTTTAAAATTAGGCAGAAATGTGTAGCATTAGTAGCCCATAATGGAGAATGTACAATATTCTTAAAATTTCAATTTTTGGAGATTGTTTTAATCTATTATTTTTACAAAAGGGAAAAACGAAAATCGCTCCGGAGGTGAAATATTTAGAATTAAAAAAATATTTGTAATGATGAAATATGAAAAATGAATGTTTTTTATGTTGAGATGATATGCTTGCAGAATGCAAGCACCAACTACTAGTATGTAATAGACGTTCCTTACAGGAGGAGGAGGAGGAGATAACATATAACATATAGGAGGATACTAATGTTTAGGCACTTCCAGATGAGCTGGAGATTCGAAATTTTTTCTTAGGTAGAAATTTGTGCAAATCTGACTAGAAAAAACGAAAATCTTGAAAAAGTGCAACAATGCGGACGCTAAAAATTCGCAATCGTTTAAACAAATTTTCAAGGTTTATGTATTTCCGCATGTGCTACGGAGTTGAAATTTTTTCTAGAGGTAGAATTTATAAAAAAAACGAAATAGCGATTATACAAATTTTGATTTGTTTTGATGTTAAAAATTCTTAAATTTTAAACAAATAGATAACGGTTTGGGTACTACGGGATGAGTAAGGAAGCTGAATTTTTAAAGTTATTTACAGAGTATTGCGGTTGCACAAATAAATACTTTAATCTCTCCATAAATATATTGCGGCGGCCTTTAAAAATGTTTAAAATTTAAACAATTAGAAAAATATTTCTTCGCTTCTAGAAGTGCTACAACTTTAAAATTTGGCATAAATATGTAGCATTGGTACCCCATAATGGAGAAAGTAAAAAATCTTAAAATTGCAAAGTTTGGGGATTGTATTAATCTATTATCTTTACATAAGGGAAAAATGAAAATCGCTGCGGAGATGAAATCTTTAGAATTAAAAAAATATTTTTGTAATGATGAAATATCTGTCTGAGAAATGAATGCTTTGTCAGGGTGAGATGATATGCTTGCAGAATGCAAGCACCAACTACTAGTATGTTATATGTTATCTCCTCCTCCTCTGTAAGAAACGTCTATATAGAATGATACCGAATCTGAGTCCAATAATAGTTGTTGCTATGGCAACACTCTCGTAATGAGTGATAAAAACTGCAAAATCGCCAGTATTTACGCGAAATTCTAAGAATTACAATCGATAAGCAAAATTCTACGATAAAAATTAGAATTTTCCTTCCTTTTCCTCAGAGAATAGTATAAAACTCGCTCCGATATTACAATTCTAAGATATTATATTGTGCAAGAAAAATTTACCCTGCACGACGGATTTGAGATTTACCATGCAAATCAAATGGCAAGGATAGTTTCTGGGATCGAATCCAGGACTTCAATCTTCGCAACTAAAACTATCCTCGGGAGCTCGTCCCCAATAGCAAGAGATTTCCACCAAGTTTCATGAAAATCGGTCCATTGGTTCAAAAGTTAATAGGGGGGACGGACAGACAGACGGACATAGACACAACGACAAAACTATAAGCCTATTTCCATTCTGGAAAGTAGGCTCAAACCCCACATGGAGGGCCCGAGAAATCCCGGGTTGATTCGAACCCGGGCCCGCTGCTGGGAAAGTCGGCTTTCGAATCGCTCCACCTCCTCTCCTCCACAAACTGCTTTATGTACGGCAGGCGGAAGGTTGCTCGAGTAGAGCAAAGGTAAACCGCCAGATCAGGAAGCATTATCAAGCATGCATTAAACTCTTAAACTCCTCACTCTATTTCTTTCCGGGAAAACCCATGGGAATCGCATAATTCATTTTCAAGGCAATTTTATTTTTACCGTAGTGCCGGTTGTATTCTTATTTTGACAGCTTTAAATCTCTTTAAATTTCTCGTTCCTTATCAGATATGCTTAAAAATTTATACCATTGCCATTCATACTTGAATTTTGTGCATATAAAAAAAATGAGGAGCCCCTTGCAAAGATCAAGGACGATGAGCTCCAGCAGTTTTTAACCCCAAAGTTCCATACTTTCCCATTCGCATCTAATGAACATTTTAAAACTTAATTAAGTAAAGAGGAATTGATCGTAATCGCGGAACTCGCTCCAATTTATATTCAGAGAAGGCAAAATCTTACTGGCTTGATAACTTATCCGGTTGAAGCATCCGCCCTGTAAATGGAAAACCTGGGTTCGTTCCCCGGTCAAGAATTTGTCTCGTTATTGCCCCTGAAAAATTAATAAAAATAATTTCAACATTCAAAGAAATGGTATAATACTATAGAAAATTGATGAGCTCTTCTTTTGGTTAAAATTAAATTGGTAAAATAAGTATTTTTAATCGCCATAAAAAATTTATAAAAATCATAGGCGCATTACGGGTACAGTGGTATTCACAGATAGTATGTTAATTCAAGACTTTTCCTGACAGAATAATTGAGCATTAGACTGAAGGTAATGTAATTACGGTTATGTTTTTAAGTATCACAGATTTTTTATAAGTTGCGGTGGATATCACGGAGTATATTAGATACTCAGTAGAATTACACGTACATGACGGAACTCGGTGACCGTATAAAATTACCTTGAAAACTATTAATTCTGCATGAAATAGCAGGACGATAATTTTAACGCTTACATTTTGAGTATAATTTAAGAGGTTTTGTAGCTGGTTTTTACAGCATTATCCTTAGCAAAATTGTGATTTTATGATTAATTATTTTTTATAAAGATTTGCACAGGCGTTTTTTATACTAAAGTTTTCGATCTCTGCAAAAAAAATGAATATAACGATAGCATAATCTGATTTTCTAAACTCGAAACGTGTGATTTAGGTCAGTGCTTCCCAAACATTTTCAGGCGCGATAAACACAATTTTGCAGCACTCCCGCCTCGAAACAAGATTTTACATTTAAAACGCGTGTGTCAAAATCTTTGGATTCACCTGCTTGTTGATACTACACCTTAACCAACTTATTAGATGAAGAGTTACTGCCCCAATGACCTATAAACATTTCCTAATCGTTGATTTATCTACTCGGCATCTCTAAAAAATCAGCCGCGGCGCCCCGGCGTGCACCGGCATCCAGTTTGGGAGACGCAGTGATTTAGATCAGAACAAAAAAGTCACGGAAAGCTTTCATCTCGTAGCAATGGAACATGTCTTACCGCTGCAGGTTATTTAATACAATCGTGATTTGCTTCGTTGCTCATTTCCTCAAAGATAATCGCATCCTTTAATGGAGTTCTTGCACATTTTTTAAAATCCGGTCATCATGAACATGTTCAGAGTTTGCGGTATTCAAAAGGATTCCTTTTAAAAATCACCGTTACCTTTGCCAACTATAGATCAAATACAAAAAATCTGAAGCGGCAAGAAATGGTTTATGCATGTTTTATGGGAGAAACTTGAAAAAATTAAAATGTCGGTAGCTTTCTGTTAAATCGTTTATTAAAGCATATCGAAATTTGTAGCTTCTGAATTCGATACCGGATAATTATACAGATACATTTACAGAACCTTCAGGTATTCGCCGATAGTTTATCAAGCAGTTTAAAGGATCATTTGTCGGAGAGATTTCATGTATTGCGTAATACAATATGAGTAAGAATTATGAATTTCTCAATATGTCAAAGAATGTTCACGAAATGATATCTAAACTCGGACGTGCTATTTCTGCCTTATTGCTTCGAAGAAAAATTTAAATGTATCCATGAGCTCAAGATTAAGAATAGTTTTTCTTCAATTATAGAGTATACGTGCTCATTTAAACTTTCGTATACTGGATATTTTTTATTACGGCGCGTATAAACTTTTGAACATCAATTAAAATTGGAATAATTTAGAAACGAGAAAAAAAGTCTGCTATGACCAGGAATCAAACCCGGGTCTTCCACTTGCTGGGCGGATATTCTACCGCTGAACTATCGTATCAGATCAATTTTCTCGTTTCTGAACGCGGATGTTTTCTTGGGGTTTTCTTGCCAAATTATAATTACGATCACATAGTTATAATTACCGTAGTTACATTAAAATGATTAAGTATGTATCTTTTAGGTTCGTGCGTGCATACGCATATATATATATATATATATATATATATATATATATATATATATATATATATATATATATATGTATATTTATGCATGTGTATATATTTATCGAGTTCTTTCTTGTTCATGCAGACATACGAGGAACCTTTTGTGTATGCGCTGAGTAATTTAAATAGTCACCCTTATGTCGCTTAACGGTAAACCTAGCGAGCGACGCGAAACGATCGGTCACTTAGCAAAATATTATCATTCCGGTGAAAGGTAGGAGGAAACCTTCAATTGAGTTACCATATCAGAAAAAGGTTCATTTATATCAGAGATGACAGAGGTAGTTGATTTCCGCGTTTTGCTCTCTCATTGGAAAGATGGAAACGAAATTAATATTACCGTCACGTTGCGATAGCGAAACGCCGAGCCTGGAACCGACCACGCGTTTTATAGATGTCAAAGCTTTCTGTCAAAGATGTGTAAGACGAGGAAGTAATCCGCAAATAAAAACAGGTCGGAATAATGCACGCAAGAAGCGTGGAGTAGATAGCGTGGCGTTAAAGTTGAGAGAGAGAGAGAGAGAGAGATTTCGAATTTCGTTTCCGGTGAGGTGGCCGCCCTGATAGATCGATATGATGCAAATTGGTTAAATCTCACTGCATATTAATATTTTTTAAAATTATCATGAAGTTCATCTATAGGATGTAAGAGTTGATATTTAAAATTTTATTACTTACCCTGCTTGATTGACGATTCAGTTGTGGTATTTTCGCCCCGTTTTTAAATATAATGGCAAAGTAGCCGTCTTAATTGAACAAGATAATCCGGATAACTTTTTTCTTTTACCCCAGTTATAGTCTCAAATGACACCAAAATGGATAGGTCGTTATGGAGCGTATGGTATTAAAAGTTTTTTTTTCGCTATTTCTCGAAGCTAGGCATGGCATCAAATAAATGCACGAAACGAAAGAAAATTTTCTACAAATTCTGAAGAGAAATTATTACCTTGAATGAATATTTGACGAGCATAAAAATCCCTATTTTTGTTTTCAGTAAAGTGGCAGCCCTGACCAGCCGACTTGATCCGAGTATTCCATTTTCCTCTCCTACTTAGATACAAATACTGAATATTAAATGTCATCGAGATTCGTTCACCGGCATTACCTCCGATATACGATAATTGAGGATCCGACGGGCAAATCAATACAATTCCTTAAAATAGAAGCACTTCCTAAGATGTGACGGAGCGGATAAAGGCATCAAGCAATACTGCTGCTATACAAAAAGTTGTCCATGTGAAGATTGAAATTGGAGGTTTTTTTCAGAGCAAGCGCAAAACTTCTTTTGACGACGTGCAGCAACCATAAATATAAAGCAAGCGAATATGATGCAGTGATGAGGGGACGCGACAGGGATGCCTCTCATAAGAGAAGCTGTAGATCAAAGTGTAACCTTTATGCCCCTGGTGCAGGGGTTATCAACCGGGGGGAACGTCCTGAATTATTAAGGGATGCGCGAAAGAATTAAAGACTATAATTTTTAATAAATGGAGTTCCACACAAAGGTATAGGGAGAGGAAAAATAAAAGGAAAGCTAAATAAATAAACTGATGTGGGCAACACATGACTCTCTCCATATTTATATGGCAAATTACATGTTGTTGGCTCTGGGATCGTTGTCAATATTTACGTCCGTTTGACAATTAAGAAACGAAAAAGGAGTGTTACTAAGACGTAACTAAGCGTCAATTGTTAACAATAGTCTTCGGTAGGTGGCGTGGTGGTGACAGCTAAAAATATAAGATATCTCTTAAACATTGCATTATATGGAAAAATGTATCAAACAAAGGTTGTAGAAAATAAAATTTCCTACAACATTTATTCCAATACATTTTTACATTTATCAAATATTAAAGCAAATATTTCAAAATAACGGATGTGACAAGAGTAAACACCCACTTCCGGTCGACCGATTTTTCCAAAAACTAATCAGTTCTTCTGACTTTTTCATCATCATCATAGGTAGTCTGTCCGTAAACAGGTCCGTGATTATTCTTGGTTAAACCTGGTTCTCCATATACTCCTATTTTCCGCTGTCCTCTTTATATCTTGATAACTCTCTTTCCCTTTCAAATCGTCTATCAGCTGAAACCTTTTCCTACCTCTATCCCTTTTCCCATCTAGTTTTCCTTCTAACACGTCTTTAATCATACTCTCTCTCCTCAGGTAATGTCCAACCCAGTTAGCCTTCCTCTTTCTGATAGTCTGTATAATCATTCGCTTCTCTCCTATTCTTCGTAGCACTGACTTTTTATAAAGTGTTAAATATAAAATTTTGCGTTTACCCGATTAATAGTTTTTGAGTTAGAGCGCCCACAAAAATCTATTACATACAGACAGACACACAGACATCATCGAGAAAATAGTCAAAACGCGTTCGGGGGACCTGAAAACATGTATTTCCGTTGAAATCTCGAATTCGATTTTTATCATGAAAACAATACTTTCTCTATACTTCGTATATGGAGAAAGTAATAAAGGAAAGAAATTACACTCAAAAGTTTTCCAGGGAACCCAGGAGTCCTCTAACACAAAAGTCAACGCGACTTATAGACACATAAAGCAAACACGTGACTGGCACACACATTTGCAACATAAAAACCAAGGAAAAAAATAAAATAAATGAGTAAATAACAAAACAGGAAAGGAAAGAAAAAGCAGCGAACGCTCTAAATCAGGGGTCGGCAACCTTTTCTGCATGGCGGGCCACATTTGCAGTTGTGAATGTTTCGGAGGGCCGCATTGAGAGTCAATAAAGCCTCGGCGGGCCGGATGAGCGAATAAATCGGAAGTTTTATAGAGATTCTGTGATTTCATATGAACGAAATCAAGCCTACGTAATTTACTAGCGTTAAAACTTCACCAGAAAATGCTTTGAGACCATAATTTTACTCAAAAAATATAAAATTGCCCATGAGAAATTTTCCTGATCACTTTTTCATTACAGCTTTGCGGGCCGCATAAAGCGTTGTCGAGGGCCGCAAGTGGCCCGCGGGCCGTAGGTTGCTGACCCCTGCTCTAAATGTTGCATTTTTCCAATGCCTATACACGTGTTTTGGGAGCCAGGTTACTGATCATGAGAGGGTTTCTCTTGAAACACGTTTATAGGCATTGGAAATGTGTCATAATTCGAGTGTCGTGCTGATTTTCCTTTCCCCTCTTGTTTTTTTATTTATTCGTTTATTTTATTTTTTCCTTGCTTTTATTTTTCAATCGTCAGTCACGTGAGCGTTTGTTTTATCGAGTCTATAAATCGTGTTGCGGTCAGGAGGCTCTTGAATTTTGTGTTGTAGTGTGTGCCGGAGGAGGACTCCTGCGTTCCCTGGAAAATTGCGAGTGTTAATTTCTTTTCTTTATTTTTATTTAACTTTCCTTTTATTCTTTCTCTCCCTCTACCTTTGTGTGACACTCCATTTATTAAATTACCGCATTGGAGCACATTATCTACGCCGTATTCTCCACTCCTTATTAATACTATAATGTTTGATAAATTCGACTCAGGTAGCCATAACTTTGTGGAGTTGCATTTCGAAAACTCAAAAGACAAAATTTAAGAAATTATTAAAATGACTACGTATAAATTCCACGATGAAAACAAAGAAACTATTGTGGTTTCGACTCACAGAGTCATCATCAGATGTTGAGCCGTAAGTTTGCAATCCGATAAGAAGTAGCCAGATGGGAATAGGTATCTGTTTCTCCTTCAGTGAGTCTTAATCTTTGTAGTTTCTTTGTTTTCATGGTTGAACTTGCAAGTACTCATTTTAATAAGTTTGTCTTTTTTTCAAATTTAACCTTTGAGTTTATTATAAATTTTAGTCTAACATCATCTTTCGCACTTGCTTTCGGAATCAAATATTGCGACGTTAAGAGTGCGAATAACGATACCAAAAGTATGCACAGTTTCACTAATCAAAGGGGATTGCGATGGAAAAATTAGTTCAGTATTTTCGCGTACCTATCTCTTCAAAGAAGAGTGATTAAGTTATTTATAGGTCGGAAGGCACGGGCGTTTTTGACAGTACGCTGAAAACAAATCTATTTCAATACCAGTGTTGTTCATCTCGTCGTAACTTTAAAATAAACTGGGGAATACGCGATCATTTAAAAAGTTCTAAAAGGGAGACGCAAAGGATGTTGTCAGAAAAAAATGGTTGAAAAACTCTGCACTAGTGAGCTCTGAGCTTCATTGATCTATTACTATTGTTTCCACGATTCGCTAAAGATGTAGTAAAAAACAGTTATGGAGCGATTCGTGACACCATGAATTCGGATATGAGTCGGGTCAAGTGATTTCTTCCGATTAAGAGAAAATTTAATGCATTATATCATTGCTAGTTGAATAACCGTTCAAAGAACGGAAAGAAAAATACTTGAAGAATTTTAAATTGATTCCAAATCATGATTTATGGTTATACTATTATAAAAGCCCGTCAATATGACGGGAAGAAATATATTTACGTATATAGTATAAGAGCCCGTCAAAAATGACGGATATCTCTCCCTTCATCTTTCCCCTTACCTTCATCTTTCTCCTTCCCTTCATCAAGTCCCGTATCCATATCGCAATTCTAAATAATTTAAAAATGCAAATAAATAACACGCAAAACCATATTTACTCTCATATCACATAAATAGTTCTTGATTCTCCCGCTCTTTAAGAGAGGCGCCGCAGTCGAGCGTTGAAACGGTCAATCAAACAGACACTTGGCTTTTATATAAGAGAATAGTGGAACTGCCTTTCAACAATGAGAGTGAGCACGACTAAAGAATTAAATTAAAGCCCTTCCCATTTTCCCTAACTCTTTCTCTCCCTCTGTGCCATTCGTTTCCCCCTCTCCCTCCCATTCTCCCTCTGCGATAGCGGTAGAATATTTCCCTGTATCTCATGCCGCCGATGGTGCATATATCATGACAGACAGACAGACACGGGAGAATTATTATATAAAGATAATTCACTTTTAATTTAATATTTTTAAAAATCTTAAATATGATAAACGATTCCGGATAGACATGGAGGATAGTTTATTCCACGGCTATGTAGAACTGGGAGCAAAGAATCGCCAGAATTCGCTTCAGAAGAAGTCAAGTTTCACCGCGTAGATAGGCTTAAATTATGGCAAAATATTAACGAAGCAATGACATGGCTGAAGGGTCGTAATTATTGTAGAAATTTTCTCCTGCCATTTTGGATCATGTTCAAAATAAAATAGCTTCCGTGCCATAAAGTATCTTGTTAATATAAACGGATAAGCAAATTGTAATATCATTTAAGTACTTATTATTTATTTACACGACTACAAAAATAATTTTTATTTTGAGACTTCGAGAGTGATGTGGGACGGACGGACGGACACGACCTGACCATAAGGCGTTCTTTGTTTACTTTTTGTAAAGAACCCCTAAAAATTAATATAGTTATTCGGGAGATTATTTTAACGTCGTGGAAACAAGTTGTTTCCTAATGCATCCTCGGCGGCATTCGACCCTAAGATCAAAGAGCTTAGGATCAATAACGAGCGGCAGATATAATGGAGGACAAGAGCCGTTATAAAGAGAGAGAAAAAGGAAATCGTTTTGAAAACCTATTTCAAAATGCCTTTTCTTCTCGGTAGGCGAGGGAGAAGAAGATATTCCGAGAATCGTTTTGCATCTGCTAGAAGTTGATGACTTACGACAGATGAATCCGCTAATTTCCCCACATTGGAATTTTTTTACGCTCTCGGTTGTCACGGCTACTATCGTAATTTATGTGATGGAAATGTTTGCTAAAATCTTTCGAGTGGATTTAAATGGGCACGTTCAAGTATTTCATCAATAAGGGATGACAAATGGATTTATCCCTACCTTTGAATCAAAATTGACCTTCGGCGGATAAAAAAACAGGCATTTGCCATCTTCTCTCTAAAACCGCAAGTCATCGTGAGGTGCGTGGCGAGGGGTGCAACACGCTCCTTCGAAAACGAAAATTCTCCACGGAAGCTCAGTGGATATGGAACATTGATATGTCTTTGAGGTAACCTTTCGGCAATTCTTTTGAGCGAACGCGTCGACAAGCTTTACTAGCAAATGAACCTGTCGCACACATACGCAGAGATTTTTACATGGACAGATTTTTAAATTTAATGAAAAAAGAGCCGATAAATTTATGGCCCTTTAATATATACACAATTAAATTGGAATGAAATATAAACTACGTATGTGTAGGGAGATTAAAATTACAGGTTTCGTAAGCAGATAACACGCCTTTTATGAAAAAATTCTTTTCCATCCAGTAAGGTGGTCAACTTTTCAGGTAGCTAAGGAGGGACATTTTGATATATTTACCAACTATAAGGAGGGACACATTGCAGTGGCGTGTTTATTATGCATTTATTGATGGATTAGCCTTAGGTTAATAGATGTTATAGATATCGGATAGATTGGTGTTGCCGGTGAGGGTGTTCCGGACGATTTAAGTGACAATTTGGGATATAAATCATGATTTTTCAAAATGGGGCAAAACTTAGGACATTCAACAAGGCGGGACGAGAGATAAAAAGGATTAACGACTGCCCCTCTAAATTTTGAACGGTTGTTCACCCTACCCTACAGGTAGAATTTAAATTGTTCACCGAACTATCAACAATTAATGATAAAAACATCCAAGGAGTACATAGAAACCACTTTTCTATTATAATTGTGTATAAATTGGCCATATTGGAAGAAGAGGAAGAGGGAGAAAAAGAATAGGAATATTAGAGAATATAAAGCAGGGATATAATACTTATAGAGGTATAAAAGAGGCTTCTAGGGAGAGAGAGAAATGGAGGCAGCGATTCAGTTAAAACCTGTCTTCGGACAGAAGCATGTTGATGATGATATTAAAAAGATTTTTTATTGCTTCACCGAAATGTTCAAGCATAAGGCGTCGTGGCAACAACTTCAATCAGTATGGGAAAAATACACGCAAGCGATCAAGTTAATTCTGAAAAATTCTCTCTGTTTAAAAAAATCCTTTCCATTCCAAGTGAAAAATAACTCGCTCCAAAGTGCTAAATCCGTAGGCTTTCCTTATAATATGATGGTTAACCCTTTACGCGGGGCTAGGTTGTTTATAGCTTTACGCCATCATTTTTAAGGCTCTATGTAGACCACTACATAATGAATTAAGAACTGAACGACAGCATTGGCTACCGTTTCAGCAGTTAACCTTAGGCTCCTCATAACCTCAATGCTGAAATATTTCCTTTAAACGAGCCAACACCAGCACCGAACAAGCAATGTTTAAGGTGCGTTTCTTTTCGCGTGCCAAATAATGGTAATTATCTCCTTTACTCGGGAATAATCTTAATCGCAGAGAATCTCCGGAGAGATTTGTCCGCCACCTTTGATCCGGGATTCCAGGAAGTCTGCGTTAAAGACATGCCAGCGGATTTATGAGCCATTTTGCCCCTGGACTCCCGAAACAAAAGAAAAAAGTGACCCTTTCACTCGGATGCAAACTATAGGGTTAGATTCTGTTCGGGTAAGAAATTAGAAATCCGAAAAAAAGATTCTTCGTTGGATGAGCACGTGCACAAACACACACAAAGACTGTTATTATGATTTCTTGATTGATATTTTTGTCTTAAGAGCCGAAATGGCTTGGCAATTAAGATGAAATCGGTAGAAAGAGGCTATGCAGCGTTGGTCAGTTAATTCGATATATGTTGTCTCATTACAGAGATGAATTAACTATTTCAAAGTTCTACGCGAGCAAACTTGCTCGGAAATGTATCCCGCATATCCTTAGATTGAAATATTTGCCACGGGCTAAAGTTTTCGTCACACGTGATATTTTATGGAATTATAACACAGCTTTAATTGGCAAAAAACGGAAATATAAAACTGATTGAAATCGGTCTATCCTGAAGTTGCTCTTTCTACAGGTGAAGTCGGTAAAATTCCTTAATTATTTAATTTTATGTATTGAAAAGATCGACATATTTTAATTAATTGCGCGATATTTACATACATTTACTGTTTTTTAAATTTTTGCTAATATTTATGTTGGGACCGGTTCAAAATCATTAGATTTTTAATTAAAACAACATAAATTTCCATTAACTTTCTCTAACAAAATATAGAAACATCAACTTCAGTTAAGAGGTCTATGTTGATTATGGAAGAGGATTAGATGAGATGATAAGATCATGAGGATAAGATTGAGATGGAAAGTTCTCAAAGAATTCAAAGCCGATTATTGAACCAACACGATGAACTTGAGTTTGTTTGGTGGTAATCTGCCCATACTCAAACTACAGTTAACGAAAACCAATCAAACGCATACTAATCAATTTGGTAGCCTGCCTGTCGATTTGATAGAAATATATATAAAACATCGCACTTCGAAATTTGTAATTTCATTCATTTTATTCAACAATAAACCATTTAACAGAGGCAGTAGCTGCTTCTTGGGTTTATGAATTTTCCATGGCAACACACTTACTCAATTAGTTATGGATTCAAGATTAAAAGTCTCCGTTTATGTTGAAATTATAATAAGGTTCGGCGGTTTTGGGTGCGTTACTATTTTCATTTAACATAATTTCATTATCGTGTAAGAAAATAGTGTCTATTTTTCACAACCTATAACCTATAATGCTTAGAAGTTGATAATTTCATCGAGTTCTCTTCATGTCGCTTGGTTAAAATTTGATCTTAATCAGTTTATTGGTTCTGAATTAACCAGAGACTAAGTAAAAACACCATTTTCAGGAGCTTAATTACGTTATCATTTGTAGGCAGCTACGATACGACCATATTCACGGATGACGGCGTATAAATCATTGGCAGAGACTACGCTGGGACACCATAAGAAAATACCTTATTTTATTAATTTTTCCGTCTAATAGTAAGTGCAACACTTAGTTGATAAATAGATCGTAGAGTTCAAAGGTGTGGGTGATAGCGAAATTAAGCAGTGCCGCAACTAGGGCGGGGGCAAGCGGGATATCTGTCCCGGGGGTAACTAAGTAAAGGCCGCAAAAATTCCAAACAGTAAATAAATTAACTAGAGAAAATTAGTTTATGTAAGTACGGTGATGAAATTAAGTAATGGAGAACGGTGTATGAAAGGCGTTTACTTTGTCTTTGAATAAACCATAACCAATAAACGGATAAAACTCAAAGTTTTGGATACCTAGTTAGAAGAGTAGTTGATAAAATTTTCATTTTTCTTTCTATAGCATTTCTATAGACACCTAATACGAGCCTAAAAATGCGACTTCTCATAAGTTTCAAATCATTTTCATTCCCCCGAAACCCTCGCAAAAGTCGTAAAGTCGTATTGCCCGCATATGGTTGGGACAAGACGTTGAGCAGAGTCGAGTGAAATGGAAACCCTTAGTAAGCTTCTCAGGTCAACGACCGCGATATAATTTAGCGAATTGCAATTTAGCATGCGGTTACTTCTCCCCGGATTAAACCGGCCAATTTCCTCGTCCTTAGGGAATCCGAGGAGAAATGTAACAGCGCCGGAATTTCTACCCCACACGATACGATCTTCTCGGGGGCTTGATTTTTAGCGTCCAAAACCATGAAAACTGACTTCTTTTGGGGCGAGGGAGGGAGAGGGGGGAATTGGGGGTCGAGCTCACGGTCAGGTTGATGGGCATAGTCGTGGAACGGCTGCCACGTTCCCAAAAATAGAGCGCTTGATCTCTTTTCCCTCTCTTTTATTTCTATTTTCATCTTTAATTCCATTTTCCCACCCTTCCTCTCTTCCCACCCTTCCTCCCTCACTGTCATCTTTATTTCCTGATTTTAATCACGTTCTCCTCTCTCTATATATTCGCTACCTCTTCTTCCGTTTTTTTTAATTTTTCCTCTGACAGCTTCCTTCTCCCCTCCACATCTTTCTCACTTTCTTCATCTCAGGGCCGGCTCGACCACTCAAGCAGCCCGATCGACCTGTTGGAGGGCAGAATTTTTGGGTGGGCCATTTTTTTACATTCGGAAATATTTTTTTAATTGAAGTTTTTTCGCTCGGTTCGATTAATCAGGCATCAGGTGTTTAATGCTCGGCGCAAATCCGCCATAATATAAGCTGCTGATGAGTATTCAAAATGCAATAACTGTGCCATACTTCAAAATATAGCTGCAAGCGAATATTCTAAATGTAGTTACTGTGCCACACTCCAAAATATAACTGCAAGTGAATATTAAAAATGCAATAACTATACCATACTTCAAAATATAGCTGCATGTGAATGTTCAAAATGCAATAACTGTGACATACTCCCAATGGCAAATGGTATAATACCAGGAGTTTTCAAATTTTCTGAAGTCGCGGAACTCTTATATTTAAGATAGTTTTCCCGAAACCCTAATCAAAAAGGCAGCACATATTTGGCCCCTCCCTATCATTCTCTCACAAAACCACATTGTTTTTTGGGGGGTGCCGTTGGTGTAGTGGTTAGGACGCTGGCTGCTACTCGCATGCTGCTCGAATAGGCAGAGGGCACGAATCCTGCGAAAGTAGGATTTTTCCAAGGTCGCCCGGCCCCCTGTTTGTGTTGTTTGAGGAGATCACGCAAAGTCAGCGTTTCGTCCTTCGGAAGGGACGTTAAGCCGTTGGCCCCCTTGGTGCTTTTCGTTAAGAGTAGGCTAATGCCGGCACCGGGTTTCCTTCCTACAGAGCACATTTTCTTGAGAGGAGACCGCCAAAAGAGGATGTTATCGGCGAAAGAATGTCACTTGAGCCGTTTCTGCTTCCTCATCCCTTCTTTCCTCTCCCTTTTCCCCACTCTGCTAGCTCGTGCATCGCTTATACTTTTCCCCGCTTCGTCCGTATCTTCCCCATCTTTCCTTTTCCTCTCCTTCCCTCCCAACCCTCTCCGACTTCCTCTTTTGCAACTCTTTCTCTTCTTTCCAGTCTTCCTCCCTCACTATCATCTTTCTTTCCCACTGTGCTTTTCTCACATTCTCCTCTCTTTCTCTCTCTCCTTTTTTCCATTTCTAGATTCCTTCCTTCCTTTACATCATTATCTCTCTTACTCTTCCATCATTTCCTACCCTTTTTTTCTCACTCTGCCTCCTCTCCAATCTCTTACGCTATCCCCCTCTTTATCTTTACTTTCTCCTTCCCTCCCAACTCTCCCCCTTCCTATCTCTCTTCCCACCCCCTTCTCCCCCTCTCTCTTCCCACCCACGTTGCAATTCGCTTCCCCTCCCAAGCAGCTTCCTCTCCTGCCCTTCCTTCCCTCATAACTTTCCCCATATCACTCCCCTATAACTTTGAATAGCCCATTTCTTCTTCCTGGGCAAGAGTATGGTTGATCGTCAAGGTTTTTTATTTCATGGTATAAAAATCCTCTCGCCTGGCAACGAGCCGATGCGAAAGAGAGAGAGTGCAAATGACTTTCTTTTGCTCGGTATTAAGAAATACGCCATTATTTCAGGTTTTCGAAGTGATTCCGTATCGTTTTAAAATAATGCCGACATTAGAAAAAAGAATAAATCAACTCGTGCGCTGTCGATGAGGGTTCGAATACCGGACATGATGGATGAATGTTTATAGCCCAGATCGTCAGCAGGCATGACGTATCCGATATTTTTCTTCCGATATCAAGGCTATGGGCTCTTGTGATCCTGTTGTCATGTATATTTGTATTCAGTGCCGTAACTAGGGCGGGGCAAGCGGGGCATCTGCCCCGGGCGCAACTAAAGAAGGGGCGCAAATATTGTTAATGGCAAGTTTTGCGAGGCTGCATGACACAATGACATGGGCGATTTCACTACTATACTCGATCCAGACATTACGCATAGCAGAGACTATAAATTTCGATGATGTTATTGATGAGTATGCTGCATTAAAATCACGTTGAATAACTCTTTAACATTAATATATTTATACATTCTGTATTTAAACAACTTATCAATGTAATTATGCATGTAATTATATTTATAATTATGCATTAAAATTATGTGCATTTATAATGAAAAATTACATCATTTATAGTTTATTTTATCTATTAATTGTTCACCCAAAATCCATAATAGAAAATATTGGTATTAGAGATTTTTTATGAAGGGGGCGCATATTTGGTAGCTTGCCCCGGGTGCTAAAATAGCTAGGTAGTGCGCTGTTTGTATTCGTCGTTTTGATAATTAACGTGATGGATTATTGAAACCTCAATTTAGGTCATAGATCTTCAACCTTTTTTGATTCCACTTTGACTATATTTAGCTGTTTGAAATATGTTCACCGCCCACTTTTCGTATCAACGTAACTATAAAAGCGCCCATCACAAACCATAAAATGACCGCTAATGGGTGCTATCGCCCACCTTGAAGACCACTGATTTAGAGTTCCTCCAGTGGCTTCGTTTTTAGTTCACTAAATCGAGAAATGCGCAAAATTTGCTTTTTTTATTATATCCTTTGAACCACAAATATCACGAAAAGGGTAAAAATCTTAAATTTAAGAGCCTTCATTCAGGATTTCACTTTATTTAGGGAAGAATATTTTTTTGTTCATAATTCATGTTTCACTTAATTTGAGCATCGGGTGTTTTTAATCATTTTTAGCGCATTAAAAATGCGCTTATAGTTTCACTATGGCGTCTGTCTGAGTACTTGCTTAAATTGAAATTGTGACGAAACGGTAGATGACAAAGAGCTAAAACTCAGAGGGTAGATTTATGTACCACTGCCGTTTGTTTTTCTTTAGATTTACCTTTTGAAAAATATATAAGTTCGGATTAAAAATTAAAATTTTGTTTTCTGAACATCGCCAAAGGTGTAAAAAATGTAAAGCTGAAAATTTGAACGTACATTTCCCCATCAATGCCGCTTATTCTGGAAAATTGAGAAAAATCAAAAAAGAAAGTTGCAATTTATTTTGTACCTAGAAAATTTCTTACACGGTTTTATTAATTGTTGCCAACGGAAACAATCTTCGTAGCAACTGAAGTAACCACAATCTACTACAAATCATATCATACTATATAATAAAACGTTAACCTCTATGTGTCGACTGGTATGTAAACATTTTCTTTAAAACGTTGTAAATAAAAAATGTAGTACTTTAATTTAGAATAGATAGCAGCACAAAGTAATTAATATTTTATCGCTCATTATGAAATATGGTTTCGAAAATTCGAGAAAAAATATCTTTAACTATTTTAATCTCAGTTGGTTGCTAATAAATAATAAGGTTACTAACTATATAATAAAGCGTAACCTCTATATGTCAATAGATATGTAACCATTTTCTTTAGTGTTGGAGAAAGTCAAATAAAAATACTACTAAAAATATTAGCACCTGAGAATGTCGACTCCCTTGCGATCAACAACGAAATCCTCGACAGAATGACTTTGGCTCCAGGACAACATGAAGCGGTGTATGTCAGCATCTATGAGTTCATCAACTGTACAGAAGATGAAAGAGCTAACTTTCCAACGGAATTTTTAAATTCGCTTACTCCACAAGGAATGCCACCGCATAAATTACGTCTCAGGATTGGCGCTGTCGTAATGCTTCTTCGCAACATTAACGTCAGGAAGGGTCTGTGCAATGGAACACGTTTAAATGTGAAATATCTTGGTCAGCACACCATTGAATGCACGATTGCGACCGGAAGTAATAAAGGCCTAGCTGTTATACTTCCTAAATTCGATGTGAATGTGACAGGCGATAGCAAGCTTCCGTTCGAGATTAAGCGTCGTCAGTTTTCAATAACGTTAGCCTTTGCCATGGCGATTAATAAAAGTCAAGGCCAAACATTTGATACCGTGGGATTACTCTTAAAAAATCAGGTTTTTGCACATGGACAGCTGTATGTCGCCATGTCACGGCAAGAAAGAAAGAAAGAAAATTTAAAAATTTTATCCAGTCACGATAACAAAGTTAAGAATGTAATATATCCTGAAGTTTTTAATTTAACTTTTTAATTCATTTAACTTTATTATATTACTTTTATTTTTCCATTTATCATTATTAAAATTAACGAAAAATAAAAAGTAAATTTGACGTACTAATTATTTTAAAATGCAAATTATATAGTTAGATAAAATGAAATTTTTTATTTCTTTAACAAGAAGGCTGTCTTCGATTTGCGTCACATGTGTGACGCGCGCCAGCTTAAGTAATGAGTTAAGAAATCTGGTCACGCCCGACTAATATGAACTATTTATATCTGAATTTAATGCTTTTTACTTTCTCCATATACATGGTATGGGGGAAAGTATTGTTTTCATGAAAAAAATCGACTTCGAGATTTCAACGGAAATACCGTTTTGAGGTCCTCTGAACACGTTTTGACCATTTTATCGATGATGTCTGTGTGTGTTTGTGTATGTGATAGATTTTTTGTGGTTGCTCTAACTCAAAAACTATTAATCAGGTCAACGCGAAATTTTATATGTATTTAACATTATTATAAAAATCAAAAGAACCGATTAGGTTTTAGTAAAAATCGGTCACCCGAAAGTGGGTATTTACTCTTGTCACATCCGTTATTTTGAAATATTTGCTTTAATATTTGATAAATGTGAAAATGTATCGGACTAAAAGATATAGGAACTATAATTTTCTACAACCGTTGTTTGAAACATATTTCCATATAATGCATTGTTTAAGAGATATCTTATATTCTTAGCTGCCACCATCACGCCACCTACCGACGACTGTTGTTAACAATTGTCGCTTAGTTACGTCTTAGTAACGCTCCTTTTATTTTCTTAATTGTTGGAGCTTTGTGGCTATATCCAATATGGGAAGGCTATGGTTTGAGTTTATTTCTGTTCTTTGTAAAGTCTAAAATTTTCTCGCAGTTTCTTAAAATATTTATTATTATGTAACCTATTTGGAATTTTTAGAAATATTACAGATTTGGAGAAAGTCACGTGGTGGCCACATAAGATTTTTTCTATGAGAAATAATGTTAAATTCGTTAATGTGGGTCCAGACGTTCGCACAATGCTGGCGCTGGGTTCGTTAACTGACTAGGGAGTCAAAATTCATTAGTACGTGGAATGTTAATAAGTATGAAGTGTTCGCAACCTGAATGTTCGTAAGTTGAGGTCCTCCTGTACGTTTAATTTCCTTTCGAGTACATACAGAGCATAGTAAACGAAAGGAAATAGATAATCTGCGACAAAAGACTGAGCGTAAATACGTTAATTTTCCTTTCGCGTGCACAAAGCACTTTATTAGTGAAAATAATGGATAATTTACGAAGAAGGAATGAACTTGAACGTAGTGAATACGTTTCAATTACTCTAGAGAGGTATGATTTAAATAATTTTCGATTGTTTTACTTATATCTCTGAAGGTATCAAAGATGGAAAGCTGAAACTTTGAGTATACATTTTCACATTAATGCCAGTTATTCTTGAAAAGCTTGAGTTTTTAAATTTTATAGATGCGGATAAGGAAACGTTCAAAATTTTAATACAAAATGTATTGCGCTCTAAACTTAATTGTCATTTAGAGAGTACCAATTACCCAAAAAAGTATATTTTTATGTAAAGTATATGTGTATGTAGAACGATGATGAGCAATACAACGCTGAATCAGCTGTTCAATCTCTCTCTTATTTAAACGCCAACGTCAATTTCACGCGTTATCCTACGTTATAACGAGGCTTTACTGACGAAATATGTGGCGGCATAACCACATGAAAAATAAAAAACGCGCTAATTTTATCCAGGTTTGCGGATAACACTCTACTCGTATATAATTTTAATTTCTTATTACTCGGTTGTTATCTTTTTAACTATAAGTTGAATTAAATGAGAACCAATCTGAATGTCCTTATTTCGTATGATGTTGATGCACTCTCCTCTTTAAAATATAGGATTTAATGCTTTAATTTAAAACATCACGTAATATTTCTCCACTCTATTTTTATTTTTTCTGCTGCATTACTCCTCCATAAAACCTTGGTAGATTTTCTACGTGTGTGAAGCTTAGATTTGACCGCAAATTAGAGCAAAGTTCTAGAGAAGTTTTTGTAAATATCATTTGCTGAACAAAATTTTAACATTTTAGATTTTGACTGAAATTCATACAATAAATATATCTAATTCTATCTTCGGTGTCTAGGAATGCCGGGCGCTCTGGAATATTTTCGCTTCGTTGAAAGAATCAATTGATCACTATCATTCGTGTTCCGTCGCTAACGGCCAAAGACCGGTTCTTCAGCTTTCTGGTCGAACCTCCATTGCCTGTTTTTATAATGAAAAATATTTCTCTTTTTATCATCCATTTTATAATGTCTTTCGCCTATTTATCGCCTAATTAATGCAAACAAAACGGAATAACTGTCGCAAATTACTATTGTGGCTAAGTCTCTAGTGGGTTTTAGATTTCTGGCCAAACTTATGGCGCTCCCGGTCAGCATATTCGTCGCACGAAACGAAATATTTTCTCTGTTAAGGAAAAAGAATAAGAAATGCCGCGAAAGTACTTTGGAGGTTTGGAAAGATCGGGCACTCGTGACTGACGGCACAATAACACGCAGCATATTATCTCCCAATGCGTGTACGATAATTCCAAATGAGTACACCTAAATGTTAAGCATTGATAAAAAAATTATTCTACTCACAATTCGGTATAAGTTGAAATTGCGGTTAATTTTAGCCTTCGCAGTGATAACCCTAGAGCGAGGTTTTTTAATCGAATACGCTCGTCGCTCTAACTTCGCGAATGTTTCTGCCGAAAATGTGGGAACCTTATTTTTTAAAAATAATCGGCGAATGCAGCCAAATTTCACTTAAATGCGTTACATTTCTTAAAATAATCTTCCCAACGTTTCTAATTATTCCGCGAACAACCTCCACTAATTAGCCCCTATTGTTTCACAATCTTAAAACACGTACACATGTAACGCGGGCATAACTTAGTCTATTTATATTCATATAATGTCGATATACACGATAAGCTTTCATCGGTAGCAAAGCTCTCAACATTCTCATTAATCGTCTGCGCTCTTTTAGAATTTATTTTTCAGTCGTAATTTCGATCAAGTTTTATAGTACTTGTAACAACTCGATTTCGAGTTGGTTATCGCGACACAAAGAGATGAAAGAGGCAATAAAATTATACGGAAGCACCCGGCGTGAGGAATAATTGGAGTAATCAAGGTTCTCGTTGTTTTAATCTGGTTACGATGACTTTTCCCTCAATCGGGCGAAAGTAAAAACCAACGTTCCTCAATTCCGCCCAAAAAATTAAAGAAGAAAAAAAC
This sequence comes from Tanypteryx hageni, assembly GCA_028673005.1. NCBI lineage: Eukaryota > Metazoa > Arthropoda > Insecta > Odonata > Petaluridae > Tanypteryx > Tanypteryx hageni. Next base: position 65,780,781 of record CM054114.1, on the reverse strand, counting down.
GCACGTTGCATGTTTATCTGCATCGCGCTTCCCTCTTCCACCTCCTCTTTCCCCGCTTGCCCCTCCCATACAGATTCTCACTCTCCCGCCTTCCTCATCTCACTCCCGTACACTCCGACCTTTCATTCTTTCCTTGACCAACAAGAGAGAGAGAGAGAGTCAGTAACCTTACGTGGAAGCAACCTAGCGAGAACCAGATGGCACTTCCCATTCCCGTTCTCGATTCGGCGAGAATGGATGGGAACTGTATCAGCCGCGCTTTAAAAAATAGCCTATTTACCCCTCCCACCCTCCATCGTCCAATCGAAGCCTTCAAAGAGACGTTGAAATAATTACGGGGACGGTTACGTGGAGAAGATGCCCGTTAACTTTAATGGACGATATACGGAATGGACAGCTGTGAATTTTTTTGAAAATTTTGAGTCGTAATAAGAGTCATCACCTCGGATGGAAAAAAATTTGGAGAGTCATGGGCGTGACGAGGGTTTAGGATGGGATGCCTCGAAGATGAAATGTGTTTTAGTATGGGGTTTAAAATTCTTAAATAATGTCATTATCTACCTTTTATGCAAATGAAAATAGTTCCATATTCAATTTTCGGCGATTTTATGTATCGGTTGATTTCAAGGTTGGAATCCTTGAGGCATTTCTAAGACTCCGCCGAAAAAAGTTACCATCGCTTCTGCTACACTTGAAACGAGAATGGCGAAAAAAAATTTAGCGGAAAAAAATCGAAAATTTTTTCCCCTCATTTTCCGTCGTAAATTCTCGGAGGGAACCGCAGTAGGAGGACTGCTCGAAATGCAAGTGAAGCGTGGTTCTGCCTACGCGAAGTATCCAAATAGAAGACTTTCGATTTCGGTCGCAACGAAAATCTCCGTCCTTATGCTCGTAAATCGTCGCAAACGGGCTTAAAATCTCAAATTAATTTATCAATAAAAATACCACCTTCTTCCCCCATCCCTGCACCTTTAAGCATGCTCGTCTGACAAAGTGTTAGGCTTCGCGCCAACAGATCTGCCTCTCTGCATTCCACTCAAGATCCCATTCACAAAACACATTAAAAATGCTTAGCCGGATCCGCATTATCTGAAAACAAAACTGGTTAATTTTTTTGATGGGCGAGCGATAAGAAAAAGGAAGGATAATTACGGGGCAAAGTTGTTACAAAAATGAAATTCATGAGCGCTCATGAGACATTTTCAGGGAGGAAAATTATCCGGAAATGGAACAACGGAACGTTAACTCAGATACCTGCACTCTTTCGGGTCTCGCGATAAATTTTCTCAACATAATCAAATGTAACGCTAATTAACATGTTCTGCATTCGTTTTTAGTGCATGAGTGAATTTTTAAGCGGAAGGATCATGCCCAACATTAAATATTCTCGTCAAGTACGAGGGAGATCTTTACGGAACGTTAGAAGGCCAAGCAGAAAAGTGTGTAACCCGCTAAAGTGAAATATTGCGGCTATTTTACGACGGAGCTTGGTGGACGTATGCAAAACTGAACGAGAGTCAACTTTCCTTCGACAGCACGCAAACTAAGGAAAACAATCCTTTTTATTTTCGCAATGCCAGCTAATCCACATTCATGAACATAAAGGTTGGTTAACTTATGGCTCAATTTTAATCAGTGTGACAACTCCTTCAGCCATAAAAATTTACTACAATCCCGATGCATTTCACGACACTAAGTGGGCATCTCCAGGGGCGAACTTGTAACGACAGTGACAGTTGAATTCAGTCACTGTCGTTACAAGTTCGCCCTTAAAGATGCCCGCTTACTGGATGAAATGCATCGGGATTTTAGTAAATTTTTATGGCTGAAGGAGTTGTCACGCTGATTATTCATGAACATAGTTAGTGATGATGGCAAATCGCGCATTGAACGGCAGCACTGGTTCCAAGAATCGGATAAATGTCCAAATAACTATCTCACTGAAAAGAACAAGATGGATTATGTTCGAGTACGTTACCTATTGGCGGAAGAATGGCACCTGGTAACCATTTTGCGACGTATTTAGAAACTTATCCTACAATTTCGGGCGTTCAAGTCGATCCATTCCCTGGGCGCACATCCGCCACTACGTCGGATTCCTGTGTGCTCCGACAGTGGTTCCAACTTTTTCAGATAAAGAAAAAAGAAATGCCTCGCCGAACCTGTTTCTTTGCAAATGCGAGAAACAGCTTTTATCGTCTTTTGTGCAGACCTAAGAGATTTCTGCAAACTTTTGTGCGGAAGTTACTCAAGGACAGCTTAGGGCGCCAATCATCCTCTACTATCATTCAAAAGATACGAAAATTCTAGGTGATGAGCATTGAATGGATTGCGTAGGCTGTAACCGTGGCGCGAACTCCTTATTAGCACACAATTTCAATGCTTAGGCTCAACTTCTTCGAAATGAACTTATATTTAGAATGCATTGGTAAACGGATTTTTTTAGACTAAAAGTTTATGTCGCCTTATATAAACATTTTTTTTTTCTCAAGGTCATCCGGCCCCCTGTTTGCGTGGTTTGAGGAGACCGCGCAAATTCAGCTGTTCCGTCCTTCGGAAGGGACGTTAAGCCGTTGGCCCCCCTGGTGTTCTTCGCAAGAGCAGGCAAATGCCGGCACCGGGTTTCCCTCCTCCCTTCTGTGTGTGTGTCCGGTGTGGAAGGCAACGGGAAACCACCACACCGTGTATGTATATTCCCTAGTCAAAACCAATTAATTAGTTAATTGGTAGGACCTGTCGTAAGACAGAACACGAATGAATGAATATAAACATTTATATATTTATTACAGTTTTGGGTTATAAAAGACTTAAATTTAATTGCGGACAGGAAACAAGAAATAGCTGTAATTTTTCTTATGCGTTTCCATATGCAGTTTCTTTGGACCGATGAATAATTCAAGTTTTTAGACTCCCATATACTTATTTCGTTTGTTTCCGTGTAAAATAACATGAAGGAAAAGTATACGCCATTATATACACAGAGATTTTAAAGAATTTCTTTATTATTATAATAAGAGCTTGTAAGAGATAAATGTGGTTTTTTATTAATTGTTGTTTGCCGATAGAAACCAGAATGAGACGTTTCGCCGCCGCCGTTTCGCCTTTACTTTAAAGTATCATAAAATTGTGATATCGGAGCGAGGTTTGTACTGTTCTAAGGGGAAAAGAATGTAGATTCTAATTCTTGTCGCAGAATTTTGATAATCGATCGTATTTTCTTGAATTTCTACTAAAACAGCGTTTTTGCGTTTTAAATCGCATTTTATTGGATTGTTGCCATGGAGACGATTATTACCGAATTCGGCTTGAGCATAGACGAGTGAACAAATGGGTTATTTTCCTTTCCACTCCACTACCCTTCAGCAATGGACAGTTGATCCATACATATTACCGTATAAACAGTAACATTTATTAAATTCGTTTATTTAAAAAATATATGCAAAATATGTCAGAAAGAGATTTTGGCATTGCTTTTAGTATGTTAAACCTGATAATGTTCTATTAATTTGTTTTCCAATTTTTTTCTAGCACTGATAAACTATGAATTACGAATGGTATTTATGGCATGAGAATTCCTTGGAATGCCTAACACATACTGAAACATTTCCTGTCAATATAAGTAATTAATTCGGGACGTCAAATTTGGGAAACCAGCCTCCATTAGTCCTGGTTTGGTCTTCTTGTCTTACATACATATTACACTGCAGAATTTCTACCATAGATAAAAGATTAAGATGTATATACATTGTAATGCATCGATACAAAGTCGATATTAATGCAAGATGTTGTCTTGCATAACCTTATTTTTACAGTATCAAGCAATGTTATTATCGAGAAAATCTAATAAAATGCGCGTAAGACAATCTCATATCTCCAAAAATATTGTTATTTTCTCAGTATGAAATTCTTAACTTAAGATCCTTCTAAATAGGCCCCAAAGATTTCTTGGTCCTTAAAATGGCTTTTTACTTTCTCCATACGTAGTATAGGGGAAAGTATTGTTTTCATGAAAAAAAATCAATTTCAACGGAAATACACGTTTTGAGGTCCCCTGAAGACGTTTTGACCATTTCGGTGATGTCTCTCTGTGTGTGTGTGTGTGTGTGACAATATTTTGTGGGTGCTCTAACTCAAAAACTATTAATCAGTTCAACGCGAAATTTTATATTTAACACTTTTATGTAAGTCCCAAGAGTTATTTTTAGTAAAAATCGGTCAACCGGAAGTAGGTGTTTACTGTTGTCATCCGTTTTTTTTTATATTTGCTTAAATATTTGATTAATGTAAAATTATAATGGCATAAATGTTGTAGGAAATTTAATTTTCTACAACCATTGTTGGAAATATTTTCGCATATAATGCATTGTTTCAGTAGCGTGAACTCCTTTAGCCAAAAAACGAAAGGATACGAAAGGCGTGTGTTTGTTCTAATCAGTGAGTTTGCATAAGGTTTTGTTGAAATCAGTGTCTGTGTTTCGCGGTTTTTATAGATGTGTAGATTTTCTAAGGAGTTGAGTGAATTGTTAGATGAAATTAATAATTTTATGTCATTTAAGTTTATGCCATGTCCAGTCTTGAACATGTGATTAGCTACGCTCGATTTTTCAAACCGGTTATATTTATAATGTGCTAGGTGTTCCTTAAACCGTGTGACTAATTTCCTTTTTGTTTGACCTATATATTGTTTGTCACAGTGTGAACATTGTATCTTATAAATCCCCTATTTGTCTAAGTTTTCAGTTTTGTCTTTTGTACTACCTAATAAATTTTTTAAATTTTGTGGATTCGTTTATACAATATTTCTTTTGTTTAAAAATCTTTTCTTATAATGCATTGTTTAAGAGACTAATTTTTTAGCTGCCACCACCTACCGGCGGCTATTGTTAACAATTGACGCTTACTTACGTCTTCGTAACGCTCCTTTTTATTTTCTTAATTGTTGGAGCTTTGTGGCTATATCCAATATCAGAAGGCTACGGTTTGGGTCTATTTTTGTTCTTTGTAAAGTCTTTAAATTTTTCTCGCAGTTCCTTAAAACATTCATTATCGTTTAACCTATTTGGAATTTTTAGAAATAATACAGGTATGGAGAAAGTCATGTGGTGGCCACGTCAGATTTTTACTTTCTCCATATACGAAGTGTAGAGAAAATATTGTTTTCATGAAAAAAAATCAAATTCGAGATTTCAACGGAAATACATGGTTTAAGGTCCCCTGAACACGTTTTGACTATTTTCTCGATGATTTCTGTGTGTCTGTCTGTATGTGATAGATTTTTGGGGGCGCTCTAACTCAAAAACTATTAATCAGGTCAACACATAATTTTATATTTAACATTTTTATAAAGGTTAGAAGATCTGATTAGTTTTTGGTAAAACTCGGTCTAACAGAAGTGGGTGTTTACTCTTGTCACTTATCCGTTATTTTAAAATATTTGCTTTAATATTTGATAAATGTAAAAATATATCAGAATAAAAGTTATAGAGAATTTTATTTTCCTCAACCTTTGTTTGATACATTTTTCTATATAATGCATTGTTTAAGAGATATCTTATATTTTTAGCTGCCACCACCACGCCAACTACCGAGTACTATTGTTAACAATTGACGCTTAGTTACGTCTTAGTAACGCTCCTTTTTCTTTTCTTAACTGTCAACCGGAAGTAAATATTAACAACGATCCCAGAGCTCACAACATGTAATTTGCCATATAAATATGGAGAAAGTCATGTGTTGCCCACATCAGTTTATTTTAATTGTTACGATCTATCTTGTCAATGGGCCAGTTTCGCTAATGAAAACTCATAGGCGTCTAATCTTAATATAATTAATCACCTTAAATACACCTTCACTACCACTTCCTGCTTCTTAGGGTGCTCTGTTTAAGAGTCAGCGAAACTGGCTAAAAGAGGTTCACATTTCCCAAGTCGCGATCGTAATCGGGTTCATCTTTTGCCACTTTTTGAGATTAGGAGTTTGTACGTGCCGAAAATTTCCATAACGAGACTTGAAAAAAATATATACCGTGGGAGTAGGTAAGACTAATAACAAAGAGCTCAGTGTAAAGGAAGGTGAGCGGAAATTGATGCGGAATCTCCTGCTGGAATATTATTTTAAACCCAACCATGAAGTGGAATAGGCTGCCATTTTCAGACTTTACGCTTTAGAGATTTTTTATAAATGAGCTAATTTCCGCAAGTGCTTCAAATTTTAAATTATATTCTTGGTTTAGATGTGGAATAATGCTCCCGTAAAATTTCAACGTATTTAAAAGTATCCAGATTTAAAAATTGTATTTCCAATTAAAATTTTACGCCCCACCGCCTGAGTTTGGTATGGTTTTAGGCTTTAGTACAACTTTTGCCTCCTGTAAGAACACCCTTCGGGTAGGGTTGGGGGTAGGTTAGGTATAGTTTTATATAACTTTCGCCTAAATGCAAAAACTAAATTTATGTTAACAACACTTAAAAAAAATTAATAATGAAAAGTTGACGTGAATGAGATGGGACTATTATTCTGTATCTATTTCACATTTTTATGTTTATTACCAAAAGTAAAACAAGTTAGGAAAGTGTATAGTGTATCACAAATAGGCAAGTTTCGTGCAATGGAGTGTTTGAAACCAACGATGTAGTCAGAGCGAACGCACACCATAAAAAAACGCAACGTCACAACCCGATTATGCCTGTCTACTAAAAATATCTTCCCTCTCATAACTTGTTACATTAATGAACGTATTTACATGATTTTAGCATAATGACTAAATTCTGCAAAACAATATGTCAAAAATGATGTCAAGGAAATATTGAATATTTGATTTCCGGATTTTTTCTAATCAGTTGTAATTAATCAAACGATCGGAAATTATTTAAAACATACCTTACTTGAGTTTAGTAGATTTAATATGTTATTTGTGTTTACATCAATTCCTTCGTGGTAAATGATCCATTTATTGTTGTTTACAAATGCTATTAAGGAAAATAAACGCATTTATGTTCATTTTTCATCGTAGATAATCTATTTTCTTTCACTTACCAAATGCTGCGTGGCCACGAAATGAAGTTAAACGTAATTAAGTGATTATAGCAGCCCAGTTGCTGCGAAGACTATGTCAGGTGCTGTCCGTCTGTCTGTCCGCGTTTTATCTCCGAAACTATTTAGTGAATATTCATGAAATTTTGCACTGACTTGATGAGCAATAAGGAAATGGTATAAATGGCTCGCATAACCCAAGCAGGGGCACCACCTTTCTACGAACAAATAATTAACTTTTCATCATATCTCGTAGAAAAAATTTAGTCGTTTCAGAAATGGCTTTTTAAAAAGTCGTTGAATTAGTTATTTAACATTATAACATTCGTAATGAACGTCTCTGCCTCTCATGTATGCATGCATGAAATAGCTACAAGGTTGAATAACGGGAAAGTGTTGTATAGCATAGCCATTTAGACCAAATATTTCATATTCATTTCTTCAAGATAAAATTATTACAATTAAATTTTGAAGGAGATTATCAAACAAAACCCTTATCGTTCGACAAATTACCGTTACACTAGTTTGGAAACAAATTAAAATGACTTGTGAGTCATCCAATTAAATTCATGGTGATTATGCCATGTTTGCTCCATAATAAATTTATAGAATATAAAAATTGCTCTTCATTTTAATAAGTTTAAATTTATAAAATAACGTTCCTTTTAATTGGAAGCGGAATAAGATAAAAATCAAACAAAAATTTTCTGGTTCCTTAATTCGAAAGTACGTCGGTTTATATTTGCGATGTACTCGTCTTGGTTATAAAGTGCTCTTAATTTAATTAATGCGTATTTTTAACGAATTACCTCAAGATAGTGAGTTTTTCGTGAGATACAGTAATTGAGGGAGAGAGAAAGAGAGTACAAGACAGTTATTATTTTACGTAAGAATATTGTAATGCTGTGGTTAAATTGAACGCAAATTCATCCGAATTTAGTTCGTAGAAATTAGATCAAAGGAGTGTATGTATATGAATGTATCTGGTTACATTGCATGCGAATTATTCATACGACGTTTTGTACTAATGAAATGAGTTTGATTATTCATCAAAGTTTGTACGAACTAAGGTACTTGGAAGATTGAGTGTGAAAAGTTAATTTTTTGTTTCAGAAAACTTACTTTGGGATCATAAATAAAAAACTATCATAGTCGTGATATTACCAAGTCGTTATTGACGGAAGTAGCAGTAGATTATTAGACTTGCAACTTATTTTTCTAATTATACACAGTCGGTAGCTATTTTTACTTTCTCCATACGTAGTATAGGGGAAAGTATTGTTTTCATGAAAAAATCGATTTCCAGCTTTCAGCGGAAATACACGTTTTAAGGTCCCCCGAACACGTTTTGTCCGTTTTCTCGATAATGTGTGTGTGTGTGACAGTATTTTGTGGGTACTCGAACTCAAAAACTATTAATCAGATCAATGCGAAATTTTATATTTAACACTTTTATGAAAGTCACAAGAACTGATTAGTTTTTGGTAAAAATCGGTCAAACGGAAGTGGGTGTTTATTCTTGTCACTTATCCATTATTTTGAAAGATTTGTTTTAATATTTGGTTTATGTAAAAACGTACTGGAATTAAAGTTGTAGGAAATTTAATTTATTCAATCTTTGTTTGAAATATTTTCCCATATAGCGCATTGTTTAAAAGATATTTTTTAAATTACATTTTTTAGCTGCCACCACCTACCGGCGACTATTGTAAACACTTGACGCTTAGTTACGTTTTAGCAACGCTCCTTTTTATTTTTCTTAATTGTTGGAGATTCCTGGCTATATCCAATATCAGAAGGCTATAGTTTGAGTTTATTTCGGATCTTTTTAAAGTCTTTAATTTGTTCTCTCAGTTTCTTGAAATATTTATTATCATGTAACCTATTTGAAATTTTTAGAAATAACACAGGTATGGAGTCATGTGGTGGCCACATCAGATTTTTCTACAGGTGTCATACATTCGCAAAAATTTTATTGTTTTGTCAATGTTCTTTTGTTCTTATTTAAAATAAAAAAACATTTCTCGGGTCATTCTGAAGTACTCGAAATTTTTTCTAGTTGACATCTTAGCTCTTCGAAAAGTAGGCTCAATTCCTTTTTTTGACTTCTAAAATCCGCGTCAAATGTAATCACAGCCTTATAATACATCCATCGTTTCGAACTCGCTCGATGACAACAGAAATATAAAGCGATAACAGCTCATCATCCTCCTGCCGTACCATTCTTTAATTTCTCCGAGTTCAGCAGCTATCTTATATCAGATGAGCCCGAAGATTATATTATAGGATTTTCAGTAGAATATGTCCGTCAAAGATATGTCCGGGTCCGTTCAATGTGGCATTTAGACTCCAAAGAAACAAACAATTGACGGTCTAATCCATTGGTTCTCAAACTTTCAATTGCCGCAGCACCTTTGAATATCATGTGGCTCCCTTTCAATTGAAAATAATAATTATAAGGAACTTTATTGCAAATTTCTTCGCTTTACGTAAATAATTAATAATTTTTATCGCATCGTTTTTCCAAAAATTCTCCAATAAAATTTCGTTATTCGTGAAAACTTTCTTTTTCGACATTTCACCTTGCATCCAAAATAATTTTGCGGCTCTCTGGGAGCAGTGGCCCATAGCTCGAGAAACACTGATCTAATCTATTGTTATTCGATTGATTTATCCTCAGTTATTATTTGCACCTCATTGACCCTATAAATAAATGAAGATGGAGACAACTTTAAGCTTCATTAACCCCTTCATATATCATTTCTGCAAAAGCGATGTCATTACTTGGTGTTCACTTCAGATTCAGTGAAATTTCCAATCCGTTAGCTTTTAAGACATTCTTTAATGGCTGTGTTGCTCCCATATTAAATTACTGCTCGCCTATTTGGTCCACTGCTTCTCCTTCAAACCTAAAAGTGCTTGACTCTGTACTGAAGTTCTTCGACGCCATAGTTCGGCACCGCACGCGGGGTAGAGCACCCTCTTTAAGCATCCCCTCTCTTTCTCATAGACGACTTATTACCGATCTTAATTACCTTCACTCTCTCATCAATGGTTTCTATCGCTCTCCATTACTTTCATCCTATTTTTCTCTCCGTGTTCCATCGCGCTCCACTCGCCTTCAAAGCCTATTTCATTTACCAAAATTTCGACTTTCCGTCTCCCAACGCTCTCTCTCTCTCTTACCGCCTCCCGTTTGAATATAATTCCTTACTGGCTTCACTTCCAAATCTAGACATTTTTTCACCCACTTTATTCCGTAATCTACTACCTGCTGCGTAATCCTGTTTTCTCTAACATTTGGCGCTCTCTGTGTTATGATCATTTCAATTGCTGGTAATATTGTTAACTCATCTTATTTTAGTTATTTATTTTAATGTTATATTATTTGTCATGGTTATATGTTTCAATGTAATGAGGCCTCTGTGCTGTTTTTGAAACTGAATAAATAAATAAAATAAATAAGTTTCTAAATTATTTCAGAACAAAAGGAAATCACCATGGCAGCGGTATACTATCATGAAAAATGTGAAGTCTATCACCGAAACTACAGATGCTAATATTTTTAGTACGAGCTTTTATGGAGTAGGAAAAAGGCTTGTTTTTCCGACTAAGTGGCATAATTATATGTCAGATTTTGTTTCCGCTCTGCCTTCATTGTCAGATGGACACTATCGCCTGTTTATCCCGTATGTTTTGGGTTAGCAGACATATGAGTGGAAGTCACCATTTGTGTCTTCTTCTAGTGGTTCGTAGATGATAAAGACTACCGTGTGGAGGTGGCAATCGGATTTTTTTGCAAGAATATGTGAATGGAATTGCATATACTTTTTAGGCTCGTTTCTACTCATGTTGCAAATTATGTGCATGCCCACCTTTATAAATTATGCATTATTCTAACATACTTTTAAAATAATCTAAGCGAAATTTTCCAAAATTATTTTTATTATGCAATACAGGCATACTCATATGAAACTACATACAGGAGAAATGATAGAATAATATAAACATAATTCAAATATTTCTTTGAAATCTTTACAGTCACCCAATTTACCTATTTACACACGAATCTTCTGGGTTATACCTATGAACTAAGAAAACAATTTCCCTGATCGAAAAACATAAGCGGCTGCTCGTATCCGACGTACTCCACTTTATTATTATTACTAGCGTAATTGCTCATCAAATATGACGAGACTGCGTGGATTAAGTGTTAAATTTAAGGGACTTCTCATTCTTCCTCTTTTTCTCTCTTCCTCTCTCTCTTCCTCTCTCTCATCCTCCTTACCTTGATCTCTCTCTCCTTCTTTGAAAAAATAGACTTCCTAGTCTTAATATCGCCCTAATAAAGACCATTATCTATCTATCTATCTCACCCCCTCCTCTGTCTCCCTTCTTATCTCTCTTTATCTCTCTCTCTTCCCTATCTCTCTCTCCATCTCCCCCTCGCTCCTTCTCTGGGAAAATAGACTACCTAGTCTCAGTCTCGCCTTGATAAGGAACTTTATCTATATATCTCTCCCTCTCCCCCTCCTTCTCTGTCTCCCACTCTCTTCTCTCTCACTCCCACTCCTCTCTCCTTTTTACTTCGTCTCTCTTCTCTCTCTCCTATTAAAGCATTCAAAGCACAATTTCCTTACGTATATACGTATAGTATAAGGATTGAGACGGCAATAAAATCTCGAGGTTTAACAATGGTACGGTCGACAAGGCAACATATCGCTAAAAAGCTTAAAAGTTTCCAATAAATATGATTTAAACGTATTACTCGAGCGATTTCGAATCGTAGGCAAAATGCAACGATAAGAATAAGAAACGTTATTTATTTTTGTTTAAAACGGTTCAAGTCGGAAGATCGCAGGTCAATTCTTTCTGATTTTAATTTTCAAAAGAGTATCTATCTCTCCCTCCTTCTCTGTCTCCCTCCCTTTCTCTCCCTTTATCTCTCTCTCTCTTCCTCACTATTTCTTCCTCTTTCCCTGGAAAATAGATTTCCTAGCCTCTATCTCGCTCTAATAAGGAGCATTATCTATATATCTCTCCCTCCTTCTCTGCGTCCCTCCCTCTCTCTCTCTCTTCTCTCTCTCTCTTCTCTCTCACTCCCTCTCTCTCCTTTTTTCTTCCTCTCTACTATTAAAGCATTCAAAGCGCGCTTTCCTTACGTATATAGTTGTATATGAATTGAGACGACAATAAAATCTCAGGGTTTAAAAAGGACATGGTCGGCAAGGCAACATATCGTTAAAAAGCTTAAAATTTTCCAATAAATATGATTTAAACGTATTACTCGAGCGATTTATAATAGTAGGCGAAATTCGACGATAAGAATAAGAAAATTTATTTATTTTTCTTTAAAGCGGTTTAAGTCCGAAGATCGCAGGTCAATTCTTTCTAATTTTAATTTGCAAAAGATTAAAAGCCTGTGAGTCGAAAATTTGATTTTTACGTGTTATCTTATGGGAAACAGGAATTATCTATTGGAGTCGAACCCGGTTTTTTGGGATTCTTTTCGTAAATGGCTTTTACTGTAAGAATCAAATTTCAATTTTCTACCTACTCGGAAAGTTTGTTAAAAATATCAATACAGTCAGTCATAAATAGTTCATATTATTGCCCGTCAAATATGACGGATATGTACAGATTATGTATTAAAATTAGGTACTTCCCATTCTTCCCGCCCTTCTCTCGGCCTTCCTCCCGTTCTCTTTCTTCCCACTCCACTTATTCTCTCCTTCTCCCACCTATTCTCTCTGGAACATACTATAATGTGAATTATATATTTTTATTATATATATATATATTTGTATTTTCATTAAATTAAAATTTATTGGGAGGAAGTGCAATATATCCCCCTCTCAAAATAGCGTCACAAACGGACAGTTATTTCTTTAATTACCATGTCAACTCTAAATAAAAAATTCTGATTAGCTCATTATATAAATTTCTGCCAAATTTCAATTTTTCTATCTACATCATTGATCGAGTTACTCGCGTTCTAATAGCTTGACACTTATAGCAACGGACTGAAAACTTAGCCTTTTATTATTATTTTTGTGATTCTTTTAAACCTTTCTTACTCTCCCTATTTCCAAAACCGTACTCAAGTCTTTCATTCTTCTACCCAACTCCCGTAACCTATCGCCCAATCCTTTCCGTTATAAATATACTCGAGTTGTTTATTAAAACGTCCAGGAAATATCTCCGATTTTCATACCGTTTCCATTTAATTAATATTGAATTTTGCTCATTATTAGGATTTTAAACTTTTTGTATAGTATTTCAGTTCTTTCTTTCCTTCTCGCAAATTACGCAACGAATGTTGTTTACATTGATTGCTATGAAAATATTTTCCCTATCCTTCAGTCTTTCTCTTCTTCTCGTATTATAAGCCTTCAATGCACGCTTAAGCCTATAAGGATTAAAATATCAATAGGATTCCGAGGTTTAACAATGTAATTGGTAGTCAAGGCAACATTTCGTTAAAATGGCAAGATTTCCCCAAAATATGTGAATTAAACGTTTAAAATGAGTAATTGAGAAGTGCAGACAAAAAACGATGGACAGAATAAGAAATCTTGTAATTTTTTCTTTAAAATGGTCTAGATCTAAAGGTCGTGAGTCAAATTTTTCTAATTTTTATCTCAAAAAGAAGAAAAGCCTTTACGTAGAAAAGTCGATTTTTACGTGTTATCTTATGGGGAATTCAAATCATCCCTTGGAGTAGAACCCTGGATGTTTTTCGTAAATTTTCCTTCGTCACAGCATTTTTATATCTGAGTAGATTATCTCTGCCAAATATCAAGTTTATATTTACATATTTTATTGAGTTAATCTTGTTTTAAGAGCGTGACATGGACCAACCAATCAGCCTTTTATTATATGGGAGATTATTTAAAGAGATTAAATTATTATATTGTTAATTTATTATATTGAGAGGATAAAATGTTATTCTAGAGTTCTATCACAATATTAATGATCTTTCTGATGCATGAAAACCCATAATTGTATCCTTACAGAATAATAAAAAGTTTAAATTTTTCTAAAAACTATTTTATATAGTTATTACGCGTTTAAAATACGGATTTTTTTATCTTAAAGAATATTGAAGACACAAAAAGTACAACCATCTGTAGTTATAGTTTTGTCTTCAATGAGGAAATTTTCTAAGATTTAGAGAAATAAAATTGCTTCTGAATTACTCGGTTAATTCCATTTAAATAAAAAATTGCAATCTCGCGATCTGGGTTTGAGGCTTGAAGATGGTGGTTAGCCCTGGAACCTAGATCGCAAGGTTGTAATTTTTTTAGTTAAGTGGAATTAAATCAAGTTATTCTGAAACAAAATCTATTTTCTCCCTATATAATGGAATTCCACAAAGTTAAGGCTAGCTTAGTGAATTATATAAGATAGATTTATCAAGCATATTTCACAATCTATTTACATGGCGCTTTACGATATGCTGCGGGATGTAATAAGGAAATTCGAAATAAACAGTTGTATATATCGTTAACTTTATATAATCAAGGAGAAATAAACGTTACTTGTATTAATTATAGCATATATAAGCTTTTAACGTCTAATAGGTTATGCAGTATCTCACGAAGGGTAACTAAAATTACGACACTAAGTGGAAGTAAGTTTATAATTTGGCAATAGAAAAGACACGTGCATCTTGACATTTTCTAGCGGTGTAAAAATTGTGCGCACGCGAAATCTTTCTTCTCATGCCGTATGCGGACAAAACCTCGAAACCCACAACCTCGAATGGACGGAACCTCGAATTGACACAATCCATATAGGTATTAATAAGTGAGATGTTTTTAAAAATTACGCATATTATGTATTTTCTTCCATATGTATATGACAATCCTTCTGTCAAGCAATTACCGTGTCATTTCTTTATTCATAGCTAGTCCAAACTAAATCTAGTTCTAGGAAAATTTGAAGTGAAGTGCTTTGGGTGAAACGTCCGGATACCACTAAATATTTCTGAGAGGCTTTGCTATTTACTAATAATCTTTGCGATGGAAAAGAATTTTGACGCGCTGGCAGAAGCGGATCACTGGATGTGCGATGAGACTTTTAAAACAGCAATTCCTCATTTTACTCAGCTGTGGACTGTTCATGCTATCAAATTCGGGGCAACTATACCATTAGTCTACGCTTTTCTTCCAAACAAGACCTCGTAGACTTACCTGAAGGCCCTTCGTTCTTCTGTGAGAAGAAACCTGGACTCGTGCCTAAATCCATTATGACGGACTTTGAACAGGCAGAGATTAAGGCTTTTAAAGAAATATTCCCTAATACTGAAATGAGAGGTTGTTTTTTTCATTTCAAACTGTCTTTGGCGGAAAATTCAAGGATCATCTGACCTAAGAAAATGTTACCGAAGTAGGTGCTGAAAATCGGAAGTTTTCCTTCAATGTACGAAAGATCTCTGCGTTGGCATTTGTTTCCATTGAAGATGTTGAAATGGCATTCGAATATCTTATGAGTACGCCTTCCTTTGAAGACGAATATGGTGGGCGCATTCTCGCTCCACTGCCAGATTATTTCGAAGATAACTGGATTGGAGAGGACGAATTTGTAGAACTCCAATGTACGATGTTGAGCTTTGGAATTAGTACTAGGCGACTCATCAAGACCTCCCAAAGACAAATAACAGAATTGAGGGATGGCACAGGAGTTTGGCGTCGCTCATCGCCTCATGCCACCTTATCATTTGGAAGTTTATTGAGTGCCTCAAAAAGGAGCGATGTCTGACAGAGCTGAAGATCGCTCGTTTGGAGGCGGGAATACATAATAAAGGGCAAAAAATCGCATTTCTGCGGCAGAACGTATTAAAAAAATTAATTCGGAATATAATAAGCGAAACCTGGAGCAAGATCTTGGTGGTATTGCTCACAACATAGATTAATGATGAAAGTTAAATAGACTGCCATCCAAATATTTTACGTTGTGATTTAATTAATGACAAATTAGCTATTTTTTGTAATAAACTATATTTTACAATATCTAGGTTTCTTTATTCCCATGTATTGAAATATAATATGCGTAATTTAAATATCTCACTTATTTTGAATATTGTGGAGAATACTAATGCAATGTAGTTTAAAAGCTACCTAAATATTCCAGCTATTTCCTTTATATTAATGCTGTATTCTAAATTTATAACATTTAAAAAATAACACCATTTGTGAAAATATTAATAACAATAAACGTAATGATAAATATTATAAATTATATTGCTATTCGAGATCGTATCGATTTGTTGACTCAGCTCATTCGCGATTGTATCAATTGGAGGTACTGTCCATTCGAGGTTTAGTCCCTAAAAATGCTCCGGCAAGAAAATTATTTTATAGACAAGGCCTAAGGTTCTATAGTCCTTAAAAAATTACTTCTGTCCTTACTGAGATCCCTATCGTCTGCAACATATAAATTCAACGAACAGGAGCCTAGACGCAATGCATGTGCTTTGGGACGTTATTCGTAGAAGCTTGTTATCTTTTTATTTTTAAGTAAGACCGAATAATTACATTAATAATCCTGCTGAGGAACGCTATTCGCTCATGAAAAGTAGCAAGGCGGGAGTGATTTTAAAATTGATATTTACATTGGAAGGATGCGTGCCGAATTCAGTTCCATAAAGGCTTCTCCCGATTTAACCAGAGCTACCCTTTTAATAAAAAACAGAAACCTTCGTTTTAATTGGTGAAATTCATCAGCGGGAAATATTTTGTTTTTCGCTAGTAATATTTTTATTATGTCGTCGTAAATAAATTTGAAATTCTGAATCATGTGCATTAAGTAGGGGGATTTGTGTTTGACCGTGTGTCACAAGACAGCACATGTAACTTTATAGCGTGTTTTGTCAAACTTCCCAACTAGGTGGAATAATCAGATTTGTTAGGACTGATTCAGTCATGGACTACAAGTCAATGACGGAAAAAGTCTCGGAAAAAGATCCGGGTCAAACTCCGCGAGATAATTTCTACTTCCCGTAAGATTACACGCAAAAATCCATTTGTCGACGTGCAGGCTTCTTTCCTTTCGCAAATTAAAATATGAAAATGTGACTTTCGATCTTCGAAAAAAGGAACATTAATAGTTTCTTAATACATCAAGACCCCGATTTGCGTCGACTCGATTTGAGTCGACGGAATGAAATTATCATAAGATCCCAAGCAGACGCATTTGCTGTAAAGCTGGGAATAATTTTGAAACGAGAAAAAATCATTCTATGGCCGGGAATCGAACCCGGGTCTTCCACTTCCACTGAACTACCGTAGCGAATACTTTTACCCGTTTCTGAATGCGGGGGTTTTTCTTAGTTGGCAGTTTAGTGGTAGAATATCCGCCCGGCAAGTGGAAGACCCGGGTTCGATTCCCGGTCGCAGCAGAATTTTTTCTCGTTTAAAAATTATTCCCTCGGTTTAAGTTGTTTCGCAGCTGCGTCGTTTAGACATTGATAACTAAAAATCTGTTTTGCGTCGTTGAAACTCGCAGTTGCGTCCTTTTCTACCCGGGATTCCCCATTTACCGCGTTTGCCTCGTTCCCTAACACCAGATTGTTATGACCGAAAAAGTGATGAGCAAGAGATTCAAAAGGACTTGACTTTGGGAGGGACTGGCAATGAGAGTAAAATATAGAAGAATCTAACAATAATAAAAGGCTACTTCTGTCCCCTTGTCCCTTTGTGACTCCCTCTGTCACGCTATAAAAATGCGAATAACTCGATAAAAGATCGAGGTACATTTTTTAAATTTGGCAGGAATGATCGATTCAAATATTTTAAGGTGATGACGAAAAAAATCTCAAAAAAGTTCTGGTTCGACTACAAGGAAGACATTTCCATTTCCCATAAGATACCACGTAAAAATTGACTTTTTGAGGTGCAGGCTTTTATTCTTTTTGAGATCTAAATTAGAAATAATTAACCTATGATCTTCAGATCTAGCCCATTTTAAAGAAAACACTATAAAGTTTCTTATTCTGTTCATCTTTTTCCGCCTCCAGTCCGAGATTCCTCATGTGAAACGTTTAATTCACATATTTTGGGGAAATCTTGCCATTTTAACTGGATGTTGTCTTGCCAATCCATTACATTGTTAAACCTCGAAATCCAATAGATATTTCAATACGTATGGGTGAAAGCGTGCTCTTACAATTAGTACGAGAGAGAAATTCTTTTCATAGCAACCAATGTAAACAACATTCGTTGCGTTATTTATGAGAAAGAATACATTTGAATGGAGAACATTAATCATTCGCATATTAAAATTAGGTACTTAGAATCGTCGTAGGAGTTCGAAACTTGAAACAACGAATGCCTAAAAGAAGAAAAACTTGTTTTCTTGCCATCCAAAAAAGTCAAGGTATATTATGTTCATTTTTTATTTCACAAAAAACTTTCGCGTTGAATTTCAACGGGCATCTCCCTAGTGGCTATCATAATTCAGCAAGTGTTAAAAGTGGAAGATATTTTTTCGTAAATGAATTTATTTACGACGATATAACGCAGGTGCAATGAGTGTCAAAAATCTTCACGACTTTGGATTAGAGTAAATGGGATCCCCGGAAATAATCTCAGCGTATAATTCATTTGCATTCCAGCAACTGCTTTAAATCGATATACGAACCCGGGACTTGAGAAAAAGCGGCGTAATTAGGGCGATGTTTTACTTTCGCCACGAAGAAAAATCGAATCCGAACAAAAGAAATTAAATGGCTGGAAATCCGCACTTAACGCTGCTCGGTTGTTTCAATGTTGCTCCTGTAATCCTTACCGATTTTTCGGGATTTTCACTTTATAGATGCAATCGCGGGAATTTTATTTAACGTCAACCTTACCGCACAGCTTGCTGACCCTTTATTGATTTTATTACAAATATAAAATTGAATTTCTCTTGTATTTGTTGTGTGCAATTTAAGATCATTTTTGTTACCTTTCGTAAATGATTGCCCGAATTCATAAGCGCCTCATTAACTTTTCGTTTTAAAGGCACATTGAAACGGAGATTATTACGTAATAATTTTCAAGCCAAAAAATCAGAACCTGAGTCTCTCCCATCGAAAGAATAGCAAAAATCTCGATAGTTTTTCATGCATAACGGCAGTTTCAAGTTTTTTACTCTTTACCTTGTATAAATTACGTATTAGTTTAACTTAATATTATGTTGTTATTTCTATATTACTTGTATTATTTACTATAAAGATATGTACATATTTAAATGTGGGTTTGGATATGGAAAATTGGAAGGCTAGAACCTATCTTGCTAATTTAAAGGATTTATTACGGCAAACAGCATTTCTATTTGCGTCGTTTCGCTTTGCGTTGCGTTTTCCAAGAACGTAACCCGACACAAATTGGTGCCTTGGCGTATTATCGTCGATTTCTCTGTAAGGGTCGAATCGGTCCACAAATGTCGTTTTAACTTGAAGATATGTCGTTTTTATACGTCAAAACGTTTGGTTGTTAACGAATACCGCATTGAAGCAGAATTTGCAAAATTGCGTAAATATTATATGTATAGAAAACGAGACCTATATATTAAGTGGGGATATTAAGCCTAGGTCTGCCTAAAGGAAGCTGTGTTTACAAATGGACAACTTTATGTGGCAGTCTTTAGAGTCAATAACCCTGCAAATATCAGGTTTGCTTTATCTGAATTTCCAACAACATAAACTAAAAATGCTGTTTATCACGATGCCTCGATTAAAAAAAATACTTATTATGAATAAATTTAAATGACAATGTGAACAACCAACTATATTTTTAAAGACGTACACAAGCGTGGCTGTATTATTATTACCTTCTTTCAAAATTATAAAAAAATAAAATCGAATCATCAAAAATTTTAGAAAACGAAAAATTTCCGATGATGTTCATAATCGACAATTCTACTTTCTGTGACTCAAAATTGCTATTTACTTAACTTTTGTCATATCGTAAGGCATGATACATCTAACGGTCTATTAATTTTTGTCCACATGAAAATCCCTGTTTGTCGTATAGGAAAAATTTCTCTAATTTCTGCTAATTTCACAATAACCTATGAAGAGTAATTGAGAGGAATAACAATTTTTAATTGATCCAGAATCACGGCCATTAATAACTAGGCTTACCTTCGCTGAGCCAACAGGTGTTTGTACGTTTTATTAGCTGTCTTAGGGTATTAATATTTTCGACCAGTGATAATTTAAATTATTGCTTAAAAAAACATCTCCTCCTTCGAAAGAAACCATAATTACGAGTATCCCAAGACCCATCAAGCACATATTGAATTTCCGGGATATATTTTAAAACAATTTCGTTGGGTGATTACGATTAGGCAAGCGGGCGCACAGACAGGCAAATGGACACACCTTAAGCCAGAAAATGTCATGTGTCTGGCTGTCATGTCAATTTAAAGTAACCATGGTAGCGATATCTCATTTTCGCGCGTAATTTGGGTGTGTAGCTTTGGGAAAAATTTTAATAAGGACTTCTTCTCATAAAGTTAAGAGAGATATAAGAGAAATGAGAAAGCTTGTGTTGTTTTATTTTCTTCTTCATGTACAAATAGATCGAATCGTAATAGATAATTCGTACTACCGTTGCCATCTTTGCTGGATTTTATGTCACCATTTCTCTCGCTCTCTAATCAAACGAGCCCAATTTACCTTTCAAACTTTCCGACCTCTCATATTTATTAAACCTCTTTTGTTAGATGCATAAAAATCTTCTTTTTTTGTGATTCTTTTGGAGAGAATCATCATTTTCATCGGATAATATTCCGTATAGATTATATTTTCCCTTATGTTTGTTTGATAAATCAGAGCTACGAAATGTTCGTTTAGCTAAACTTCTAATATCAACAGACAAATTTTCTTATGCATCAAATTTTGACGAGGTTTTGCTTTATTTTTTCTTGCTAAGGGATTTAGAAAGAATTTTTGTTTTAGAAATTTAAATACAAGTTCCTGTGATACATGACTGCAATATTTGTTATTTTTCGCATGTCGCGATCTATGAAACCTGTATTAATCTTCTGTTTCAGCAAGAGTAATCGTTTGTTTTTTGTACCGGCCTATTTCGCAATGAATCTTCATGACAAAGCAATAATGGAAAACAAATTGATTTCCTTGAGAAAGGAAAAATTCTCGTTAACAGAGGAATTGCACTTATCTATTATGAACTGATGAAATATGAAAAAAACTTATTTTTATTCCAAGGTTAATTAATACTGGTTGCCATTTCTCGTTTTTCCTACGTTTCTGCGGCGTCAATCGACACGAGTCTCCCCACGTGTAAAAGGTTTCACATATCCCCTAAACGCAAGACGGCGGTTTCTTACATAAAAAGATCTCGATGCGAAAGAAGTTAAGCGACAAATACTATTTAAAACGGAGCGTGCAATCGTAGAGACATTAAATTGAGCAACAGCTTAGAATTTAATTCACAAATGAAGGCGTAACTTTATGGAATTGCATTTTAATGAAAGCCGAAGCAACACAACTTTGTACAATTCCCACCGTTTAATATAAATCGACCGGTTGCGCAGTGGCTACTGCATCATCGGGCAATGATTCATAAGTCACTGTGAAACTGGTCGCTTTATATTAAACGGTGGGAATTGTACAAAGTTGCGTTGCTTCGGATTTTATTAGCTAAGAATTTGCCATTGAAAAGGTTTTATTCACTTTTATAGATTTAATTTAATTTTAAGTTTTGTTTCAAGCGGCAGGTCTTATCGTGGCAATCATGATATTATTTCAGCGAACCAAATTATTTGTAACCTGACGATAACTTTCCCATTAATCTTACATAATTTAACATTAAAATTAACAAGTATGGGCCGATAGGATTTTTTTACGTAGCGAATCTTCAAGTCCTATATCGATTCATAATATTTAATGATATTGGCCAATGGTCCCCAAACTACGGTCCACAGGCCGCCGAGTGTTTCCACCTGGCCCACTATGAGATTAACAATTAAAGGACACGGTGAAATGCGAATATAAATAGAAAGTTATATAAACAATATATTTCGTCTTTTCTTCTCTATTCCAGTAACAGATAAATACATTTTATATATGCCGGGATGATAATGATGATAATAACTTAATTCTGAAGTTTCCCTAAATTATTATGAAATTGCATTATCGAGTACTCGTGACCCGTGGTGAGTGTGGAAGTGGGCTTTATGGCCCTCAATCCGAAAAGTTTGAGCGCCGCTGATGTAGGCAATAGATTTCTTTCGTCTTATTAATGCATGAAAGTGCAAAAATAGTTATATTACCCGTTATTCATGTGCGTGGACATGAAAAAATAAAGTTAATACATATTCAGTAAGTGCGCAAATTAATTCTTAGGTTGTATAAATTTAATAAAAGGAAATAAAATCGCGCGCTACCACCTTTTTTACAATTAAGGCTATGTTTCGTCTATCCACACATCCACACCACACACACTTGATCGTAAAATCGCTCGATTTAAAAACAGGACCGAAATCATAAAATTTACTAAATTTACCAAAATTTACAAGTAATTTTGAAAAAAAAAAACAAAGCCGGCTGTCAATTTAAAAAAAATCATCGGTCACCTTTTCCCGAACATTAAGTCCGTTAGCCTCGCGAAAATATAACATCCGTTACTTTTTTCGATTCGAAACCGGTCGCATTTAAATTCATCCCAAAACGATAACATTCATCACCACGTGGCGTTCGCTAGACGTTTTGCCAACAAATCACGAGACATTCGGACGATAAAGAGGCCGTCTTTCGCCCCCCACTCGTTACTGCGCCCTTTTGAAGTTTCGTCCTATATTATTCTCGCTCCGTTTCGGAAAAATAATAATTTCCGCCCGGAAACTTATTTTAACACTCACCTCGGTCAGCCTCCAGGTTTCTCGCTCATCGTGTGGTGTTCGCCGGGGTCACATGGGGAAGAGCGCAGCGAACGGAGGCAGGACCAAGAAGCGACTGAGGAAAGAGGCGGGAAAAGGAATGAGGAGGGGAAGGGAGGGAGAGAGGAAGAGGAGGGAGAGGAGGAGAGGAGAGCGCGGGTTAGAAGGGGCGGAGGGAGAAGTGGCGGGAACGGTGAATGCGGTGCGTGCGAGCGGGGAAGTTCCGACGCATTGGAAATGCAATAAAATCTCGTCAGTGCGAGCTTCAGAATGGCGTGCTTTTAAGTTTTGGTTAGTTGTCATTTAATCCATGCCATTCTTCCATTTGAAGACCGTAAAAATATTTCCATATAATGTATTTCAATGTGTATTAGCTTTCATTGTTAAGAACAAATGTATCTGGTTACGACATCTGAACGTTGATATTAAAACATATTTGCGGAAATTTTCATGGGACAATGAATAATTTGTGGTACAAGAGAAAATTGAAATCCCTTACGGGGGTTTTAATGACCCATTTTATTATAAATTAAGCAAGGAAATGCCATGGTATTGTGGGTGTATACAGCACTTATACAATTTGTTTACTTTCATATTATTATGTTTATCTATCTTACTAAATTACTAGTACTTTTAGTATAAGTTACTTGCAGTACAACGAGAAAAAATGCATGGTCCGTATACGAAGGGATTCCGCTGTAATACGCCAAGGAAGAAAGGGCGTTTGTTTTCGGTGATGGCAGATCGAAAATCATGAGCGCCGAATTTGAAAATCACGGGCGATGAACCGGGAGACCGCGGTATGCGAAAATTGCTTGATCGGTGAGCTTGACCTATTTCTACTTTCTCATATTAATAGTATTTAGAGAAAGTATTGTAATCGCGATGAAATGGACTTAGAGGTATTGAAGGAAATATAGGTTTTGGGTGTGCTTGGGTCTAAAAAGGTTGTTTTCGCTATGCCGTCTGTCTGAGCACGGCTCTAGAGCCTAAACGATTGATGGCATTTCATATTTAAGCATACTCTTATACTCAGAACAGAATCTATGAACGACATAGCGCCACCATAAAAGGTAGTTTATTCTTGATGGAATAAGGCGATCCGAAGATCCTATGCAGATAGGCATAGGCTGTAAAGTTGGGAATAATTTTGAAACGAGAAAAAAGTCTGCTGTGACCGGGAATCGAACCCGGGTCTTCCACTATCGTAACAGAAAACATCCGCCTTCAGAAACGAGGAAATTGACCTGCTACGTTAGTTCAGAGGTAGAATATCCGCCTGGCGCATGGCAAGTGGAAGACCCGGGTTCGAATCCCGGTCATAGCGGACTTTCTATCTCGTTTCAAAATTATTCCCGTAGTTTATTCTTGTCGATTTATTAAAAAATATCTCTAACGATTTTGATTAATTTTCATTCAGTTATTCAGGTTGGTCTCATAAATAATGCTACACACGATAAGCTATATTTTGTACATAGCGTCCTTACAGAGGAGGAATAACATATAACATATATATAGGAGGATACTAATGTTTAGGCACTTCCAAAAGAGCGGCAAAATCGAAATTTTTTTAATGGTAGAACCATCGCAAAACTGACTAGAAAAACGAAAATCTTGAAAAAGTTAAAAAATACGGCCACTAAAAATTCGAAATTGTTTAAACAAATTTTCAAGGTTTATGTATTTCTGAATGTGCTACGGCGCTGAAATTTTTTTATTAGGTAGAATTTATAAAAAAACGAAACGGATTTTTACAAATTTTGATATTTTAATTTGTTTGGCAGTTAAAAATTCTTAAAGTTTAAACAAATAGGTAAATGTCCAGATACTACCGGGCGAGATAGGGAGCTGAAATTTTAAAGTAATTTTGATCTTAGTCTATATAAACGAATAAACATTTCATGATATTGTTATTGCGACCGTTAAAAATTATTTGAATTTAAACAATTAGATAAATGTTATTTCACTTCTAAATGTGGTACAAATTTAAAATTTGGCAGAAATGTGTGGCATTATTAACCGAATGTGGAAAAATTATAATATTGTTAAAATTGCAAATATTAGTGATTGTTTTATTCCATTATTGTTCCATAAGGAGAAAACGAAAATCGGTGCAGAGGAGAAATCTTTTGAATTAAAGAAATATTTCCAATGATGAAATATCTCTCCGAGATGAAATGCTTGCAGTATGCAAGCACCTTCTACCTTTTACGCCCAGCTCTCTCCAGATCCCTCAACAATCTTCGTTCAGCATCCATCAATGATGCTTCAGCGCCAATGTGCCTTAGTCAATCCTCATAATACTTTATATTTGTGTATGGTATGACTACTTATCAAGTTTGTTTTTCGGACATATGAGGTAATCAGGAAATCAATACCATTTACGGGCAGAAAACCTTTTCCTCGGTTTTGTTGTTGTGTAGAACAGTGCTTCTTCGGAATTCCTTCCAGTCAGGAAAGAATGTAATGAGACTAGAAGTATGCGTATATGAGAAAGCGTGTACAATGTATATTGTACCGATTTTTACTTTCTCCGTAGGGGAAAGTATTGTTTTCATGAAAAAAATCGACTTCGAGATTTCAACGGAAATACACGTTTTGAGGTTCCCTGAACATGTATTGACCATTTTCTAGATGTGTGTGTGTGTGTGATACCTTTTCTGTGGGTGCTCTAACTCAAAAACTATTAATCAGGTCAACGCAAAATTTTATATTTAACATTTTTATAAAAGTCAAAAGAACTGATTAGTTTTTGGTAAAAATCGGTCAACCAGAAGTGGGTGTTTACTCTTGTCACTTATCCTTTATTTTGAAATATTTGCTTTAATATTTGATACATCTAAAAATATACTGGAATAAACGTTGTAGTACATTTAATTTTATGCAACCTTTGTTTGAAACATTTTCTCATATAATGCATTGTTTAAGAGATAACCTATATTTTTAGCTGCCACCAGCACGCTACCTACCGACGACTATTGTTGACAATTGACGCTTAGTTACGTCTTAGTAACGCTCCTTTTTATTTTCTTAATTGTTGGAGCTTAGTGGCTATATCCAATATCAGAAGGCTATGGTTTGAATTTATTTCTGTCCTTTGTAAAGTCTAAAATTTTCTCGCAATTTCTAAAAATATTTATTATTACGTAACCTATTTGGAATTTTTAGAAATGTGGTGGCCACATCAGATTTTTTTAAATTTACATGCACGAAAGCGTATACGATATTAGAAAATATCCGATCAAGAGATAAAGAAATATCTAGTCTTAACCGAGATTCGAAATGGCATACTTAGCATTCCTCAGATTAGTGGTTAGATTATCCGTAATTTGTGACTTTGTCTATGAAACATTTGTGCTCTCTTGGCCACTTCATGTTTGCGGCTCAATTCGCTACTTGGAATGCCACGTTTGACAATTCCTTCAGATAATCTACAATAATAAAAGAAACTGTCTGTGGCAGTCGTAATTCTTCAGAAAATAATAAACGTAGGAGCTTCTAAATTTGGCAGCAGCTTCAGGTTGATCATGAGAGTTGCAGTGCTACCAATAATTCAAATCTGCCCGCGGGGTCTCCATGCAACAGTCGGCCAAAATTTCGTTTTTTAAGAAAGATATTTCAACAACCTATTTTGAGGATTCTTCCACCAATATCAATGTTTTGATGAGACACGTTTTCTAGCCAAAAATGGAAGAAATCGGACCACGAGATCAAGGATCTTAATGCAGGGACCTGTTAAAATTTCACAGAGTCGAAGGGTCCCCATACAACGGTCGATCCAAATTTCGGTTTTTTTAAGATATCTCAACAACCAATTGACCGATTCTGATGAATCCTCCGCCATGATAAGACATTTTCGAGCTTTGCCCCGGGTATTTAATATAAAAATACAATCAACATCTCTAATCCGGCTTCCGGCATGTTTTTCTGTTATTATACTCAAATGCATTTCATTTCTAATGGTCTTCGCTGAATGCTGTGGTAGGAACTAACAATATTTATTTTAATTTACATTTCATATCGTCTTATCAAAATATCACTATTTTGTGTTGTTTTTTCATTTTAAATATTTTACAAATAATTGAATCGATTCATTGCGTTTTTATCCTCTTAAATTTACTTTAATTCGTTTTACATATTATATGAATGAAAATAGAGCATTTTCAAATAAAAATTTTTATTTAAAACGCTTATCAGAAGAATCGAATCGAATGAATCGGCCGAATTTATTCAAATGACTCGATTATTAACCGGAATCGAAACATGCGACTGGAATGAACTCAATGACCAAATTTGGCCATCACTACCCTGCCACACCGTCGCACCGGTTTTGTGTTCCACGATTTTATTTTCTACGTTGACCCTTCAGTGAGCACCTTGGATCTCACAGACCAGAGTGCGTTTAAAAATAAAGATATCTCAAATATAGTAATATTTTGGAGGTTTTCCGCTATAGTACCTTCAAATCCATCCTATGTCTACTAATACAAGATTTAATTGTCCGTTGGTGTGTACATATTGAGCTGTGTGATTGAAATCTGCGTGACCCCGATTGGCCGTTCGTGTAGGTAAATATTGCCATAGTCATCTTTCTATTTTACTCCTTTTTTGCTTTTATAAAAGCTATTGCATTAGTTATTTGTCGATAACATGTTTCAAAAACAAGAGAACATAATTCTTGATGCAACTACGGAGGAAGGTGATGATGCAATCATGCTGTTTTTACAAGATTCCTTAGAATGAATGTTGCTGGTATGAAATCACTAGTGATATACAAATCAAACTTGCATGAGCCAGTTGTTCGTTGACCGTTCGTAAAAAATCTGGGGAAAACACTCATTGAATAAATGATGGCAATAGGAGCTCAATACACACATCTTTCAAAAATCCAACGAATGGTAGCTGCACAACATACAGCCCGCGGGCCAAATTTGGCCCCCCGACACATTTTGTGTGGCCCGGCAGGATTCAACTCAGCTGGTGCTTTATTTTTCCTTAAAAAGTACAAGTAAAATCTGTTATGGATATTTATCGCATGTGCGAACAAGCATTCTCTCTTATGAAATTAAACAAACCTCCGTTACGTTAAGCACTGACAGATCAAAGTTCAAGAGACATTCTACTACCAACATTACTCCAGATATAAGTGGAATGGCGAGAGAAACACGGTGCAACATCTCCCATTAAGTAAACTATATTTGTTTGTCATCTAATTTTTGTCGCATAAAAATTGCATGTAAAAGTTGTTACGGTAATTCTTGATTCTACAACAGTGTACTTAAATTTTATATGTAAAAAACTTTCATAGCGTGGCTCGTCTTGGTCCAATCAAGGTCGATTTTGGCCCGTGTCAACTTTTGAGTCGTGCTTCTCTGTGCTAGAGTCTTGCAACTAAACCAGGGATTCCCAACCTGGTGCTCGCGAGTACCGCTGTGATCTTTGGACTCTTGATTGTGCTCTTCGGCAGTCTGGTTGTGCACTTCTGTGATGCTTAAGTCGCGTTTCCTAACATCATATATTTAAGATGGTCTGTTGCTTTCTTTCTAAACGTATGTAAGAACATAACTAATAACATTGACGTTGGTTTGATTTTAGTATTTCTGATCATTACTAGGGATATGCCCGTTGAAATTCAACGCGAAAGTTTTTTGTGAAATAAAAAATGAACATAATATACCTTGACTATTTTGGATGGCAAGAAAACAAGTTTTTCTTCTTTTAGGCATTCGTTGTTTCAAGTTTCGAACTCCTACGACGATTCTAAGCACCTAATTTTAATATGCGAATGATTAATGTTCTCCATTCAAATGTATTCTTTCTCATAAATAACGCAACGAATGTTGTTTACATTGGTTGCTATGAAAAGAATTTCTCTCTCCTTTTCTCTCTTCTCTCTCGTACTAATTGTAAGAGCACGCTTTCACCCATAAGTATTGAAATATCTATTGGATTTCGAGGTTTAACAATGTAATGGATTGGCAAGACAACATCCAGTTAAAATGGCAAGATTTCCCCAAAATATGTGAATTAAACGTTTCACATGAGGAATCTCGAACTGGAGGCGGAAAAAGATGAACAGAATAAGAAACTTTATAGTTTTTCTTTAAAATGAGTGAGATCTGAAGATCATAGGTTAATTATTTCTAATTTAGATCTCAAAAAGAATAAAAGCCTGCACCTCAAAAAGTCAATTTTTACGTGGTATTTTATGGGAAATGGAAATACCTTCCTAGTAGTTGAACCAGAAATATGCGAATTGAGCATTCCTGCCAAATTAAAAAAAATTAACCTCGATCTTTTATCGAGTCATTCGCATTTTTATAGCGTGACAGAGGGAGTCACAAAGGGACAGAAGTAGGCTTTTATAGATTTTAGATTTTTTCGCACAAGTATAGTGTTGTACGCTCGTTATTTTAGGATATAGCTTGGTACTCACTTGATATACCAGAATACAACTTAATGCTCGCCAAGTGGAAAAGGTTGGGAACCCCTGAGCTAGACTATCAGAGAGTGAGGTAGCTACAGTACCAAATTAAGATTCTGGAAATAAGGCCCTTGTTTGTATTATAGGGATTGCAAAACTAACTCACAATCAGACAGACCCACCGTGACCGATCATGCAACTAATATGTTGGTGACCACTGAAGGGTTAAATGACGTACTGTCGTTTCGCATACCCAATAAATCACGAAAATTTTCTCATAATAAATATAAAGCTTATGTGCACTTTACCTTCGATTGCCAACAAAACTTTTTAACATTTCACCGAAATTTTAATATTTGTCTAGAGCAATAGGTTAAACAGATTTTTCCGCCTTTGAATTCAATTCGCTCCAAGGAGAAGATTTAAAATTAAAGATTCCCAAACGCAAACAAGATATCATGTGAGGTTGATCGCCAACTTCTTCGGTCTAGATAAACTGAAGGACGTTCGCCACGAGACGTTAGCCACGGATAATCCGCGTAGTGGTTAATCTTTCACCATTAATGTCAACTTTCAGGTCGGCTACTTTCGTAAAAGATTGTGGGAGGCTGCCTTAAAGGCCCACACACACGTTACGATTTGCTCGAGGTGTTTTCAGGACGTCCAACATTGAAAAAAGGCGGTATACTAGCCATTCCATGTAATAAACCTTTTCTTCACAGAAGGAGAAAAGGCCTCGCAAGCCAGCGCTCCGTCCTTCAGTTAAGCAGTAGGTCCTCTTGGTGCTCTTCGTAAAGAGTAGGCTAATGCAAGGCATCGGGATTCCCTCCTCCCTTGTGTATGTGTTCGGTGTGGAAGGAGTAATGGCTGTAATAATCCAAGAGGTTGATTAGCCAGAAATTCCAAACAAACAAACAAACAGAAGGAGAAAGAGGTGTGAGTAGTAACAGGTCTCCGACACGTGGTTGAGGCAACCTCGCGGCAGTTGCTCCGCAAAAATAGTTTGCCGTTCAAAAATTTTAAGGTCGGGGTATTCGCTCGGGCAATAAGCAATTTCGGATAAGGATGTGAGGGAAGCTGAAAATGGAAAATGTCTGAGCGGTAGAGAAATCCCCACTTTCGCTTACACTATTTACACGAACAGAAAAAGAGGAACTACATGAATAACGGCTTTCGGTTCGGGTTTAGAATTATTTTTTCGGTTCGGTTTTTACGCTTATCGTTATAATTATTCGACTCCTGTGTCATTTTGGCTACAAATTCGCGATATTTTTTCTAATTCTGTTTAAATACTTGAATGTACGTGATTCGGTGAAATCAGATGACTACGAAATAGTTTTCACTGCTAAAAATCTTAACATTTTTAAGTTTGAAAAACATTGACGGACAGATTAAACATGTATTAAAAATCAGCTGTTGGCGAAAGAATGTGCGTTCTTTAAGACGACCTTTCATTATAGTCTCGACTTTTACAACGATTATAAGTTTTTTATCATTTTTCAGCAGAAATGTTTTGGCTGCGCGGTATCTATACATTATAACTAGCGTTAAAATATTTAGATGCGCGTCATCTATGGGAAAATTCGGTAATTATTTATCTTTTTAGCATGTTATAATCTTTAGGAATT
The DNA here is from genome assembly GCA_028673005.1 of Tanypteryx hageni. Classification (NCBI taxonomy): domain Eukaryota; kingdom Metazoa; phylum Arthropoda; class Insecta; order Odonata; family Petaluridae; genus Tanypteryx; species Tanypteryx hageni. The sequence continues at coordinate 65,749,806 of CM054114.1, read as the reverse complement.
TTATTGAACGAAAGACAGTTTTGGCAGACGCACAACAGAAAAAATTCTTTACCCATCGTCTCCTTTATATTTTTCCATTTCTGACACTATGTAAAAGACTATTTTTAGCGATGCTGCAATTAAGTTTATAAAATAACTGACTCAGGAGGACGTTTTGTCCGAGAACGAGATGCTTGTTGCTCTATAATTGTCGTTCGGTCATAAATGATCTGGGGCAATGAGTATTTTTGGATGACAAGTTGAATTTTTTATAATCAATCTATCGCTCTCTGAGCTCTAAAGGTTGAGAATGCATGATCATAGTTAATTCATAACATTATTTCTTCAACTTTCGTCAACTTATTTAAGATAAATGATTGGCAATTCATATGCCGCATGTTTTATTTTTATCTGAATAATCTTCGGACTTCATCATTCGAAGACGTGGATTCTCCCGGTAAGAGTTCTATGAAATCGTGCCGATCCCTACGAACGCCAATGTTGCCCCCCGACTTGCCTGTGTACGAGCCGAACCTATGACGGAACACGAAAGTTAACACTGCTGTTTTGCCCTCCGTCTTGCCTTCACACCTCCGACCGTGCAAGAAGGTTAGGAATCTCGCCCAGTTTTTCGCCTTTTTTTAATGTTGCACGCACTGACAACACTACGAGCAATACGTAACGTGTGTGAGGGCCTTTAGAGCGAGTTAAACTAGATACCGATGATGGAACTCGCTTTCGGTGGGGGAGTTAATATTTAATGCCAGTCTCTGGCTTACTACCAACTACCCGTAATAAAATTAACCTCAAACATTATTAGCATATCCAGAAGTGTTAAAATCTTTCAAACAACCTGAAATATGTTCTATATTGAAGATTAAACCGAATTTTCTGTCATCTTAGTACTTACACTCTAGTGAAAAGCCATGTATAACACCGTATCTACACATATTTATGATTTCTCTTTTCAGTTGTTATGCCGAAATAAATTACGAAATTAATCCATAATCATCATAGTTTATTCGATGATTATTAATATTTTTGCAGTAAGCGACAATAATATTCTTCGGTTAGTTCCAAGGCAAAATATAGTTATCTTTGGATGGAATACATTTTTGTTCTTGACTTTAAAGATTTAAGCAAGGTAACGGAGCATTAGTTCATTTGTCAGAAATTTTCAATTTTCACAGTTATTAAATAAAGGTTTCTGTGTTATTTTAGTAAATGAAAATTAATCAAGTAATTGAAGGAAAACAAGATAATAAGGCTGTTACAAATGCAGCGTTTCTAGGTAAGCATTTATCACTAGAAAGATATCTTTTTCTAATGAGGGTTAAGTCGGCTCTTAATCTCCTTCATGCCTCCCACTCCTCCCCATTCCTATTTTCCCGATTTTCTCATTTCTTCAATGCTCATTATTCATTGTTTTAGTTTTTGCGCTCTTCAACACATTAATCTTGTTAAGTAATTACTCCTGAGGATTAAAAGTTATATATAAAATCAAATTTAAAAGTTTTCAGTCGTTGGAAATAAAACTCTTGTGATAAAAATATATTATAAGAAGAATGATACCCTTAGAAGTAAAAGAGAAATTCCATGTTATCAACGTATTATCAGGAAAATAATAATTATCGAAATTTTATCTATCCCAAAATTTTTTTTGCAAAATGCTGCACAAGGCAAAAGCTGTTTCCTCCTTTTCTTGGGTAAAATCTCTCATCAAACCTAACAGGAGTAATAGCCTGCATAACCTTGGGTATTTAGCATAAGAAAATCAGGCTAATGTTCCAACTAAATTGAAGAAAATGTTAAACATCTGAGTAGTGCATGGAGACTAAATAATTTCTATGACCTTTCATCATTACAGGAGCATACATCGATAAAAAAGACAATTTGAATAATTATGGATAGATGGAAAGTGATTACGTAAGCAATTTCTCATGGAAATAATAATTTCATTCCCTATCCCTTATGCAATCCTATCATCAATTTGCTAGAATTTGAACGGTTGCCATACGAGTGTCTTTTACATTCCCAGTAATTATGAGATTAGATAGTTTCACCCTAGTCATAGATGGTGAAAGAGTAAGCATTTATATTTCCTTTTTTCTTCTTTAATTTGTCATTCATATTTATTAGATTTTTTTGTATCTTTTGCATAATATTTTATCAGTGGTAATTAAATTCATATTCTCTCTAAATTTACCCACTTTTACTCAGAAGTTAATAAACATAACTTTCTACAGTACCTATGTCACAGAAGAATAATGCTAAGAATGTTGCCATGAAATTTCCAACTTTTTATCAAAATTACAGCACAAACATAATTTATTAACTATTTTCATAGTTTTCTAATTAACCCTTAACTACTAACGTGAAAAAAATCACACAACTACTAGTGTGGAGTCACACTTTTACATTTTTTTCCTATAACGACAGCAATTTTTTTATTTAAACATTTTCGCTAGGTGGAGTTAATGATTGGGCTTCTAGGAATAAGGTATTAAAATAAAAAGTATAAATAATTGTGAACCTATTTTTATTTAAAAAAAATGAACAATGTTAAAAACCTTGTAGCTGAAAATCTCAAAGTCACTCCTGAATGCAATCGGAACATATTTTTTTGGCACATGTGAGACAAATTGGCCGTTTACATTTAGTACAATGGGCATCTTCCTCTTCAGTTTTGGATTGCAGATGGAGCAGTAAACCCTCTTTTCAAGAAGCTCCCTATTTATAATATTTTGTGTGATTTTCTCAGATTTTTCAACTATCCATCCAATGTAGAATTGACTTACACTTGTTTTAATTTATAATATTGTTATTTTACATTCTAAAATATGCTCAATTGTGAGGACGCAGTAAAAATCTTTGTTTTCAATATTTTAATTAAAGAAATTGTCATCATTTATTCTTGGTTCAAATGGTTCGCCACTTCCGTAATCTTCTTCATTTCTTGATTACTCTCTTTCCATATAAAGTCAGCTATCACCTGAAACCCATCCCCTTTCTCTTTTTTCTTCAAGTTTTCCTTTCATCATGCATTCTCTCCTCAGATAAAGTCCGATCTAGTTCGCCTTCCTCTTTCTTATAGATAGTCTTATTTTATAATAAAAGGATAAATAAATTAAGTAATTAATTTTATTTATTCACCAATTATTTCTATTAAACCAAAGAAATCATCCACATTCTGAAATGACAGAATTAATCTGCTACGATAGTTCAGTGTAAGAATATCTGCCTGGTAAGCAAAAAATCCCGTTTTTATTCTCCCGATCAGAGCAGAATTTTTCTCCTGATTTCAAATCAGTCCCATTTTCTTAACTTATCTAGGATTTCTATTTTATCGCTCGATGTAACTGATTTGTGCACATGGGCACAGCATCAGCAGCTTTTTTTATGCCATTATTACACTTTTTGAGATTTTAAATTGAGCAAAAACGATGGAAATCAATAAGGAGATGAGGGATGATGCTAATGCTATCAAAGCTGAAAATGAATGGCTAGGATTTTGGCTGTGTGTGCAGCAGAATCAGTCTGCAAGCAACAACTTTGTCTTACTCCTCTCCTGATGTTTGCTCTTCTGGAATCAGCTTTCTCCAATCTGTCCTTCACAACTTGATTCACGTGCACATTCCTGATCAGTCTCCTGTATAGCCAACTTTACCAAAGACCTTCTGCCAGTCCAGTCGATGAAACATATGCAGCAATATTGGCTACACTTTATTGCCTTATCTGATATGATTCTCATCATTCCTAGAGCATCTCTGGTTCCTCATCTTTTTCTGAAACTGTAATGATCTACTCCTAGCATTTCTTAAGACTTTTAGTGAGAATTCTTATGATGATCTTTGACACATGCAATATTAGGCATATTGGGCTGTGATTTTTAAAACAAATTGCCTTTAGCTTCTTCTTTAATGGGATTATTGTTACTTCTAGGAAATCCTGAGGTCATCCTAATAAAGAATATATATATATATACTTAAGGAAATGAAAAGGTAGTGATGAGGGTGGCAACAAGGTGTTGAAGGAAGCCCAGCGGACACTTACCATTATATAATTACACATGACTGATGAAGGGGATCAATTCACCGCAGGTGTGTGTCCAATTCGTCACATGGTAAGTGGGGAAAGGAATGGACAATGCAGCCCAAGAGCAACTAGAAATTATCAATTGTAAGTTAAAGGATTCATTACTCATCAACTACTTCATTTTTCAAAAGCAATCTCCTTTCTTATCTTTAGCCAACAATTTTTTATGTAACTTGTTGCTTCTGATGTTAACTTCCCCTTCCTTTCTTACCTCCACTTTTCCCAACCTTCACTCTAACATCCACTTGTTTTCCCCATTATCTCTTTAAGCTCCTCCCATTCTTCCTTCCCATTTATTGAACTGCTGGAATCACTGTGTCACCTGATGATGCCACGATTGCAGCGAAACCAGTCATATTTTTACTAACACCTTTTTTGTGGAAGTTACAGAGTTACTTTTTAAAAATTATGATGCTATGGGATGTTTGGAATATTTAGTGTGGACAAAATATGCAGCAAACACTAACTTTCTGTGACAGTAACGGCAATATCCTTGTAATGTCCGTACCATATATTTTAATGGAATTTTTGTGAAAGAAGTGCAGTTATTACCCAAGCAAATATGCTAATACTAAAATTGTGAATCATTGGAATAAGAGCATTTATTTTATTAATCAAGAGAAAATATATTATGGTCAGTTTATTGATTGTTTTGTTAAATCATTGTTATTTATAATATGTATGATGGTGATTATCTTTTTGTATTATCTCTATTTATGTTGAAAATATATTAAAAACAGGAAAAAGCATTTATCTATAAACATATAAAAACATCTAGGTCCATATCCTAATATCTCTCAGTTCATCTTTCTACTTCACTCCTAATTCGCTAGAGAATTATCGTTCTGTGGCTGAAAACAAATTCAAGAATAAGCGTTTCATTATATAAAATGCAGCTGTCTTTGGTGATGTTCCACCGAAAGTAGATTCTAGAATGGCTACAAATTGTTTTTATCCAATATTCAGTAAAGGGAACTTTCTGTAAATATCTTTCTCAAATTAGGTATCTACTTATACAAATTTGTGGAAATAACAAAGTTCTATTTTCAATATGAGTAAATTCCACAGAGTTGAGCCTGACCTCATTATTGATATAGGTATCTACTTGTTTATTTATATTTTATGTTATTTAACCTATGGGGTAATAAATATTTTTTTATAGATTCAATTGTCTCAAACAAAAATAATGTTTGGGACACTATTGATGAATCCTGTTTATTTTATAACAACCTTATTTTAGTATTATGTACATATTAATATTTGTTTACAATATGTAATTGATTTTTAATTATAAGCAAAAAGATCTAGTTATGAAGCAAGGGTTTGACTATATGAAAACTATGCACCTATTATAATTATAAATATAAATCTAAATCTTTTTAAAAATGCTAAAAGTCTTCTTAAAATGCGTTTACCTAGAAGAGGTATCTGTTTAAAACTAAGAATTTTTTTAACAATGGAAGAGAAAAGAATGCTACAACACTTCTTAGTCTTCTTATAATGATGTTATTGCTCTTAGAGAAAATTGGAAACGATATGCTGAATATCTCTGTTCTGGAATTGCAATTATTTTACACAATTATAACATGTTAGTTCAAAAAAACATCCCTTGAAATTAAAGATGAGTTATAGTTGAATGATATAAGGGTCTATTGTACATTTTAGGAAGTTTTAAAAATTGACACTATTTTACTTTGAGTCTAGAAAACTCTTCACTACCTTTATCAAACTTTTTATTTATTTTTGTACCCACAATCCAAATACCTACTATGCTACATCAACAATGGATAAAAATTTTTATTGATCATGTAACGCTTTAAAAACTACCGTACATATAATGAAAATGTTGGTCATACATCAGAATTTATGATCCCAGTAGTCATTTAATTAGTGATTTTGTTTCACTTCAGAAATATTTTCAATTTATCACATAGAATACTAAAGTGTTTAAATTAGATTATTCTTTTTCTTTTCGTAGTATCTATTACAAATGATCTCATGTAAATTAAAATAAATCTCTAATACATAGTAATATGAGGCATCACTAATTTTGAAAATTACAATGGGTCACTTTCTTGGAATAATTGAAACAAATCCAGAAGTTATCCTTAAAATGCCTCACTTTACTTGAATGATGATGTATGTGTGCATGCAAATAAAAGTTCTATTATATAAGTTACATATAATTTTTTATAGAAGTTACATGGCCAGAGTAACCAAGTTTGTGGTCTCTTGATTCATTCAAGTGATTTTTATATAATTAAATTTAATTTGGAATTAAATTATTTGTTGTTTTTTATTTTAACTCCTCATGGAATGTTTATTAACTTTTACTTAGCATTGCACAGCCATATGGGATTGCTTTATTGCCAGATGGCTAAATTAAAATACTTTGGAAGATATAATAATCGATGTTCTGCAGTTTATTTGATATTTTTAAAAATTTATTTTGAATATTTGTGTATCATTTTGATTTCAGAATTAGCACTTACGTATCAAAAATTGAGAAATTAAGTATGTACTTGTTTTTGGTATCTCCAATAGACAAGTACATACTTAATTTTTGAGGTTTTATTTAAAAATTGTAGAAAATATTTTAAATGTATGCAAAACCAATAAAACAAAGTCCAGATTCATGGAAATGTAAACGCCCACTTCAATCTTCACCGTATCGATCCAACTATTCAAGTTTTTTAGCACATTAGTGTCTTTAGTTGATAGCAAATAGAAATTACTCTCATTTCGAAAGAATACGTGAGTAGAATTGTTCTCCAGAAAAGTTGAGGAACTTTCATTTAAACCTTGATTTTTTTATGAGTGACTCGCATGTTGACACATTTTTCATTCAGGCGGTAAACTAAAAAAGAGAAGCACTTTACCTTAATTTCTTTTCCAGTAAAATTTGCCGAGTGTCTGAATCGACTTTGCATTATTACGATGCAAATATAGATTCACTGCATGGAAAATGCCGAGTTTTGAAAACAAAGAACGTCATAACATCATATCAACAAAAATACATAGTACTTAACTATAACTGCGATGGGCTTCGGTCTTGTAATTAATCTGTCAAATCAAGTAAATTATCGTTAACGAGTTAAAGTTACTTACGGTAGTTAATTTCGTGCAAATCTTTCCTTCTGAATATATAGCGCAGCTGTTGTATGTGAAATTTGCCGAAGGAGATGATGCTGCCGGAGTTCAATACATGTCTTCTTTTTATCCTTTCTCATCTATTTCTTTTTGTACTCTTTCGTAGATTCTTCTTACTCTCCTCTGTCGTTATCAAATAACGCTGAGAATATCAAAGAAACTGCCTGAAATACTCGGATCGCCGTTTTTTCTTCCGGCTTGGATTAACTACCAAGCGAACTCCGGCATAAATCCCGCTATTGATGAATATAAAGAGTTCATTTATTTACGTCAAAGGAAGGGATAATAAATACTTACGGAATTGATCATTTAGACGGCTAAAATATCCATAAAATGGTCGAATAAACCAGATGCGCATTTCTTCCACAAATCGGCCTTCTTAATTAGTGATTCGCCGATTGAGGATACTAAATTTTTTGGGCGAATTACCACTGAGGACGGCTGTTTTGCAGCCGAAACTGGTTTTCTCATCTCGATTATCGTTATTAGAGATATTTAAATTATTAATAAGGTTCCTATCGTGAGAATTCTTTTTACTTGCTGAGGCGAGCGCTTCTAGTTTTCGGAAATGAATAAAATTCTGATAGACTAGAATTAATCGACTTACTTTCGACGTAATTATTCTTAGACGATTTCGTAAACGATATCGACGACCAAAAGGTTTTAATACTGGGTAATGAATATTTGAACTGCAACTATAATGCGGATGGTAAGAAGACGAGCAACATTGTAACAAAAAGCTTCTACTAATGTCGGAGCCTTAAAAATGACTACATGACCAATAGGTAAACTCACCGACGGCGTTAACTGTTAAGTTGCTAAATTTAATATAGCGAGCTGCATGTGCTAGATTGAAAAGTTTTCTATAGGTCTCCAAAATGGCCTCCCTCCTCCAGTAATCAAATTATGATTTTTTAAAGTTTTTTTTTGGGTAAATACTGTATGAATTATTAAATAAAAGATTATATTATATAGAATTGTTGCAATCACCTATTTGTGTTTGATTAAACAATGAACACCACGTCATAACAGAGTATGTTAATTGGATAAAAGGCTTTTGGTGTGAGGGTGAGGGGTGTGGGACAAATCTGGCGCAGAAGCGCAGTTTTCAGGAGGATCTTCTTAAGAAGGGATAATGAGGGTGGTTGGGGGCAATAGGTTAAGTGGTGGGCGGAGGGTGGGGTGGGTGGAGACCCCTCCTCGAGCTACGTATATAAGGAGCCTGTATCCGAGGTGCAATCGAGTCAACCGAAGAAGCAGCCCACTTCACGGTGTCTTCCAGAGGATAACACACCACTGTAAGAGGTCGTCCCAACTTCATTCTCTTCATCCTCGGAAGCTTAGACAACTTCAGGCAAGTTCAATCGACAACCTCATTGGCACTTCAAAGAGTTGCCTCTTCTCCTTTTAAAGTTAATATATTTCATTTTTTGAACGCTGTAATATGCAAATAATTTTAAGAAAGAATGTTAAACGTGCTAAACTGCACAAGGGAGACAGTTCCCAGACGAGTTTTACTTTAGTTAAAATAACGTTCGAAGAAGTACAGAGGATTGATGGCAATCTATAAGATCTAAATTGAGCGGGATAGATTCTTATAAAACTTTTGTTCAAACAAACTGCCAACTTTTTTGTTCAAATAGAAATTTAAAGACCGTTTAACTGTATGCAAAATTTTTAAATTGGAATTTTCGCAAATTATTCCTTCATAAATCTTGACTTTCTGATTTTTATACTCTCATGTTGATAACATTTTGGGAAGTATTTCCACTAATATATATTCTCCTCTCCTACAGTCAACATGTCTCTGGGATCAGGACCTAGTTACAGCGCCTACAACTGGGGCACCTCAGGTGGCTTCAGTACCAACATGACCGTTGTGGACAAAGTCCCACCTGAGATGCTCTTCCTCGTTGACTCCCACTGGTATGACGGCAGTTTTCCAATTTCATTACCCGGTGTTATCGCGAAATATTTATCTTACTTGATTTTGTTTATATTCTCACGCCACTGACAAGATTTATATTTAAAACTGAGGAAGAGAAAGAGAGAATACGAATGCAATTTTAATTCTGCAGTAATTAATAATGACCACTTTCGTGAATACTTGAATTTGCTTTTGCAGATATGTTCAACAATTTTATTTCCAAATTTATTATATTTGATAGTTGTATCTTTCGCAGGTACCTAAAAATTACAAAATCAGAAACAACCTGGTACTATGATTTTGCCGAGTAAAAGTATTTTAACTGAAATCAAATACTATTGTTAGCTTTTTAATCCCATACCTATATGCATGAGCATGAAATATAATTGGAAAATCATGGCGTTTGATTAATACAGCAATGACAAATTTTGCAGAACGAGAATCTAGGAGGATCATAACTAAATTGTAGATAACTTTTTCTGGAAATATTCCAAGACGTTGTGTTAGGATGATAGAATTTCAAAAACACCGAAAACCTATGATTTTTACGGTAAAATATCCGGGCACTGCTGTTTACCGTTTTGGAATCCCGATCTAAACTAACATCCAGCTTTTATGAAACGAGCGTGACGATAGGTTCCGCATTTTCGCAGGTACCAGTTTCCTCCTCTGAACCCGCTGTGGCACTCTCTCCTCGGCTTCTTCATCAGCATGCTCGGATTCATCTCCGTCTGCGGCAACGGTGTTGTCATTTACATCTTCTCCTGCACCAAATCTCTCAGGACGCCATCAAACCTTTTGGTGGTGAACCTTGCAATCTCCGACTTCATGCTCATGGCCACCATGGCACCCATGATGACCCTCAACTGTTACAACGAGACATGGGTGCTAGGTAAGCTCCTTCATGGATCAAACGGATGATATTACCAGCTTTCGAAGCACCCGATGAACGTGGCGAATCACTCAAGTATTGTTTTAATGGACAGTTTCTTCTTCGATACGAAGGTACTCGGTTCTCCTTAATACTTTGTTTTGCATTCGCGGACACCTAACATAAATTTAATTTTCTTTCCTACGAATCGAATTCTCCCGATTATCAGTTAAATGTACTATTTGAGTCACGAGGGAAAAATTACCGACAATTTTTCATTGCGGTTTCCTTTCTATCCTACACTTCTAATTTAGATTTACTTCAACGTTCATTAAAATCTTTCAACTCCTTTGCCAGAGAGTAATTTTTAATTTCTCTTTCATGTTATCTTTTAGCTTGTTTTTTTTTCTTTTTTTTTCTTCGCTAAATATTTTTTAAATTTATTATTTTAACTTGGCCTACAGAACGAAACATGCAACAATGATATAATAAATCCACGAATAAACGGACATTAATTAGTTATTATTCAAGAATTTGAAGGATCAAATAAAAAAAATTGATATTTATCTTAAACTACGCAAACCATTGATCCTCTTCCCCCATTATACCGCACTTTTCGTCTATTTTAGGACCCTTCATGTGCCAGATCTACGGTATGCTTGGCTCCATGTTCGGCTGCGCCTCTATCTGGACAATGACTGTCATTGCCTGGGATAGATACAACGTGATCGTCAAGGTGGGTTTTAAATGCATATCCAATCGTGAAAAATAAATTTTTAATCTCTTAACAATTAATTATAAAATTAAATATTTTTATATATCTGATGAATGACAGACTATTAATTACAAAGCTAGTTGGCGTCGATCTAAATTTATGCTCTCTTTTTGATGGAAGCTAAGTAATATGGAAGATTTTAGAAAAATCATTTTATTTTGTAGCGAATAAAATGTAAGAGAAAATTATAGGATGATATCGAACTTTTTACTTGACGGTCCGGCAAAAAAGAACAAATCTCATACGCGAGGTGAGCAGAAAGAGTTGGAAATGGGAAACGGATGTAAAGGTCGAGAGTTTAAAAAAGTAAACGGAAAAGTTCAAGTGGCCGATTGACTAGGGTTTCTTTTACATCCGCGTCACCGCTCACAAACGGTATTAGCGAAATTGGATTATATCTATCCTCTCTTTGCGAGTAACTATTTTAGTTCATAGCTTTCCATGTTTTCATGTAGCTCCCAAGTGTATAGACACCTTCTAGATGTTCCGTGAGAACACTGTGGAAACCTTTTGCTTATAACGGTACTACTAGCTCCTGGCGATTTTCAGGAATGTGCGGTATATTTGAAATACATTTGGAAATTGATTCTATAAAATAGTCTTGAAACGATAAATTTATTCTTTTAACCTAAACACCGTTAGCAACGATATGAAACAATTTAAATTTAAAATATTATAGTAAGGGTATTACAGTACAATACAAAAATTAAGACATGAACGTTACTTGGAAATGTAAATATTTAATTAATTTCAGCGAATTTAATGATTTATTAATCTCACTAAGCTTTGGCGTAACAAGAATAATCACAGTCATAACATCCGTGCATTTTGGCGAAGGAATATTCTCTTGAATTAACGACGTATTTATGGATACTTCATAGTGTGGCTTATCACTTGCAGGGTCTGGCCGCCAAACCTCTGACCAATAAGAGCGCATTGTTCTGGATCTTCCAAGTTTGGCTCAACTCCGCCGTCTGGACCGTTGCACCAGTTCTAGGCTGGAACAGGTGAATATAACACAATTCCCTCCGACTCCGATGTAAAAAAAAATCGCAGTAAAAAAGAGCACGACAAAATTGTAAATTCTTAATAATAGAGACTCAGTGCAACTTTCGCTCAAATTTTAACCGGTGATTTCACCCTACGGCTTGTGTTCAATTAATAGTTCAGAAAACTCGTAAGTATGACATGCCAAATTGTAGCATTAAACCACAATGCAGCCATCTTCTGTGGCAATTCATCAATCTCTCTTTTGAAAAGAATCTACGATCGGTGGATTAGTCCTGAAAACGATTACTTAATACTCACATGCTTCATCATAAATTATAAATAAATAATAAACTTTCGAAATATTTCAAGGTACGTGCCAGAAGGTAACATGACCTCCTGCGGCACTGACTACCTTTCCACTGACTGGGTCAGCGTATCCTACATCTGGGCTTACTCCGTCTTTGTCTATGCCCTGCCTCTTGGAATCATCATCTACGCCTACTGGTTCATCGTGCAGGTCAGTGTTTGCACGTAAAACTACATATAACGTTTCCGATCGATTAGACTTCAGGATGGTTGGTCTTTTTCCACCAAAACGTAGGGTAAGGACGATTGATATCAAAGACAAAGTTTACTTGCCAAAATTTCATTAGGGGAGATTTGGTCTTTAATGATTTAAAACAATTTTATATTAAATATGCCACGACTAGGCATATGTGTGCTCAGTCAAGATTAAATATCCTTTCAGCACACTATAAAGTCGAGTTTAATCTAGTTCGCGACTAATTCCAAGTAAAGAAAATGTTATGCTCCAAATTGTATGCTATGGAAAATATTTTCCATGAACGAAAAATTTTTAAAATTTAAATACAGTTTCGAAATGGAAAGAAAAAATAACTGTTCGCGATATGGATATTGATTTTCAGCCATACTGAACAAAAAATACATAAAGACGCAATACATCTTCGATGATACAAAATCTTACTTGTAGCATCGTTAAGTTTTTTGCCAAACGGAAAATTTAATGCTTTTTTCTATTCAGAGACGGAAATAAAAATGAAATATATTGTGCCCGTACGGCGAAAACATAAGTCCCTACACTGTCCCTCCATACAGATCGGTTGCAACACGGGAAGCCTTTCCGATGCTCACCTTAATCGTTTAACCTCATCTTCACGCTCTCTTTCTCTCTTCTCGTCCCTTTACTCCTCCTTAGGCTGTCGCCGCCCACGAGAAACAGATGAGAGAACAGGCGAAGAAGATGAACGTCGCTTCCCTCAGGTCATCCGAAGCTCAGGCCACTAGCGCCGAGTGCAAACTGGCCAAGGTGAGAAAAATTAATCCACGATTCAACTCTAGGGGATCTTTAAGATTATCCTTTAATATCGCTTCTATATAGAAAAATAGCCCCTGATATAAAGCGACATTTTTTTCTTTGCTCGAAATATCTACTTAATTCTTCATATCTTACTGTATTATTCTCTCGATTCTTCTCTTTTAATTAACTTTTCTAATCTACAATCCGATCCAATTCATCTCTCCTACTTCTGTTTTCCCAGCCGCTATCTCCTCTTTCACTCTTTTCCTCTCTCTCTCTCAATTCTACCCTCCCTCTTCATTCTCCTCTCTTTCGTAATCTCTTCTCGAGAATGCGTTTTTACCACGCATTGTTTCTTAAGAAAGATATCCTAAAATATCATAAAAAGCTAAGGTACTCAAGACCAAGGCCGTCGTATAGCAGCAGTTTGTGCAGTTTCCTCTAAATATTAATTATTAAATCTTGGAACTTAGCAATTTTGAACCGCGATAAAAACCCCTTAACTGACAATATGCTGTATACCATGAGATTTCGGATAAATACTCGATCGACCGACCTTTCGTTTGGTGAACAGATCGCCCTGATGACCATCTCCCTGTGGTTCATCGCATGGACCCCATACCTCATCATCAACATCGCCGGTCTCTTCGCTCCTTCCTCCCTCAGCCCACTGGCAAGCATCTGGGGAGCGGTGTTCGCGAAGGCCAACGCCGTCTACAACCCGATCGTCTACGGAATCAGGTGAGCAATTATCGATGGCAGAAATATCGGCGAGATTAAAGAGACAATATTTCCAAAGATTTCGCCCGCATTTGATTGATGAAGCCATATTTTTATATTTCATCGATACTCAATTACATAACTATCAAAAATAATGTCCGAGTTCTCACAATCTATTAACGACGGTGTTAATTTTTCTGCTAACAATCACCATTTCCGCCAACTTTCGTAACTGGAATAATATAAATATAGAGAAGGAAAAACGCGATGAAATTGAATGCCTTTTAAAGGACCAAAGATTCCGTTTGATTTCTGCAGCGAAAACGCAACATTACTGTGCTCTCAATCACGTCTTATTCTTTTGCTACAGCCTAATCTATTGAAAGGGATAGATCAATAGTTGTAGTTCATATGAATGATAATTTTTCATGAAATTATTTTCATTAATCTCTCTTGGTCCCAAGTATTCTTGAATTAAATTAATGAGGCTCAAACGCCTTCCTGCGATTCCAGACTGCTCCTCTCCTTAAGCTAAACATATAAATGAATAAAAAAATAAAAATTAAAAATTATACAAAGTACTTATTTATCATCATTCTCTCCCCTTCTTTGGGCGTTATGCAGATGTTATTACACAATATATCTTGCATAGTTCACTTAACTTCAAATATTTTATGACTTTGAACCGTGCGTGCGCCAGTTATGATAACCATATTTCAATCCAGTTCTTCCCTTTCGTGTGCACCACACATTATTTTCAATTTTCCCCTTCTCTTTCTTTCATACAGCCACCCCAAGTACCGCGCTGCCCTCTACCAGAAGTTCCCCAGCCTCGCGTGCGCCCCAGAACCCGCCAACGCAGACGCCGCCTCCCAGGGATCTGGAGCAACCGCCGTCAGCGATGAGAAGCCATCAGCATAATTACCTCATTTCAAGATCAATTACGGCAGGACGAATGATTCGAATATCGGAAGGACAAAAAAATAACCATACCCTTTCAGGCGTAATTCAGAATCCTCCCATCCTTCGCCCCGAAATGTATAGCGGTGCTTTTGTGATGGTCAATAATAACTTCCTCTTTAAAGCCCTTCCGACTGAAATGACGTGTAAAGGTTGTAGATATATTTATAATAATTGAATAAAACCTTAACGTCAAAATACGCTTTGTGTATTTGATTTTCGTATGATTGATCTGTAGGTAAACATTTCATCCTCATCATTTTTATTCTGAAAGTGAAATGGCTGATTGTATTTTCTTACGAATATTCGAGGTGGTCCAGCTCCCTAAAGAAAAATGTAATGTATTTCAACGAAACTTACATATCTAAATACTTTCCAATCAATTTTTTCTTTCCTTCGTTAATTACACTAACCTTCTTCCTCAATCAAACTCCTCATTACTTTTTTAAATTTTAACGAACTCCTTAATGTCTATAGCGCCAGTCTGAGATGGATTGTATCTCGCCTCATCAAGACAAAACTAAAACAGTTTTTTGGAACAGACATGCGTCAAAATCTCACGGTTAAACCCTACTGCAGCATTTTAAATCTATTTTAACGCAATTAACTTATAAAGTTCTTCAATATCAATTAATACTTAGAAGTCGCTTGTAATGCATTAATATAAAAAATAGCTAAAGAAGTTCTAAACAAGTAAGGAAAAAGCTGCTGAAGCAGAAAGTAAATGATGGTTTTAAAAACATTAGGCAAAGCAGACGGACAAACCGAGAAAAGGTGCTCAATGAGACCGAATACTGAATCGACTGGCGAAATATCCAAGTCTCTAGCTACTTTCGTTTAGGAGTTATCGCGTCAGATAGAAAGACAGATGGACAAATGGACCTCCACAAGAAAGTGTGCCCATTGAGACAGAATGTTAAAGCGATTGGTGAAAAAACGTAGTTTATATCTGTTTTTGTTTAAAAGGAATTAGCATGTCAGACAGACAAACAGAACGCATAAGCGGATTTTTCCGAAAAAATCGCTAAAAAATATTGGCCCCAAATTATACATAGGAGTTGATGAAACTTTCTCTCTCTCCATCTTTCATGCAACCAATTCTAACCCTTTTGAAAAGGATCCATTCCAATGATACCAATATCCCTATTTTTGCTTAATTTGCCTGCATAAATATCGATGATGACTTCTAATTCTCCAACAAAAATGCATTACAGCCGTTTGTGTTCTCAAAACATCTAACCATGAATTTCCTTTAAACCTTCCAAACTATGATCCGTCAGAACTTTCTTCTCAACTAAATATTCTTAACCTTTCGAGATCTGATGTGAGATGATGATCTCGCCAGTGACGGAAATACTTCTTGAGAAACCGATGGAATTGGCATACGACTGCGTCCGACCTAACCTTGTTGTATCTGCCCACTACGAGGTCAAATGTCCCAATACCCTCGGACATCATACTCCATTCATCAAAAGAACAGAACACCGGAGCCGTCATTATTCTGGGAAGGTATTGCACGCGCGCAAGGTGGAACCGACGTCCGAGCCTATGCGCAGTAACACAATTTTGGTTCGTATTAGTCCAAGTTCGCGCATCAAATGCCCTCGCCTAAACACCACCTCCCCTATAGGCGATCCTGCCTGGAGGATGGGCTCGTCATTCCATAAATGTGCCTATTGCGCACCGCCACGTTAGAGCGTTTTTAGTAGTTGTAACTGCTCAGCCCACAGGCTTTTCAGTCGATACATAGATGGGAGGGAGGAGGGAAACCCAGGCCCGGCATTAGCTTATTCTTTTGAAGAAGCGCCTAGGAGTCACGCTGCTTAACTCCCCTTCCGACGTGCAGAATGCCGACTTGCATATCCTTCTCACAGCACACAAGTAGGGGGAGGGACCAGGAATCCAACCCAAGCCCGCTGCTTAGAAAGTCAGAACTTCACCGACCTCCCTTATCGACCGCTTTAGTTACGGCAGACGGAAGGTTGTTCTAATACATCTATATCTACATGTTACACTGCAATTCATCAATCTTGGGCGCCGGTGGTGTAGTGGTTAGGACGCTGGCTGCTACTCGCCTGCTGCTTGAAAAGGCATCGGGTACGAATCCTGCGCAAGTAGGATTTTTCCAAGGTCGCCCGGTCCCCGTTTGTGTGGTTTGAGGATACCTCGCAAATTCAGCTGTTGCCCCCCCTGGTGTTCTTCGTAAGAGCATATATGGCCCTTCTCATACGGATCCCATATACTGGAGGCATATTCCACCTGCGGCTAACTAGTGAAAAATAACACGCTTCGCGTACTTTCTCTGCACTATTCCGCGCTATTCTGCCTATGAACCCCAGTTTCTTGTCGGCTGCATCTAAAACACAACGAATGTGCATGCCCCACGAAAAGTCACGACAAATGGTAACTCCTAAATATTCTACATGTTCAGCTGTTTGAATATTCCTCGTATCGATTTCGTACTCGAAACTTATTTCTCTATTCTTACTTCTCCAGAACGATACTGCGGCACATTTACTGTAATTAATTTCAATTTTCCATTCCTTACACCACGCGGAAATGGCTTTTAGATTTTCCTTATATATGACGGTTTCATCTGCGAAAAGTCTTATTTTACCACCGAAGAGGCCTGTGAAAGGCGCATTTATTTACAATGAGCTGCCTCCCTTCACACTAGACCAAACACTTTTAATGCCGTCATCACTAATCTGTATTGGAGAACTTTTGTATTTATGCTATAAAGAGTCCTCCCGACCGGATATATCAATCTTTTCTAAAAACGCTATAGTCAGCAGGAAATATCTCCTGGCTAGCTATGTCCTCTGTTAGCCAACTCTCTGTACCTATTACTACGTCAACTTGTAGACCGCGAATAAAGTGATAGAAATCGGCTTCCTTTTTACGAATACTTCCACAATTAACAGTATTTTTTTTTAATTTGTCGCTAATACAACGCGACGATACCTCGCACTCTCCCGCAATGTTATTATGAACTGCCTCTTTATCTTTCGTATTACGTGAATTTTTCTTACGATCGGAGTATATTCTACCATTACATAATCTCGCGTGATTCTTATTTTCTACGGGCGCATCGATTATCCCCTTACCCAAAACTGACCTACACTCTGTCCTACCCGCTAGCCTAAAAAATCCTTATTGTACTCAAGAATCCTACGCGACACTCCCTGAGCCGATCCGAACGTGTAGTAATAACTCTAAGGTGACTTCATTGGACCAGAAACATTTCAAAAACTCGAATTAAATTTACAGGCATGCATTAAACTCTTCCTGCAGTCTACTCGAGTAAGTTTTCAGGCCTAGGCCTGTTTTGTATTTCACCATTTTACGTCATAAGTGAGAAAACCACCCCCCTTCCTATGCAAAGAAACCTAACTCTATTCAAGTCATACTATATTTTCCGTAGTTCAAACAGGCCACATATCGTCATTTCCATGCCCCAGAAGGTTACGATGAAACGTTAAAATCGCACTGGTCTGCTTTACTCTCCACTCCATTAAATAAAAACAACTACGAAAATATTATTCCATTTAACAGCATTCTGTGAGTGATTTGAAAGCATAGCTGATGGGAAATGGTCTATATTTAGATTTCGCTCTTTTTCCTTGCCTGGACTTAATATCCATTAGAACTACCCCCTAGATTGTACCCCTATACCCTTCTCCCCTCTAGCTACAAACATTCCCTTTCCCATATTCCCCAATCCCCTCCCAGTGAGACAATTAGTCAGTGCTGTACTCCAGCTGAAGAAGGGTTGATGCCAGAGAGCTCCTATCCCAACAAGCTTTCGCCTGTCACCAAGGAGTTTCACATTACTGGGTAAGTCTCCATTAATTCCCTCCTGTCCCTTTCAACTCTTAGCTGCTTCTTATTTTTTCTTAACCTTTAACTAATGAGATGAAATTATGATAACATTTTGACTGAGGTACAGGCTCCCAGACTTCTGTTGTTTTTATAATGAGTTATTCACTATCTACATCTATAATGGGATTTTCTGTGTTAAATAATGTTTTAAGGGTTAAGAGTTAGTTAAAAGAAAAAAACCTCGATTCACTTTATTTCTATGTAAAATATAAACTAGCAGAAAGTAAAATGGCAGGGTAATTTGACACTATAATTTTGTTGGTGTCTCACAGACCACACCTTAAGTAGTTAAAGATTAGGTGGGGATGAGGCAATCTTAGAATCAAACCAGAGTAGATGTTAATGTTAAATCATCTCCTGAAATTTTTATTATGATATTTGTATGGAACAATTGCAAGATTAAATTATAAATTGAATTTACAGTGGCACTTCCAAAATTTTCTAATAAAAGTTAGATTTTATTAAAATATTTCTTTGTAATTGTTAATCAGTGTGACATTTTGGAAATCACCAAGATACAATAAAATAACCATCCATTTTAAAGGTAAGAATGTTGCTTTCCATGTCTTCTTTTAAAAACAGTCCTATGTTGACTAATCTGTGGAGGAAATTCTCTTCAGATGATTAATTGAATATAAGGAGCAAAATGTCACCAGCAAATGTTTGTTTAATGCCTACAAATGTTTTAAACATGAATTGAGCGATCAATATTAAGAAATCAACAAGTTTTTGTGCAGCCTTCAAAACTAGAACGAAAAAATAATATGAAAAATTTTACACACATTTTTATGAATATTTTGATAGTAAAAATTTTCATATTAAAATGTTCTTTACCATAAAAACCTTATTTAGACTTGATTTTCACTTATATGGCATCTCAGAATATAGAGGTAACTTTTGGTTTAAACTCTTATTCGGCCAGCCAAAGCATTGGCAACTTCCAATGGGGCCTGCCGAAGGTTTTGAAAGCACCAATGCGGCCCGCAATGTAGAAAAAGTTGTGCACCACTGCTGTATGTCATAGATTTTCCTCTGATTTTGTTACTTTGCTTTCCATGAAGTAAAATGCTCATAACATTAATTTTATTGTATTTGTATTGCAAATTAATTTTTATTTATTGCAAATATAAAATAAAATTGAACTTGTGAAAGAGAAGAATTAATTCTGTTGCCAAAATTAATGATTTTTAGGATAGGCTGTGTATTTAGCGATTATTTATATTTTTGGCTTTGGAAAAAAGAATCTTTTATCAGAATTATTTTTTAAAGTAAAGTATCTCCTATCAGCCCATTTACCTGCACATGTACATGGTATATTTCCCTCTATCTCAGAATATATTTTGAGGTTAAAAGAGAAAGTGTTGCACAAAATGCAAATTATTTTGGAATGAAATAATCTTTTTACCTACAAATTCCATGGTGCATCATCAGTTCAGAACTTTCCATAAATTGAATTTTTAATGAAAATTTCAGAAATGGTCTATGAAGTTCATTTTATGGTTTGAATCTTAAAGGTGAGTGCTTTTCAAACACTGATTCCTTGACCCCTAAGAAATCTTCTCTTCCAAATTTTCAAAAAAATATAAAGTAAGAAATGCCAAAAGAAGATAATTTGCCCATTTTCCGAAGGCATTACTCGTCTTACAACTGTTTGTCCAATGGATGTTGTTGTTGTTATGATCCTGGTGGCCTCAGCTTACATTGTTCCACTGTTCATTACTAGGTTATTAAACAGCAAATAATCAGTCACACATAGAAAACAACATAATTTATTTACTAATAGCTCCATGATGCAATTTAGTCCAATTACATACATTGAGCATGTTAACAGTAGTGCTGATGTGAACCCAAAACATTTGTATGAAGAAACTACCATTGAGTCTCTGCTGATAGTTTCTAATGATGTGAGAACTCGACTATCATGATCTATTATTATTTTTAACACGCCTGCTTATGGAAAGTCGTACACCATTGAGATTATTAAGTACAAGTTCCCCTTGAAGCCTTAAATCTCTCCTTTTGTCAATACTGGTAATTACAAACTTGTGAAGAACTTTTACAAGCATCAGTTTCACCTCCATCATTGCAAACTTCTGACCTGAAATCAAATTAAATCTATGAATGAAACTTTTCTCATATGTTTGAATTGGTTTATTTTAATTTTATGGGTGTTTTACTTTCTTTAAGCTATGATATTAATAATAATGAGTTTTAATTAATAAGTAGTTTGTTTTGATATTTTGACTGGATAAATTAAAATTTTGATTGAATTTTCAGCTTATGTTATTTGGAAATTTGAAATATGGTAAAAATAATTTGATATCAGAAGATATATATACATATATATATATATATATATATATATATATATATATATATATATATATATATATATATATATTGGCATTATTATGTTGACATACATTGGTATCTGTAAATATATTTAATGCAAGAAGCTTCTGATTCCATAGTTAACATACTGAGAATTTAAAGGAAGTCAAATGAAAATAGAAAAGAATTGTTTCAGCTGAGTGGCTGACAATGAACTCAATACTCCATTATAGTTAAGAATATCTACTTGCCAATGCAGTTCCTGGAGCCAACACTAAACGGTGCGTAGGCATATGGATTGCGATCCTTAGCATTAGATTCACAGAAGCGATCAGGATCATACTGTTCTGGATTTGGAAACACTTTTGGGTCTCTGTGGAGAATGTATGTTGCCACAGCTATTGTGGTTCCTGCTAACAATGTGTGGTCCTCTGAAGTCAATCCATCCTCATCCAGTGTCAGTGTAAATTATTTGAATTATAATGAGGATTTTAGTTAGTTAATGGCAATTTTATAGATATTTTCACTAAGAGAATAGCCAATAGTTACTAAAATACATAAAAATGATGACCAACTTTTCCTTTTAATTTAATAAAAATTTTTATTATGATCACAGTTTGATGCACAAATGAATTTCTATCAATTGTACTTGAATAATAGCTATATTATCATAAATAGTATAATAATGAGCTATGAAATCCTGCTGCCAAATGTACTTCCTTCATTCAGAATCTTTTCCATGAAATTTATGGTAATATAATTGGATAAAGTACATGATAGTATCATGTAACACTTTCAATAGGAAAAATATGAATTATAGCAAGAACATTTAATAAAAAAATGAACAAAAATGTTTTTAAATAAAAAATACAGTAGTTAGAAATAGCTCTTAGTCCCAAATTGAGCATAGAATTGATAGATAAAATCATTTTCCATTTTTTATGTAGATCAGTGGTATTCAACCTGAGGTATGCGTACCCCTGAGGGTACACGAGGTCTGTCCAAGAGGTATACACAGGATCGCCACTAGGCAGGTGCGGAGCCCGGGGCCAATTGACTCATGCAGGACCCTGTTAACATTTACCACCAAATTTAACTTAAGCTTTCCTTGCAGTGATATCAAAGTGCAAAGGACCCCAAATATGTGGGGCCTGGGGCGGTCACCCCAATTCACCCAGCCCTAGGGATGGCCCTGGGTACACAAATATATTGAAGCAGAATGTTCATGTTTTCCCACAGTAATTTCCCACTCAACAACCAGCGTCACTATCTTCCACCTACTCTTCATCTGCCTAGAAGTAATCATCCTTTTGGTCAGTTTCTTTTAGCTAAAATAAACTAACACGAGGAAGTTTTATCAGAAATTCCACTTTATGGTGTTTTAATGCAGAGCACAGAAATGGTGGATGGGAAGTAGAAAAACAGACAATTGAAGGGTGAATAAGGTTAATAAAAGACAATGTGGGAGGAGGGGAAAAAGAGTGAAGAGTGGAATCCTGCTGAAATTAATGCAACTATCATGGATTGGTTACAAAGTTTGAATAAATTACTAGGAAAGAGTAACTCATTATATACCATGGGGTACAAATTTCTTCAAAAATATTTTAAGGGGTATGCCGACTAAAAAGGTTGAATCTCACTGATGTAGATCATTAATGTTCTATGAAAATATTGAACTTATAAAGCTATAAACATATAAAAAAGTCAAACAAGTGGTTCATTGAATTTAGTTGTGTATCTTGCAATTAAAATGATAGTCTAGGATTTCTAAAGATTTCATGACTCTTTAAGTCAGTGGTTCTCAACTGGTGTGCCGTGGCACAGTGGTGTGCCATTAGACATGAACTGGTGTGCCATGGAATTTTGGGAGAAGAGAGAGATATACACTGGAAAATGGGGGCGGTGTGCGGCCATTACTTGTTTTATTTGTGTAAACATGCTGTGGAATGAAAATGGTTGAGAAACACTGCTTCAAGTATTCTGCAAACCATCAGAATGTGAGAAATAAAGCTAATTCTATGGATCATTTTGGAACATTTAGTTTACTCCTAAGAAAATTTTTAAATTAAGCATCGATTCTAGTAACAATTTAACTCACTGATTTTGAGTGGAGTCTTCAGTTCTCTTCCTATGATTGGAATAACAGGAAAAAGACGAAGTGTTTCTTTGATACACCTTTCAAGGTACTCAAGCGAGTTGAGATCCCGAAGGCACAATTCTTCTCCACTTTCTAGTTTTTCTCCAAAGAGGCTCTCCATTTCCTGCACAACTTGATCCTATGATTTAAAAATACCATAGTTATTTGCCAAGTTAAAAGTGTCTAAAGAATAGTTATTATCTAGTTATTAATTCATAAATGACATCAGTTTTTTACAAATTTCAAGGTTACAAGCAATTTCCTTCAATTTCTAGATTAATGCTAATTTGTAAGATATAGAAAGTATCATTACAGTTAATGTCTTGTAATTATTAACACTGTGTATAATAAAAAACTGTAAATTTATAAAAGCTGGCAGTTAGATTTCATATTTTATGATGCATCATTGACTATTCTTATCTTGAAATTTAAAACATAAATATTCAATCTCATATAAATTCTTACAAATACCTTAGGCAAAGTATTAGGTGTTACAGAGATTTTCACTCACAAAAATTTAATACACTACAAGATTACCTACCTTATCATTTTTTGACCACTTGATATTAATGCTTGATGTCAATGTGGATTATCCCATTTCTCTGCCTATATATTATGATAATGCTCATTGTACTTTTATGCAAGTCATTGGTCTCTATCCTTTTGAGAATGTGATAATTTAATTATAAGTCATCAAAATTATTCTTTGTTTCATCATCTATCATTGAGATTTGACGAAAGCCCACTATCTGTTATTTTGACAATGTAGAATGAGATGCAGCCAATAGATATACATTAATTCTTTGTCTTGCAATCTCACTGAAACTGGCTATCAGATATTCACACAATGAAAGTATGAGGCATGTTTTTATTGCATAATTCATTAAACTAAATTTCAAATAATCCCAAAAATTACTACAGAATCACACACCATTTTATCACCTTTTCAATAAAAACATGTTTGCTATGTGCATTATTGATGAATATGAGAGAAAATATAACACTTGGACTCACATTCACGAATTTAAGAGCATTGTTTGGAGTGTATATCTTTATATTAGATTCCAGTTCAAATGTAGGAACTAAAATAAGGTTTAGCTAAAATCCATTTTAATAAATTTCTTGTTTTTAAAATACCTGATCAGTTAAGTCAATAGTAACTTTCATTTCTGTAATAATATTTACTCAAGAAAAACAAAATATTTCACCCTTAATACCAGCTAATAGCATTTCTCTATATCTCTGCAACAAATTGTCTAAAGAAGTAACAATATTTGAATACAAAGAGGTACATATCTGTAATTTAAGTATGTTAAAACATGAAAATATTAGCATATAAAAATAATCATCATTTTTTGATATATTTTCCAAATGGAGTAAATTTGTGCTTCATCCATGAAATTGGAAATTTTGAATTGATTTTTATTTTGACTCACTTGAACTTCTTGATGATGTCCCAATAAATACAGTGCCCAGCTAAAGCATGATGAGATGGTATCATGACCCTGAAAAAAATTATGATACATTTGAAATATTTTTGTCAAACCACATTTATAATGTATAGTGATATGTCTGAATCAACTACATATTAGGTCAAGTTTAGAATTTTTGCTTCAAGCTGAAGTTCTCTAACTGGCTTACTAAAATATTTTCTGAGAACCTACATCCGTATAAGAAATAAGTTAGTAAAAATAAGCAGAAAAGTTTAATGGAATATGTTCCAATACCATAAACTCAATATTATGAATCATAATTATTTATTTTTGTTAGTTTATTTACATTTATGAAAATGCAATTGTTTTTATCTTAATGATTGCAGATAATAAATATATAAGGCTATATATTATTAGTATGAAGAAAAATGAAGTCAATACATTTTTTACTTTAATATGGATTGGATTTATGATTAGATAATAAAATTTAAAATAAACCAAGTGATATTAAACAGTTTTTTTCTCATTAGATAAATATTGAACCTAAATTATGGCTAAAAATAAGCACTTAAATAAGCACAGCAGACAACCCATGGTTGACAAAACCACAGTTGGTGAGGGTTTGGGCTTATTGGGAATTGGGGTTATGAGAATTGATCTCTGAGAGGCATACCTAAAGTCCTGTAAAGTAAACTTCAATAAAGATGTTTTTTATATAAAAATACAAAAGAAAATATATTCAAAGCGCAAATAAGTACTCCACATAAATTATATAATTGCAGAGCAGCCCCTGCTGATGTAAGTAAAACCAACACTTCAATAAAATTCCTTTAACCTCCACCTTCTGACTAACTTGTGGTCACTTTGGAAGCTAAAAATCTGCTTTCCTATGTCTCTCTTTCTTGTAAATACTAGTTAGAATGTACCTTCTTTAATAACATCAATTTTAATATTAGTAAAATTAGCCAACTAGACATTGCTGGGCGGAGAACTGTGGATACTCAAGACTGGGCACCTTGGTTGCCAAAACCAGATACAATTGTTCAACCACATATTCTCAAAACAATGGTTGCTGAGGCACTGTTCTACTTATCTCAAATATCTCTGGTAGCCATAAGAAGATTAGGAAAAACTTTATGTGCATTTACATTACCAGACAGCCATCTTCAGAGGAATACACTGATTGTAGATCCTAAAAGTAATCTTTTGTTTATTTTGAAAGTATATACTTACTACAAACATGAAAGTATCAACCTCTTCACGGATGTCCTCATCGGAAAGACATTCACCATTCTCTGACATTTCTAAGAGTAGGTCCAACAGAGCCTTTCTTCGGTCAACTTTGCTAACTAAAATATAAACAATCAATGGAAAGGAAAAGTTTAAAATACATAAAAAGCTTTTCATGAAATAGCGTCTCTTTCATCTGAAATGTATTTTGTTTCTTTGTAACATATCTATCAACTAATAGCTACCTACAAATTTATGTAAAATTTGTATTTCTTTCCTATTGGACTCAGCATATTAATGCTGACTGAGTCTCAAAATAAATCTTAATTGTTTAGGTTTTAACTCAAAATAATAAATCTCTTCTGTTATCTAACACTAGGTTAAAAAAAAACACTAATATCATTGTATGCAATTATATTTAGAAAGCAAGTACTATATATGCTGGTTTCCCAACGTATTTTAAATGTTTTCTATATTTAAAAAAAATTCATTTCATATAATATTTGCAGTAAAATAATCAAAGCATGTTCCAAATTTGTAATAGCAGTGATTTTCCCTCTTTCTTTTGCCTTCATAATTTTACATCATAAAGAACTATGCATGCGCTCGGATCAACAGTCCATGGCTGAAGTGTAGTCGAGTGGAAAATAACGCATTTGTGCATGTATAAATCCTCAAATTGAGTTCAGCAATAATTGTTTCCATGGCAACACTACAATAACATGCAATTTAAAACACCAAAAATGCTATCGTTTGTTAGAAATTCAAGGAAATAAGATCGATTACCAAAATTCTGTTATAAGAATTAGAATCTACATTGTTTTCCCATCAAACAGTGCAAACACTGCTCCAATATTACAATTCTAAGATACCAAAGAAAAACAAGATAATCCAAATGGAATTTATGATGCCTACTTTCCGCATAATTATTTAAAATTAAATTAATGTAAATTCATTACTTTTTAGAATCAGATGTTTGTATGCTACAATCATTTACAGATTATAATATTTCTTTACAGGTTGATTAGCACAAAATTGATTATTGTCTGTATTAATAGTCACTCACTCATTAGCTATATGAGGGTGAATCAAAAAGTTCCCGGAATTATCATATAAAAACAATAGAAACTCAAAAAGAACCATTTATTTTGGAGTTATTTTTCAACATATTCACCATTTAACTCTAAACATTTATCCATTCGATGTCGCCATCGTTCCAACCCATTTTGTAGAAATTTTGATCGTTTGAATGAAACCAGTTCAAAACTGCTTGTTTGGCCTCACATATCAATTCCCAGTGAACTCCCTTGATGTGCTTCTTTAATTTGGGAAACAGAAAAAAGTCCGAAAAAGCCAAGTCTGGACTGTAGGGTGAGTGAGACAACGTTTCCCAGCGCAATTCTCGAAGCACAGCTCTTGATACCGTAGATGAATGTGCTGGAGCATTGTCATGGTGAAACAGAATTCGCCGGTGCAGTTTCCAAGGCCTTTTTTGATAAGCGCAGCGTTCAGTTTTTAAAAAACTTGTTCGTAATAACCTCCTGTTACTGTCCGTTGCCCCTCAAGAAAATTGACTATGATTACACCTTCATTATCCCAAAAAACAATTGCCATAACCTTCTTGATTGATTGTTCAGCTTTGAACTTTATTGGTCCACTTGACCCCCTTGATAACCATTGTTTAGATTGAATTTTGCTTTCCGGATCGTACTGGTAGATCCATGTTTCATCACCAGTCACTATTTGGCAAAAGAAATCTTCTGGGTCTGCATCAAATCGGTTGAGGAACTCAATTGCATGGTCAGCTCTCTAAGTCTTGTGTTCAGGGCGCAATGCTTTCAGTACCCATTTAGCAGAAAGCTTGCTTAATTTTAAACTATCTTTGAGGATTGATTGAGCTGAGCCATATGAGATGTCCAAACGTTTGGCTATCATTTGCACTGAAACTCATCTATCTTCTTCCACAATTGATTGGACGGCGACCACGGTTTCTTCGTTGATCGACGTTGATGGTCTTCCACTTCGATAGTCATCCTTAATGTCTTCTCATCCAAGTTTAAACCATTTAATTCATTCATTAACTGTAGTTTTCTTAGATGCATCATCCCCGTAAACTTTCTGCAAAGCCTGAATAATGGCATTCGATTTCCATCCAAGTTTTGTCAAAAACATTACGTTTACTCGAATCTCAAACTTTAAGTTATCCATACTCATGAATTAATGGGTTAGAAAAACTGCTTTTATATTATAACAAATGAATGAATTATTACAAAATATTGAATTGTTATGGCTAAGATATTGCTAGTTTTAGGCAACAATGCTTTGTTATTATTTGGAATACAGGAACATTGTTACTGAAACTTTCTGGGAACTTTTTGATTCACCCTCGTATATTATTAATAATTAATAATAATTAAATAAATGAAAATTAATACAAATTTAAATGGTAAAATTTAATCCTCATCATGTATATTGATTACTTATACTATTAGTGAATTTTCAAATACCTGAGTGGTGCAGCAATTATTTATATTGGATTTAATAGCTTTAAAATCCCCACAGTTATGTTGCTCTTTATGTTCCCAAATTTCATAATTTAGTATTACAAAATATTACAAATACATTCAAACAGAAAACCAACTTGATCACGCGTATTTGTATGGCTAAAATAATGCATGTGTGTACTGGACTATACCAAATCCGAGTCCAACAATATTCGTTGCAATGGCAACACTCTAGTAATGAGTGATGAAAATTGCGTAAGCACCTGTATTTATGTGAAATTCAAAGATATACAATCGGTAAGAAAATTTCTACAATAAAAATTAAAATCTTCATCCCTTATTTCAGAGAATAGTACAAATCCCTCTCTGATATTACCATTCTAAGATATTTTAATGTGCAAGAGAAAATTACCCTGCATGATGGATTTCAGATTTCCCATGTAAATCAAATGGGAAGAATAGTTCCCGGAATCGAGACCAGGACTTTAAATCTTTGCAAGCTTTGGAAGCTTGGCCACAGTAGCAGGAGATATCCGCCAAGTGTCATGAAAATTGGTCCATTGGTTCAAAAGTTAATAGGGAGGGGGCAGACAGACAGACACAACGAAGAAACTATAAGCCTATTTCCATTCAGAAAAGTAGGCTAAAAATCTGAGACTTCCTGTGTTAAATCAGATAGGGAAAGGATATTCCTGGAATCAAACTCAGGACTTCAATCTTGGCCAAATAAAATATAGCTCTGAGGTCGCCAATGGCAGCAAGAGTTTCATACTGAGTTTCATTAAAATACAAAAGTTGTTAGTGGAGGACGGACACAAATACAAATGGCCATTTTATAAGGCTATGTTTCCTTCAGAAACCAGCCTAAAAATGTCCTACCATTTTGTCCATTATGTAACTCTTCTCTCATGGACATCTCTTTATGCAATTTTCTCTCTTCTTTTCTCTCTCTTATAACCTGGATAACAAGAGGATGTTCTGTTTACTGGTAATTTATCACAAACAATTATTAATTGCTTGTAAACTATTTTTGGTACCTTAGTATGCACATTCAAAAGAAAATAAATATTTTTGAGTAAAAGGTATCTGTCTTAGCCTCAACATTTTCGAACTTATTAATACTTATCTTCAATGGCAAATTAAGAATCTTTTCAGTTATGCACAGAATAATATTTAAGCATGATTAGTTTTACTATTGTTTGATTAGTGAAAATAATTTGGTATATTTCTGAAATTTTCAGTTATATTTGAAGGATTACTTATTTTATAAGACAAAAAAGAGGGAGGTTCTTGTAAACCTTAAATACAATTTGACAGATCTCCTTTTCCAAAAGTGAGAAATTTTAGTTATGTATTTCATCAAGTCGTTCTTTTGGTTATTGCAATTTTTTACTTTATCAGAAAATCCACGAGTCACTTTGATGCACCTAGCATGCTCTTTGCCCAGTGATGAGATGTTGAACAGAAATTCTGGTCGTAGCCATGGTGTCAAGAAGCGCTGATGCAGTATGGATGTTATTCTGTGAAATAAGAAGTTGCAACTGTGCTTCAGAAACATGACACATCATCTTATGATTTTTCACAAGAATAATGCTATTATTGCCAAGCACACTGAGCTACTTAATAATTAAAAGATCTATAAATAACTTTTTGGTTAATCATTTGTAGGAAAATTACCCATAACTTTTTCACCAATAAAGTATTTCTTTTACATTTTATGATCTGTACTTGACTAAATGGAGTTAAAATAATTAAGGTTTAGCTGTTGTCACCATTAGCTAAGAATAACAATATTGGAAATTTTGAATTTGTTTGGTAACATTTTTGAAGGATATGGAAATGTTGGCTGGATTTGTATGACATAATTGGCTATTTTTATGAACTTAATTCCTGATACAGTATGTCCACTGATGAACCATTAACTATATTATATTTCAACAAGTAGAAGTCATTGCAGCATGATCGGTGCTTTAAATGGAAAAAATAGCTGACGGTACTCTAAATGCTTATGGCACAACAGTGAACAAAGTTTACAAATAACATAAAACCAACATTTTTTGCATGAGTTCCCATATCCATATTTGCTTCCCTCCTTTCATTCCCTTTTGCAATAGTCATCTCATCTGCTGAATTTCATACTTTCAAAGTCCATGATTCTACATGTTCTTGTGGATTGAATAAGTGCAGTGGTGGCTCATGATAAATATTGAAATTAAAACTGGAGATATGCTAAAAATTGAAATTAAAAGTGTTGGTACGGCATACAAGACAGTACCAGCCCATTTAAAGCACTGTGCATAATGATATTATCAATGCGAGTTAATGCAAGTATTGAGTGGAGTGTAGTGAATTTTTAACTTTTGGTCAAAAAGTAAATTGTTTCTTCACTTATTGGCTAGAAAAGAATTGAGATAACATTGAATGGATCAGAACTAAAGAGCAATTGTTTTGTGGCCTACAAGCAGATATTTAGGAGAAAAAGAAGGTATTACACTGAATGGAATGAATTCCTAAAAAGGAAATAAGAAGGCTGACACAAGGATGGAAAAGAAACAGATATCTTAAATCAGAAAGACAGGAAAATTGGATAAAGGTGAAAAAGTCAACTGTACATCTTACAGTTAAATAGTTAATAGATGGAAAAAAATTAGATTTAGGTAATGTAAAATTTATAGAGCTTCAATTATTAGCTGGAAAAGAGATCTCAAGTTATGAAAAATTTAAGTTATAGTAACTCAAGTAATAGAGATTCATATACAAATTAATAACAAGGTGTTTATTGAATATTAAAAGATAAGGTATGACAAAATAACTATGAAAATTGAACTTCTAATACCCAAGAAACTAAAGTTGCTGACTAAAAAGCAATGTTCAAACCTTTCTTCATAAAAGGTTTATTTAATCCATATAAAAAGCTATTCAGTTTGTTAAAAAGGCTGTGTAAAGGCAGACCACTTGAACTGACCTCTCAATTGCGGTGACATACGCCATGTATTCTGATTCGCTCTGCTCATGAGCACTAATGCCCATAATTGTTTTGCACGTGGCATCCAATGAGCAAAGCTTTGCATAACGGACAACATCGAAGACTTCAGACCATTCTTTGTCGGGAGGAATCAGTTTTTCAAGACGCTGAACCATTGTGTCAGATTCTTGGCACATTAAACTCAGGAATACCTCCAGAACGGATTTGTGGAGTGTGTTGGTGAGAAGCTTGCGTCGAGAGTGCCATTTTTCACCTGAAAGAATGGATTAAATCGTTAAAAACCAACAAAAAATACCTATCTAGAATATGGGGAAAATCATACGAAATGAATGTGAGAATTGCATATTTAGAATCCGCGTCTTTTATTCTTCTTTCGATTAAACTAAGATATGAAAAGACACATTAAAACAAAAAAATGAACATTTCCAATTGATCGATAATTGGACCCACCTTACAGCTTGAATGCAAAACATAACATAAGTAAGTACTGTATACATAATGCGGTTGAGCAAGATTTACCATGTTGAACTACACAATTTTAAAATATCAATTTACTGATATACAAAGTAAAAGTCAGATGGAGATTTACAGCACCAATAAAAATTCGTCAAAATAATCTTCAAAATCAACACGTCGATCCTGCATTTACCGTTTCAAATGCAAGTGCTTAATTAGTTTTATATTGATTTAACATTACTGATTTGTAATTTTTAAGGAAGGTAGGCTATTGGTAATATATCTTTCCCAAACATAGATAACTATTCTACAGATCGCGTGAGAGCACCAATATGGTGAAACCGTTCATTAGACTCGGACTAAAGAGGGCGAGGCAAAATGACTTCAATAAAAGTAATTTCCGATGTACGACTGCCCGATTTATGACTCTCCGTGTTTACGACGGTCAGCAATCCAGGCCACTCCGGACACGTGCACACAGATCACAGTTTTTTTCACACCTTCATTTTTAGTATGAAATACGATTCTTGTAACATTCTGCCACTGAAAAGTAACTATCATCCTTTTTGGAGAGCATGGTACACAAATATATTGTCCAAATTAACCGCTATTTCCTGATTGATGGGTGCGTAATCTAAGGTCTCAACGCAGAACTGCTTCTGCTTGGTAGATTGCTCTTTCCTCAGGCGGCGGAATGATGTGACAAAAATTGGACTGTGGAAATATGTATGGCGGCTGCCAGGGCAGGGATGTTTTGCAGTTAAAAAATCTGCTTATGCGTTCGATTTGTTCGTCTGTCTGGCACACTAACTCCTAAACGAAGGCAGATGGAGACTTCACTTTTCGCCAGTTGAATTAGTATTATGTCTCATTTTCTTGTCGGGGTCCTTCTATCTGTCTTTCTAACGCGCTAACAGATAAAGGAAAGCAGCTAGAGACTTCGTTTTTCGACAGTCGATTCAATATCGTTGTACACGTTTATCTGTCCATTAGAAATATTTTTGAAAAAGTCGCCATTTACTGTCTGCTTCTGCTCTACTTGTTCTCAAAGAGTTTCATGTCCCAACATTGTTAAAAAGTTTCAGTATACCTTTGATTCACGTCTTAATCTAAAAACATTGGAAGCTTAAAGATATAACAGCACTAGAGATGAATCCCGCCGCCTTCCGGATATAGGGTCCGATTTACGAAGAGATTTAGTAAAAGTAGGGACCACCTATATTTTAAAATCCTTACTTTTCGATCTATTATGAAAAATTATAATTTCCGAGATTGTTTGTGTTATGTTTTAATTTTTCACATCTTTCGTGTTGAGCAAAAAATAAATGTTTTTTGAACTTCCCGCTACACGATCATTCCATTAAATTATGGGAAACTAACTATTCAATGATCAATTTACAAAAATTATGCGTCAAATTTATTTTTTGCTTATGCAAATGATTCAGTGCACGTGCGGTACTTCTTGTGTACATTCTTTCAAAGTTGTGGTGTGATGCAACTCTGGTGGTCAGAGAGCCTATTTTGAAGAGAACATTTTCTCTTTTTTGGTTCACATCTTTTTTAATCTTTAATTTTGAAGAAATGTCCTCTTTTAACCAATTTTAATTTAAGTCAATTTTTTTCTATTTCGTTTCTTTCTACGGTAATTTTATTTAATCTCGTGTATATGAATGAATAAGCATTAATATTGTAAAACTATAAAGTTCTCTGAAGAAAGTTTAAGAAATTACAAAAAATGTTTGTCTATCATTTATTTTTATGAGAGATAGGATAAACCATACTATTTTTATCAATGAAAATCTGAAAATGTTCTCTTTTTTGTCTTAAGGAATCTGGTAGCTTCAACACACTTGGTCGGGCTCGCGCAAACCAGTTATTAAGCTTTGGCTAGTTTTATGAGTCCATTGTTAAACGCAGAAGTATAAACAATTTATAAATGGTTATTAAAATATACATCACAAGAGGGCTACCATTCGCAACCTCCTTAAAGCGCTTCTATAGAACAACGTTTATAACACTACCACTAACTAACTAATGCTAACTGGATTCTGGACATTAATAAAATCCCGCCATTCTATAGAGCGATACGTAAATAAATTTAGGTTTATTCAGTAATAAATGTCTGATCTTGCAACTTTACGACGCAAGACACATCTCACAAGAAACAGGTCGACGTAGAATAAATGACAGTTCGTGACATTTATGGAATCCTACTAAATGCCAGGTATCTTACAATAAAAATTGGAATTAAAAAAAAAATAATTGAAATTCAATCGCCGCCATAAAAACCCACAACGTAATTCTGTTTTTAACCACAAGATTTATCTTATGTGTAGAAAACCTCGTGTTAATTGATTGGCGGTGCACCCCTATTTAACCGAAGGAAATCAGATACTAAATCGAATTATTTACACCACAAAGAATGCCGGTTGGTAGGAAAAAGCGATAAAATTTGCCTGAAGAGGTGATGAGTCCTGTTCCAAGCCACGGCTGAAGATAAGCGTACTCGGGACTCTTGTCTATGTGTTGCGGGGAACTCAGCAGTGGCTGGATCACTTCGGCTCTGAAGAGGAATACGACGGGCTTCTGGCCGACCCACAACTGGAACATTGAACCATATACCTTGTTGCACAGCTTCAACAAGCGATATAATTCTAAAAAGAAGAAAATAAAGAAATTAATATTTCGTATTCTTGTTATTGTCAACAAGATAGACATTAAATTACAAAAGCCCATATTTGTATCATTTGAAATAACTACTACACTTGAGCACCTTTAGTCCGGCGATATTGGGATATACTACGTAGTGATTATGGCTCGAGAATTCTCGACAAAAATTTCCCGGGAAATTGAAGATTTTTCTTGTCTCGAGTGCAGAGAAATTTTCATTCGAGACTTTTTAAAAATTGGTAAAATTTTTTATCTAACTTATTTAATCCCTCAAGCGGGTCTCAGACAGCCTGGCCAATGCATCAGTCAACGTTCTTGTATTTTTAAGAAGCTTCTTCGCAAAACAAAAGTAAATAATTCGTTTATGTAGCAGTTCTTTCGACTAAAATTATTAAAATATATTTTCTGTTTGATTTAATTTGAAAACTCACTAAATTTCTCGAGTCCCGGGAATTCCCGGGATTTTTCAGAAAGTGTGTGTCGAGTCCAGGGAAATGAAAAACGTCGGGAATCAGAATCACTAGATATACGATATGCCGGGCCATGAATTTTTCCGGACCATGGGAGCTCCCTTGGACCATGAGAGATACACTCCTCTATTACTCTCCGTAGCCAAATACGGTTTTTAGTTACAAAGGCATTTTCTGTTAAGTAACATATGCTATGTTATTAAGGTGCCGAATTCTATTATAATTGGTCTGGAAATACTAAGCCCTGCATTTTGGCGTAATCAAAACCATTGCATAAGTGCGCGTTCCAAATCACTGTTCTTCCTTCTTTCGTTGTTTTCTATCACTTGTAGCACAGAACTTAAGCAGTTTTCTCTTCTGCTTCTTAAATATTATAAATTGCTGAGAACCCGATACTGTAAATATCGCTCAACCGATGTGCCTGAGTTTAGTTTTTTTCAACAATTCCACTTTCTTCTGGAGTGATATCGTTTTATGCCATCACTACAACTGCTTACTGGCCCTTTAGTCGACATGGCTATGGGTGAATATACTTATTATACTTAATAAGAGCCATTCACTATAATGAAGCTTGCTGCGATCAAACATACAACTCACGCGATGCGAGAGCAAGCAACTTCATATAGCAGTGTACCTCACGTTTCTAAAAGTGTGGTCCATAAAACGATTAAAAATATAGAACTTAAGTGGCCAATTTGCTAAAATTGGATGTTAATTTTTTTTAATTTGCAAGCCCATTGTTAAAATTATCGTTTATTGGGCGTCCTTTATCAGCAAACCGTTAGTACGCCTTATGGGCACGTCTGGTACGTCCGTCAGTCGTAACTTTCAACACCTAAACCGCTGGACGGATTTGAATTAAATTAAGTATGAGTGGCCGTTATTAAAATTTATCGCCCAATTTTGATTTTGAACTGAATTCGTCAATTATAATTTTCACTTTACATAATTACTTTAATAAATTTATACTCACATCTCGTTAAATGGCATCCGTCAAGCAAAAAGGAAATACCTAACTTTTCTCTCCCTAGGTCTTATATGATCTGTAAACTATAGATTAAAATATTTATTCGGATAGAGAACAACATTTACTACAAGAATGTTCGCTAAACCACATACTGACGAGTTATTATTTCGGAGATAGAACTTCTAGAAAATCCCGCGAAAAACATCGCATATTTTGTTTTTCATCTATTAAATAGTGTGTAAATGTCAAAGTTGTTTCATCGCATCACATAATGAGCAAATTCCACAAGGTTGAGCCTTACTTTATTAATGATATCGCATATTTGTTTACATCGATCGCGAAGACGGTTCTCTCTACAAACAACAATTAAAAATCCATATATTTCTCTCCCATGCTTTTACATGATCTGAGGTATAGATTAAAAAATTTGTTTGGATGGAGAACAACATTTACTACAAGATAGTTCCCGAGACCTGATAGTTAAGATTTATAGTTTCGGGGATACAAATTCGAGAATCGCCAAATCTTTTGATACCTTTTCATACGTATTTCCCATTAAGAAAGCCTTTGAAATCTCTGTGCATTCCATTTATGGAGTCTACTTTTCCATCTTTTTAGGCGCATTTCTCTCTCAGCATAAGCGCCTATTAGCGTCGGTTGGTCCATCCGTCCGCATGTTCGTTCTCAACTTCTACCGAACGGATTTTTATGAAATTTGATATTAAGAACTGGGAGTCAAAGAGAATAAGAAAATCAAAAAATAAATGACGTAAGCCAATCAGGGGTACCACTTTACTGGTGACAAAAAATGAACTTTTCGTTATATCTCGTAAATTTTTGGTCAAATTAAAATAGTTTTTAAATAAACTTGTAGAACTAGTAACGTAGAGTATTTAGTTTTCTCTACATTGGCTCTACCATTTTAATTTGACCGAAAATTTACGAGACATAACGAAAAGTTCATTTTTGTCACCAGTAAAGTGGTACCCCTGATTGGCTTACGTGATTTATTTTTTTGATTTTCTTATTGTCTTTGACTGCGTCCTTAATATTAAATTTCATACAAATCCGTTCCGTAGAAGCTGAGAACGAAGATGCGAACGGACGGACAAACCGACGCCAATATGCGCTTATGCTGAAAGCGAAACGCGCCTAAAAAAGGGGGGATCGAAAACAATGCGAGCCCATTGTTAAAATATTCATAGCTGACCACTGGTTATATTCATTTATAAGTACATACATATATAGAGCATTAGATGGTCCGTGGGGACTAATTCTCCTCCAAAGTGATCCGCGGTTCAAAAATTTTTTAGAATCTCTGACATAGAGCGAACCACATAAGTTTTCCCAGACCAGCCGTTTTCGTAAATGTTGCCGAATCACTGGTGTTTCCGGACCATGGATCGCCGGACCATAGGCGCTGAAGTGTACTACCATTAGGACAGTGATTCCCGAACTTTTTGTAAGCGCGGCACCCCAGCCTTGAAACAAGGTTTCTATATTTTTACATACGGTAACCTTTGAAAGCACCAATTTGTGGCACTAAACCATAATCAAGTCATTGGAAGAAAAATTATTTCCCTAATTATTTATCAGCACATCCAAATCGTTTATTTATTTACAAAACAATGTTTTTCACGGCATTACTAAAAATCAGTTGCGGCACATCGGTGGTCCTACACCCAGTTTGGAAATCACTGCATTAGATAGATATAAATTAAAGATATACTTTCCATCGCATTACTGTTATTCATTTGATGTATTCGTTTATGGTCTTATGTAAGTGCACTTTTCGAAGATAAAATTTTGTCTAAACACCATTTATTATGCCTTAACTAACACAAGAAACAAGGACCACGGAAAAAGTTGGAAATTTTATTCTTTCTTTGATTCGAAACTTACATTTCCTCAACATATTGATAAAGTATCTTCGAGAATAGTAGCGTTGCTTGGTATTCTATATAGATTTAGCGAGATATCTGACCAAAGTGCTCTCGAAAGCTTCTTCAGCGGGTCCATATCCCCGATTTTAGATTATTGCTCTCCAATTTGAACCCCGGCCGCGGCTTCCAATTTGAAGCGGTTAAATTCAACGTGTAATCTTTTTAATACAATAGTTAGGAGCAGAAACCGACGGAGAACTATTACTCCGCGAATTCAACTCCTTACGGCGAAATTGAAAATGAACGATCTCAAGTACATCCATTCAATTATGAATGGATATTAACCTTTCTCAACTCTCACTTCCTTCTTCTCTCTTCGAGTTCCATCTCGTCCAACGCGGCTTAAAAATCTCTTTCACAAACCCAACTTTCGGCTTTCGTTATTACGTCGTTCCACTTTTTACCGCATTCCTGCCAACTATAACTCTGTAATATGTAATCAGCCGAATCTAGATGTGCTTTTTACTAGCTCATTAAAATCTATAGACATGAATTTTTCCTGTTTTGCTCTTTGGTCAGACGTATTTTCCTTTTATATTTTTAAGTTTTATAGATATTGTTTTATATGTTATAATAATTGTCATAACATGTTATCATATAAATCAAAGAAAATGTGAATTTGTGTGTGCTAGTTAACGCTGTAACTCCAAAACCAAGAAACCTAGAGAATTAAAACTTGGTACACTTACTAATGGGACCATGAGTATGTGCCAGATTATTGATTTTTGCGGGGAGGAGGAAACGGATAATGAAGGGAGAATGTGCAGGGAGGGAAAGGGAAGAAAGTGCCATTTCCCACAAGATAAAACGTGAAAATCTATTTTTCTACATACAGGCTTTCTCTCTTTTTCAAATTAAAATTAGAAATAAGTGACCCACGATCTTTGGACCTGGATCGTTTTAAATAATAATAAATAAAGTTTGTTATTCTTATCATCAGATTTTGCCTACGATACAAAATCGCTCAAGTCTTACGTTTAAATTATATTTATTTGAAAATTTTAAGCTTTTTAACGATATCTTGCCTTGCTGGTCGTGCCATTGTTAAACCTTTTAGATCGTATTGTCTCCTTAATCCTTATATTATATGGGTAAGGAATGCGTGCTTTGAATGCTTAATCAATATTTGTTGTCTTGACTTAAAAACCCGAGCACCGCCGGGTACTTTCAGCTAATGAGTAATAGAAATTATCTTCTGGAGTCGAACCCGTGTTTTTTTTTAGAAATTTCTTTCGTAAATGGCTTTTACTATAAGAATAAAAATTCCTACCAAATTTCAATCTTCTACCTATTCGGAAAGTTTGTTAAAAATAGCATTGCAGTCAGTCGTAAATAGTTCTCGATTCTCCCACTCCTTTATAACGGCTCTTTAAGAGCGGAGCTACAGTCGAGCGTTACTGTCATTGTCTGTAATGTATATTAAGATTCCACAGCTGGACTTTTGTGGAACCATTTAACGAAAGACAATTTTCTCTTACCTGTATTTCCTTTGGTAAAGAGTAGGACATTCCCAAGGAGCGGTAACGCTGGAGGACCTGGGATACCCCTCAGCGCCCATAGCATCCTCACGGTACGTGATATTCTCACGCATAACAGCGGGATCAAGCAGGCGAGAACGACGTAGGCCAACAAATATGTCTTCGAGGTGGGAATAGAGAGAGAGGTGGGAAGGGATGAAGGGAATTGGAAAGAGGAGGGAGAGGAACATGGCAGTAACTTAAGAAAGGCCAAGGACGTAGATTCCTAAGAGAGGATGAAACAAGATGACGTGCTATTAATTGGCTTAATAAAATTAATCAAGTCAGTCACGTGGTTCCCCGACTTTTCGTCACGGAAAATTCGTACCTGCGACTTCTCGTCGCCGAAACTTGGTCACACAAACTAATTGGTAACTGCGACTCTTTGTCACATAAAACCATTGGTACTTTTAGTCACAAAATATCATTAATACGTGAAACAGGGACAAAAACATGAACTGTGACGTT
Source organism: Tanypteryx hageni (assembly GCA_028673005.1). NCBI lineage: Eukaryota > Metazoa > Arthropoda > Insecta > Odonata > Petaluridae > Tanypteryx > Tanypteryx hageni. Next base: position 65,710,027 of record CM054114.1, on the reverse strand, counting down.
ACATGCGACTGACGGCGCTGCTTGAAAAACACAATCCTTTATTATTCATGATTTTGAATATGCTCCGGGACGAAGTTGGAGAAATAAAAAGAGTAATATTAAAATTAGAAAGTGGGCATTCTACTACAAAGAAAAAACGAAGTACATTAACATTGATGAAAGAATTGTTGTTAAGTATCTTAAATTTTTTAACATCAACTAGCAATAGAAGAGTAATAAATATATGACAATTATTAATAATAAATACAAATTATGTTCAATAAAACATAAAAACTCTCACGTTAAAAATTCTTTTCCGTTGCGAAAAGTTTCAGTAGTTAATCTTTTTTATGATCATAGTCAATGATTATTGTGTCACAAACAGTCGTCTTATTATATTTCGTGAGGAAATGTCGTTTGGGTCAATAGATATTATGTGACGAAAAGTCGTATAGGAATTATATTTCGTGACGAGAAGTCGCAGGGACCAATGGTATTGAGTGGCTAAAAGTCGCATGTACGAATTTTCTGTGACAAAAAAGTCAGTAAACAATTCACGTGAGCTGGCGTTCTATTGGATGGAGCAACAGTCCCCAAACTGAGGGCCGTAACCTCTTTGAGGTTCGCTAAATCGATGTTTGTTTTATCTTTTTTTAGATTATAATGTATATTTCAGAATTAACGTTTATTTTTTAGAAGAATATAATGATTTTTTTATATTTTGACATTGATTTTATACTTTATATTCATTGGTAGATAGGGGGGTTAAGGGGTCGCGATGAGAGAGAGAGAGAGATACATAGATAGATAAATAGATAGAGCTTCTAGAACCGGTGTCGGGAAAAATCGTGGCGCATAAAGGCAGATTCACATTATACGTAGCGTCATTGTTTCGACGCGGGCCGTCTTCGACACGTCAAAATTTCATCTACCCATTTAAATAGAGATGTTTACATCATCCGTCACGTCTTCGTCGCGTCATCGTTCTGCTTCGTCACGGTTGCTCTGGAAGAATATTTGAAGGGAGGGTGTCGGTTCGAACGTGTCGATTTCTGTGAATCTCTTACAGTGTGAACACCGAACCCGTCACTCCCTGTTAGTAACGGGTCGTTTTTATAACAATGGACGAAAACTTAAAGAATTAGAGAACCTGAAGAATTGTACGAGATGGTAAATAAAAAGTACAATAAAAGTAGAGCAATTACTCCCAATTTCACATTAGAAAACATATTTACTAACTTATTCCAGTCACAGATTCAAAGTTCTAACCACAACTGAAAACGTGACCATCCGCGTTGAAACTTCAACGTACAATGTGAACATCGATGAAAAATTGCGTGACGAAGGTCCGTGACGGTTCGTTGACGTTCCGTATAATGTGAATCGGCCTTTAGGCCAGGCCATGGCCGGCCAAGTGGGGGGTGCAGTGAATGCAAGGCATCCGGGCCCCCGATTTTTAGGGGCCCCCAAATGTTGAGTATAAATAATATATTTACATCTTTAAACAAATTTTTGCTTTTTTATTAAATTATCATTATAGTTACTTTATAATTATAAGCGCATGTTTTCTCTAAGCTGTAACATTGATGTGTACAAAATGGCAGGTTTTTTTACATAGGGGGGCCCCAAAAACTTGCCTGCATCCGGGCCCCCGAAAGTACTTAGCCGGCCCTGGTTACACCGGGTGCGTAACCGTAGGGTGTATTTGTGGCGACGCCGCAAGAAGATGGTTTGTTTTGTCGTATTATTCGGGTGTGGTTTTGTCCTTTCGCCGTCGCGTCATTTCCAAGGACTCCGTCCAATTGCTCGCTTTTGACCTCTCGTATTGTTCTCTTTGCGACCGAAGCGGGGGAAGGCTAACTCAGCCCCTTCCTCAAACTCGCTTCCAGTGTCTCTCCCCCACGTGAGAAGACCTCGGCCATCCTCTCTGCCGGCGGACATAACCCGAATTCTTTTCCTCTCCGAGGAAACGAGTTAGATGTGTTCTCAAGGCAATTTTTACCCTCGGGCATTCACCTATCGCTCTGATCGTGCGTCGGATATACAAAAGCCAATTCGGACTTCCTATTTGTCCCAAGGGATCCGTGCCTTTCCTCCGAAACTGCTCATCCTTTCGTCACGACGGAAGAGCTGTGTGTGTGTGTTTCTGACTAATCAACCTTTTGCGTTATCATAGCCATAACCCCACACAACGAAAGAGCGCATCATGAAACGGCTCCTCAATGCGGCTCCTCATGGTTATCGACAAGCAAGGAAAGAGCTGCTGAAGCAGACAAGACAGTAAATGGCGGTTTTTTCAGGAAAAATTTAGACAGACGGACAAATTGAGAAAACGTGCACAACGATACATAATACCGAATCGATTAGCGAAAAAACGATAACTCTTGATAAGACGTTCTCAACCTTTTTCCCCGTTGGACACTCAACACATTCTGTGATTGATTATTTTAATTTTATTAAAATTTAAATTTTATTGAAAGAAAACAAACTGGTATTAATAGTAGCTAATATCATTTTTAGCGCTTTTTAAAAATAGCTTATGCTTTCACTATGTCCGTCTGTGCGCAAAATTTGAAGGCCATTAGAAGAGCTGGGAAGCTGATATTTTCAGGATAGTGACAGACATGAACCCTATTGAGTCCGCCCGTGCTTTCATCAAGCTGGGAGGAATACCAGTTATTTTTTTAGATCAGTCTGCAGTTGAACTTTGATATATCATGCGAAATAACAGTCACTTTTCTAGTAATTATGTTGTTTGAAAGTTGCACATTTTTTATTGCTGACATTATTTCTCTTTATTTGAAAATCCATTCAAAAGTTGCTCGCCATTTCCAATGAATGCTACCTTAATATGCTGGCCGTCTTGAAGCGGCTTTTTCTTTTATGCTAATAAATGACCAATTTTAAAAGAAGCTATTAGCTTTCCTTCTTGCTGTGCTTTCTTCTATATACCCCAGGCGGACGTGTTATTTCAAGTAATCCAGAAAGAAGTTTTTGATTGAGTTGAGGAATATTCCAATTAGATTAAGCTACCAACAATATAGATTAAGGAAATTAGAGAAGATTTTGATAGTATATGGGACAGAACGAATATGGCATGTTCAAACAACGATGATTCTTCCCAAAGAATAAGACTCAGACTTACTATCATCTCAAGCGAAGACAAAAAGTCGTCGTATAGGAGACATGTCATTTGCATGGACATCGCCGACAGGTTCAGTAACATTTCGAAACTCAAATTCTTAAATTTGTTAGATACAAGACACTTTCAGGATTTCCAAAAATATTTTCCAGAAGAGTTTTTTTCCTTAAAACAGACTTACGGCAAGTTCTTTGATTTTTCGAGCCTGAGAAGTGAGCTCTCTGTGCTTTACAAAGATCCAAACTTGCATAAAAAACGTTGTAGAACTAAATCACTGTCGGAAATCTTCGGACTAAACTGATGTCTTTCTCGAAGTGTTCAGTGTAGAACAACTTCCCCTATTTCAGTAACCACGCCTCGCCACTGGAAGCTAATGTTGCGTTTTTAGATTTTTACAACAGGTTTAGAAAATACAGATTGCTGCTCCGATTATTATTATTTCCGATTAATAATTTTCTTTTAACCCGGTCAAAAATTCATATCAAATTATGAACGACGAGACTTGAAATGTATCCCAATATTGTGTCTGTTTGGCATTGCCACGCTATTAGAGCAGCGGGTATCTGAAAATGCCTCGGCAGGCACCTAGAAATACCTGAATGGTATCTGATCCTTCCCTAAAGATCCCGTCCGGATCCACCTCTTAATCTCCCGCGCTAACTGCAGCCATCGAAATCCAGAAGCCAACAACTCTAGGCGAGAAGGATGTAGTCGCGTCGCTGAGAAAGCCCCGAAGGAGGATGGCATCGCGAATGATATCCTGCGGCGACTCCTCAGGACAGCATAGTTCCCACCTATTTGTAGTGGTTAACGGTAGCATCCGTTCCCAAATTTTACGGTGTGACTAGTATTATTTTATGAAATAACATGCGAGAACCTCTTTATTTTATAAAAAAGACTAAAATCATAAAGAAAAACACCAATGTCAAAGTACTAATGAGTTTTATTGCATTTAAAAGGAAAACAGCAAATTCAATTCCTGATGTTCGCTAGGACGATTTTAAGAACCCCAGAAGCTCATGAGAACAGCGGCGCCAACGAGCTCCAGCTTGGAAACTCCTGCAGTAGCATTATCAAGTACCTTATACCAATCTGAAGATGCAATTTTACAGTAACCTAAATTGTATCAAAAATAGAATTCTTGCTAGATGAAATTCTGAAAAAATCGTTCTATTTGCCAGTTTCCTGATGCAATTCCACAACGTTAAACTTGTTCCGTTAAGTTCATCTTCAACGCTCTTTCTAATAGTGCATAGTGGGCAACGACTTTGTCATCGGATCTTTACGTCGCAACAAAGCATCATTCAAATTAGTTATTCAAAATCTCATACGTAATTTTATGAATATCTTTATCATTATTATCAGCGAAGTGATATTACGTCCTAAAGTTTAAAAACTAACCAAGTCAAGTGCAGCTAGTGGTTTATTATGTTATGATACACCTCGAGTTAAGATGTTAATGGATATATGAGTTACAGCGTTTGTATGGGAAAATTCTTGTTAATTATTTTTTCTGTTGCCCGGTAAGTCCTCGATTAAACCAACTTCTGTCAATTTGGTTAATGCCCGAACCAGTTAAAATTAACAATAAAAAACCGCTATAATAAAAGTTATAACAAGAATCGGATTCGAACCCACGCGTGAATAATAAATTTGATTAGCAGTCCAACGCCTTGACGACTCAGACACCTCGTCTCGACAGGTAAATTGCCAATCAATTTCCAGTAATCGTGCGGCGAGGTCGTTCGAATCAACAAGAACTTGGTTAATATGGTCAGAATTCATGAATGAATGACTGAATCGTATTTTGAATGACCATGAAAGAGAAACTTTTATGAGTCGCTTGAAATACGGAAGACTCGTGAACCACAGCAGGTTTACAGCAACGCATGAATGCGTAAATTTATTAGAACCCACGTGCTTTCGTTGCGACGGCTGTAGTGTCATTTCAATTGCATGTCTCTATAGCAAGTTATAAAGATTAACACACAATCTTCCTTTATCGCCATTGACATAACGTTTTCGTAATGTTTATCAATACAGGCAGCGTCCGCTTATCGTAAGACCGCTTAACGTATGTACTACATCCGCCGATACGTAGTACGTTGTGTAATGACGTCGTATCTCCGTACGTACATACTGTCCGCTGATATATATGTCAGGCTCAGGAAGAGTATGTTGTCTGGCATGTCGCCACATGTACGCTGTTGCTACGCAATATACGGATTTTGCCAATGATTTTATATTTAAACAATCTGAATGAGATTTTCAATCATAACGGCTGATAAACTATTAATAAACGACGACACTTCAAAAAATAAACGGCGCAATGTACATTGCACAAACTTTCTCATATACGTTTGTTCGACTGTGTACGTTTATAAAAGAAAAATGATTATAAATCAAAGTTAATCGTAGTTTAGCGAATATTTTAATGCCACTGGTCGATATTTAGTGATTTTGGGACATATGGCTTAGTATTATTTGTGACAGCAGGCTGTACGATTGGATGGATTTTAATCAAAATTCTTATAGCCACTTTTGAGTAAATCGAATTTTATAGTTGGGAATGAGCTTCACGGCACACACAATGATATAAGGCATTTGGAGATTTTTTACCTTATATCAAATCGAATTTTGTTTCAAAATATCCTAGAATAAAGTACCCTTAATTGTAACGCAATATCGTTCAACTCTTCAGAGTATCTATTATGAATGATATTATCCACAAATATGATATATCATTCGATTTAGTTTAACCGTTTAGGCTGTTATAAGATTTAAAGTGGATCGCGGAGGAGGCGCCGTAAGACTTAGGTAAGGCAGCTTAGCGTACATTGAAATGCCACTGGACGCCATATAGTGATTTTAAGAGATATATGGCTTAGGTAGTATTATTTTTGACATCAGTTTCTACAATTGGATTGATTTTAATCAAATTCTCTGGAGCCATTTTTGAGTAAATCAAATTTTTCTAAAAATTTTTGTGCAATATCATTATTATCAAAAGAGGGTCTGCAAAAGATGATATTCTGCATAAATATGAGATGCAATTTGATTTTATGTACTTGTTTGGGTCCTAGAACAATAAACTACCTAAATCAACTCGAAAGCCTCCTCCTAAATCCCCAGATAGATCCCTTTTCAAGTCCTCTGACAACAGCCCCACTTCCCACTGCGATTAATGTTTCTTCTACCCTATAATAGTTCATCAACTATAGCAAGCGTTAAATATATTTTCATTCAAGGAATTATTTTTAAATGAGTATTTATTCCTATTTATTATGTTTTTCTGCGTTAGTTTATTGTTTACTTGCTTAAATTTAATGTTTGTTACTTTGTAAATGCAGTGGTACAATATTCCAGCTAAATTTTGGATGAAAGATTCCTGGAAATGTGTAATTTAAAATTCAGCATTTACGAATAAATCGTTGATCATATTGATAAGATAAAACTCGGAGAAGCGAGGAGGGGCTAGAGTGGCTACAGCAGGAGTCTCAAACTCACGTCGGTTAGCGGGCCGCATGAAGGCACCATACAAAGTCCGCGGGCCGCATACTTTCCCAGTTCTCAAACCATTTCATATTCCTCAGAGATTCACTCTCCCCTTCCACAAGAAAGAAATCGTCCCAACCCTATGATGCGACCTTAAACCCATTCATTCCAAAAATAGTATATAATAGATTCAGCGTAGAGGGTTAGGTTCTTTGGACATGCAAGAAACACGCTTGCAGCGAGAAAAAGATACTTAGTACCCCACATGTGCAGAATTTTATAAATCGGAATGAGAAATAAACTACGTATATTTTTAAAGTGCTGGTGTAACACACTTTTTAAATTTCTTAGATTTACGTGAAACATTTTATAAGAAATTTATTTGAATGTTGGCCTTTTAGTGCAGGTATACTAGCTTGCTTTTCGGGTCTCAGAAATGTACCACGGGGGCCACGAGTTTGAGACCCCTGAGCTTGAGCACTGACCTTCCACGCAGCGGTCCCGGGTACATATCCGGCCGAGGTCGGATTTTTCAACCTGGTGTCCTCCCGACTCTACTTGTTCAGGAGGGAGGGAGGGGCGTTAAGCAGTTGGCCTCCTTCGTGCTCATCTAAATCTACATGATACCTTGCAAGTCTTCCTAATTGTGGATGGCAGAGGGTGGTGTACACCAAAAGTTTCTAGTTTTCCTACGTTACCTTTTCCTATTATGTTCTCTTATTGTCCTAGGGAGAAAACGATCTTCTGTATCGCTCCGTCCTACAGTCGATCTCGCGAATCTTATCCTCGCGTAGGCTAATGATGACACCGGGTTCCCCTCCTCCCATCTGTGTGTCTGGTAAGGAATAGTCCAAGAAGACAGAAAAACAAACAAACAAAAACAGGGAAGCGAAAACTTTCGATAACTTATTTCGATCACGAAATTACTAACTCAACCGCGGGACGGATTCCAATTAGTTTTCTAGAATGGTTTGACAGACGCTCGATGTAACATTCTATATAGGCTGATTATGAACACGCGTTTCCTTTCTATAAGCGCAATTAAGGTAATAGCGTGAAATTTATATAATAATGTTGTCGAACGCCTAGTGAAATCATGTCGCTCTTTCGAAAGTATGTAAAATATTTTATTACCGCTCTTAAATTGACGGCAGCCATTATTTTAATAACAAGTTACGCGCTGCATATCCTTTATCCGAATAAACCATCCGGTAGAAAAAATTTCACATTTACGAAATGATAAGGAATCGAAAACAACTGGTGCGATGAAATAACTGAAGGGGGCGGAGGTCACGAGAGCTCGGCACCTTTTTAATCCGCGCAAAAGTGGTTGCATTGCCGGATTGGTGGAAATAGTGGGGGCGCGGGAAGTTTTTATGAGAGAAGTAGGTCAATTGCGCCCTTTCCAAAATATCCTCCAAAATGAAATTATTTCGGAATTTCCACTTTGAGAGATAATTTATGTTATTTTAGTCAATCTATGTAGCTGATCCAAGCTCTTCGAATAACTCAAGCTTTAATTGTTAATGACAAATGTATTGTTGAATAAGGATATATGCCAAAAATACGAAATTATGCATTAGCGCATTTTCTTTTAAAGGTTCTTAGCCTCGACACCTCGCATGTCTACCTTTTTATCTACCCACGCCACTTAACTTTTATTTTGGGTATTAAAAATATGTTAAATATATCTCAGTAAAATATTTCTATAATTTTCCAGGTTTCCCCAAATTTCAACTATAATCGCTATTTGTTGATAAATTTGTAAATTTGAAATGATAATTTTTACAATAATGAAGTTGTCAAGGACGCCAAGTCCTGAGAAATGTTTAGAAAAGGAAAGTTTTGGGAATGAACTGCATATTAACTAATTTATTAATAATTAGGCTGAGAACTGCCTTAAATTCCTGACCATGTGGGTCTTTGTATTGCATCAATCATATATTATCGCGTTGAATTACTAATACGAATTATGGCTTAATTGTGCTGTTCCAAACACTGGCGTGAGACCCATATCTCAATTGTTCTCTGCACTTCCAGCTTAACAGAAAACAGACTGATATTTCTTAATTTAGGAAGGTTTTATAATTATTGTCAAACCCTAAAATATTTTAGAGCTTAAAATGCGATCCGTGGGAAAATTATAAATACAGAAACCTCATCTTCGATAAAAATATCGACGCGTTTTAGAACCGATCACGATTCAATTCAGAGTAAAATCCTCCGTACAATAAACCAAATATTTCTAGTACCGTGTTGTAAATGTAAACGCATTTATCTATCTTATTTTGACTTTCTCTTTTTTAGACGTTGTTTTGAAATTTTTAATTGGGTCAGATAATTACAATCGAATAAGTTATTTAATTGTAGCCATGTACTCCGAATTTCGCATCGTTGAAGCTATTTTGAAGCAGAGGAAAAGTCAATTTCACCACGTGTATAATGTATTGAAAGGCATACGGAAATGTTTGCCCAAAAGAGCTTTTTAGATAAAAACAAGATGATCCAAACGGAACTTAGGATGCGTACTTTCAGTTTAATCATTAACTTAATACTTATATTGGCCTTAATAGCTTTAAAGTCATCGCGGATGTGTAGCTCTTTGAGTTCCAGAATTTCATAATTTAGCGTTATAAAATACTACAAATGCATTTGAACGGAATATTAAATTGATCACGCGTATTTGTGCCACAAATATAACGCGTGTACATATTAGAATATACCGAATCTGAGTCCAACAATAGTTGTTGCTATGGCAACACTCTCGTAATGAGTGATCAAAACTGCAAAAACGCTAGTATTTACGCGAAATTCTGAGAAATACAATCGATGAGGTAATTTCTACGATAAAAATTAAAATCTTCATTCCTTTCCTCAGACAATAGTAAAAACCTCGCTCCGATATTACAATTACAAGATATTTTAATGTGCAAGAGAAAATTACCCTGCACATACAGATATTTTATTTGCAGCAAAAAAGGTGATTATATCCAATATGGGAAGACAACCGAAGCGCCAGCCTTCCAATACGATGGAGAGAATTCTTTATAAGCTAGATACATATAATATGCGTAAATAATCGAGACGATCTCTATCCCTCCCCTAGTGTAGCTTATTTTTATTAGTCTTTAAAAGTAGGTTATTGTAATTCTGGATACTCGGAATGTGGAAATTCGAGCAGGCGTGAGAACACGCTATGATTTCTATTCAAGATAATATTCGATTTCGTACGAAAAAGATTTTGAATCGGAAAAGTGCCGAATTTTCAAGCTCCCGAAAGCGCAAAATTATAGTTGGCATAACAAATTACAGTAATACCGCTCCATTCATATTTTAGTGGATTTCAGATAGCATTCATTGGTATGTTCATCATTTCAATGTACAGTAGGGTCTCAAAGTTCCGGGTACCCCCGCGTAAGTGCGAATTCGCGTAAGTTGGGGTTCCCTTATAGAAAACTATTGTAGATATACTAAGGTAAAACTACGCAAACTCCTATAAAACATGTACGCTGATGCACTTTCTTCCACTGCTTTGCGTATATCCCTTTCACGAATTTGGATAGAACGCACGAAAGATTCGTTCATGTTGAACCGCCGCGCAACCTCCGAGTTTGAGACGCCACTTTTTAATAAGTCCAAAATCTTGAATTTTCCTTCAAAAGTTCTCACAGTATGAGCTTTCTTCTTCTTCTCACTTTGGATTCCACTAGCAAAGGGATCGGCAACCTTTCAATGCAAAAGAACCATTTTTTTGTTTTTTGTCTTAATCCAAAATACTTGGGAGCTGCACAATGACAACCTATAAGTTTTTATTAGAAATTCGAGTGATTTCAATAAGCATGTTTCCTGACTGACAAAGGTTAGGGAGCTTAGCTTACTTCTAAAGAGCCACAAGTTTGTACTCAAGGAGCCATATGCGGCTCCTGAACCGCAGGTTGCCGACCCCTGCACTAGCACCACCACTAATTTTTCTCTAGGACCCATGATTTCGGTAAAATTCACAAAAAACTCAGGGGGACAGTCGCGTATGAGCGGGGTCGCGTACTCACAGTTCCTTTGAGACCCTGCTTTATAGATGGCATCGAGTTTTATTTATCGTGCTGTTATTGTAAAACGACTGAAATTTAATAAAAATTTAATTTGTTCCAGAAATAAAGAGGAAATGAGTTGATTGTGTGGCCCTTCCTCATTTCTTGGGGAAAATATGTTCCTCGGGTACCTACTCCTTCACTAGACGCTCAGTACACCCTCGTTACTAATAATTATAATCTTTCCATTGCGAATGTCGACCTGTTGGGTGCATCTGATAGAACGGGTCTAATTAACTAAAGCAGGAGGTCGGCAACTTACGGTCCGCGGCCCACACATGGCCCCCGAGAGCTCTCCATGCGGCCCGCTAAATGATGAAAAAATGGTAGGTGTAATTTGACATAGACAATTTCATATTTTTCAGTAAAGTTATGGTCTCAAAACATATTCTGATTATGTCTTAACACTAGTAAATTACTTATACTTGATTTGCACTATTATAAGATCATGGTATCTACAGCTAACTTCGGGTGCAAACAGTCGTCCTGCCCGCCGCAACTCTTCTGACTTCCAATACGGCCCTCCGAAACATTGACAACTACGAATGCGGCCCGCCATACAGAAAATGTTCTCGACCCCTGCACTGAAGTACATTGTAGACCCGTTATAGCGCGGTTTGATATAACGCGGGATCGCTTATAACGCGGGCAATGGTTGGACCCCGACATTTTTCTTTTGTAATTACATAGTTTTCACTCAAATTCTCCACAAATATCTTTGGTTACAGACATAGAGAAACCTTTCCGTTACATGTGCTCTTTATTGACGATAAAAGTGTGTTGGTTTTGAACTTATAATCACTGATGTTGTTAATCAGCAAATGTTTGTTCTTCAAAGTGGAACACAATTAAATATCAAAAATTTATTTCATATTTTTAAAACAAAATATTTTTAACTGCTGTATTCTTTTCTCTTTTTTTCGCCCGTTTGTGGTTACCGCAATGTCATTTCTGACTGGTAGCTTTATGGCGTCGGCTGTCACTGCATGTAATTAATTATAAATGGGTAAATGCGATATAACGCGGATTCACTTATAACGCGGTCAAATATCTTGGATATCAACGTCCGCGTTATATCGGGTATACAGTGTAATACGAATTTGTTTTTATTGCACATTTACTGCTATGTAACTCAGAAATACCATCGAGGTGTTGCAGTGAACATATACGTAATTTAAAAGATCTTCTTCTGGTTATATTAATATAAACATCACCCCAACCAATCCCACTCATTCCAAATTACTTCAGCACAATAACTCTCACGCTTCGAGCAAAATATTTCGATGAATAATTGTAAGATAGAGACGCTAATTTTCAGTCCAACAATGCGAAGGTATTTGCGAGTTGCATTTCAGTAAATTTCCAATTAAAACAAATATGTATCCTCCAATATTTGTTTATTGATGTGGAGGATGGTAGAAGCTCCGCTGTGATGTTTATCCTTAGACACAGCTATTTGGTCGAAGTTCATGAGAAAGTATTTATAATCTAGTCAACGAAGGTCTAAGAAAGGTCTAATGAGGGAGAAAGTTCTCCAGGGGAATGTTGCGTCACAAAATGCGGAAGAGCCAATTTCACTTATTAAATTAATTATTTATTTCAATATAGTTATTAATGTTATTTATTGATACATGTTATTTTAACCCTTTACTTAACAGCATCTAAACACAACTTAACATGCTAAAAACTAAAACATCTCTAAATTATTGAACATTGTCGTTACTGGTTCGGCTTAGCCTATTACAGCGGATTCCTTTAACACTATGACTTAATTATTACCCATAGAAATGTAAATATTTACCGTAACAGTATGGGAGACAATATTTCAAACCTACGGATTACGAAGTAAAAGAAGCTACGTGTTCATATTTAAGCAAAACGTTTTAAATTTTCATACTATTAATATTGTATTTCCAACATAACAATGCAACAAATTTCTTTATATCGATCCTGTAATGAACTTGATAAACAATGTCTGACTTACGAATCTCATACGAGAAAAGATATCGAGAAAATCATTGTGTAGGAAACAAAAAATAATCAAAATCTTCAAGAGCTAGCTTTTTAAATCTCCGATAGATAAGAAATAGATATAACTGATCGTTTCCTAAAAAGAACAATAAATTATAATGAAATCAAATTAAAAATTAGAGAACTTCATAATTGGAAAAGATCATAGAAGTAACTTTCCTGGAAATTCATCGGTCACTATAATCATGCCAAATGATTTGTATCGATGAGAGCAAGTGAAGGTTTTGTTCCTGGACCAGATCTATGGTTTTAACGCGATATTGATAAAGACTGTAATTATATTATTTTCATACAGGCCTCTAATAAATTAATATTACACAAGGAACTTTTATCTAGTGATCCAGTGTTTTGAGCAAAGACTATCCTAAATAGGTATATCGTGATAGACTTTTAATAGGTGGTAGCAACGAGGTATCTGTTTAATTTTAATTTTCTATTAGGTACATTAATCTCTTGGGCGACACGTGGGTTACGTTTTTGGAAAAGGCCACGTTAGGAGAAACCCACGTTGCGAAAATTTAATTACATATGGAAAAATATAACGTGTTCGTCTTGGCTACGAACTCCTTCACGTCGCCTACATACTAAGTAAAATTGTTAGGTTTTGGTGCATTGCATCCCCTGCCACTCATCACTTTGGCAAATTGCAGGGTGACATGTAGTTGTAGATTTAAATGCAAAATGCGGTGCACGTTCAATTCAGTGCCACGTATAAATAAACTTAATAAGTTTTGGGTATGTAAGAGTCACATTTATGTAACCGCGATGATTAAATCTGGATTTGACGAGATCTTACTTTTCTTAGCAAATTTTATAAAAGCACCTTTGTAAGAATCATTTATTTATGATGATACTTTAACGCGACGAAACCAACCCTGTACACATACTGAAACATAAACATGTGGTTCTTAAAAATTTATTTTTACGAAATACGTGAATTGTGTATATTAAGAATTACTAATTGGCATCTTAACTTCTTTGTTTTTTTATAATCCTCTCCAGCGCCAAGATCAAACAGTATCACTTTGACGGGTCCAATGCATCACTTCGTCCTCCGATTCCCTTTCACTTTCACTCCGTCTCTCTCTCTCTGCCTTCTTTCTCATTTAAGGAAGCACGCAGCATTCATTCTAGTTTTTCCTGTATTTAGTAAGAGTTTCTCAATCGGCTTCCTCCATTATCTAAAATTATTTTTTTTCGGAGACTCCTTTCAGCAAACTTGTCAGCCACCTCCCTTAAAATTGGAATTCTCAAAAAAATCCTTATTCTTAGATTGCCGACTTCCGTGTATGGCCGACGAAATACATTTTTATCGAAAACGAGTTTTTCTACATCGACATTAAATTGGTCAGGTCAGTAATTGTCCTCCTACAGTTTTTTTAACTGAACTGTTTCAAGTCCACTTGTTACTTTTGCTGCCACGCGTAAAATATCATTTTTATCGATGTTTTGCTGTCCATGCAAGTGGAAACCTGCCAGCGCAATAAACATAAATTTGAACCGAAGGTCTTTCGTGTCTTGTGTGCGTCGCGTAAGACGCCGCTGCTGACTCTGAATAATTCAACCTGGTCCTACTCAACGTCCTTTGAATTACAAATAATCAAGAAATTTAGCCCTATACCCGAATATTCGACGAATAATAACGGTCGACCTGATTATAGCGCACATGCTCGTGCAAATTTCGTTAAAATTGGAATTCAATCACTTAAAACAAATTTTGGTGTCAATGCAGGATTAATTAAGTGTAGTGGAAAGTATTTTTTCATACTGAAATACACTGGAAATTTTTATTCGCAACAAGCAAAAAATTTTGGGAATACCTTTCACAAAACGGATTAGGAAATAATAATTGGTTACCTAATCAATAATTATAAATTTTATATTGAAGTACTTCTAGTTTTATTACAATAATTATTTAACCTTAAACAGGTTCTACTATTTTAAGTGTTGATTTGATGGAAAAAATAAGTCTATCGAAAGATTGTGCAAGAAAGCGGATTCTTTGGAGAGTGGTAATGCCAGTTATTCCATGCCCTGGATAGACGCCATACGTTACTGCCGATACGGCGGTGTGATGTGTCATGTATGATTCGTGAAACGCCATATAGATGGCCAGTAGTAGATATAAATATTTCAACATTTTTATCACTTTTAATGTTAAAAAAATCGTATATAATGACGTATTGTGGGCAATGACATAAAAACAACTCTTCAGAGAAGAATTTCATTGAATTCAACTCCGAAAACTGAAACTGAAAAAATGTTCGCCGTTTCAGTTAAGGGCATTTGAAAGATGTGATCTCAGCCCTTTCTTTAAAAAAATAAACAAGTCGTTATTTTAACCGTTTTATTAAAAATAAATGCATTCATTTAATAAAACTTCATATATGATATTTTTACGATTATTCACTGAATTCATGCGAATTCAATTGCCTACACTTTGGCTCATTTAAACCATTGACAAATACTTTGATAGAAAAGAAAACTAATTACCCCAAAAAAAAGAACATATCGAAAAGTTTCATCAGTTTTGATGAGCTATTCGTGGCTCACAAAAATGCATAAATGTATGAACATAACAGGTTTTAGGATAAATCATTCTAATCTCATCTTTTTCTCCACGATTGGCACGATATACAAGGTGACGGGTCGGTGATCCTCGTTTCTCGGAAATTTTAATCACCTCCTCACCGGATTTAATTGCGATGAATGATCTAGACCGAAGGCCTTTTTAAGCGAATCTTTTCGATCTCGATAAAATCCAGGGATTATTGAATGTTTTGAATTCAACAGGCACTGGAGGCCACGTTTGCCAGCTGCTTTCACCGATTTCAGATTAAGTGAGGGAGAGATTTCCTGCGCCCCACTGGTTAAGGTATCGCCTTACATCCTGTTCGGATACTTCCCCACGCTTACCCTCAGGGGACCGAAAGTGACACATCCACGTAATATCGGTCGCTATATCTCGATAACGGCGTTACCAAAGTAAAAATCGGCACCCTGATGACGCGAACGCCTATAACTTGAATGTTTGATATGTCGAAGAAATTATTTTTTTATAGTCCGCATTCACGAAGGTTGAAAATGCTTAAACACGCGTCGAATGTATGAACACAACGAGTTTTAGGATAAATTATTCCAATCTAGGATTTTCGATGACTCGAAGTTTTATTCCTTTGAGGTTCGAACTACGAGTTGGTTCGTATTCACTCGTCACGTGCCAGTAAAGGAATCACTAGCGATAAGCGAGAGCAGTAAGACGAAGCTCTAAGCCCACTTCAAAATTATATGCAACTCAAGCGCCCATTTTTAGAATTTTCCAAAAATCCACGCGATTTATTTTTCAGGTCGATATTTCTATTTAGCAGATCAAAGCTCTGTCGAAAGACTTTTTAACTAGAATATTTGTTGCCTTACTACACGACACGCCTCCGAGAATAAATTACGGAACGCACCATACAGCTGGAATCCAGTTGATGATGGAGATTACTCCATTATCCATGAATGAAGACCGGAAAAACCGGAACTAGCTATTTTTTTGGAACAACGTCCGGTGATTCATCGCTGAGAAGTGCTGCTTCGTATCCGAGACCGAAAACCTCTTCTCCAAACCTTTGTTTTTCTTAAATACGGAATTGAATTCATTATGAACTGCAAATTATTCCAGCTGTTTGGGGGAGTGGATTGTGTTTCCTTGTTTTCAATCTAAAGCGACGACGTAACGTATGCCATCCCGCCGAATATCTTCGATCTCTCGAATTTTCAACCTTTACCGGGGCGTCGCGCTCAAATACTTCCCGGCGTCATTTCGTTGCAAACACACGGCAATTTTTAGCTTTGCATTTTTCACTACGACACATTGATGCACAAATCGATCCATCCTCCGTGAATTGCTAGACTTTTGAGTACCCACCATCGTCGCCGCTTTCAGTTCCAAGTATCCAGCGCCGTATTACTCCTCCTCGGAGAGACGAGATCTGCAAACCTGGAGAGAAGCGGAGGAACTCCTTTTTCTACGGGTCCGTGGTGCACTTCCTTTATCCTCCTCGCCGTCTGCATCGGGGAAGAGTACGTAACCTACTAAGGGGTTACCAAAGGAGAGACTAAATGTTTGTATACGCTCTGAATTTTATATCGAGGACTTCTCCCTTTTTAAAACAAGTTTCCCTTGGGATTCGGGTAACCCACCCGCCCCCTCCTATTCCTCATCGTTTTCCCCCTACTCTCCACCAAACCCCTTCCATTTCCACCTCCAGTACCCAAGACGAGGAGAGATTTTTATTTTTTTTAAATCGAAAGGAGGGGAACTTTTTTTCGGGTTGGGGGAGGGGGTGGGGTGGGAGGAATCGAGCGTAGTTTTTGAAGATAAGGGGGGGAGGCGCTCGAATCGAGGACCGGCTGTTAAAAATCCGCTTTAAAAATTTCGATGCGGAGTGAGGTAACCCGTAGGAGGCGAAATCCGCGGTTTTTTTTCGAATCGGAGGGAGAGAACCAAAACATGCGCGCTAATGAGCGCGGTTTCGCGGAAACAAATCCTTCTTTTTTTGGGAGGGAACCATTTTGCGGAAATCCATCGGAGTGTACAGATTTCCGGGGGTGGGGCTGCGCAACGGACTGCAGTTAGAGTTATTATCCTTTTCTTTAGAAAATCAGATACTAAAAAAGACGTCTTCATCTATCGCTCTTTCGGCTGCTGAATCTTCAATTAGATTAAATTAGCTCATTTCCACACAGAGAAAGTTTTTGTTTCTGTTTTCGAACGAACTATTTTTCATCGTGATCTCAGATTTATGCCATTTCGATATTCACGTAACAAATACTTCACGAAAATGTCTCCAGTTTTGCAATTGTCGCTCCTTAATCTGAAACACCACATCCGTGATGTTGACATATATTAATTGGGGGTACTGGCAAATTTCGTAGGAATTATGCCAATTATTTTAAATTTTATTGATTTTTGCGTAGATGTTATGTGCTTTAAGGCTACTGATAATGATCATTTTGTCGTGAAAACATGCATGGAGTATGACCATTACCTTTTATGATTACCTACAACAAATACTGCTATTTCAGCCTCGTACTATGTCAATTTCCATGCAGGTCCGGGCCCAGTTCCCGTAAAAGCGTGCAAAAAGACAGTTAAGCGGCAGGAAATGATAATCATAATAATTTTATAATTTATATATAAAAACAGAATACTTTATAAAATGCGAAAATTCATTATAATGAAAATATGTTGTTTTATACCATTATGTAATTACGCAACTCCCATATAAACGTTTTTATCTTTTATTTCACTTTCTGGGAGGAAATTTATTACTGGACAGTAATTGGATAATATAACTCATCGACTCCACGTCATTTCACTTTGGTTGTTGACAGTGCGGTGCTTTCTATCGCTAATGGAGATAAATGAGTGAGTGATAGGTTTTGTTCCTTTGGATTTTTAAGTACGTTTTTCTCAATTAGGTATGAAGAGCTCGTTAATTTTATATTGAATCCCTTCCTTTGACGATTTTATAAGTCAAAATTTGTCAGACAAGGGTTTTAAAATTTATTGCAATTTCCGTATCTATCCATGTACCACGCGCCCCTCAATAAGATTCGCACACCATTTTTTTAAATAGGCACTAAGAAAATCAAAGTTCAAAGTTATTTAACTTAAGTAGTTACATTTCCAATATTGTTTACTTTAGTTGTCAAATAATTGCACTGAAATGCACTATTCTTTGTCCTTAGCCACTAAGTTCTGACAATTGTCTCCCTGCAATACAAACAAAATGATTTTTCAATAAACAATAATACCAGTAAATAATTTCGAGGTATGCTGGAGTTTTGTCTGCGTTTGCAATTTGTGAAAGAATATTACGACTGCTGCTTCCGCAATCCAGTAACATACTTCTGAAAAGCCAAAACATTTTCTTCATAGGCATCAGGATGCCGTTGCGCGATCTATTGTTGAGGTGGTATCTAATATCTCGACTTTTTCCTACCCAAAAACAAAGCCTCAAAGCCGGATTTTTCGGTGTGAAAATTTCGGTAAAAAATTCGCGTGTTATTTGGATAAATACGGTAATGTGATGAAAAGACGGAGTTATAGATTTCCTAATGTGGCGTAATGACGGAGAAACAAATGTTATTGTGCGACGATGAAAAGTCGCAGTTGCAAATTACCTTGTGTGAACAAAATCCAGCGAGGAAAAGTTGCAAATATTTTCACGCTAGAACACTAATGAATAACTTCTTTAGGTTAGCCCGTAATCCGTATCGGCGAGAATTACTCATATTCTCCAAAAAAGTGCTCGAGTGAAGAGGGAATGGGACAAGAGAAGGGGTAACCGGAGGTTACTCGGGACCCCTCACACGAAAACAGCGTAAACTCGAGTACTCATTTCTCCAAGAACACGAGCGAATATAAACCGCCCATTTTTATTCCCAACCTGAATTGGTAAGTAGGTAGCTTGGTCGAATATATTCTCGGTCAACAAACGTTCATATCGTCATTCACTTCAGTGGGAGTAATTCAATAAACCTTAATAGTTAAATAACCAATTCTCTAAAAATAAAAAGGCGATTTTAATTTTTTTTAAGGATTTCTTAATGTTAAGTTTTGCCGCTACAATCAATCTAGGATGCAACAACCTTCGGTGGTTAAATAATCATCAATTTCCGTGTTTTGTAATCAATTTCCATGGTAACGTTCCTTTTGGATCGCTCTGTAGATAATCCAAAGATTCATCGTTGAAATGTTGAGGTTTCACTCTGCGTGACTGACCCTTGACACTACGAAAAAATATCGGTGCATCGTAATTTGCGAAAACTTTCCCTTGTCCGTAGGCTTCTATCCCACCCCATAATCCCTTGTTAGTTTATCACACGTATATATAAGAGCAGTCCGAGTGGTTGCAGGAATGCTGCTGCTGTTACAGTGGGGAGAGCTTGGATGTAGCTGGACGTAAAACTCGATATGTTTTTGTCACTGGACGCTATCTATTTATTTCGATGTAAATATGGCTTATGCATTATTATATACGTCATTAAGACCTATAGCTGAATGAATTCAATCAAAATACATTGAACTATTTTTGTGTAAATCGATATTTTGCAAAAATTTACAATTTTTTTCATAACTATGCACAGATGATTGACAGACAGACTACAGACAGCAGAAATTGCAAAAATCACATTTTCGGACATGCAGGCAAGTAAAACGTGCACATTCATTAAAATCTTAAATTCTATTTTTTTTTAAGATCACGACATTTTCTCTATATTACGTACTTTGTACATGAGAAAGTAAAAATTTATTACTCTGAGATTTACTTTAGTAATAATTCGATTTTCTTATCATCCAGCGTTATTAGCATGTTTGGACGATGCTCTTCCGAGGCCAAAAGTTCACCTCCAGCAATAAAGAATGGAATTTCTGCATGTTTACTGCATAAAAGCCAGTCATATTCCGTGCGTCATATTTTAGAAATTAATGTAAATAACTTAGGAACCTTCAGCTAGGTTTCGACGAATGTTTCGCTAAATCCCCTAACAGGTTTGTTTTCGTTTTCTTTCGTGGCCGTCGACATTTTACGTTTTAATTACTTTTTTACAGAAGTTAAGCCTTTTGCACTGTTTTGGTGTCAACTCTGATTTTGAAAGAGATTTCCAAATGCCTGGAAATAAACTGGCCCCGCTCTTGTGAAATTAATTTAAAGATAATATGCAATATATATATGCATACTGACGGCTTAATGCGTATGTGCTTAAGATGACTTTCACCGAGTTATGTTCATGCATTTCTCATCAAACAGGGCCCATGTAAAAAGATTCGCGTTTATTTCCTCATACTTTTGGGTTGTTTAAACAGGTTGGTAGGGCAGAAAAAAACCGATAACATCATCAAAGGTTAAGTAAGAGAGGTAAGATACACACGCCATGCGTGCATTTATACAAAACAGAGGAATTATTTTCTAACTACGTAAACATGTTTTTAAAATGAACAATATTAACGGCTTAATGTGACAAAACGCCGCAAAACGGAAAACCAGAAGTGATGCCAAAGAATAGTTAAATTTTTGTTCATAGAAAAGTCGCATCCCTGCTTGGTTTATGTGATCAATTTATATAATTTTCTTATTGCCCTTTGTCAAAAAAGTCTTCGTGAAAATGAAATCATCCTCTTCGGAGATGAAACATGCGGACAGACGGACGGACGGACACTACCTTACCATAAGGGGTCAATTTCTTTACTCATTGTAAAGAGCGCCTAAAAAGTCGAAAATAAAATTCGTAGGGAGAAAAACGAAACAAAATCGGCCTTTTAAATCGATGGAACAACAGCTCAACTCGGTTTGAGCCGCCTTATCTACGGAAATGGCTACTTCGAACATAGTAATTAGCAAAAATCGAGAACTTGGATAACTTCTCGCGCCGGACAAGTTTAACATTTTACTCGAAAATGGAACGATTTCATCATGCGTCGACAATTACGAACGTTTATCGTTTTCTTTGTTCGTGTAATGGACGAAAGAGAACGATATCATCGCAATGACCGAATAGCATTTTCGTAGGCTTTTTTTTGCTAAAGAATCTGTTCGGTAACAATTAGGGTACCCCCTAATGTAGGTTTAGAATTCGATATCGAAATTGTGGTAGGTATATATTACCCGATAAATTCGGCGCAGCAATTACGTACCATTTACCTCGGATAACTCTCGAGAACTTGCTTCTCTCTCGCTCCCTCTCTCTCTCTCTTCTCGCGAAGAGAAAGGAAAGGGCCCCTGCGGTGGATGTTCGAATCGCCGAAAGCGGCCGATCTTCCGAGTAACGCACAAAAAGATAATTGGCTCCATTTTGAGAAATAATCGACGTGAAGAAATATTTTGATTATTCTGCATAGCCACAACTACTACCTTAACTCATTTTCTGCTCCAAACGCGGTTGAAATCACCTAAAATTGTGGAAATCTGACGCGCATGGTGAAATGATCGATATTCCACCTTATTCACGCTTTCTTTTGATGTGAAAATACTTTTGCTACTGTTATTCGATTGATCCGCGGTTGGATATTGGGATTTATTTATTTTACAGCACTCGTAATATTTCGAGTTGCATTGCTATATTTATATATAAGGTGGGGGGAGTGCATTTTTGGGGAAAGTGTATAGCTCATCTTTAGATTTAGATTCTTGAGATACAAGAGATGTCAACTATCGGCGTTCTTAAATAAAGTGTATTTGTCATTTGTTCAAAAGGGAGCACCATCAATGGCGCCATAGTTTTAGATCAGCTGATAAACTTTGATATTCGCTGTTAAACCTCGTCTGCAGATTTGGGACGTTGTTTTTGATTCGTTAATTTCGGCTTTAATTTTAACATCACTTTCAGGATTTGTGGTAAATTATCATTTCTTTGTGCATTCTTTTTAGCTGCGGTATTATTTTTAACCTAGGTACTTTCCCAAAATTGGAAAATAGTCTTATGAGATCGCCTCGCTGCCCGTGTGTGTGTGTGTGTGTGTGTGTGTGTGTCCTCCACTAACATCAGCTTCGTTAATGGACCGATTTCCATGAAACTTTGTGTAAGACTAGTGCTCTCGGAGACTGCCTCCAGTCCATAATTTATATTCCGAATTCACAGGTCCCGAGTTCGATTCCAGGTGAGTTCTTTCCCCATTTGATTTACAGTTACAATCCGTCTTGCAGAGAGTTTTTATTTTACATTTAAAATTGTTTTAGAATTATGATATCAGAGTGGGATTTGTACTGTTCTGAGGGGAAAAAAGTGAAGATTCTTATTCTTATCACACAGTTTTTATTTTCGATCGTATTTGTTTGAATTTCTCTCAAAAACTTTTGTTTCGGCATTTTGAAAGCCATTTTTTCGATTTGTTGCTATGGTGATGATAATTGCCGAACTCGGCTGGAGCATAGCCGAGTGCACAAAAAAATATGAATACTACATATTGCTGTCAGTAACCATACCGACACTATAAACAAAATAGCGCTTCTTCTTGTGGGGGGTTCCGGTGGTGTAGTGGTTAGGACGCTGGCTGTTACTCGCCTGCTGCTTGAAAGGGCAGCGGATACGAATCCTGATACGAATCCTGATACGAATCCTGATACGAATCCTGCGAAAGTAGGGTTTTTTTCTAAGGTCGTCCTGCCCTCTGTTTGTGTGTTTTGAGGTGACCGGGCAAAGACAGCGTTCCGTCCTTCGGAAGGGACGTTAAGCCGTTGGCCACTTGGTGCTCTTCGTTAAGAGTAGGCTAATGCCGGCACCGGATTTCCCTCCTCCCTTGTGATTGTGTTCGGTGTGGAAGGAGTTATGGCTATAATAATCCAAAAGGTTGATTAGCCAAATACACACACACACACTTCTTGTGTAATTCTTACGGCATCTTTGGTGAGAAAATTTTGTTTTCGGTTTTAGTTGGTATTGAATTGGTTTGTTCCCTTTTGTATTTTGAAATGAAAGTAGGCGGATTAGTTCTTTCCAGAACTACTTGTTTCCTATCTCGTCACGAAAATCTCATCCGCCATTGTACGCACTTTCCCACCCAAAATTTAGTGGCAGAACAATTAAATGTTAGCTATGTGGGCCAAGTGCAAACCTTGGTACGCACTTTCTCGTGTTATTTAAGCAAGGAGCTTGAACCTAATTGCAACCTTCCTGTATAAATTGTATCCAACCTCATGTTTGTTTTAAGCAACAGCATCCCAAGGTATTTTGAAGCCCCGAGTATTTTGGCTCCCAGTGCTAGAAACCGCTCCAGGGCCCACTTCCGTAATTTTTTAAAAATATATCTTTAAAAGAACCTGTTAATTTATTTACTGCTCCGTAAATTAGTCGACAATGGGAAGTAAAAGGAATTTCATCCAGATTTCCGCCGGTTCCGTTATATAAATTGGTACCCAATATTTATTCACATTCAAGCAATGTATAGATCATGGGCGGCCAAAATTGCTTACCCTCAGAGCAGCATAACATAATCTTCCTGAGTTCGAGAGTCGCAAGACACACATTCTGCGCACAAAAATATGTGGACGGTGAATATAACCTGTACAAAACTTTTAAAGTCGCATCGCGTTATTGCATTCTTACGTGATAAGCCTTGATACGCCATTGAGTGTAAATTTGTAAGTTGAAGGAGCCACATGCGACTCGCAAGCCGCGATATGGCCACCCCTGATATAGATAGAAGATAGAGCACCTCAATACTTGGGCATCCCTGGCAGTCGTCTGGCTCACTGTTACCCCAGGCCGGTCCTGGTTCTAAGTAGGTATTCTGATTGTTTTTTTCAGGTTGGGTTGTGTTAGTTTCTTTGAGGGGTAAATTGTGCAACCTCTCAACTGCTCAAAATATTTTCGAGCAAAAAAATAATTTGAAGCTCCGATTCCATAGAATACGATTTTGCCCCACAGTAGATTCAGATCATAACATAGGACCAAGGAGATGTAATTCTCTTTTCCTATGTAAACATTAAGGGACAAATTGCATCGAAATGACCTGGTACTCAAAAGAATCATAATGAGCCAAAGAATCTCTAAAGGAGCTTATGTGAAACTTTTAACTTGGACTTTTATTCACCAGAGAAATATTGAACTCATCTTACGGATGAAAATTTTAATGAAAAAAATTGAAAAGCACTTACCTCAGGTATATCCACTACAAGATTATGAAAAACCAGATGTGCATTACGGATAAACTGATTTCACCCAAGAAGAGTGGAATAACGTAAAAGAATGTAACGTATTTGTTCATCATCATACGCCGCACGCGCCTTTAAAAATTACAGGATATCGTACTTATTGGTATTTTAGTCACAACTTTTGGCCGTTGTTTTACATCAACGAATGTAGAGCAGAGATAAATAATTTTAATTGTTATTATTTTATCATCTCAATCGTAGCACCCTATAGATCTAGGATGGCCAAACCGCGGCTCTTTTAAATTTCCATTCAGAGGCGTGTCAACTTTTGACACTACAGAAGACAATGACGTAGTGTAACTTGAGACATGTTGGGGATGCCTAAGGAACATGCATTCTATCTGAATTGCTTCAGATACAGGTTATGTTTTACTATTTACTATTAAAAATGTGACATGCGGCTTTTGAACTTCTGAAGATTATCGTATGCGGCTCCGAAGATAAGTAAGTTTGGCCACCCCTGCTACTAATATCCTGAAAGTCCTCTTGAACCCTACAAATGATTCTCTCTTTCGCATGCATTTTACAGCTAGCTCAATAAATATGAGAGACATTAATTTAACCATTATTATTACAGAGTAACCGTCATTGATAATGGCATGCATCATCATTTATTAAAGATATCCTCACTTATGAATAATTCGTATTACACCGCCCTTTTCTTTAAATGGTTATATTCGCTTATCCGAGTAGACAATCGGTGAAAGAGAAAACGGTGATGAAATCTGGCTTTCCTCAGCAACATGTGCAAGCACATTACCCCTTTCAGTCTCCTCTTCAGATGCTAATTAAGGCGGAGGAACTGATTTAAAATTCACCAGTGATCTCCCCGAGATGATGTTGACGTAACCAGAATACATTTGGAAAATTGTATTTTTCTACCTTACCGTCAAATTTTTACATAAATGAAAAAGTGAACTATATTTCTTAATCGGAATGGAAGAGTACTCTTTAGATTCGCATCCTGAAGAAATATTCCACCATATTGATTTAAATATCCTTTTTAACACTCATTTTTTCTGAGAACTAATAGGAGTTAGTTTTCTTTATATAGTATTTATAAACCCCTAAAAAAGAAACCTTTGGTCAATGAGCATTATGTTTTTTAGAAATAAAAATGGATTTTTATGATCTCTATGGAGAGTTGATGAGAATGTTTAGTAAAATTTGTTCTACTGTGGGACATCAAGATGAATACTTAAAAACATAGGTGGAAATCTTGATGCGGTTGGAGGGAAGCGTGAAAGAATTGCGTGATCAGAAAGAATGAGGCGAGTAAAACAGAAAGATTTTCTAATATGGCTAACAGATAGTACTGAATACTTATATCCATGATATCGTTAAGATTAAGATCAACTAGAGCAGAGTTTGACACCCAGGGCAAGATTCGCTCCTTTAATTCTATTGCCGTAAGAGACCTTTTTCTACATTCAAATTTTCATAACTCCGGCAAAGAATATTTCAAACCTTTGCTCAAGATTTGTTATCCAAGGGGAAAAATTATTGACAGTGAAGATTATTTAATAAGAAAAAGGCTCGAATATATCACATAATATGAAATACCAGGCTCTAAGATCGACGATCATCAATTGCCGTGAAATACCCTTCAGAGAGTCGGAGTAGGCATGAAGCATCTAGTGATATGCTCTATACACATATACTTAAGAATAATTCTGGAATAAAAAACTAGATTTAATTCAATATCGATTGTCTGTGAAGATGCCATGACAAATTTTCATACGTTATATTTTAATTAAAACCTTAATTCTACTCAAAATAATTAATACGCCCGCGATGGGAAGATTAGTTTCGAAATTTAATTTTTAGAAGGACAATGGTTTTGGCAGAAATATCGAAAAACGGGATACGTTTCGAGAAAGTAACTGCTTCTCTACCACAAGTGCGGAAATAGAGAATTTTATGCGGCAGATATTCAACAAAAGAGTTTTAGGGTAATGTGAATGGCGGGTATTGTTACCTCAAATTCGGGAAAAGGTCAGAGGGGACCACGATCAAGGTCTAGAAAGCGAAAAGTTGAACCGCGCTCCTAGAAATTCGTACCCGTGACCATCAAGATGGGCAGTAAAAAGAAAAGAGGTTAAGAGGATGTTCATGGAAAACTTTTGACCCCAACGGAAAGTTTTTAAAACTTAAAGATTGAACGCAGATTTTCGGAACAATACGCCGAATACAATGAAAATGCAGTTTCGGCATGGGTACTTACTCTCCGTTGAGAGGCCCTGAAATTAAAATGGCGTCACAACACGTGGGTTAGTAGCACGGCTTTTATAGCGTATTTACATGAACAAATTTCGTGCTATTTTCCCTTGTTGTTTTTGTTGCTGTTCTTCCAAAATGATTTCAGTGAAAGTCTTCAATAGCTTGTGTCATCCTCTAATGTTTATCCCCTTATGAGAAATAAAACATTTCGTATTTGTTAAATATATTTGCACGCTGCTAATTCCTATCTAAATCGGGATAAAAGCGCTAACAGATTTTTTTTGCAAGTTTAAGGATTATCATACAAACAATATCGACGCATACAAAGAACTTACGAGTATATGTTAAGTAATATGAGCATCTCAAGAGGGCCATTTAGTTATGAAGTTGTCTCTAATATCGCAGTAAAGAAATTTTAATAATTATAATAATACTTTTGCTAATGGCAGTCGTTGTCATTGGAAACTCATCCCTAGCAGGTTTTAATTTATTTATCAGTGAAGAAAACTGTTTTTCAGTTGAAATATGAAACTATTATATCATCCGTTTCATATAAATCATCGTCAGCCGTATTGTTAACCTTCTATGGCGTTAATTAAATCTTTAATGTGCTTAACGATGTGTAACCCAAATAGGAAAGCAAGCTTCCAGGACTCACCAAGCTTGACGGACACTTGCAATACATTTAACGAGTGTATACGCATATAATTAATTATTTATTCACATTTGCATACAGTTGACGAAATCTATACGAGAAATGTATCTCCTTCGAATGGAAAATACATGCGATATTTATTTTTATCGATGCAGTCACGGTACTAATTCACACCATGTGACGTCATACTTTATTTTGACCAGCGCTTCTCAACCAATAGGACGCGTCCCACCGTTGATCTTCTAAATTGGACTCGGGAATTTCAAAAATAATTCTTATAACATTTACTTAGTAAAATTATTGCAATCCTTAACAGCCTTAAAAATTTCCATTTATGATTAATATAGTACTAAAATTAATTTAAAGTTGGAAAGTTGGAATTTTGTTTTCATCTTTGTGGAATCAGGGTTTTTTTTGACAAAATTGTTGCTGGGACGCGAGATGCAAAATGTTGAGAACTTCTGATTTAGACGAAGGATGGGATTGAAATGAAAATTAAAACCTTAATATCTCTCGCTTACTTTTACTGACGATATTCAAGGATTTTTGAACATTTTCCTGGATCATAAGATTTCTATGTTTGAACGTAGTTTTCCTCAAGCTGTTTTATAAGTCCATTGTGTTTTAGAGCCCTCTAAATGGTTCCGTGAGTTTAATTTAAACCAGACATTTTTTGATCTAACTCTCACTCTAATTTAAATTTGGCTCTTTTCATGTACCGTTTGACGCGTGGCCTTCTCTTGATGCTTGGTAACACTTATTTCAATTTTCAATTTTTTGTCACCACGCGCTTGAGACGAAAACTACCCTGAGTCTTGTTACCTTGAAATGCGTCCCACGCGTCACATTGCAATAGCGTGTAACGTACGAGAGAAATTTCAACGTCCCCCTTGGCCTTCAATTCAATGTCACCTCATTGTCTTTCGCTCCGAGAAGAAAGTTTCAGAACTTGTACCCACAATCTCGAAAAATACTTCCGCATAATTGAAGAATTTCCTGTTCTTCCTTTCGTTTCGATAGACTGGTCTTCATAGACAGCCGATATTCCTGTAGCGTATTTTTTCTTTCGTGTGTCCCCTTTCAAAATCTTCGCGCGATTTAGACATGTTTTATGATCATATAACGGTTGGGGAAACAAAAATTGCTTTTCGTCGGAAAGGATTAGTTCACAGTGGTATTTCACGTATACTTTATTTTAATTAAAGCAAAATAGTAGAATAAAGCATCCGTAAATTTTCACGGGAGACGTATAATTTGTAGCTGAAAAAATCTTGATTTTTAATGCTACAAGAGTTATCTAAGCTATCTAGTGGTTTCAGCCCGTAAAACTATTTTGGACTTATCTTTAGTTTTTCAACTTTTAAGAGCCAAGATTCAACCGCGTACGATTAGATCACGCTGGGAAAACTCGAAAATTTCTTAATTTATTCCGCATTTAAGACTAATGACGCATTTTAAAATAATTTCCCGTAAAAAACTGCATTTTGACTTTCTAAAAGGCAACAGAAATACGTCTAAGCGTTTTAAAAACAGTGGCCGGTCTTAATTTTATGTGTTCACACAGCCGGTCTGATGAAACTCGAGATAGTGCGTAGTTATAGTCGAATTAGTGAACAAACTGTAGGTATCTTCAGAAATCATTTTCTTTTGCGCGAAGTAGGTCGTCCATACACTACCGGTTTCGTCGAGTTCTTTCTTTTTTGCCCAAGACAGATTTAATTTGCCAAACTGCACAGCCTCGACGAGCCCACCGAGCAGCCCGTAAACACCAAGGTGAATGCAGTAGACCTTCAACATTGCACTTATCCGAAGAAAAAATATAATAATAACTGCTTTAACGCGATTTTTTCTATGGAATCAGCTGTTCAAATGAGAGGGAGACAATGTTGCCGTTTTTCCTCTCTCCCCCTGCCTTCCACTCGGTTTCAGAACTTGGTTTGCCTCGTCTGTCTCCTTTCCCTTACCCGTATATGTCAATGCTACCCCGTTGATGCTGAATGGTGAGTCAGACGTCAAGGCGTGTCCCCACTGATTAACATTCAACACCAACATGTCAAGTTAATATGTTAAGTAAACATTTATATCGAACTTCGTTTCTCGATTGACATTATATGTTAATCGACCGTGTTGGATTGACATGTTACCTCAGAAAAATGTTTTCGCTCGCCGAGCGAAAACAAGTTAAGTCAATCAGGATCCCAGTTGACATTTTTCTGGGTGAAACGGGGGAATAATGAAGATTCGGCTTTTTTAGACGTAGCTGTCTCCACGACGATATGTATAAAAGAATCGAGGGAAAAGAAAAAAGCTGCAAGTAGGGACGAATGTGACCTTTTCGCAGAACTTGTAGCTGTTCAGTTACGAAAGATAGAAGATCCAATTGCAAAATTTAATTATCACAAAATTCTTTTCGAAGCTGAAATTAGAAAGTGCAACCCTTCTCCCGTACATCCGCAATCCTACAATACACCACCATCCGTCGCCGACAACTCGACTCCTGCTCCCAAAAGCCCAATTACACCACAGTCCTCTGCATGTGCCGAAAACGAGCCGTTGCTCTTGCATTCTACTCCTAATCCCAGTGTTTTCTTCCCCTTGTGATTGGCAAATTTGATTTATTCTGTCATAATTTTTCAGTTATACATGTATTGTAAATGTTCTTAATAATATAAAATAAAAAGTAAGAATTTACTTCCCTGTGTTCTTTCATAAAATATGTGAAGATTGCTTCACATACTTCTGGGATGATTTTCGAGATTTGTTGCTTGGAAACTTACTAATTATGCACATCAAACTTGTATAAGTATCTACGGTGGCCAGGAAACGAAAAGTTATTTACGGTCTCACATGAGATGGAAAGAAAGAAAGAAAGAAAGAAAAATGTCTTTATTGGCGAGGTTGAGGCTAAGTAGCCCCCTCTTCCACCTAACCATTACAATTTAGTTAAATCAGGATTTACATATTTAACAATTTTTTAAAAAATTTACAATCTTAATTCACAAAAAATGGTTACCACGAGAGCAATATACAAATAAATTCTCTTATACATATGTAGATAAGTACAACAGAGACAATTTTGAATAATTATAAATATGGAGAATTTTCATTTTATACTTTCGAATATAAATGCTTGCATTACAAATAAAAGACGAAAAAGAAAGTTAGGAGAAAATTTAACAGAAATTTAAAAAACTAAAATAAAATATAAAAAATTACAATTAAAAATATATTTTTAAAACGACACTAGATAGACTTCAGCGTCGGAGTATGTAAAATACGAGAGGCTGCGTACAATACAATGTTTCCATGTTGGAGTTGATAAATCTGGCAGAAAGTGAAGTGTGTGTAGGATTGCATCATTCAATTTAGCACTTGTTCATCAAATGAAGAAAGCAGGAGTTGCGGAAGCCTTCCAGTGACATTAGCTTTGTTGTCTTTACGGGTAACTCATTCCAAAGTCTGCAGACAGACAGACAAACGACTTTATTAGGGCGAAATTGAGACTATGTAGTCCCTTCTTACATTTAACCCTTTCGTCATATAAGTAATTACAATATTTACAAAATAAGAGGAATTAAATACATACAGATTTTAACAAAATACAAATTAATTACAAGTTAATATATTTGTTAGTAGATAACAGAGCATTACCAAAGAATGTTAGTTTTGTGGGTTATAAAAAACTGTGTATCGGTTATGTTTTAACACAGAAAAATTCCCACTGCGGAAAACACCTACGAAGAGAAGAGAGGTGTAAAAAACCGCGAAAATTCCTAAATAGTTCAGGGGAAGGAAAAGAAAAAAAAATCAATAATATGAGAAACAGAGAAAAAAAAACATTCATAAATACAAACATATGTACATACATTTATATCCATATGAGGGAGGGGGATGAGAGGGGAACAGGGATTGTAGGGTAAGGTATGCCTGGGAGATTACATCGTCATTATGATACAGGAAAAATAAATAAAATAAAATTATAAATTTATGCCTAATAAGCGCATTCTTGTGACAACCTGAAAGAAAAGATAGAAAGTGGTTCAATGCATGGGAAGTGAGAGAAGATGCTTGTAATACAAGCTTTTAAAAGTGCTTAGAGATAGAGAGTTTTTTATTAACGTTGGAAGGCCATTCCAGAGTTTACAAGCAGTGACAGTAAAGGATTTGTTGTAAATTTCTGTTCTATGAAGTGGAGTTAGTAGTTTATCACATCCTCTGGTATTGCAATGGTGAACTGTATTAATGGTGACAAAATTTGATGAAAGATAACAAGGGATGTTGTTATTTAGAATTTGATACAATAGAGAGAGAAGGTGAAGGTTTCTTCGGGAATCAAGTTTTAGCCAGGAGAGTCGACGGAAGTATTCTGAGACATGGTCAGATTTTTTAAGATTAAATATGAATCTGATGCAGGCGTTATGAGAACGTTGTAGCTTAATGGCGAGTTCCTTTGATAAGTCCTGGTATACAACATCACAATAATCGAAGTGAGGAAAAATTAGGGAGGTCACTAGCTGTATTTTTAGTGACGAGGGAAGAATGTTAACGAGAGGCCTTAGAGAGTGTAAGGAGGAGTTTACCGTCTTGCAGATTTTTATTATATGATTATTCCAGGTGAGCGTTTCATTAATTAGAATCCCGAGATTTTTTACGATTTTGCAATAGGGTATAACTGAGCCGTTCAAAGACAGAGGAACTGATTCTGCAAGGTTTATAGATGCCAGTAGTTTCGGATAACCGATTAAAATGGCTTGAGATTTCAAGGGGTTTATGGTGAGAAAATTATCGTAGCTCCATTCTTGAAGTTGGGCCAAGTCATGATTAATGTTAGCTATGGAAAAAGATAAGTTATTGGGTTTTGTGTCTAAGTAGATTTGGAGATCATCGGCGTACAAATGATGCTTGGAGTAAGTTAAGTATTGAGAACAATCATTTATGAATAAAGAGAACAATAGAGGACCTAAAATTGAGCCCTGCGGTACGCCTTGGTTAACATTAAGCCGAGAGGACGAGGAATCGTTGTAGATGACTTGCTGGGAACGGTTGCTAAGGTACGAAGAGAACCACTCTATTGAAGATGAAGAGAATCTCATGCAGCGGAGTTTTGCTAGGAGTATGTCTTTATCTACTGAGTCAAACGCTTTACTAAAATCAAGCAATATTAGTACCGTGAGTTTTCTGTCATCCATGTGTCTGCGAATATCATCAGTTATTTTAATTAGCGCGGTGGTGGTGCTATGAGACTTCCGAAAGCCAGATTGATGGAGGTCAAGTAGATGATTAATGTCGAGAAAATCTGCTACCTGTTCGTGTGCAAGTCGCTCCAGGGCTTTTGATAAAGTGGGAAGAAAGCTAATCGGTCGGTAGTCATTGTTTGCGGTGAGAGATTTCTTAGGAATTGGGCGGACTAACGCGTGTTTCCATTGCGATGGGAATTTTCCCTGTAATAAAGAGTGGTTGAAAATGTTAGTAAGTACGGGGAGTAATAGATGTATTAATTTGTTTATAATAATTATAGGAATACCATCAGCACCCTGGGCTGTAGTTTTGATTCTGCGTATTGCTGAAAGTACGTTAAATTGCGAAACAGCTTTAAAGTGGAATTGTGGAGAACCGGATGACTCGTTCGCTTTTGCAGTAAGACTACTAATTATTTTGCGTTTTCGTTCTATGTCGATTGTTGTTGGATTCGTCGAGAAGCTCTCGTTAAGAGAATCTAGTGATATGTTTGGAGGTAAGGAAGAATCCTTGGACTTGCCAATTCCAAGGTGTCGCAGATTGTTCCATAAGGCGGATGTTGTAATATTGGAGGCGGATATAGAATAAGCGAATTTTATTTTGGCATTTCTAATCTGTTGCTTGGTTTTGTTTCTAATATTTTTGTAGGTATTGAACGTTTTTGGGCATTTATTTGATTTGAAGAGACGAAAAATTGAATCGCGTCGAGCCATCAATAGTTTTAAATCGGCCGTTATCCACGGGGCGCGAGGTTTAGAGACGCGTGTGGTTTTGATGGGTGCGTATTTATCGAGTAGATGTAAGAGAAAAGTGTTAAGTGCTTCAATTTTTGCGTCTATGTCGTCTGCATATTCAATAGTGTGCCACGGAAGACACGCAGCTTCGGATATTAAACTATCATAGTCAAGGTTTTTAAAATTTCGTTGGGAGATAAATTTCTGCTTAAATTTTGGAGAGTTTAGTGAGTAGGCTAGAAAAATTAAGTCATGGGAGGAAATGCCCGGGACAGGTAATTGACCATGTGTGCAAACTTTATCTGGGATAGCAGTAACTAATATGTCAATCCAAGTGGAAGAATTTTTAGTGTTATTTGTGGGTTTTAAAGGTAGTATGCTGAGGTTGTGCGATGTAAAAGAGTTTTTAAGAAAGACAGCATCGGAGGAGCTTGAGGCAAAATTTGCATTAAAGTCACCAGATATAATTAAGTGCTCATAATCGTGTCTTAAGTTGGCAATGATCTCGTCAATGTCAGATAGATAACCAATTTTTGGAGGACGATAAGCGATTCCTAACAATATTTTTTTTTGAATTGACGACTACTTCAAGGAAGAGATATTCAGGTCTGCGGGAGTATTGTGCGTCGCTGGTGGCGATTACTTTACAAGCAAGGTCTTTACGGGCGTAGATTCCTACTCCCCCTCCTCCTTTCCCTATCCTGTCATTGCGAAACAAGTTATACCCAGGTATTTCAACAGAAGAGCTCGAGATAGCGGGTTTCAGCCACGTTTCGGACATGGTAATAGCATGTAGATCGTTGGGCGGGAGTAATGAGCGCAGTTCGTCGAAATGAGGGACAAGGCTTTGGGCGTTAAGATAGATAAGTTGGAAGGATCGGGGAAAAGGTTTAAGTTCTTCTGTAAGAAGACAATGTGTTGGAACTGGGATGGGTCGGGGAAAGCCTTTATGGGAAGGAGGCGGAAGGTTGGTGGTAAGATGAGGAGTGTGATAATGAGTTCGTCTGTGGATGCTTGGTCTGACCAGTGGGAAAAATTCAAGGGCGTTAGGGTTTAGGTATGGCACCCTGCAGTGTGACGGGACGAAAGCAGGTGCATTTGGGTTAAGAGTAGAATTAGGCTGAAGAGAAGCTTTGGTGGAAGGCTCAATGACAGACATTTTGGCGGGTAGTTGAATAAGCGGCAAAATATATATATATATATATATATATATATATATATATATATATATATATATATATATATATATATCTATGTAGAGGATGATTCAGGTAAAGAAGTGGTTGAGAAGGGCTATAATAAATTGATTAATGCACACGGGAAAGAGCACACATAGCGGAGAAGTAATGCTACAGTATATGCCAATGACTAAGTAACAATAATAAGAATACAAATTAATTATTAAGAAATAATGAATGAGACACAACACTAAAGTAGCACTGGTAGAAAAAAAAATAGAGGCAGAGATGAATTAAAGCATTAGAGGAAAACACTTGGTAGGAATTAAACACTACTAAACTTAATCGGATAAAGAGCACTGAAATGGAAGTGGACGCTACGGTTGATTAAGGGGGATGCAAGAGGATTGCACTTAACACTGGTTGGAGGAAATGAGAAGCACACCGAGAGACAATGAACACCACTAAATAGGATTTACGCCAACACGAAGGGCACTTCGGCACGGGAAAAGGAGCACTAAAACAGTGGAAAACACTAAAATAAACACAGCACAGAAAACTAAGAGAGAAACCGAATAAGGGGAAATTTGATGCACCGGAACCACTTGGGAATGAGCACTAGGGAGAGGGCACTATGGGGAGGGGATGGCAGGCGTCAAAGGAACGGGGGTGGCAGGCGTCACGAGAATGGGGGTGGCAGGCGTCACGGGAACGGGGATGGCAGGCGTCACGGGAACGGGGATGGCAGGCGACACGGGAACAAGGACGACGGGCGACACGGGAACGGGGATGACAGGTGACACGGGAACGGGGATTGCAGGCGTCACAGGAACGGGGATGGCTGGCAG
The DNA here is from genome assembly GCA_028673005.1 of Tanypteryx hageni. NCBI lineage: Eukaryota > Metazoa > Arthropoda > Insecta > Odonata > Petaluridae > Tanypteryx > Tanypteryx hageni. The sequence continues at coordinate 65,674,714 of CM054114.1, read as the reverse complement.
AGGTCGATTTGAAGAGTAGGTTAAGAGTTATTCGACAACGGACAAATGTAGCGAGAACGCTCAAACGCACGTTAATCAATGAAAGCCATCCTCCTACATAGTTGTGGATTTCCCTAGTGCGGTTGAAGGAAGTTGGAGTGCATGCAGCTCTCTTAGGTTGGAGATGAATGTGCGGACGCCATTTTGCCGCAGTATGACAACTTTGCCATCGTGCGTCCACACATTACCGAAGCCAGCTGATTTTTTTGCTTCGATGAGGAGCTTGAGTCTGGTGGTGGTGAGAGACTCGGTGATCGTGAAACCGGAGCTTTTTAGGGATTTTTTGTTTCGCCAAACATTATCCCTATCCTGGTAGGTGTGGAACCTCACAATCATCTACATCTACATCTACATCTACAAGTTACCCTGCAATTCACCAAGTTGGTGGGTGGCAGGGGGTGCAATGCACCAAATCCTACCTAAAGATTGCCTAACGCAATTCGAAATTTCCTATTGTGATCTCTTATTGTCCTCGGAAAGAACGAGCCTAGATAACGCTCCGTCCTACAATCGATCTCACGTATTTTATCGTCTCGATCATTTCTACCTATATACGTCGGTGCCACAATTATTCCCACTACCTCCTCTTTTAGACATTCTGACCTATATTTCTCTAGAAGTTTCAACCTTGAGTGCAATCTACGGTCCTCCAGTGATACCCAGTTCAAATCGCTCAATAAAGAGGTGACGCTTTCCTTATGTTCGTACTTTTGTTTTACAAATCTGGCTGCTCTGCGCTGTACTCTTTCTAGTTGAATTATGTGTCCCTTCTCGTACGGATCCCATATGCTCGCTGCGTATTCCACTTGTGGTCTTACCAGTGATAAGTAGCATGTTTCGCGTACTTTCTCTGTAGTGTTCCGTACTATTCTACCTATGAATGCCAGTTTCTTGTTGGCCGCGCCTATAACTCGACGAATGTGCATGTCCCACGAAAGATCTCGACAAATGGTTACTCCTAAATATTTTACATACTCAGCTTGTCGAATACTCATTTCATCTATTTTATATTTGAAACCTAAATCTTTGTTCTTACTTTTCCAGAACGTGACTGCGGCACATTTAGTATAATTAATTTCGATTTGCCATTCTTTGCACCACGCTGAAATGGCTCTTAAGTCTTCACACAGAGACTGATGGTCCTCCTGATTTTTTATTTCTTTATATAGAACGGTGTCATCGGCGAAAAGCCTAATTTTACTACGAACAACCGAGCACATATCATTTACATAGATTAAGAAGAGCAGAGGGCCCAATACACTTCCCTGAGGAACACCCGAAGCAACTTTAACGGGGGACGAGTATTTCCCATCGATGACAACTATCTGTTCCCTATTCGAGAGGAAGTCTCTCACCCAACCGACAACTTTCGAATTGATACCACATTGTCCTAACTTCGCAATTAATTTCCTATGAGATACTTTATCGAATGCCTTCCTGAAATCAATGAATATGGCATTGACCTGAGTATTTTTCTCTCCGCATCGCAACAAATCGTCCACGAACAGGCCGAGCTGCGTTTCGCATGATCTACCTCTCCGGAATCCGTGTTGGCATCCGCTAAGCAATGAATGACTATCTAAATAGCGCATTACAGAGCTAAAGACTATGTGCTCAAGTATCTTGCACGATAATGAAGTTAAGGATATCGGCCTATAATTTTCGGGGTTCTCTCTGTCGCCACTCTTATGGATGGGCGTAACATGTGCCACCTTCCAATCTTTAGGAACTACTCCTTCTCTAATGGATTTCTCGAATATAATTTTCAAATACGGCGCGATTTCAGCAGCTAATTCTTTCATTACACGCGCGGGAATTTCCTCCGGTCCAGGAGATTTATTTGGCTTAATTGAATGAAGTTGGAGCGCGATGCCATTTTCCGAAAATACCAAATCTTCCATCGAATCGCCCTGACGCATAGGAATAGGGGTTTCACATTCATCGTCATCACGAGTAAAAGCTTTCTGAAAGTGATGATTTAATAGGTTTGCTTTATCCATACTATCGTGAACTACGTTTCCCGTTTCCGACCGCAGTGACGCAATAGTGGGGCCCCTACCTTGAACTTCCCTGACGTAAGACCAAAATGCTTTTGGGTTCTCTTTCAAGTTTTCCTGTAAAACCTTCTTTTTATAATTGTTAAACGCATTACGCATTGCTACTCTGGCTATGGAGAGCGCCTCCTTGTATTGATGCCTTATTATTGCAATCTGTTCGACCGTAGCTGTTGAGGATGTGTTATTTACGCGAGAGTGGAGTTTTCTTTGACGTCGGAGAGCGCTTCTTACTTCCTGATTGTACCATCTAGGCTCTGCACTATCACGCTTCAGTTTGCTCGGAATAAATTTATCTGTACACTCTCGCATCATATCTCTGAACATGCACCAGGATTCCTCCGCGTCTGCACTATCGGTTAAATTGCAGAAATTAGTATATTTATTTCGCAGAAAAGACCTAAATCTTGTGAAATCGGCTTTGGCGAATACATAAAGTTTTCTTTTGGCCTTAACCTGTTTCTCAAAAATTAACTGAAATTCCACGTACACTGCCTTGTGATCGCTTATTCCCTCAGCATCAGATACTCTATTCATACGCTCAGGAAGATTAGTAACAAATAAATCTAATATATTATTAAATCTCGTGGGAAATCTCACTAATTGATACAATGAGTGCTTACCGAAAGTTTCTAGTAACGCCTCGCACGATTCACGCTCTCTACCTCCGGGATAAAAGCAATTATGCCTCCAATCTATTGACGGAAGATTGAAATCGCCCCCGATTATAATGGCTTTATCTTTATTAGACGAATTTAGCGTCGCCACTTGTTTCTCCAGAGAATGAATAGTTTCCACGCTCGCATTTGGGGGTCTATAAAAAGCGCATATATTTATAGTTTTTGAGTCGCTTCCTTTTACACGACACCAAACACTTTCGACTTCGTCGTCGTTAATCTGTATTGGGTAACTTTCGTATTTATTGCTAACTGCTATAAAGACTCCACCTCCCGACCGGATACATCGATCTTTTCTGTATACGCTATAGTCATGAGGAAAGATCTCCTGACTGGCTATGTCTGCCGTAAGCCAACTTTCAGTGCCTATAACTACATCAGCACGCAGACTACGAATAAGATGTTCAAATTCGGCCTCCTTCCTGTGAATGCTGCGACAATTAACCGTAATGATTTTTAATTTCTCGCTATGACTACGTAACGATTCCTCGCGCTCTACTGAGCTATTATTACTGTTATTATTATTAAGATTATAATTATTATTATTTACTGCCTCCTTATCCTTCCTACTATGTCGACTATTTCTACGCTTGGAATGTATTCCACTGTTACTTAACGTCGGGTTTATAGCGCTGTTAAGGTCGCACGCATTATCTACGGAATTGTTGCATGGAAAATCGTTTATCCCCATGCCTTCGATAATTCTGTTACCGCACGGATTTCTTACATTTTCCCCTATTGTGCTCTCAATTAATTCCGTACCGGTAAGCTGCCTACATCCTAACCTACCATCTGATCTACTAATGGCGTGCATCTCAACGCTTGCTAAAAAATTGCAATTGCTTAAATCTAACCTAAAAAAGCCCTAGAATGCTCAAACACCCTACGCGCTACCGCCTCCGCAGCCTCGGCAGTGTAGTGCACACCAGAACCGTTTAGGGATGCCCTACATGAGTCCAGGACCGGCCTCAGGTCAACGAAGTCCACTCCATTGCCCCTACAGAAGTCCCACAGCCTACGGTTCAGCCCGACCACTCGGCTCCAAACCATAGAACCGCAGTCCGTCCGAGGAACAATGCTACAGATGGAAAGCCGCACATCAGCACCAGACTCCTCTCGGACACGAGCAACCTCAGCGGCCAAGTCCTTAAAAGAGCTTAAGACCTCCTCGGAGCCGCGCTTCGAAGCGTCATTGGTACCAACATGGGCCACCACCCGCAGCGAGGAGCAACCCGTGCCCGATACCGACACCCTGAACTCCTTCGTCACCTGGGGCACCGAACCTCCTGGTATACACCTGGAGAACACCCGCTCGTGAACTCCCTCCCGGCGGGCCCGTGACAGTAAAGGCGCCACCACACGCCGGACGTTGGAGCTCCCTATCACTAACAGCCCTCTCTTTCCCCCCGAGGGGGGGTCGAGGCCTGGAGTAGTTCTTCTTCCCGATACGGTGGGCACGGGACATCATGAACGGACTGACACTTACTTTTAATTTGGTCTTTAAAAATTCGTCGACGATTGCCAGTCCGTTTTCTCCATCCTTCTCGGGGATCCCATGGATGAGGAGACAGTTTCGGCGGCTATATTGTTCCAGATCATCGAGTCTCTCGTCGACGTTTAAAACACGGTCCTCGATCTGGCAGACTTTAAATTTCAAGGCCGAGATCTCCTTCATAAGCTGGTCCCGGAAATTTTTAAAATTCGTTTCCAGCTTGGCGAGACTATTAATCCGTTGTGGACCGGATAATTGCTTGGCTTCGGCAAGATCATTGCTGAAACAGTCCATCTTAGACAAAACTTCAACTAATTTGTCTGAGATGGACTTGTTCTCAGCCACGAGCTGGGTGTTTTGCTCCTGAAGGGCTGCCTTGGTGGTCATGACGGGCGAAGGATGTTAATTATTGCGTGAGGGTAGGAGGAGGGAGGAAGCGCTAGCTAATGACGTCCGTCTCCTAGGAGGGACAATGACTGAATGAGGACGCTACATGAAATGAATTACTGAAAATCTTTGTTCTATGAGTTGGAATATTTAGCGTTCTTGAGTTACGAGTGTTTTTTTCGTGTAGGAAAGAGAGAAAGGAATAGTTCGACGAAAGATAAGAGGGAGAGTTTGAAGACAGTAGCCGAAATAGTGTATTAATGATATGGAGTTTCCTGCGGGAATCGAGATTAAGCCATGACATATTTTTGTAATAGTCAGATATATGATCTGATGGAATGGCTGTTCGTAATAGTATGTCCTGTTTGGATATTATAGGTGATATTACATATAGCAAGGCTCGACAAATTATGCCAAGTCCTACTCGCCGGATGGAAAACTGTATTTGGCACCCCCCAAAAAATGTGATTTTGTTAATGTCATTAACTGGTCGTATTTGGTCGCCAGCTGGTAATTATCTATCCGATCCATTATTTATACATCTACATGTTACCCTGCAGTTCACCTAATTGGTGGGTGGCAGGGGGTGAAATGCACCATAACCTACCTAAGGATTGTCTATCGCAGGTTGAAATTTTCTATTGTGATCTCGTATTGTCCTCGGAAAGAACGAGCCTAGATAACGCTCCGTCCTACAATCGATCTCACGTATCTTATCATCACGGTCGTTTCTACCTATATACGTTGGTGCTTCAATTATTCCTAAAACCTTGTCTTTTAGACATTCCGGTCTATATATCTCGAGAAGCCACAACCTTGAGTTCATTCTACGATCCTCCAGTGGTACCCAGTTTACATCCATCAATAATGAGATGACGCTTTACTTATGTTCGTACTTTTGTTTTACGAATCTTGCTGCTCTGCGCTGAGCTCTTTCTAATTGAATTATATGTCCCTTCTCGTACGGATCCCATATTTAACACCTTCCGGAATGAGGTATTAAATACAAAATTGAAGGAGGATCCAAAAGCGTTCTGGTCCTATGTAAGAGAAGTCAAGGGAGTGGGTCCTTCAATACCCTCCCTGCGATGTGATTCCGGAGACATCCTTCACGATGGGGAGGATAAAGCTAATCTACTAAACGTTTACTTCGCGAAGGCGTTCACGGCAGGTGGAAATATACTTAAAGATAATCTTATTCCCGATGGATGTACTCGGATGGATAATATTAAAATCTCTGAGGCAGGAATAGCGAAGCAACTGAGTGCGATAAAGCCCAACAAAAATCCTGGACCAGAAGGAATTCCCGCGCGTGTATTAAAAGAACTAGCAGAAGATATAGCTCCCTTCCTTCGGATAGTTTTCGAGAAATCTCTTACCCTCTGTGAGGTTCCTGATGATTGGAAACTAGCACACGTCACACCCATTCATAAGGGAGGTGACAAAGAAAACCCCGAAAATTATAGGCCGATTTCTCTAACATCATTATCATGTAAGATTTTGGAGCACATTATTGTTAGCAACACAATGCGTTATCTTGAGAGTAGATCGCTCTTAGTCAGCTGTCAACATGGCTTCAGAAAAGGTAGATCCTGTGACACCCAACTCGGTCTGTTTGTGAATGATGTTTTATCATGCGGCGAAAATAATAAGCAGGTCGATGCAGTGTTCCTTGATTTTAGAAAAGCTTTTGACAAGGTTCCCCACCGTAAGTTGTTATTAAAATTGGGAAATCTTGGCGTTAATGTTAAAGTCATTAACTGGGTTCGCGCTTTCCTTTGGAATAGAAAACAAAAAGTAGTCATCGATGGTAAGTCCTCGAGTGTGGCAGATGTAGTCTCTGGAGTGCCGCAGGGTAGTGTGATCGGACCTATGCTTTTCTTGCTTTATATAAACGACATCAGCTCAGTTGTAAAAAGTAATATCAGGCTTTTTGCGGATGACACCGTAGTCTATAGAGAAATTAGTGGTCCTAGCGACCATCGTCAGCTTCAGGATGATCTGGATGCGTTATCTGTTTGGTGCAAGGAATGGCAGCTAGAAATCAATCAGAAAAAGAGTAACGTTCTAAACTTTTGGAAATCTAGAAGCCCATCGTCCGTGTTTACCTACTCGATAGATGGTGAGATCATTCCTGTTTCGGAATCCGTGAAATACCTCGGGGTAACCTTGAATCGTGACCTGTCTTGGGACACCCACATAAGACGAGTGATAGGTGCGGCAAATAAGAAGTTGGCTTTTGTGCGTAGGATAGTCAGGAAAAGCACGGAAAAGGTGAGAGAATCCTGTTATTTATCGTTGGTTAGACCTCAAATGGAATACGCAGCAGCGGTTTGGGATCCATATCAGAGGGGACTCATAAAGGATTTAGAAAAAATACAGCGGCGAGCAGCTAGATTCGTGAAAAATAATTACGATAAAAAACAGAGCGTTACGTTACTCATTGAAGAGTTGAGTTGGCCATCGTTGAAAGATCGTAGATTACAGGCGAGACTTAAACTTCTAGATAAATATAGGTCGGAGATATTCGTAAATGAAATGAAGGATATTATTCGACAACCAACGTATATCGGACGGAGGGATAATGAGGACAAGATTCGCGAAATAGATAGTAGGACGGAGAGGTATAAGGAGTCCTTTTTCCCTAGGACAATACGTGACCACAATAGATAACAGTGAATAATAATTAGTTAGGAACTTGGTGCGCGGCACCCCCTGCCATCCACCGTCAAGGTGACTTGCAGGGTAATATGTAGATGTAGATGTGTAGATGTATGCATGAGGCGTATTTCACTTGTGGTCTAACCAGTGACAAGTAACATGTTTCGCGTACTTTTTCTGTAGTGTTCCGTACTATTCTACTTATGAAAGCCAGTATCTTGTTGGCCACGCCTATAACTCGACGAATGTGCATGCCCCATGAAAGATCTCGTCAAATGGTTACTCCTAAATATTTAACATACTCGGCTGCTTGATATTTATTCCATATATTTCATACTCGAAACCTACTTCTAAGTTCTTACTTTTCCAGAACGTAACTGCGGCACATTTAGAGCAATTAATTTCAATTTGCCATTCTTTGCACCACGCTGAAATGGCTCTTAAGTCTTCACGTAGCGACTGATGGTCCTTTTTTATTTCTTTATATAGAACAGTATCATCGGCAAAAAGTCTAATTTTACTACGAACTACCGAGCAGATATCATTCACTTAGATTAAGAAAAGTAGAGGGCCCAATACAATATGACCAAAATGCTTTCGGGTTCTCTTCCAAGTTATCCTGTAAAACATTCTTTTTGTAATTGTTAAACGCATTACGCATTGACGCTCTGGTTAAGGAGCGCGCCTCCTTGTATTGCTGCCTTAACGTTGCACTTTGTTCGACCGTAGCTGTTGAGGATGTGTTATTTACGCGAGAGTGGAGTTTTCTTTGCCGTCGGAGAGCGCTCCTAACTTCCTGGTTGTACCATCTAGGTTCTGCATTTTCACGCTTCAGTCTGCTTGGAATAAATTAATCTGTACACTCTCGCATCATATCTCTGAAGATGCACCAGGATTCTTCCGCGTCTGCAATATCTGTTACCTCGCAGAAATTAGTATATTTATTTAGCAGAAAAGACCTAAATCTAGTGAAATCGGCTTTGGCGAATACATAAAGCTTTCTTTTAGCCTTAACCTGTTTCTTAATGTTGAGCTGAAACTCTACGTACACTGCCTTGTGATCGCTTATTCCCTCAGCAGCAGATACCTTATTCATACGCTCAGGAAGATTAGGAGCCAATAAGTCTAATATATTATTAAATCTCGTGGGAAATCTCACAAACTGATACAATGAGTGTTTGCCGAAAGTTTAAAGTAAAGCTTCGCAAGATTCACGCTCTCTACCACCGGGATAAAAGCAATTATGCCTCCAATCAATTGACGGAAGATTGAAATCGCCCCGATTATGATGGCTCTATATTTATTAATCGAACTTAGCGTCGCCACTTGTTTCTCTAGATAATAAATAGTTTCTACGCTCGCATTTGGTGGTCTATAAAAGGCGCATATATTTAGTTTTACAGTCGTCCCCTTTCACCCTACACCAAACACTTTCTACTTCGTCATCATTAATCTGTATTGGGTAACTTTCGTATCTGTTGCTAACTGCTATAAAGACTCCACCTCCCGACCGGCTGCATCGATCTTTTCTAAAAACGCTATAGTCACGAGTAAAGATCTCCTGACTGGCTATGTCCGCCGTTAGTCAACATTCTGTACCTATCACTACGTCAGCACACAGACTACGAATAAGATGTTCAAGTTCGGCCTCCTTCCTGCGAATGCTGCTACAGTTAACCGTGATGATTTTTAGTTAATCGTTATTACTACGTAACGATGCCTCGCGCGCCACTAAATTATTATTATTATTTACTGGAATTTACTATAATTGGTATATGATATCAAAAAACCTCACAGAAAAATCTTATGGCGCCAATGCAGCTATTAAAACTCAAAGAAAATAATGATATCTACTCTTACTTCATATTTACTACAGACACTAAATTACTGAACTGCGACTAAATAGTTAGTGCGTGCAGCTTTCCTAATGACTAATGGAAAGCGCAGAAAAATAAGCCTCAAAAACAGGAACGCTCGATTATTTATCTTTTGCGAATTTAATTAAACATATTAAGCAACCTCCTTAGAATTCGTATATTTTAATACCTAACATAAAATTCGTTTCTCAGTCTTATTATCCCCAAGATGTTGGGATATAGCAAAGCCAATGTATCAAGGTCCTGAGTCCACGCAATGAGAATCAACCCTTGAATTTTGATTCACCGATATACGGCGTAAACGATATGGAGAGATTATGGCATCGTGATTGCCTTGCCATTAATAAAGATGATTAAAATCCAAGCCAGCTCACGCGAAGAAAACACAGGAAATGGCCATGGCCATTAAATTTCTCATTGTTAAAGGAGTGAAAAATGTCGTTTTTTCGGATTAAGAACAATTTTTTCCCGAAAAGATCCGATTTTTATTAGCATTGAAAATAGTGTACCTTCTTCCCCCCACCTAAGACGCCTAGCTATCATTTTTGTACATCGACTCTCGTGAGTTTTTTAAATAAAAAATAAAACTACACCGCTCTCATTCCCGTGATTATCGAGTGGAAAAACAAACGCTCCCAAAATTTAAAAAGAGAGGCACTTATCCGAGAATTTCAATTTTTGCGAGCAACAATTCCGGAATTTCCCCCAATTCCATCCAGAAGCGCCTCAAAAAAGCGTGACAGAATGGAAGTTCGGAAAAATACGTGTGATTCAACGAGCGAATGAAATTGCCCGCTTTTTTATCGCAGGTGAAAGTTTCGATATTTAAATTCCAATTGTTTTTTAGATAAGCGTGACAAAATGCTGTCGAACAAGGATTGAATTTGTCGAAAGTACCTTCGAAGGTAGACTAAATTTCGGAAACGCTATGGAAATAATGTATGCTCAACATCGCGATGTCGGCAAAATTTTTGGCAACTTTCCAATGCGGCTTTTTAATTAATCCTTCTATTCTACATGTTCGTACATGCATGAATAATTACAAACCATTTGATACTCCCGAATAGAATCGATCCGTGATTGGCCTTGGTCCGTTTAATAGAACTCCTTCGAAAAATTTACTTTATCACCCACCGGAATAATTGAAAAAAAGTTTGTCACATGACCTCGTTGATTGAATCATGACGTACAATTATAAATCTCATCATTAATAATGAAGCTTTTGATGTATACCGAATGAGAAGGTTCACGACCGAGAAAGAATCCCTATAAATCCGGTTTCGTAGGCTGTCAGACTGGTATGGAAAGGGGAAAGTGGTTTGGAAAAAAATGTGGAGATATGGAGAAAGGAGATAAACTGGGAGAGAGGAAGAGTGGGAGAGAGAGAAAAGGGAAATGGAGAGAGAAAATAGGTTGAGAGGCGGAGAGGAGAACGAGAGTGGAGAAAGGGAAGGCCTAGAAGGAATGAAGAAGAAAGCTAACGGAGGGAAGGATAATGGAGGGAGAACCGAAGGCGGCTGCTTTACTCTGCGTGCCAGAGCAATATTCGTGCGCAATGAATCGGCAAATGTTAGTATCCTGGAGTTCCATCGCCCGCGTAACAACATATGGCTTTTCAAACATCCCGGGGATTGCGTACCTGCCTCTTAATTAATTTCGAAATGCGCGGCCAAAAGCAACTTGCCCTCGCCATAAATTCTCTCATGTTGTTGAAACCGTATTTTTTGCCATGATATCAGCATCAGGTTTCGCGGGAAAACAGAATTCACTCAAGGCAAACGGTTGAATTCCGAATGGATCTTTTCTGAACACCGTTTAACGGCCTTTCTACACCTCTTTCTTTGATTTCGCGAAGATACGGATGACGCGATTCAGAAAGACTTAGTACTAATAAAGCTGAGATTAATTTTACGCTAATTTACGTCCAACAGTAATGTTCCCTATTGAGTAGAAACGTCCGTTTAAGGCTCACACTCTCCGGCTGAATCACCTCGAGTTTTATTTTAGTCGTTTTTTTACTGGGCTTTTATGCTATAAAATTTCTCGGTGACGCCGTCTCAGCTGGAAAATACCACATGACCTTTATTGGGCAGTAAAATTTCTTCTTCAAATCTCAGCTCTTCGTGAACCTTTGCATACGATGCACATATTAATCAAATGGAAAAACGATAAGCCAGCGTAATCGAACTCGGGGTTTTTTCTTAGTCATAAACGTCATGTGGTGTCAATAAAATCAAAACTGGAAGAATCTTTTAAATGAATACATCCGTTCTCAAGTTATTCGACGTTATTTGATGTCATCATATGTGGACATCATTCAACACCGCGAAATTATTAATAGGACTCGTATTCCTTATAAAACAAAATTATGTCATTTTTGATACGTTTCAATTGCTTATGCTGCTATGCATTGAGTGCACAGATTTTCTTCATGAGCCTTGCGACCCATTTTTGGGTCGCTACCCTTAGTTTGAAAAAACCTGCTCTACTGTATTATCATATGTTTCTTCGATTTTATTCTTTGCGTTGTCATATTTTGCAACGAAATCCGGTTACTGACCTTTATTAACATACATTTGAAAGATTTTATGGCGCGATCGTTTTCAAAGTTTGAAGTTAATTGTAATACAAGATTAAAATGTAGGTGACGACGGATCTGATTATTACTATATTATTAAACTGAGACCATTAAATACATTATTCCACCAACCGCAATCATTTCTTTCCTCTCGAGTTTTTGGATGGCGTGTTAATGAAGGAATGATTACAATAATGAGATTTGAGATTGAGATCAATGTTTTAAAAAAATAATCTGTCCTCTTTCATTTTCTTTGCAAATTCGGTATTTCACTCTTTATATTATTGTAATGAAATGAGTAGAGTGAATATTTGCGGTAATTAGCACTGACTACAGCGAGTATTTGTAACCATGCACTCAACTATACTAATTACTTTTTAACAAAGATGATAGAAATATATCAAGTATTTCTTATAAATTTCGTTTTAAGATATTTTCGCTGCTCGCAACAGAATTTTAGATATCATTAGTGATTTTCAGATAGAAATACCAATGTTCAATAATTTAAATGCTTTTACGACTACACTTGTTAGTTACTGTACCACCTTTCACCGTATACGTTCCTCCTGTTCCAAACATGAGGGTAAAAAAATCTCATAATTTTTTAGCGAACAGTTTTGAGAACAATTAGGAAAAATCCGCGTTAAGGGAACGAGCGGTCATTAATTATGCATTTTTGCGAAGTAAGTATCTGGCGAATTTTTTTAAAAGATGTACGTGAAACTCCCACAAATTGGTCTTCGGGCTCCAAATCGGCGAAGGACGACCCATACAATTAAAAATGAATTCTAGTTAGCTCAACGAAACCAGTCTTTTCTTGTCGACTACTATTTCGCTCATCAAAATAACAACCATCCAAATTTCCACCCTTTCCCTCCGATCTCCGCTCTTCTTTTTTCTCTCTCTCTCTCCGGTTCTTTTCGTTTCGCTGATTTCCTGATTCGGTGGCGTGCGTATAGCCAACAGATATGCTGTTTATGTAACTCTCTCGGGGCATAATGTAAATCACGGGTACTTAATGTGACTCTGTATAATATATCTCTTTACCCGTGATTACCCATCGACGAAATGTTTCGGCGTTGCGTAAATTTTGAATTTAAGACTATTATTCTCGAAATTGGTAGGATGTTTTGGAAAGGGACTTTTGCGAAAGATTGCTTTCGTAAATCGGCAAAAATGAATTGACACCATACGAGGTTGCAAGTTTAAATATCCCGAAATTCAGATAAGTTGTAATGAAATGAATGAAACGGAACATTGGAATGACTAACACATACTGAAACATTTCCTTTCAATATAAGCAATCAATTCGAGACGTCAACTTCGGGATACCAGTCTGCATTAGTCCTGGTTTGGACTTCTTGTTTTTACAAATAATTAACACTAGGGGCCCGTTGCAGTACTTCCTGCAAACATTAAGGGAACTTTGGGTGAAGTGGTCCAATGCGATAGTTCCTATGACAAAAAAATTGTAGGCCAGCACTCTAGTCACTCACCTAAACCACACGATACGATGATCGCTCTCGTTGAATAGACTTCTTCATTAGTGTTGCCACATCGGCTTTCACTTTAACCGTGTTTTCCGCTAAAACTATGCGTCGGCGGAAATTTTTTGCAAAGAGCATTGGCCCCTAAATTTTTGCCAAGGAATCGCGTGGTGGAGTCCGTGTCCACGAACTTTTCATCACCCATACGAGTTGTCGGTGCTTGCATACAGCAAGCGCTAAAAACCACAATATACCAAGATCTAAACCCGTAAATAAACCAACGCGATCTCCAGGGCAACAGCACTTCAGCAACGTGGAGCCTGTATGTGTTAGATAATAAATCCCATGAGTAACAGCAGTATATTTATAATTTTTCGAGAAATTAAGGCAGCTATCCGCAATTTCCAAATTCTCTGTCAATCGGCTCGTGACCAAGTTTTCGTATTTCAAGTTGCGTGACTCAGGTCGCCCTGTATGAGCAATAAGAATAATCGTCATTAATACAATAATACAATTAAATTTATGGAAAAATTAGGATATTTTCTGTTAAGATTATGGCATCATCATCCACGCATTTAGCACGCATTTGGATAAAAAATATCGAGAAATAGCTACGACGCCATTATATTTAACAATTGAAAAGAGTTCAAATTTCTCGAAAAACTACGAAATACAACATTAAAATACTTTTCAAGTTTTACCACCACCGCTATCAGAGTTGCTTCTCCTATTGTGATCCCTTATAGCCATGGAGAAAAACAAACCTATTCGCTCCTTCCTACAGTGGATTGCCCTAATTTAATCATCATGTTTGTGCATTCAGTAGTACGTGAGAATTGCAATTATCTATGATACCCTCAATCACAGTGCGTGATGCAATTAGTGTTTCGGATAGAGTAAAATCTTACATATTATCGGAATAAAATATTGATGATGATTTTTTCATAATATGTATGATATTGAAAATGAGAGTTAGGTATATGCTTATGGGATTCAACTTGACTTTTTGAAATGTCGAAAAACCGGAGAAAATCGAATATAAACTTAAAATATGAGCAAACACGAATTAAAAAACAGAATCGCCGGTAAGAATAAGAATCTTCATTTCTTTCTGCGTGAAATGGTATAAATCTCGAGTCAAAGTCTCGATCGTAAGATATTTTAAAATGTTAAAGAATAAACGTCTACACATCATATTCTAGCCGATTACGTGTTAAACAAAAAAACGAAAACTACCCTGGTATCGAACCCATGCATTTCCGGGGGACGACTACACACTTAAAACCTGCAAGAGTTTGTGCTGAGTATTCAGGCGAAAGATTCGTCGAAATCGCACCGACCGTTCTCGGTTTATTTGCGTTCATGCCGGGAGGTGACGTCACACTTGACTTCAGATGCAGGCACGTAGGGACACAGCGATTATAATATATTAGATACATATATGCAAGATTCAACTTCAGATTCAACGATCAAACTGCGCTATTATAATATTACACTGTATTTTTATTAAAAAATTAGCATTAAAAACAAAACGTAAAACCCAAAATCAAGGGGCTCCCGCTGATGTTGTTGCCACTTGCGGGACTGTGGGGAGTGAGATTGTTTGACAGGAATGAAATTGCTCCATTGAAAAGCTACTCAATAAATCGTTCAGTGCATTTTTTTACCAAGATAAATTGCCAATAATCAAAAGCGGCAGGTGAACATAGCGGTTTACAATCTAGAGTACGAGAAATATGTTCGAAAGCTATTTTTGTACATTTCTATGCACACAAGTTAAATTTGGATCTTTCACAGCCTGTGAGTTACATTAGAGTGCAAAATATTTTTCATGTCACCTTCTAGCTTTGGAATGTTTTCAGCAAATCAATCAAGAGGACAGAAGCTCTAGATGCAGAAGTGATGAAGCGATTTCCAACTTTAGCCCCAACACGTTGGAATTACTAAAACAGACTTCTGCCAACAGTACATGAGTATAAAGAACAAATAGAGAGTTTGCTAAATAGAATGATCGATGATGCTGAGAAATGGCATTCTGAAACGATCTGTACAGCAAGAGGCCTTCTTTCAAACCTACAAGATTTCGACTTTAATTTCCTTCTTGCTGTGTTTTCTTCTATATACCCCAGGACGTGTTGTTTCAAGTAATCCAGAAAGAAGTTTTTGATATCAGTTCCTGTATTAAAAAGTTGAGGATTATTCCAATTATATTAAGAAAATTAGAGAAGATTGTGATAGTATATGGGACCGGGTGAATATGGTATATTCAAATAACGATGATTCTTCCCAAAGAAAAAGACTCAGACTTACTATCATCTCAAGCGAAGACAAAAAGTCGTCGTATAGGAGAAATTTTTTTGAAATTATTGATGCCATTTGCATGAATATCGCCGACAGGTTCAGTGACATTTCGAAACTCAAATTCTTAAATTTGTTAGATACAAGACACTTTCAGGATTTCCAAAAATAGTTTTCAGAAGAGTTTTTTTCCTTAAAACACACTTACGGAAAGTTCTCTGTGCTTTACAAAGACCAAGATTTGCGTAATAACAACGTTGTAGAGCTAAATAACTATCTGAAATCGTCGGACTTAACTGATGTCTTTCCCGAAGTGTTCAGACTCATAGAACTAACTATCACCATCCAGTTCTTCTGCGGAGAGAGATCCTTTTCTGCATTGAAGAGGATTAAAACATACCTGCAAAACACACAAGGCCAGGAACGACTGTCATCTCTTGCTCTTTTAAGCAGTGAGAAGGATTTTTTGCTGAAATTACGCCGGGGGCCAACGTTTTACGGCGACGTGACTGACATCTTCGCAAGAAGAAACCGGAGAGTAGAACTACACTACAAAAAATGAGGTACTTTTAAATTTTAGAACATTATATTTTGCTTTTCCTGCGTGTCGGTGTAGAACAGCTTCCCCTATTTCAGTAATCACGCCTCGCCACTGCTCGCCGCAGTTAAGCAGTTGTAATATGATCTTTATCCCTTTTAAAAAGTAAATTGAACGTTTTAACGCTTCGGTTTTGTTTTTGTAGCAACGTGAACAAAATTATATTTATCGTTGAAACGGATCATTATAGACAGTTAATATGGGGTATTAAAATCCTGCTATAAGGTAAATGTGCAGACGGGCGAACTCAAAATTAATTGGGTTTCTGTCACCAGCCAAAACTATCCTAAAAATTTTGTTGCTCTAACTTGAACATTTTAGAATTATTTCACTAATTTAATGTTTTATTGTTCATTGTGTCCTCCCACTACAGCCCTTAGGCTACCTCTGGAGTCTCCAGATTTCTACCGCGGGAAGAACAATCCCTCAAAATTTGGTTGCTTTAACTTGACAGAAGTATTTCACCGAACATGGAAGTGTGACAGAGGGACGGACAAAAGGATTATGTTAGCGAATTAAACAGAACGCTAAAAATGCCGTCTCCAAATTCTTGGAACTGAAGAAGAATACCATTAAATGTTTTCACTTATCTACACCACTATAAGATGGAAAAATTTTATTATATTTATCTTAAATTATCATCGGTACCTATGCAAATCTCAAAAGTCACAATTGATTCATACCTTTAGCAAATTGGTCCAACCATATGCATTTCACAAATGAGAGAAATACTAGACTCGTGGCGAAATTCTTCCCCAAAGCTATTCATGTGATATATATCATTTGGAATGAGAAATAATATATTAGTATACGATAACAAACTCAGAAGTATTTATTTTTCCGAGCCTGAGATCTACTTCGTCGATTATACCGATTCTGCTGGCCTTACTAGATAAAATTTAAATGCGTACATTACGAAAAAGCGAACTATGAGTTTTTATTAAGAATAAATTTAAGTGAATATAAAAACTCCAACCCTAACAACAAAACAGTGCGATGTTTGCAAAACATCGCATATTTTGTTTACATCGATCACTAAGACGGTTTTCTCAACAAACAACGATTAAAAATCCATAAATTTCTCTTCGTAGCTCTTATATGATCTGTAAGATATAGAGCACTTCATTTAACACAAAGAGGTCCGCAAGACCACATAATTACGAGTTATAGTTTCGGAGATAACAATTTGAGAAACTCCCAAGCAAAAACAGCATATTTTGTTTACATTGATCGCTAAGACGGTTCTCTCGGCAAGCAACAATTAAATATCATATTTTTCTCTTCCTAGCTCTTATATGTTCTGTAAGTTATATATTTAAAAAAATTATTCGGATAGAAGACAAAACTTTCCGTAAAATAATCCGCGAAACCACATAGTTACGACTTTAATTTCGGGTATAAAAATTCAAGAATCTTTCGATACCGTGTTGTGTGTATTTCCTATAAAGAATTCCTTTGAAATCTCTGTGTATTCCATAAATGGAGTACACTTTTTCCATATTGTATATAATAATGCATCCCCAGATAAAATCATATAAAACTTTTATCAATATGTTATAAAAAATATTTTTATAGTCAAACGTTGTTAAAAACAAAAATTGTTGAGCGAGTATAATTTTTGTTTTCTTTTTTCCCTGCTTCGACCTCTAGTTTAATACCTCTGCGATGAAATATATATTAACATGTACAATTTATCACTTCTTTTATTTATATGATTACTAACAAAATATAAAATTTTGAAATAAAAATAATGCTTTTGAAGTATAAATAATCAAATCTAAACCCGCGATCTTCTTCATATTGAAGGAAATAGATTTTTTAACTCTTTGATCCATCTGTTTTAATTTTTCAATTATAGGATTCGTATTCTTTGTTATGAATCAATAAAAATTAAGAATAATTAATACTGACAATGAGTTAAAAAGATCTTTCAAGGACTTTTATTAGCCTACTTTCTCTGAGCTCCCGAGAATAGTTTTTGTTGCGAAGATTGAAGTCCCGGGTTTGATTTCAGTAACTATTCTTCCCATTTGATTTACATGAGAAATCTGAAATCCATCGTGCAGGGTAATTTTCTCTTGCACATTATAATATCTTGAAATTGAAATATCGGAGTGAGTTTTATACTATTCTCTGAGGAAAGAAATGAAGATTTTAATTATTATCGTAGAAATTACCTCATCGATTGTATTTCTCAGAATTTTGCGTAAATACTGACGTTTTTGCAGTTTTTATCACTCATTACGAGAGCGTTGCCATAGCAACAACTATTATTGGGCTCAGATGATTCGATGTATTCTAATACGTACACGCGTGATTTTTTGCCGCACAAATACGCGTGATCAATTTAATATTCCGTTCGAATGTATTTGTAGTATTTTATAATGCTAATTATGAAATTCTGGATCACAAAGAGCTACATATCCGCGATGACTTTAAAGCTATTAAAGCCAATATAAGTATTTAATAAATGATTAAATGGAAAGTAGGCATCATAAGTTCTGTTTATATTGTCTTGTTCTACCTAACAATATCATTAAATATATCTTTAAACGTAAGGCTCGAACTCGACTCGAGTTAAAAAGTTGGTGGTCGCACATCCCTAACTTACAGTTATCAATCGACGCCGGTGGAGGAGTGCTTAATATACTCGTCAATGGTTTCAGGTATTGCGGGTTCGATTCGTAGCCGAGGTTGATGATATTTTACGGTATATATGAAAGGTATTCCTTTGGTGAGGAAGTGAAGCCGTCGATCCCGTGTATTGTACGATGTCAGTGCACTTCAAAGAACCCATTTTTCATATAGGACATGACACCTGTAAATAACTCCCCTTAGGGGGAAGGGGAGTATGACCAATGATTAAGTAAGATTTTTTATGGAAGAATATTTTTACTTTTTACGTGCGATTTACGTGTCGCGACAGCTCGTTCACAGCAAGCTTCCACCTGCTCATTACCCGCGTTTTTCCCGACATTAGAATTCTTTTCGCCGTATTTAACTGATTTTTCGGCAAACATAACTTTACCTTGTTTTATCTGATAGATTTTTCCTCGTTGTGCTTTAAAGAGCATTAAAATGCATCGCAACGCTCTAAGAAGGCAATAGAAAGTATTGCCATGCATAACTATGCATTTTCTAATTTTTTAGAAAGAGGGAGGTACAACGAAGGGGGAGAGGGCCACCCAAATGGTAAGGGTTGCCGGCATGGAGGGAAGAGGGGGTCAAAAATAGTTAAACATTTGCTGTCGTGATACATGAACGATCCCCTAGAGAATAAATACGATCTGTAAAATCCTATGTGCCATCAGGGGTGGCTTGTGGTGTCGAAAAGAAGGGGGGCTTCACGTCAAACAAAATCTACCTATGTACCTATATATGAAAACAAGAACTTACTTCATGACGATATTGGCTGCTTAAAGTAGTGACTATGAACTGATCGGTAATTGAAGTCAAGTCGTCATCCTTTAGAGCAGTGGTTCTCAAACTTTCAGTTGTCGCGGCCCCCTTGAATATCATGCGACCCCCTTTGAATTTAAAATAGTGAAAATAAGAAACTTCATTGCAAATTTCTTCATTTTTTGTAACCAATAATTATTTTTAACACATCGTTTTTCCAAATATTCCCTGATATAATTTTATTATTCGTGGAAACTTTATTTTTCGATATTTCACCTTCCATCCAAAATAATTTTGCGGCCCCCTAAGAGGCCGCGGCCCACAATTTGAGAACCTGAACAGTGGACGCAGATCTCATGCTTCACTTAACAGGTAAATACACACAATATGCACAAATGAGCACAATAATCTTCCCTAGCTATATAAAACAGGAAATGTTGACATATGAGAAAATACATTGGCCTAACAACAAGAGCGAGAGACATCAGAAGGAATATCGTAGCCTATATCTTGCACTGGTTTTCATGCCGAGAAATGCTTCTTTTCAGCGTTATAAGGCGCCGTATTGTAGAAGTCGCAATTTCATTTTTCGGTTTCCTAAAGCGGGCGTCAGACACCTTAGTCAGCACGGTTTGAAAGATTGGGGGCCCCTTAAACCTCGCCCCCCCCCCTCCCGCATTGCGGGGGTTGCGGGGCCTATCAGTACGGCCCTGGCCGTCGTATCGTCGTTGTTACTCCTTACAAGAACTGTTAATAGTAGTCCACTTGCTCCTATGATTTGCGTGTGCTTTCCTTAGGGTAGGGTGAATCGGGGCGACCGCCGTGGGCCTCGCAATTTGGGAGGGCCCGCACCAGTGTTGCCAATCTATCGGATTTGTAGCTGCATCTAGCGACGTTAGGTTCGATCTAGCGCCTAAAAAATACTATAGCGACCATTTACAAAACTGGCGAATCGATTTAACAATTTAGATAATTCTAGCTATTGGCAGAAATTACGGCATCTGCGTTTATATTAAACGCAAGAAATAACAATTGAAATACGAAAATGTATACAGATAAGCAGAATATTCTTTTCAATTACCTTTCACTTTTTATTTTATTGTTTTCTTTTTTGTAATTTGAGCAATTTACTACAACACCGGAACAGCGGATACCATTTACGTGCATGGTGGCATTGTTGGTCATAAGGATAAAAGAAGAGAGAGAGAGAGCGCTTGTTCAAAATAAAGTGGGGAAGGGAAGAAGGATTACGTCGGAAAGCACGACCTACTTACTCCATCATGGAAACCATGCGGACTGCGGTGGCGGAGTGGTTACAGCGTTGGCCTTCCACGCAGCGGTTTCATTTTCGAATCCGGCGGAGGTCAGGATTTTTCAACCTGGGATCGTTCCATTCCCTACTTGTGTGCTTTGAGGAGACCGCGCTAGGTCGGCTCTCCTTCCATCGGAAGAAACGTTAAGCAGTTGGTGCTCTTCGCAAAGAGTAGGTTAATGCCGACTACCTCCCTCCTCCCTTGTGTGCGTTCGGTGTGGAAGGAATAATCGCTATAATAATCCAAGAGGTTGATTAGCCAGAAATTCCATACAAACAAACACCATGTGAACTGTATTTCTATAGCTAAAATTTGCTGGAATAACACTGACCAAACACCACCTTCGGAAAATATTTTGTCATAAGATAACCACCGTATTTTCAAAAGTACAAATTTTTATTTTTACCGCACGTCTCGTGAGCTAGATGACAGTGAACGTAAGTTAAGAAACAATCTATGACGTAATGTAACAGGTTTTCATAATCAGTCGCAGAGAGCATTATTGTTCGTTCCCTAGCGAATTTATAGCGACCAACAAGTTGTGATCTAGCGACTTACTCAAAAAAATAATTGGCAACACTACTCCGCACCGCGAGGGAAGTCTAAGTTTAATTTGCTTTTTAATATTAACGGTCGATTTACTCTGTGCCACGCTCCTGTATAAGGACGGCACTGCGTGCGCACCCCGCGGGATTCCTGTTCAAATATGCTACTGCGCTCCCCAAGGTGAATTCAGTATTATAAACACTTGAAAGACGGCTCTTTGCAACAATGTCGAAAAAATGTCCTCCGAGGAGAAACAATAACGAAAGAATTGCGTATGTTTTTTAAAAGGTTTTCATCGTGGTCTTATTTTGACGCCCCTTTCGAGAGGTGCCTTAACCGGTCGACTCGCTGCCCCACCTATCGCCATGATCCTGGTTCCAACTGTCGTTGAAAATGTTTTGAATTAAGATATGAAGTTACTTTACGATTTTATGGTATTTATCTATTAAAAATCACGTAATAACCCTTTTTAGGTTATAAAAATCGCCAAAAAAAGGTTTTTTTTGACCATTTTTAATAAAATATGTCTGCGCTTTGTTTCGTGGATCGCTTTTTCATCATAGTTTCGCACAACACATAAAATGCTTTCACGGGCCGTAGATGGCGGATCCTGTTTGTATGATATCTAAGCATTTACAAATTATCTGCTTCTTTTTTGTAGTTAATCTCTTTATTTGCGATAGATATCTGTAATTTGCATTATACAAGACGATTACAAATTATCTTCCTGGTCTTAAAAATTTATTACGAAAAAAAACTAACACAGAAACAGTGAACGATAAACTCAATAAGTTATATTCAATCTATAGGCAATGGACTCTTTTTTCACATTGAGGTTACAACATTCCTGAATGAGCAATTGACTAATGATTGGATTGGGCGTGGAGGACCCATTTCTTGGTCGGTTCGTTCGCCCGACCTAACCTTTCTCGACTTTTCCCTCTGGGGCTATGTCAAAAAGAAGTTTATATTCCACCAATGCCAAAAACATTGATTGATTTGAAGGAGACGATAAGCGAGGCCGTTGGAAAAGTTCAGCATAATCTGCGAAATGTATGGCAAAAAAAATCTGTACCGTTTTGACACATTGAACTTCGATAGCTTGAGAAAAAACTTTTTGAGTTTTTCTTTATTTGTATAGCTCGCGTTCTGCTTTATATTTGTAAGTTTTTAATAATAAATTCCTAAAACCGAGAAGATCATTTTTATACACTGTACCTACAGGCGTCCTCCATGTTACGACGCTCCGGCCTTCGACGTTACACTTAATCGACGTTTTTGTATTAACGCCAAAATCCGTCCTCCAACGCCAAATTTCACCTATCGACTCCCTGAATTGACACGCAAAATTACTAATTCTCTATTCTATGCTGAGAGCAGGTTCAGCGTTCGACAGTCACCTTTTTTTATCCATCGCGCAACGCTGCTCCTCCCGTCAGCCGTCGGTCCGTTTGCTCATCGTTTACAATGCGCCATTTATATTCGTTAATTTTACACTCTGTCTTCATTTTTTCCCAAGTTTGTTAAAGCACTTTCCAACATATTTTCTCAATAATGAGCGTAAAAAGTGCAGGAGATTCTGTTTGGGTTTCAGCTATTACAATACGGAAGGTGCTTAGCTTGTCCAAAGTCGAGTGCAGATGGAAGGATAAAAAAATGTAAAAAGTATCGCAAATCGTATTATTTCGGCGCCTATCGTTTGGAACGCAACCCTCATTTATAACATGTAGTCTATCTATAGTGTTTTTCAAACTTTTTGTCTCGCAACCCAGTGGAGGAAAAGACGACATGAAGAACAGAATATTCTGACTTGTATTTTCATTAATCGCAATCAAAAGATTGGGATTTTTATAAGATAACATTTCGTTCCCTGAAAATGTCGATATGGTTCATCTGGTTACGCATTGAGTGCTCACCTCATGATCCTAGCGACCCAGTACTGGGTCGTGATCTGTAATTTTAAAAAAACTGGTCTTGGTGATCGAAGCGTTTCACTCTTTGACGCGAAGCAATTGTGGGAACGTATCTTAATATATAGTAAAAAAAGGTTTCTATGGGAACTAGCCATTCGCATTTCGACGTTTCGCTTATCGACGCAATTGCCAGGAACCCAAGTACGTCGAAGAGAGAGGGACGTCTGTACTTGTAAAAAAAACAAATACAGTGAGTATACGTCGCTTTGCTTATCCGCCTTCAATTTCTAAATTTTCTCCCGTAATTTTCTCCCCTGTTCTAGCGTGAAAAATCGGATAAGTGCGACAATTACGATAAAATACGGTAATTAAGGAATGTGTTACCTAATACGTTGGGTTGCTTTGCATATCCGTGGTTTGTGAAGCGCCACACGTGAAATTCCTGATATTCCAATTAAAGTAAAGAATAAGTCCACTTTGTTTATTTGTGATATATTGAGTAAATTACGCGAGTAGCAGTAGCAGTAGCAGACACAAAAACAATTAGTCATGCCTCTGATTTCGTTCGACCAGGGATTTCTTGTTAAACATAGCTTTCGTCATGTTTACATGTATTACATTCCTTGTTTAGCTATTAGTTGCAATGAGACCTCCCTTGATAAATTAATTTTGCGGATTTTCATACTATAATATAGTATTGTATTATTTATATAATACTGTACGAATAAAAATAACCCTTTGAGAATTACTCATAAGCCATTAATCCATATACTGCACTCACCATCCTAAATTTGATCCCTCATTCTACCAATCGCAGGTTAAATGTGGTCGAATGCTTCAATTAAAAGGGATATGAAGTTGGTCAAGCTCAATTCACTAATGGCCCATTCAAAAAGTTAATGTCCAAAACTCCTCAAGCCGTAACATGTTATGGCTTAAGGAGTTTTGGAGATTAACTTTTTAAAAGGGATATAACAAAATCATTGACACTTTCGATAACTTTCTGGAGGATTCTAACAACATATAGCACGACGACGGTTTTTCTTTATCGTTAAGAACTCGTCATAATTTCCTCTTACGTAATACTTAAGAACCCTAACGAGGAGATTTTTAATTATTCAGAACATGGAAATGAACCTTTCCCATCCTATAAGTATATATATCTACTTTTCTGCAGGTTAATTTGGGTAAATCTTATTTTCGTGCTGCCTTCGGTTTTTTTCTATGCGTATTTTACGGAAATGGCATATTCTTTAGTTCTTCATCTGAAGCCTAAAGCGCATCCAGCTCTTAAAACGCTTCTCGTATTGCACACTGTTGTCTGTATCGCTTCGTCCTTCGTCTGGCATGGCCATTTTATGTTGTAGGACATTATGAAATACCATTTCTTTTAAAAATCTCATTTATCGCGCTATATGACCCATACCCTCTGCCTCGTCTTGGTGCTAAGCATACATTCATACGAAGTCACCTGCTACAATGCCTCAAGATATCTTTTAACCAATTTTTCCATTCCCTTATCTCTAAATCCTCCCTTACAATTCTAGAACTGAATCGTCGAGCTCACATCGTGGCTGGAATCGAGTCGATGACGATGATAACGCACTCGGTTTTCTCAGCCGCATTTGTAACTGTAGGATTTATCTTGATCGTCAACTCGATTACAACATTTATTAATGTTACATTTTTAGTCTCTTTTTGTTCCTGGTTTTACCTAAAAATACCTGAGTGGAAAAAGAAAATACTTGCTATTAATGAACAGAGATCATTTACGTATAATGAAAAAGTTTTTCAAACTGGCCCTTAAGATAATATGTGCCGATCTCTCTTGGGAAAATATTCTAATTTGCGATAAAATTGAAAATGGTCTGATAATGTTAACAAGGCCAGATTCTATAAAAAATATCCTATTTATGAATATGTGAACAGCGTTTAGACAATTTGGTCATAACAAAGCGAATGCGATCTATTTGCATGCCTCCGTAAGAAGCAATAGTGAATGCCGATTCTTCAGATCAACAACATCTCATTCCTTCCTTCTTACACCACCTCATCTATTTACTCAAATTCTTCCATAATTATGGAAAAATGCATCAAGTGAAGATATCATAATTTAACACGCTCTGGAAAAGATATTCTTCCGACTATGACCACACATCGAGCGTATTTCATTTCCAGTTTTGACATCGTATGGCACTGCAACGGTATAATAAAGATAGCATTGTTTTGTTTTTTCTCAAATCGTCTCACCTGCTTCGTGTTTCCGCTCCAGGCATGATGAATGTTTGCTTTCACTCTGAAACTCATATCGAGCCCTCTCCCTCGGGAAAATAACAAGTTCTTCTTGGCCATTGGGACTTATCCCTGTCGAAAACTTTCTCTTCTTCGACTTGCCGAGTAAAAAATTCGAGGTTGGAGAGGAGAAAAAAGGGTGGACGTTTGAGGCAATAGGTTAGAGGGGAAGTTGAATGCGTGGATGGAAAGGGGAGGGGGTGATGATGTTCGACACGCCCGGCGGCCATGTTTTTTTTCTCTTCAGCAATAGAATGAAATGGGACCGCCTTTTGAGTTTTTCGGTTTTGATATACATAAAATATTTTTTTTAAATAAAACTCATGCAAATTAAATTCTGATATAAATCGACAAGCGAAATCTTTCCATTGAAGTGGCCGAAAGAAAATTTTTTAGGTAAAATTTTCCCTTATGAAACAATGGCAACTCGACTCTCACACTTGGCTGTAAATTATTTTTGTGGTTAAACTTTTCTTAATAATGACAACAGATTTATGGAATCTCTTTCTATTCCTATCCGTTTTCGTCCAATTTTTGCTTGTATTTCGGTATATTCCTAGTTGGTTTTAAAATATAGACCTTAAATGTCAATTATTTTCACCAACTGGAATTTTTATTTTTTGATAGATGTATTTACAAATTTAAAAAAAACGGCATTATGTTTTGGCAAACTCTCACGCTTGTGCATTTATCAAGCATTGCGACATTTAATTAGGCCCTTAAATTATGACGAGAAACCTTAACTTTTTTGTTTTTAGGTGTTCATAGGGAAATATTTTTTCATAAATGTTCGAAAATTACAATTTTACGCGTATTAAAATTACGCGAGTTATCCGTGAACTCTCTCTTCAGCGAGAGTAATTTCCTTAAATTAATGAACAGCTATATACTATTAATTTAAATCGCCATTAACTTACCAATTGCTTCAGTCATGTGAAATTGTTTTGCAGAATTTAATCAGAGCATAAGTACTGTATTTACCCTACTATAAGACGAACTCAAATGTAAGACGATCTCCATTCACAGGAGTTAACTTTGACGAAAAGTTGTTTTATAAAGCATTCTGAAGATATTAACTAAACGAGATTTTTGTAGTTTTTTATTTCATTCTCTCAAAATAGTCGGCACAATGTGCAGTCCAAAGATAAATGTGTTTAAAATCATACCTGACCGGACATAATCGCTCTCACTTTTTTATTTATTTATGACTTTGTTCGCGAATATAAGGTAACGCCCAATCTTTCAGAAAAAAGAAAAAAACGCCATCTTATAGTCTGGTAAATACGGTATTTATTTTTCAACATAAAGTCAGGTAATATTTTTTCTTAGGTTTATCTGAATTATTAATGCGTTACTGGACGTAAGTTATGGTCTTATTCATGAGGTGCATGTTTTCTGTTCTGTCGATGAAAATTTTCATATTTAATACACAATATAATTGTCCATTAAAACCGTGTGAAATGCGGTTAAGATTTTGATTTTTTTGGAGTCGAGAGTTAAAGCCAAGATTGATTAACGCTTCCAGCTAACGACCCTTCACTTTAATTCCACGCTGCTTTGTCATATAGAGACTTGCGAAACTTTGTTTCATTTGCTTAAAACTAGTATTTTGAAAATTCCTGCGACGTAAATACTTACCCTTTATGGTCGTATTGATACGCCTCTACAAAAAATGAGAGCGAAATATACTTAGCCTTTTCAATAAACGAACCTTTCATTCGAGATTAATCGCAGGCGTAACAGACTTAGGGAACTTGATTTTAAGAACGAAGCGCAAACTTTTGCTTCATTATTTCGGAAGAAAAAGTACACCTGAGATGTTACAGCGCCACGCCCCTGCGACGTGAGAAATCGCCCGGTTAACACTTACTCAGATTCAAGATTTGAATTGCCGAGATCAACATCTGGCTTTTATCAAATATTTGATTAAAGCCACTCCTTTAAATGGCATTTAGCCGAGTCAGATAACCTAAAACAATTGCTTTCGAATGGCTAACTTGCATAATTTCCAAAATTAGGTCGAGAGATTCGCTATCTCGCCGCCGACATAACACTATCGTTCGGTTGAATGAGTTCGCGTTATCCAGAAATACAACGAGGAATGCAAACGAAGGGAATGGCTAAGAGACGTTTCTGCAAGGAGGCCAAACAAGGAGTGATCAAAAAAAGGGGCGATATGAAATCGCGAGGCAGAGCGGTTCAGGTCTTCTCATTTGATTACTATTTTTAACTTAAAAATCGGGACTTGTTTAAGGCGGCCAGATTCTGAGGAAACAATGTCGGATCGGGCCCTGTTCTGAGGAAGAAAAACCGAGGTTTGTCGGGAAAGTGCAGTTAACCATTATAAAACGCGCGTTACTGACATTACCCGGTTTTCACTTACAGATCGCTCGCCAAATTTGATCGCGAATATCTTGCGAATGCTTGAGAGGTGCATCGTCTTGCTTTATCATTTTTCATCTCTAAGGAGGTACTACATGCTCACCAAGTTTCAATCAAATCGGCTACCAACATATCGTAAGGTAATGAATAACATATCACGACCGGAGTGGCCGTGATATGTTATTCATTTTCATTCATCATGTCATCTAAGAGGAGCAGTAGTGCTAAAGAAAGTGAAATGAAGAAAATGAGACGAATTAAGTGAGACGAAGAAAGTGAGATGAAGAAAGAAGTGAGAAGAAGCGGAAACCCATGAGTTTAGCTAGAAAAATGGAGATACTGGACAAGCTCCGCGCTGCTGTCCGAGTGAACGCGCTTTAAAGAGAGTGTGGTGTGAATGAATGTACAATTGCGAGACTAGTATTAGAGTACACGTTATCGCCTCTGGCAATGCAAGTCGTACCATCAAGAGGATAGCCAGCTAAATAAAACTGAGTCTGCCGAACGCCTGGATAGAAGGCCAGACTCAGAAAGGTGCAGAGCTCCGTGGCGATGAGACTCATGCGCATTTGCCTAGCTCGTATTTAGGATGAGTTTAGTGACCCAACCAATAGCGGATTTACCATAAGGTAGGGGTAGGCAGTGCCTATGGACGGAGATAATATGAAGCAATATTAGATAATTATTATTTGAATATAGTAAAAAATGCGATTAAAAACTGTTAATGTAATGTGTGTGCTGCTGGATCCAACCTAAACAACAAATGTGGCCTGAAATAAAAAAATTCAGGAGCCAAACACTCTCAAGTATAATCAAACAGTTGCACCAAAATCTCCACATAAAAGAAAATACGATCTGACCGAAATGATACGATGCAAAAACATTTTTTGGAAACATTCACACGATAAAGGTTATACCGGAAAGTTTCGAAGTGCCAAATGTTGAATAAAGACTATAAAGGTTAATTATTGTTTTGGAAACTTTGCATCCCGCTGGTCTTCAGTTACTAATACATGGTTTTTAAGGTAAGAAAAGAAAATGTTTTCCCAAATATTGTACAATTTGTCATGTCCGGAAACGTAATCTTTTTTCCATGTGTTCTTAAGTTCATATAACGCGTTTTTATAATAAATACATAAAATACAAACATTATTATCACAGAATAGATCATAATAGATAATTACATAAATCAGAATAAATATTTTTGAGTCACATATAATACAATAACTAGGCTTGGTAGGGTTCGATTTAAATCGAAAAACGTCGATTTTTTTAAATTTTAAAATTGACGAAAATGAATAATCGTCGTCAAGCGTCGATTTTCCAACAAGAAGGAAAAGTATACGTCCAAAAACCTATTCTGAATTATAATATTTAAGACGTTTCTGTTTACCTTTTTAGCAGTATTATTTTCTACCTACGATTTCGTTTCTTTTCTGGGCTTGCATAAGAGTGACACTGAAAGAAGGATATTTTCTTACACTCAAATATGCGTCTTTTTTAAAAGCTCACGCTTCTACTCTGAACAATCAGATAACAGCAAGGCCATAGGGTAGTTCTGAGAACACCCGTTTCTTAGCCCTTTTGAGGTTTTTGAGTTTATATTTGCCGATCTAATGGTGAGATATTTCACGACCCTTTCTATACAGATAAGGTCATGGATATGCCGTGCTGAGAAAGCCTCGACCACTGTTAAACAAGTTTCGGAAGAAAGGAATTTCGTTTTCCACCCCTTCCACTCATCAACCCTGTTGAGTGTATTCCCGAAACAAATGTTTCTCGATCCTTCCTAGGGTTTTTCCTATAGATGGCCTTGTTTTATGCACTTTCACCCGTTCTCCCTATGCACAACCCAATCTTATGCAGTCTTTTTCTTAAAGTTATCCAGGAAGGATCGTTCCTCTCTCGTGCTTTTGGCTCCTTAGTTTGAAAATTTCAATTTATATATAATGGTTTATAAAAGGTGCACATAAATTAGAAATCGTTACTAAAAATTGAAGAGGAATTTAATATTAATATTTATTTGCTATTTGTTGTAAAGTATTTGGCCGATTGGAAAAACATGTTTTAATCAGGATTTGAGATAAGACGGTTGAGCGAGCGCTCAATAAAAAAGTCTATTTTTTCTCACTCTATATTTCATGTAAAATAAAGAGAATAAGTATTGCAGTGATGAAATATGTCAAATGATACAAAGTATTAGATAGTTCTTTTTTGACGTCTAAAATATTATTGTGATAATTATATGATTAATGTTATTTTCTTAATTGGCACCAACGAATGCCTAAAGGCCTTTACGCTGAACTCGTAAATAATTTTTTTAAAGAATGTTTCTTGGCAAAAGCAACATCATATTGTTCGGATTTCATAAATTAATCGTTTTCTAGTTTTCATTATACAATTTAAAGAGGTCAATCTCGATTCGTTATGGGGTGTTTTCTTTAATATTAACATTTAAAAATGAAGAAGAGTGTAAATACGCATAAATAAACTAAAATTTATGAAGAACATGATATATTAGTTCAATTAATTTGTACATAAAGATTTACCTTCATATAAAAATTTAAATAAATAATCCGGGTATTGTAAAATAAACGTAAATTTTACGTAGAATTTCGATGTAAAGAGTAAATTTAAATCATCGAATTGAAAGGCCGTAAACTGCCAGCCCTATATTTAAGTAGTAATTTTAAGCGTCGATATTCGTTGAAAATCTCTCGGGAAAATAAATGTTGATTTTAATCGTCGATTTAAAAAAAAATAAACGTCGAATCCTACCAAGCCTACATATAACCGAGACCGTGTACGATTTTACAGTCCGTTTACAAGCAAACTCGATTTTAAATGTATACGGAAGAATAAGAAAATTTTTCACTTTTGCCATTTTCTCTTCTTCCACAAAATCTACAAATATCATGTTGTGGATTTCTTCATCCACTTAGTATAGCGCAGAGGTTTCCAAACTGTGGTCCGCAGAACACTGGTGGTCCATGGAAAAAATAACGCCCTCACTGCTATGTTCCGCAAATGTATTTGTTGAAGTAATGAATCAGAATTCACAAATTTTAAGGTGAGAACATAAAAAGTTTTTAAGTGCATTTCAAAATTGGTAATTATGGTAATAATTATTTTAGCTTAGAACCTTAAAGGTCAACCTACTTCTTAAAGTAGATCGGAATAATGTACGAAAAATAAAACTTTCGCACCACTCACGAGTTATTACGCATGAATATAATTTCGCGCTCCGGAGAAGCTACAGAGGGAAAGATAAATGAAAATTTGCGAAAATGAAATTTCACCTGAAACAGAAAAGATAAATATGTGGCATTAACCTTTTGTTCCAGTTATATATTTGACGAAATCGTGCAACACTCCACGTAGCGATTAAAATCAGTTTCGCCCACCGCTTAAATCTTAGCGTTTAAGTTTTAAAATAAATTATCTAGATAATCCTTATGCAAAAAGTCACATGTTTTTCAACTAATAATTAATCGTGAAGAATTCTAAAATGCTGCTAAAATCTACTATGTAGCTGAAATACCGTTTGGTGCTTTGTTTGGTTGTTACTTATTTAACTCGCCAAAGGTTTTTGTGGGGTCAGGGTTTCTCTGCTTACTTGCCAGTGCAGAACAGAGATTCACAAACTTTTTCACGTTGCAAATCGAATGGCGTAAGTATAATGCCGTAAAAACTTTATAAACCAGGGTGGTTCGGAGGCGCTACGAGCCCGATAAAAATAATATCTTGTACGAGTCTTTTGCTCACGAATGTATGTTCATTATCACCGGACTTAATGGGCTTCCTCGTCCATCGTGTAATGCGATTTATCTGTAAACTGAGTATGATGTGCAGTCACGACTTGTGAATCATGACTTGTATCTTTGTAAAGAATAACATTAGCTTTTTTATAATAGATTTAATTGTCTCCTATTTCCTCAAAGCGAGGCAAACGCATCACGACAGTCATTTGTTCGGGGTCGGTTCGTTTTAGCAGGTAATTCAGGTCAAACATTAGATGGACGCTCAATATTAAACCAAAACATATGATGTAATTTTGAAAGGGAATGAAATATATATATATATATATATATATATATATATATATATATATATATATATATATATACACACATATATAATGGAAGCATATTAGTTTTAGGCAATTTAGGTCAAATAGATAACGAATTCTAAATAAATTAAAAAGTTTAAATTTTTATTAGATAAAAGAAAGGAACTACAGATCTTAAAGAATTATAGTCCTCAACCGTTGACTGGCATCCTCCCCATGATTTCACGCAGAACCGTCGTAACAAGTTTTCACAAAAAATAACTCATAAAAGACAATCGTGTCTTAAGTGCATCCCTTCTACGTAACGTCGAAACCAGTTTCTTGACGACGGATTGACCTCAAAGAGACTCAAATTCAGGTTTTTTGGGAACAGCTTAAGAGTATCGTAATGACGTTCGATGTTTCATTGAAAATCGATTCGAAAAATAAATGCAGGGGTCAACAAACGTTCTACTAAAAGGGCCGCGTGAGCATTTGTACACAACTATGCGAGCTGCATACGACCTTTCAAATTTACATATGTAAACTTCAAAGATCTAAATTTAGAACTTTGATAAAGAGAAATAATGCCGGATAGGTGCTTTAACCAACTAATCTATCAAGCCAGCATGATTCTCCATTCTATCCGGCAAATGGGGAGACCCGGGTTCGATTCCCGGTCAAGTAAAGGGTTTTTTCTCCTTCTCAAGGTTCTAAATTTAATTTCAGATTTATGCGAGCATGCATAACAAGTCATCTCAACACCTTTGTTTCTTATTCAAAGATCTAGTTTCGAGAATTGCTTTTGATTGTGTAATCCAGGGGCGTGCTACGACCCGCGGGAGAATTTTATGAGGTCTGCGAAGCTTTGATGAAGATGTGGTCTGTGATATTTAATACAGACGATTTTTTATATTTTAATTACAATTGAAGCCAATGCGCGGACCGGATAGGACCCGTGGGCCGTAGTTTGTGGACCCCTGCTCTATAAGGGTGAAGAATAATTGTAGATAATTAGCGAATTAGCAGTCCAACTATCGTTAAAAACATCTAAGAGAACATGATTTTATAGTCCATGATATGATTTATTATTTCATACTTTTAGATACGCGTAAATTAACCAGTGCATCATTTTAATATTCATATTAATAACAAATAAGTGCCTAATTAACGAAGCTGTGTCGGGATAATAGAGCAAAAAGACTTAAAGAATTATTATTACGAATTGGATTTTAATAACCAATTATCGATCCCACTTTTCATACAATTTGCGATAAACATAACTCCCATGTATAAAGTTACTGACATCTCAAGTTTTTTATGGCTGTTACAATGATCTCGATCATAAATTATATCAAATATTAATAATAACGATAAGAGCAAAGATAGTTATTTGAAATAAAATCACAATACGAATAAATTGATAAACCGTGCTCTCAGAATAAATCCGAGCTACATACAAAACTTCCGATTAGGTCAGAGGACACATGAAAGTGAAAAGTCCAGGATTCTTCTAAAGCGATCCTGTCCATTACTGTCGAGTTTGAAGAAAAAGCCGCCGAGGTGGAAAACGTCACAGATTTATTATTTTTTCAATGAAACCGGCGTATCCACCCAGCTTCCGAAATCTCAACGCGCTACCTGTTATCCACGCTCGGAATAGTTTAAAAAAAGAAACGGTGCATTTAGGGAGAAATGGCCGGTGGCAACTCTTTTATAAATATGTGGGTCGCCCATACACTTTCCAATAATTATGTTTATATTAAAGCGGTGGATCAGATTTGAATTATTGACTCCGCGTCACCCTGCCAAACCTCTTATCAAACGAGAAACCAGTCGAAGGAGTGAAATCTTTTGCATCAAGTGTCCTTCAATTAATGTCTTATAAACTCCTTCCGCCTATGTTGTTATGCATTAAAGGCGTCGGCTAAGGTGATAATCAAGAAAAATCTCTTCCGTGAATCATTAGTCAGCAATACATCATCTGTAATTAAATGGAAAGGTAAACTTTTTGTTAGTGTGCGCGTTTTTGGTACAGGAAGTCCAGAGGGTTCTCCAAAATAAATTAAAATTTCAAAATTTGAATGTACATTTTTCTGTAAAAGTCAATAATTTCGTAGTTTTTGTTCTTTACAGATAAATAAAAGTGAAAATTCTCGATTCATGACGCTTTTAATAAGAATCAATGGTAAATAAATTAATGAAGAACACAAAAGATCGGGTCCTATTTTATCTGAATTATTATATGAATATTACCTTTTCTAATCTTCATTCATTATTGTTCCATATTATTTCCTCCGATCATCAACCAGAACTATTATATATAAATAATTTGCACTAAAGAAGCATAGATCTGATTAGCTTTAAAAATTTAGCGGTAACGGCAAGTATTAAATTAGTTTTTAGCGATAACTTTTCGAGGTAATCGGTGCCAAGAAAATAGGTTCTCTTTACATTTTCTTACCGAATTAGATTATTTAACGTAAAAATATTCCATTATACGAAACGAAATAAAAAACTGATGGAATGGCGGGCGAGACAATTTTAAATACCAAGTGGCAATGAAATTATTAAAATTCGCGTTGAATCTTGATTCGACGATACGCTCGGCCCTGAATTCGTATCCTGGAGATACCGCCGCCCGGCTGGCATTGTGGAGCTGTTTTTTCCGCGACGTGACGAAATAAACCTTTTTTCTCGTGCTCCGAGAATCGACTTGCCCTTTCAACTTAATTATTTCGCAAACTTGACGCGGAAGTACTCCACACCGTTTCCTATCGAACAAGAATCTTGTTCATCCGAGTCTGAAAAAATTTATGCTTTATGACAACCCGAAAACGATTTCGTTCTCACGGGTTAAAGGATCCCACTGGCGTCATAGTCCGTGGAGAGAAGGATGTGATAACCGGATGATTTATGGTTACGGTACGCGAGTTAGGTCACGAAATCTTATGAATTATTTAGTGCCTTGATGCATTCTCGTGCGTTTCCGTCAACTTTTTTTCGGAACGGCAAGCGATTCCTCGTGCTCTTTCTCGTTTGAAATAATATACCGCCGGCGCCGGATATCGCTTTCTCGTAAAGGAAACGGATTGAAAAATCATGACACAATCCCCGATTTTTTATTTCGATTATTAATATTTCAAAAGAGTGCTCCCGTTACTTAAAAAAAGAGTTCGACTTTCAGTGGTTTGGGAAACTCGTGGATGAGCCACAGCGGTCGAGTATTATTGTATTTACTAGTGTAAATGCCCGTTGAAATTCAGCGGGAAAATTAGAACTTGATATATTAAACTATATCGGAAGGAAGTGAGCTAAATCTGACACTTATACGAACATTAGATAAGATAGATGAACAGGTTTTCACTTTAATATTTTTTTTTATTTAATAGTAAGACAATAACAGTATACAATTTTTTAACTAAGTTAACAACATCTTTAACGTTTTATTCCGAAAACAATTAGCTATTAAGGACTCACCAGATATGTTGATTTTCTGTATGAACAACAATGCTGTTGATCGCCTAGGGAACGTTTCAATAAAAATGCAAAAATTTGACAAATATTTGAATAATTTAGCTTAATGTGAGCGAATTCGATTCTAAAACAAAAATCAACGATAAGAATAAATTTTTTCATTTAATTTCCTTTAAAATGGTTTTTATCTGAAGATCGGGCGTCAATTACTTCTGATTTAATTTTGCAAAAGAAAATAACTCTGCAAGTGTGAAAGAGGTATATTTTAGATCCCTGTTATGGGAAATCCCATATAGCGTTCCAACCAATACACTAACAAACCAACCAACAGATCAAACCTTTTATTAATAGTTTAATTATGCATTTCATTAACTGATATTTTAAATCAGGGATCGGCAACCTTTTCTGAATAGCGAGCCACATTCGTAGTTGTGAATGCTTCGGAGGGCCGCACGGGAAGTCGCGAGAGTATCTGCGGGCCGGAGGAGCCTTTACCTAAAGATTCTATGGTCTCATATGAAATAAAATCATTTTAAATAATTTATTAGCGTTAGAACTTTACAAGAAAAGCTTTTGAAACCATAACTTTGCTGAATAATATGAAATTGCCTATGTTAAACTCTACTGACCACGTTTTCATCATAGCGTCGCGGTCCTTAAGTTGTCCACCCCTGGTCTAAAGCCTCATCAAGATTTTTAAAAAGTAGAGTAAATTTATATGCAGTATTTTTTAAAGTCTCCGTCATAACTACGTGAAACTTCCATTGAAAATGTATCGTCATTATGAAAATTTTAGTAATGTAAAATTCAGTATAATAATGCAAATATTAAATACATTAAATAACATGAAGGAAAATTTTACTCGGCCCCACCGGGTTGGGTAAGTTAATCGAAGTGTTTTTGGTTCCTCCTCAAGTTCACTGTGTTCCCCCCTCGGGTTGGGTAAGTTAGTCGAAGTGTTTTTGGTTCCTCCTCAAGCTCACTGTGTTCCCCCCTCGGGTTGGGAAGCGTTCATCTTAATATATACCAGTCGTGTTACCATCCCAAGCGAAAAAAGGAAAATCGCGCAGCGAAATGAAAAAGTAGAAAAACTCGAGTGGGGGGCCAAAGGGAAAAGTACCGAAACACTTTTGCCGTATTGCATTATTGCTCACTTCTGTGGCCGAAAAATAATGTGTAACCTATCTTTCCTGGATTAGATTATTATTTCGTAGATGTCTTCCACGAAAACCTCCGAAAATTGTTGGCGCCTGCGTGTTCTCTTCCGGCAATCCATGCCGGCCTCTTTTGAAACGCTCTCAGTGATATACTTTCTGGATTAACCCCAAAGAAAATAAAGCTTGGGTTCTGCACGAGTGAAGAGCACGAATTCAAAGTGTCGAAACCGTTCGTTCGATCCATCGCCGGTCCTCATCTCCCACGCACCCGCTCTTTGCCACCGATGATTGCAACTTGCGTCGGGGTCCTGTTTCTCCGCATCCCCCTCCCCTCTGTCCCCCCTCTCTCTTCCTCCTCTCTCCCCTCCCCTCTCGCAACTTCCCACAAAATTTCTACGGCTATGACGCAAACATAATACCGGTTTGGCAGTCTCGCGAGTACCAGTAATCGTCACGAACATTTCGCTCTTGCACCTCTACCATTAAAAGTGAATTCTGAGTTAAATTGACTATACTAACTAGCAGGAACAAAATAAATTACATAGTTAACTCACATGCCTATAAAATGGTTAAATAGACCTTATGTCCCCTTGTACCACAAAGTAGCCTTCAAAAATGGTTTTGAAAGGCAATATTATGAAAGAATCAGCGAAACAAACCCGAAGACCGCTTACATGTAAATACGCATATTGATTAATTAACCGTTTAATGCTTAACGCTTGTCGCTATAACATTTATGTTGTTCGTTAGCGCTGAACCATCTTTGCGTAAACATGGCTCTTTTATGAATTTTTCAAATTATTTTTCCTTATAATTTGAAAAATTTACTGGGCAGTACAAAAGACAGAACAGAATCTTTGAACAAGTCCGGTATTTATAAAATACAATGCTCACACTGCGACAAAAAGTACATAGGACAAACAAGAAGGAAACTAATAACACGCTTCAAGGAACACATGGCTCACTATAAATATAATCGTTTTGAAAAATCAAGCGTTGCCAACCACATCTTTGAAACAGGTCATAGTATACACGTAAACGATTTAACATTGATAACTTCAGCCAATAACTCACTAAACTCGTTAGAAAACCTTCACATTTACAAAAACCGCGATACACTTATGAACACGGACACAGATTTCAACAAGACCCTATAGAAATTGACAGATTTAAACGACACACACGCCGAAAAATCTTTCCGCGTTTCACTTGTTTCTCGGTCGTCTTCTTAATACTTTCCGTTTCAAACCTGGCAGTTGGCTTTCAGTCACTGTTGGAACAGGTTTTACCCCTGACGATGCCCACCTTGTGGGCGAAATGCATTGGGTTTTGTAGCCCTCTAGTTGTTTTGGCTAAAGGAGTATTTCACCTTTGTTTGTTTTGGTCAAAGTTATTGAGCTACTATCAATTATCAAAAGTGCAAACAAGAAATAGAGATAGATTCTGCAGAAATTTCTTTGTTGGCCTATGGTATCATTTTTGAAATTTTAAATAAACGCCCAAGGTTTATATATAATACATTTTAAATTAAATTATGAAAATAATCGTAAGTGAATGTTATGGAAACATTTACATAAGATATTGGGGTTTTCGATCGAATTAAAATATGTAATTCGATTCTATAAATTGTTAAATGTCTACGATTTTCGCAATTTGCATTTGTTTTCAAGATTGATCTCGTCCTGAGGCATAAAACAAATTCAGAATAAGCACTTAAGTGTAAAAAAATTAAAAATTAAGTACGTGTCTTAGGTATCTCCAATAGCCATAACAGGGATATAGAAACCAGATGTGCATTTCAGCTACCCTGCAGCAGTCTCTTTATAACCCTGTTATAGTTACTGGAGATAACGAAGACAAGTATTTAATCTTTCAGTTGTTGATACTTCAGTCCTTATTCATTATTTTAGTTTTGCTTTGTTTTACCTGTTGCTGAGAAGCCGTCACGATTCTTGTGTTTCGTTGATTGCGAGATATTTCAAGCAACAAATGATTTTATTAAAAACACACACCCAACCTTATAGTTGATTTATCACATTCCATATGAATTCATACCGTTAAACATGCACTTGCTGTATCGTCCGAAGATATCATACTTTTGTTATCTTAAAATAACAATTATCGTATACAGACTGGAAGGTATCAAAGTGAGAGATAAAGGTCTTTCCAATTCTAATTCTGCAATCGACTGTATATGATTGAGCAATGGAAATTATATTCCATCATATTGAGATCAGAGTCCTCATTATAATGTTTCAACGTTCCTTTGGAGTGTTACATAACGAACGAATGGCACCGCCAAGCTGAGCAGTCTGTTCTTCTGCATAGGTCTTGCAGGTTTTAGAGCTGTTGAAATATAGGCGTGTTTTTTTACTATTGAAGTCGGTTTGGCTACTTATTTTTTTCGTTTTTTACTCACAAAACCTCTGCTGTTGTTTTTCTCTCGTTTCTTGACCTTTTGTTTTTTTTTGCATGCCCTTTCGCTTTATTCACCTAATCCGGTCCAGGGCAAGACGTGGAGGCGTCCTTACAGTGCTGTGGTTTGGAACGTGGTTTGGAGAGGACGGGAGGGGAAGGATGGGAGGGAATTATGGGAGGGGATGGTATGATGAGAGGGGAGGATAGGAGGGAGAGATGGGAGGTAGAAAGGCGGCAGAAGCATCCAGGACCTTTTGGAAGATGATGACGGGAGTAAAAGAATGAGGTTGGTAGTATTTCCCATCTTGGAGTGCATATCCATTCTCCAGCCTTGGAGATGAGGGATTATTTTCTCAGCCGGTTATATAGGATAAGAAAAATGTGTGCTGGAGAGAAAGAGAGAGAGACAAATAAATTGCTTGAGTTTCTGGACGTTGGAGGTTTCGTTATACCGCCAGAGGGGAGTCCGGGAGGAAGGGCGGCTTGGACGGCAACGAAATCAAAATGGCAGCCGCAATCGGATGATTCCCTTTCAAATTTCAGATTCTCGTAGAGTGCGATAATTTGTTTCATAGATCAACGGTACTCAACCTTTTCCATGTTACGTCCCACCTATCATTTCGTCAAACAATCCGTGTCCCACCACGATAAAAGCAAAAACCTAACCTTTTCTAAGAAGTGGGTTTTATGTTAAATACATTTTAGTATAATATTCGCGATTAATGTAAAATTTTAAGGACATTAAATATTGCAATTATTTTGTCAAGAAAATTTCTTATAACAGTCATTTTTGAAACCTCGCGTCCCACCGCCTGAGAAGCTTTCACAGAGCACTTATACTCGCATTACTATATATTCCTCTTTTGCTTGTAAAACGAATCTTATTAAAGTACTCTCATTTTATTCATTCGAGCACTCATGAAGTGATGTTCGTTTCAAAGTTTTATTGAACTTATGTCTCCATTTCTTAACGATTCGTTGGAGAAACAAGGTTTATTACTTCTCAGTATGCAGCAGCATGTAAGAATAATTAAATAAGGAACAACGCAACTTTGTATAATTGCCACCGTTTAATGAAAAGAGATCGGTTTCACTGTAACTGAATGATGGATGATGCAGTAGTTACTATGAAGCAGGTCGCTTTTCATTAAACAGTGGTAATCATGCAAAGTTGCGTTGTTCCTTATTTTATTATAACGAAATTCCATCCAGTTACACCTTCGGTAGTGAATTATATCCAGCATGTAAGAAATTTCCATTTCCTTCCCTCGCATTATGTTATCGCTACGGTTAGTTTTCCTGTAATTTTGACCTTATTTAAGCAAATATTGCCACATTAAACTCGTTTGAATTTAAAATTTATTTTGTGCTATACCATTTCTTTTTAAAAATATTTTTAATTTTTTTAAAATTGACGCAATTATTCAACAGAATGACTGATGGCGGAAAATAGAGGGGACATAATAAATAAAATGCGCTTTCGTTTATTGAATTACTGTTGGATTACGAAGCTCTTAAAGTTTTCCTATTATGCCTTTCGGAGATTTGCCAGGCGATGGGAAAGTTATCTCGCAAGCAAATGGAAAGCTTTCGACTGATTTAAACTTGATTTTCTTATTTTTTAAAACTTCTATTCACCGCTTATATGGTATGATTATTATATTATAGAACAACTTACTTATAGGCTTTAATTTAACATTAAAATACTTTTAAGGTGTCTGCGATTTGGGAATGATCACGTCACTGATTAGACCTCTTTCTGTCTTCGTATCCGGTTTTTCTTGTCACGTACGCCTCGACGCTGTCACCTACGGCAGTGGTGGGCAAACTACGACCCGCGAAGGGTTTTTGTGCGGACCACGAAGCTAAGGAGAAAAATTCGAGAAATTTGACAAATTCGTACAGTTTTTGAAAATTTTTC
Source organism: Tanypteryx hageni (assembly GCA_028673005.1). NCBI lineage: Eukaryota > Metazoa > Arthropoda > Insecta > Odonata > Petaluridae > Tanypteryx > Tanypteryx hageni. The sequence continues at coordinate 65,633,700 of CM054114.1, read as the reverse complement.
ATAATAAAACTTCAAATATTGAAATGCTAGCCACGAAAGCCTTATTTAGACTTGATTTTCACCTCAGAATACATAAAAAAGTTCCGATTTTAACTCCAATCCGGTCCGCCGAAGAATTGGCAACTTCCAATGCGGCCCGCCAACGGACTCGCAAACACTGATGTGGCCCCCAATTAGAAAAGTTTGGGCACCACCATTCGACGGCGTCAGAATTTAGGTCGAATTTCGGCGCTTGCACTTTTCAAGCCTTTTGAAAGCAAGCACACCAAAAGAGAAATTTAATTGTGACCTTATGATCTTAACTTCCGTACCACATAAAAGACGCTCTTTTTTGCGAATGCACTTCATTTTGCCCGACATCTTATAACTCTCTCACTTTCCTCGCTTAATTACCGTAACCATTCAGTCTTAATGCTCTTAGCCGTCTTAAAGGGGGAGGCCGCATGGGCCTTGGCCCAGGGCATCACTTTAGAAGGGAGCTTCAAAATTTTGGAGAGGAGAAATAAAACAGAGACTCAAAAGTCAGAAATACTTCAAAACTATTAGACACGAGGAAATAAACTGTAAAAATAGCCCATTTCATTTTTTAAATTTAATTTTTAATAAATATATAATATGAAATCGTGAGTTTACTTTATACTTTTCGTTGGTTTAATGTTTTAAAATTTCCAGTATTTCTTTATGCCCCCCGGCCACCCACCTCCTAAATAGCGTAATACTGTATATTGTCATTCTCTATGAAATCAGATAGAGAGTAACCGTAGAAATATTTTACAATCAATGCAAAAATTTGATAAATAAGATGTGCTCTGCAAATGGGGGAGGGGAGCCTCAAAAAAGTTAGGGCCCTCCAAATGCCTTAAGACGGCCCTGCTTATGCTCCATATAAATATTTTACGGTACATACTTCTTTTTGAGGCGTTCTTTCTGATTAATTCCATTCAAATTGTGGTACTAGACGATTCTCAAAGGAGTACCGAAGAAACTGATTTTTTGTGTCCTAAGAAAAGTTATTTTGATGACGAAAAGAAGTGCGAGTACCAAGATGTTGATTAAACCGACCAACGGAGGTAAGGAAAAATTTTCAATAGCAATGGTTTAGACCATGAATAGGCAACATTTTCTGCATGGTGGACCGTATTGGAACTTGCCAATGCTTCAACAGACTGGATTAAAGCTAAATCGGAAGTCGCCTAGTGATTCTTAGGCACCGAATGAGTAAAAATCAAGGTAAAATTAGGTTTTAGGGTTCAAATTTCAACAACAAAAATTGTGATGGAATTCAATCTTAGAAACAACTTTGAGAAAAAATAAAAAAACAACATTAAAAATAACTTGTTTGAATTGAGAAATATTTACGAAGGGGTCCCAATTCAACACGAGATATTCTGATTTTGCTAGATAAAAATAATATTTGGTAATAATTTAAAACATGATAAATGCTTTGAAAACTATGAAAAACTGGCGGTGGGTCGCATAAAATGTCTTAGTGGGCCACAACCGGCACGAGGGCCGCAGGCTGGTCTCCCTTGGTTTAGACTAGTGGTGCGCAACCAGTGGCCCGCGGGCCTTATCATAATTTAAAATTTTGAGAGCATTTTCGTTAATGAAAAGTGAGCAAAGGTTTCGTTTAACGGACAATAATCTTCAAAACCTTCTTCTTGAAACGACAAACTTTAACCCTGATATTAAGAATTAAACTGCCAAGAAACAGCGCCAAAATTAAAATTATAAAAGTAAGGTCATTTTAAAATATCATTTTCCATATTTTTGGGCATGTGATACCTAATACCATCTGGTTACAACAATTTTTAAAAAATTGATTATACGATGTTATATTCTATTATAGTATGACCAAATATCATGCGTATATGTATATTATTATTATATTATTCTTAAACTACGTGGTACTTCGCATATTTCGTCCTGTCCTAGCGGCCCGCGATTATAAAAGCTTTAGAACATTCTTTTCATCTACTTATATGGATCACTGACTGGCTATCGCTATTTTAGATGTGATATATTCATTTCTTCTTCAAACCCTGATATAAACATTCACCGCATATCTAAAATAACATAATGGTAATAATTTTCAACCTGCTATGTTAAGGAAGCAAAAACTTGTGGTTAGAAATATGAAAATTTCTGATTTTTTGATGCCATTTATTAATTAATTAATATTAATTTTCTCTCGATATTTTCGTCTATTTTCCCGTCGTTTATTTCCCAGTATTGAAATCGAGGTTGAGCCAAAAATTTTACAACAAAAATATTTTTATGTTGTATACAATTAAAATAAAAAAGGAAGAGTCACTTTTACTTGCCACACATTACCAAAGTTACTTTCCTTCTGTTTATTATATTATAAAATACCACATAGCGAAGGCTAGAACCGTAGAATTTATTATACCAAAACATGCCACCATTATACTTGACATTTATTCGGTTAAAATGAATAAATTAATTAAACGCCTTCAAAACTTCCTTTTTTCGATGGAAAATAAAGGTGTTATTCTTATACAGCAAAGCGGATAATGACTTCTGGACTTTTCACTTCGCGGGCTCCACAGATTGCGTCTTCTTTTAACTAATTGTAGTCCAAATCAATCTGTTTTTGCATACTTACTTGATAACTCATTGATCCAATTAATTTCATGTAAAACTTGTTCGATAAATCACTTCAGCCGGACGTCGATATATAGAAAGGGAGAGAAAGAGATACGATACGTAATCTCCCAACTCCTTATCTGACTCCTTTCCATTTTGCTAAACCTGTTTCCCGTTGAATTTCGAGCTAACACCTCCTTAACAGCCGCTCTCAGAAGAGTGGGACTATGGGAGAGGGGTCGAGGGTTGGGCTTATTTTTTATTGTTAAACGTGGGAGGGCAAAAGGAACGAAAACCTGAAAGGTCGAGAACGAGAGTGTTACATGTCTCTAGGGAGAGAGAGAGAGAGAGAGAGAGAGAAAGAGAGAGAGAGACTCGCGCTTGATTCGGTTTAATCACGTTCGATCCATCGTGTGCTATACCGCACAACGGGAACTTTCAATTTCGATCGATGAAAGGCTGGCCTTGTTTGGAAGGGAAATGGCGTCAGTGCATCGCGAAATTGGGGTTCCGCGTTCGAAATTCGCCGTTACACGGAAGTTGGCGCTCATCTTCGAACCTTGGTTTGGATGATGCTTACGAGCCAGTGGTGTTCAAAATTCAAACCGGTTTGAAACTCGAACTTTTAAATAGAAAACTGGTAGGTAGAGAAAATTGGAGTGTAGGTTTGATCAACTGATTTAAGTAGGGATCAATTTTCCCTCTAAGTTTATATGACATGTGTAGGGAAAAAATTTGCCAAGCGCAACTTTTTCGGAAATTTCGGATAATTGTTCTCCTTTTTTCTGCGGCGCCATTTTTTTCCTCGGCCATGAAAAAAGGCAAATAAATGCATCTGGAAAGGTATATTAAAATCGCTTTTTTCGGGCCTATGCCGAGATTTTAAGACTAATCTGCAACGTCGCACAGTAGCGTGCACTTTTTTATGTCACATTAAGCTATCTATAATTCTATAATTATTTGCGAGCACAAATTTTGCCTGTGTGCGCCGGCCTTGCAGACCGTGTGCGCGCGCTCGCAAAGCTTAGAGGAAACATTGGTAGGGATACTAAAGGCAATGAAAATAATAAAAACTTTCGGAATAATTGATTGTCTTTGTCGGTAATCTAACCCTTAACTGCCGACACTTAGTTTTTTCACGCTAATACTGACGCCTCGTCTCACAGACTTCTTCATCTTCTCATCCACATATCTCGGTGATAAAGCATATTAAGAGCGCTAAAACTGTTTTCCTCTGTTTAACATCTAATTGCCAAATAGTTTCCTTTTTTGTAGGAAAAAAAACACTTAAATTGGCAATATATGTAAACGTTACCACAAGAAAAGAAAGAAAATGGTTGATTCGGTATTTTTAATACAAATTTATTGTCTTAAAAATACGAAACTTATTGCAACTGTATGTTTTACGAATATAAATACATTTTAGCTAAAAATATTACAATAAAATAAAAACATCGATAAAAATAATGTCTGTGAGGCGAACGTAACGACTTTGACGACTGCTGCCACTTAACTGATCGTTTTGAAACACTACTAGCTATAATACCCAAATACTCCATCTACTGCCCTTTGAAGGTACTATGACGCAGGGGGATCCAAGATTAGATAATAGAGAGCAACAGCGATTACAAAAAAAACTCACTCGCCTCACTGACGAGTGGTCGGTAGTCAAGGGCTAATTGTGCATAAATCGGCAATTATAATTACAGGAGAGGGAAGCAGGTTGTAAACCTATATTTTCGCATGGGTTCGAGCCCCCGTTTCCTCTAAAGCGTTCGAAGAATGAACTCAACTTTCAATTGCATTATATTTTAGTCAATTCATTCAGTGTTATTTATCAATTTTAATGCACCATTGTAGTTAATTGAAGGTTGTTTTCAGATTCTGATATATTCCTGCGTTTTTATTTGCTATCCGTGGTAGAATCATAAGTTTCAAATTTCTAAATATGGTTAAACCATTCAATCAATTATAAGTAAGGTAATATCAAAGCTTTAATTGGAAGTATTTGAGTTATAACGTCAAAAATAAACCGATTAAATAATTAAATCCATCTGGGCAGTACGATATGACATGCCTTGCAGCGGAAATCCCTCTGCCCGCATGACGAAGCAGACGCGTGCTCAAGACATTATTTAAAATTACACGAGCGGAATTATCCTTTGGACATCAACGGGACTTTGTAGTGTGATTAAAATATAACTTCTGAGGTGTGCGTGTGTGTTTAAAAACTTATATATATATTTAAATTTATTAACTTAAGGAAAAGAAAAGGTAGTGATGAGGGTGGCAACAAGGTGTTGAAGGAAGCCCAGCGGACACTTACCAAGTTGGTAGGCTGCTGAGGGCATCGAAGAGACAGAAAACACGCACACAAAAAAAAACAAAACTCACGTAAGCTTTTCGGACATATGCCCTTCTTCAGCGATGGAGATCTGGGGGCGTCCAAGAGACACATAGAAAACAAGCACACAAAAACACGTAAGCTTTTCGGGCATATGCCCTTCATCAGCGACGGAGAGAGAGTATATATATATATATAATAAATGTAATTGTTTGATTAATTGATAAATTCCTGACAATCATTTGAATTCTCCCAGAAAATGAAGCGCTTGAAATTATTACATTCTGACATCAATATACGACTTGATTTGCCACTCTTTGGCTCCATTATTCTTCCTCTTCGTATGTTTACTGAATAATAATTTTCTTCAATTATTAACGTTGCAATCTATTAAGTTTGACATTGCGCAAAGTGAATAACACAATTCTTTCGTCTATTTTAAGACTTAATAGACGCTAATTTATAGGAGGCAACAATGAGGTTCGCCTTGGCAACACCCGGAAAGAGTACGAAAAAGCCATAAAATTTCGAAAAGAAATGCGTGTTTCTGACAAATTCTTCCATACAACATTTAAACATTGCAAGAATAAGATATTTTATAGTTTTATCCGTCGAATAAAATAAAAATGGAGAAATTCGGTTTATATTTACATATTTTAATGAATGAAGGAAATAAACCTTGCACCCTGAAAAATCGAAAATCCCGTGTAAATTTATAGGAAAATATAATTGTCTCCCGGAGTCGAATCTGGGACTTTTTCCGGGATGTTTTTCTAGAGACCATCTCATGGGGGTTTCACGATTGTGAAAGTTTCAGCTCTTAATTCTATTGGGAAATGTCCAAAAATACCTGGACAGACAGACGTACAGACGGACATTTGAGAATTATTATATAAGGGTGCGTACCTCGCTCGTAGTTAAAGACCTGAGGCGCATTGCATCAGCCGCCAACTTCTTCTCGATCACCAGTTCGGAATAATACCCTCAATGACGGTGTGAAAAACGAAACTAATTATCCGTCGATTCCGATCATTCTAGATGCATTTTTTTATATTGAAAACGCCTCCCAAAAAGCAATGCGGCTACAGTATACTTTTAGTGACGCGTGGCCATTCGCTGCGTTAAATTGATGAAAAAAAACTTTCACAAAAATAGAACCTCACATACGCTGACACCTACACCGCGCGTGAAAGTAACGAATGGATTCGCCTTTGTCGCTGTCACTTTTGTGCCTCCAAATGCTTGCTATTTGCCCGAACCACACGCAGCGCAACACTTCTCCAGCAGCCCACCAATGGGAGGTAATTATTTATTTTTTGTATCCTCACGAAAGCCATCAATAAAAGCGACTCCGCTTGTCCACCTACTCCCACAAAATATGAGCCATGCATAATGAGTTTTCTCTTTACTGCTCTTCTCCGTTTTTTATCTCATTCTCTGCCACGATCCTCTCGCCTATCCATCCGGGTCAATTGATGTTATTGACTTATTAGTACCGTGACGCCAAGGTTTTTTGGTTAGGCCGCAAGTCGAATACACTTCTCGACACCCGGTTCGAATCCTGTGGGATTTTTTCCGCCCGGCTCCCTATTTGTGCGTGTTGGAACTAAAGAGATGAGGACGAGCCAATGAGAAAAAGATAAATGAGGAGCGCGCTCAAATCAAAACTCCGTCATTCGGAAGGGACGTTAAGCCGTTCGCCCCCTTGGTGCTCTTCGTTAATAACAGGCTAAAAGCCGGCACCAGGTTTCTCTCCTCTCTTCCTACTCGGCTATTCATCGCACTAGCTCTTAGGTATCCATTGCGCGTAGGGAGAGGTGAATCAGCTGGGAACATGCATACATATTTCGAGTACACTTCTAATATACGTATGAGACCCACATGAGAAATACCATACACTCGAGTTGGAAAAAATGCAGCGTAGAGCATCAAGATTTGCGAAACAAATTTACGACCCCATCCCTCGTGTTGCCTCATTATTAAGTAATTTGAATTGGGTAACGCTAAAGGAGCGCTGAATGCTCGATAGGTGGAAAGCTTAGCTGAGGAAGTACTTGGAATAATTGAAGAATTCACTCACTAATGGAAGGCCAGACCACAATGATAAAATACCTGAGCTTGATTATATGATGGAGCTTTATCTAGGATTTTTCTCCATAGAACGATTAGAGTTCACAATAGGATATTTTAGCCTTAAAATGATATTTTTTGGATAATCGGCTACGCAGCATCCCCTGCCACCCTAATGTCTGGTGAAATGCAGGGTATTATGTAGTGCATATGTAGAAGGTTAAGATTTAAAGTGTTCCGTACAATGAAAGAAAATAGTTGACCACGAACAAAATAGATAATTACAGTTGAACTTATCATTATATCAGTATGGCAAAAAGATATTTCAAGAGTACTTATTCCAGTTCTTTAGATTATAGTTCGATGCCTTCAATAATGTTTCTTCCTTCAAAATTTGAGTCACAGAGAGATTAATTGCGCTGTTAATGTAGCGTAGAATAAATTCAGCTAGCGATCGAATAAAATTGATATCAGTTTATTTATTATGTCCATGTTGTTAGCTTTATCTATATACAGATAAATAAATATATGCCAACAGTTTCGCTAAAATGTATATACTTTCATTTAGAAACCACCTGGCGATGTTTAAAAGTAATGAAAGCTGGTTTCGAACTACTTTTTTAATTCTATTGAAAAGTTTTTCTTTTTCTTAACCAATAATGAGTCGATTTTACTAATTTAATTCTCATGATAATTTTCATCTAATTTTTATCATTGACTAAGTGTTTTACAGCAAGAAATTAATAGTTTTTAAGAAAAATTCTTGAGCGTTGAGTATATCTGAAACTATATCAGTATGTTTGCACCTTTCAACTATAAACAAGTTATGCGCACAGTACAATACAATTTTTGTGTCATTAGAATATTATATATTACCTATTGAGAAGTATTTACATCGAATGCGTCACAAATATGTCGAATGTAGATGCAAAGGAGAATGGAGTCGTGTTAATACTAAAAATTAGTTTACGCACTTCGACAAATAACCAACGGTAATATTTTTCTTATATCAGGTCACTAGCCATAATAAAGGAAGGTGAAAAATGTGTCGACGATGATAAAATATGCGAGATAGTTGGAGCCATGCAGTCTATTGCTTCCCATGGTATTATCGCGGATCCCATAGCCAGAACCAAGCATGATAGTGGGTAGAAACGATTTGGTATATTGCATCTCCTGCTACAAAACCAATCCGGTAAACTTCAGGATGATTGATATAAGAAAATTTAGGGATTGATCAAAAAAGTTAAGCGAAAGCACAATAATCTCTGCGAAAGAGAAAATCGATCATTCAAAGTAGGCATTTAAAGAAGGCTCATAATCCGAGGAATAGCACGGGTCACGTATTTTATTACGAAACCGCGTCGTAAATGAGGGGCAATTTTGACTCGTGATCTAATCCACAGGGCAATGGCCTGAAGAGACCAAGAATTCACTATCACGAGGCCCACTTACTGGCAAAAGAAAGTTTGGAAAAATTTTAATGGAAAAAACTAGACAGGATAAGATATAGGTTAGGAGAAAATGCGATATTGGAAAAAGGGAGTAAAAGGGAAGGAGTGAAATAAAACCGACTCACATCAGACGAAGCGGCGTAACAAAAAAACCGTATCCTAAAGATGCCGCAACCCGCATTGTTGTGCACACCAGGTTACGCGATATGCTTTTACCTACAATGAGTTGTCATAAACTTGCCTCCGCGGTAATTGATGTATTGTCAAGTCACTCAGCGCAATGATGCACCTTACCGAGCCTCATTTTCTCTCTCCCCTTGCTCTTCTCCAAGATTGATGAGTAGCTGAATTTTTTAAATCAGCAAATGTTTTTAAGATTAGTGTAAATGCTCATAAAAAATTACGGGTAGGCATAAATAAAACATTAAAATTAATACAGTTCATGATGTAATTGAGCGCTAATTCAATAATAAACAGATCCATGGATAATAGTGAATCTTTGACTAACTCATTCAAAGCATTTTTAGCGGTTGTTTTTAAAAATCTGATTATGCATTCGGTTTATCTGTCTGACGTGGTAGTTCCTCCTAAACCAGCGGTGCCCAAACTTTTCTAACGGCGGGCCACATCAATAGTTGCGAATCCCTTGGCGGGCCGCATTGGAAATTGTCAATTCTTCGGCGGGCCGGATTAGAGTTTAAACCGGAAATTTTCTATATATTCTGAGATGCCATTAAGTGAAAATCATGTCTAAATAAGGTTTTCATTGCTAACATTTCAATATTTAAAGTTTTATTATGAAAATTTTCAAAAAATGTATAAATTTGTGTGTTAAATTTTTCGAATTGATTTTTCGCCTTAGCTTCGCGGGCCGAACAAAAACCCTTCGCGGGCCGCATTTGGCCCGCGGGCCGTAGTTTGGGCACCGCTGTCCTAAACTAAATCGGATCGAGACCGGTTTTTCACCAATCGATTTAGTGTTCTGTCTCGTTGTGCACGATTTCTTGCGGAGTTCCTTCTGTCTGTCTGTCACACGCGCTAACTCCTAAAACAAAGCAGTTAGGGTATTCGTTTTACGCCAATCGATTCAGTATTCCATCTTGTTGAATACGTAACCTCGGTTTGTCTGTCTGTTTCGAAAAAACGCCATTTACTGTGTGCCTCAGCAACTCTTTCCTTGCTTGTTTAATCTTCTCATACACATTCACTTCTTCCGAGACCTCTAAAGCGTTGTTGAATATGAATTAAATTAAATCAATATTCTTATCATATACTGATTATTTATTTTAAACATGTATTTCAAATATCCATAAAGACATTCTGTGGTCTTATACAAAAACTTAAAGAAACCAACAACAAGGAAAGCTAGGGTTGAACCAATTCCAATTCTTTCGATATCAGAAGCTACGCCCAATGGGATCGCATCAAACGGTTATCTCTCTAGCAATCATGTGAGTAAGTTTGAGGAAATTCTGCCTTTTAATATAAATTTCCAACCTCGGGAGCCACTTTTTGCCTAGAATCTGCTGGATGAGGTGAAGACCGTTTATATACCTATTATTCCAATTCTTCCATCAAAAGCAACAATTATAGTGACACATTGGATAAGCACCTATTATAATGGGCATGAAATTCACGTTCACGATAATACTGTCACTAAAAGTAGTTTAAATAAATATCAGTCTTGTTATCTAAATAGACTATATCCTCACCAACCTCAAATTCTTTACGAAAATGTGAAACAAGATGGTAATAAAATTTTGACATTTGATAAAGAAAAAATCCGATATTTGACTTTAAATCAAACCCAAAGTGAGGAGACTCTCAAATGTCAAATTTTAGCGTCAGCTTTATGTGAAAATGCATAACACGTAATTTCAACATCTTCAACACTTTCTTTTTATAAGAAGGTAATGTTTCTGATTGTGGAGTTTCCGCGATTGCTGTAGCCATTTCCATAGCTAATGGTCAAGATCCAACAAAGCGAATCTTCGTACAAATCTTATGCGATTACATGTTTAAATATATTACATATATTTAAATAATAAAACTAATGAATCTTTTTCCGTCGTGAATATATCTACTGGTATCGTAAATAGATGAAGACCTCCAAAGCGGAAACAAGGACGACCAAAATATACTGAACATTGAACATAACTTCAACATTACCCGTTCATGCATAAAACTTTGTTTATTTACCTTCCGTTTTGTGTGTTCAAGTTATCCTACTTAATTGAGAACAAGTAAGGAATTTTTATCTGCTGTGCCTCAGTGCGAACGTTCAGTGCTGTAAGATTTATTGCTCAGTCAGACCTTCCTCAACGGAGAAACTCCAATTCGTGGGTGGCGAATCATACTGGATTGGTGACTTAGCCTGGAAAACTCAAGTTCCATTGTCGGTCAAGTTCAGATTTCTTCTCCTCTACTTATGCTTTTTATTTTCTTATGCTCCTATACTTAGATTTCATCTAAAAATCAAATTCCACCATTTTTCTATTCTGGTCGTTTTTTGACAACATAGGTTTCAATATTTTTTCAGTGGAGTTTTTAAAAAGCCATTCGTTGGACTTCTAAAAATTAGAAAAATGCATCCAATTAATTTTAATCTTTGAGTTATTCAATGAAAACTCAACAAAGACAAATAGGTTATATTCGCATCGATGTAATTTAGCTCCTTAGAACTTATTCAAAATATTATTTTTTGAATAAATGTACATATACAATTTTAGTCTAAAAAATGTTCTTTGTGATCATCCTAATATCATTTTATTCATCTTTCTTTTTACCTCCAATAATCTTTAAATGTTGGATCAATACATCCTCCAAGAATTTGCCGCTGCCTCACGCCGATAATCTTTTACGACTATGACGCAAGCTTCAGGACCGGTTCGGAGAACGTGACGCATTGATTGCCTCGGGAGGATAATTACGGCTTGCTCACGAATTTACTTTAAAAGCTTTTGAAAAAAAATAAATGAGCAATAAGTGTAGCACCACATCTCAGCTAGCATATTACACAGTTTTAATGCATGCAGACTAACGCAACGACTATGAATTTGAACGATGTTACAATAACTTTCTACGGCGAACCACTTTCGATAAGCATAAAAACGAGCCTCCTATATTTTTTATATATTTGCGAATAAGTATGTATCTTATAAAGCAATTCACATTATACTTTCGGTTTTCTGCCAGAAATATTCTCAACGTTTTTATCTTGCTGTTTAATTGCAGTCTCAAAAAAAGGGGTTAATCTCTCGGAATTGTTTTTCTCCATTTCTTTTTTCTTCCTTCGAGAGAAGTTGAAAATTTAGCGGCTTTATTTTTATTTCCTTTGCGGTTTTTTTAACAAAACATGAGTATTATTTCGATTAATAATATATTTATATTGGCAGATAAATTATTTCTAGGCTAACATTTGTCAAACAGTTGATCTAAGCGGTCATTAAATATTTTTTTTGGGCTGCGACACTTCGAAAACTATTCATTCTGGTAGCGCAATTTTCTCACCAATTGTTTCATAATGTCGTTATTACTGTCGCGTTGTGCACGGAATATAGTCCTAGTAATACAAGTAAAAGCTGCTGGTCATGCATACATGTTAAAAATTGCTGTAGGGTAATATAGAAATTGGCAGCTTTGGCAAGTGTACCGCTAAAACAAGCTTAAATTTTAATTCTGAGACCATTTAATTATTCGCTGATTGAGGCGCTTAATTGACATAATTTTATTAAATCTAAACCAGGAATTCTTCTTAGGTCTTTAACATTGGCTAGTCTGCTTGCAATTTGAATACAAGCTTGAAAGGAGATAGTAATATGGACCAAAAAAAAACAAATTTTAACCTATTATTCAAGAAATAAAATTAAAAAGAATCTTATTTTATTTACTGATATTGAAATAATCGAATCGTGTAATAAAATAGCAATAACTTTCCTTGTTTCTTCTCATTTCTTCATTCCACGGTATAAAATTTGATGTTTTTATTTTCTATCTCTCTTTACTCTCTACTTTCCAATTTATAAGCATTATACCATTTGAATCGTTTCCATAGTATCATAATAGGTGGTTAAGCTGTGAAAGGAGATGATTCTGCTCCTTGGTCGGCCGATTTCATAAATTCACCACAATTACCCGATCTGCTACCGCACAAACCACTTCTAAAAGTTGTTCGTATCATTATTTTGAACTTTGTATAAAACGAGTGCGCTAAAAATAGAGACGAAACTTACTTTTACGATATATCTTTGGTAGCTCACAATAACTTTGGCTCAGATTATTAAATGTAAAGTACTCCTTTAGCCAAACAATTAGAGGGTTACAACACCCAATGCATTTCGCCCACAAGGTGGGCATCTTCAAGGGCAAAACCTGTCTCAACAGTGACTGGGAATCGACTGCCCTGGCGAAATGCATTGGGTGTTGTAACCCTCTAATTGTTTGGCTAAAGGAGTACTTTACATTTAATTACTTTTACGAGTTCGAAAACATTTTTCAGCTGAATCTTGAACGGAAACTACGGAAGATTCCATAGTTACAATGTCGATTTTTCCCTCGGATACAGCGAATCTCCCCTGAAATTTTATAAACGAAAATTTCACACTTAAGGTTGGATGCGAAAATCTTCAGAACCAAAGAATAAGAAAGTGTGCGCATTATAGGAAGTACCAAAATCACGTAACCGACAGGATTTTTAGCCTACTTTCAAGAATGAAAATGTAGTTTCGTCGTTGTGTCTGTCTGTCTGCCCCCCTATTAACTTTTGAACCAATGCACCGATTTTCGTGACACTTGGTGGAAATCACTTGCTACTTGGGTCTAGCTCTTGAGGATAGTTTTTGTTGCGAAGATTGAAAGCCCAAGGTTCGATTCCAAGAACTATCCTTCCCATCTGATTTACATGGGAAATCTAAAATCCATCGTGCAGGGTAATTTTCTCTTGCACATTATAATATCTTAGAATTGTTATATCGGTGCTGGTTTTGTACTATTCGCTGAGGAAAGGAATGTACATTTTGATTTTTAACATATAACTAAGCTTATTTATCTTATTTCTTCTAATTTTGCGTAAATACCGGAATTTTTGCAGTTTTTATCACTCATTACGAGAGAGTTGCCATAGCAACGACTATTGTTCGATTCGGATTCGGTATAGCCTAGTTCATACAAGCGTTATTTTTACCACACAAATACGTACGATCAATTTAGTTTTTCGTTCGAAAGTATTTATAATATTTTATAGCGCTAAATAATAAAATTTGGGAACAAAAAGAACAACTCGTGCAACGATTTTTTAAAAAGCTATTAAAGTCAATATAAGTAAATGCTACACCACATTTAAGTAGGAAAGTAGGCATCATAAGTTTCGTTTGAATCATCTTGTTATTTCATATCTGATCGTTGATATAGATTCTATTAAAATTTCATCTTTTATGCGTTTTTCGATTAATCGTTAAAAATAGTACGTATTATTTACTGATATAAAAAATTTAAATAAATAAAACCCTAATTCGTTATCGGTTTTTAGGCTCGTTTCATTTCCAACGTGAGCGTCGATTAGTTTCGGTGTGTCCGTCCGTCCGTCCGTACGCCAAGCGAATTTTCATGAAATTTGGTATTTAGGACAAATTCAATTGGAAAATAACATAAATAGTGTGCATTACCCGATCATAGGTGCCACTTTAGTGAAAACAAAAAACCAACTTTCCCTCATATCTCGTAAAATATTAGTTATACCGAAAAAGCTTTCAAATGATATTTGTAAAACTAACCGAATAAAATATTTCTTACCAAATAATTTTTTTCGCGGGAGTAACCGTTATCAAGAAAATCCAACAAGTGAGGTTATGTTTTAAATAATTGTTTATCGTTTGATTAGTTATAACTGATTAGAAAATACACCGGCGAATAAAAATTTAATATTTCCCGGGCCTTATTTCTGATATATCGTTCTTTAGTATGTAGCTGTTATATTAAGATTACGCAAATGCGCCAACTTAGCTGAAGGAAGACATTTTCAGTAGACAGTGAGACCTTATCCTTTAGTGGCGTTTCGCTGTTTTATGGCGTGCGTTCCTTCAAACTACGAGTACTCGTATATATACCGTTTAGTTTCAAATACTCCATCGCACGAAACGAGCCTATTTGTGTTGCACTGTACACTTTCCTAACTTACTTCATTCCCTTTAAAAGTTTCCGTAAGAGGTTTTATCAGCTAGTCCATGTAAACTGTGAATTATATCAGATCTGTGGAGATGACGTACGAAAGCGATAGATAAAAAAATTGTACATACTGCAACCCGCCATTTGACTTGGTGATTTTTAGCCTACTTTAGAAAAATATGGAAAGTAGTCTTATGGGATCGCCCGGGTGTCCGTGTTTATTTGTGTGTGTTTGTGTGTCTCCCTAACATCTTCTTCGTGAATGAACCGATTTCAACTAAATTTGGTACGCAGAATATGCACACATATTAATGACCAAATTTACATATTTTGACCGAATCGACACGGCAGGGGTGCCACAATTGCAAAGTTAAACTTTTCTGTAATTATGAATTTGGAAGGAATTGGACCAACCGATTTCAACTAAATTTTGTATGAAATATTTGTGCAACATAAAAAAAAACAAAATTAAGATTTTTTGGGATAGATATAGAAAGCGGGGCTGCCAAAATACAAGGAATTAAAAAAATATTTTTACACGTATTTGTGTTGAACTGTCCGCATTAATTTGAACCAAATTTAATACTTATAATATATACTTATATACAAAAATACATTGAATTGAAATGTGGACTTGGAGGAGAATGCTGAAGTTAAAATGGACAGATAGGATGAAAAACGATGACGTGCTACGAAGAATAGGAGAGAAGCGAATGATTATACAGACTATCAGAAAGAGGAAGGCTAACTGGGTTGGACATTACCTGAGGAGAGAGAGAGTATGATTAAAGACGTGTTAGAAGGAAAACTAGATGGGAAAAGGGAAAGAGGTAGGAAAAGGTTTCAGCTGATAGACGATTTGAAAGGGAAAGAGAGTTATCAAGATATAAAGAGGACAGCGGAAAATAGGAGTATATGGAGAACCAGGTTTAACCAAGAATAATCACGGACCTGTCTACGGACAGACTACCTATGATGATGATACAAAACCATATTAGCTTATTTAAAGCGAATCAGCAAAACAGGGGTGGCACAATTAAAAATTAAACACTTTCAGTAATTAAGGATTTAGAAGGATTTGGCTGGACGGATTTCAATTAAATTGTGTATATAAGATTTGTACAACATATCATAATGAAATCAAGATGTTTAAAGCGGAGCTAAGGATCATGGCTACCACAGTAAAAAGTTAAATAATATTTCTTTTGCATGCATTTCTAGAGAACTGAACTAATGGATTTTAACAAAATATAGTATATTTAATCTTCATATAAATAAATAACCAATATATTATATTTTAACCGTGTCGAATAAACAGGGCTACCACAATTTCAAGGTTAGAACTTTTCTGTAACTATGAATTTGAAAGATATTGGCTGAACAGATTTCAAAGTAATTCCGTGAAAGACGAGTATAGAATGGGAAAACGAGATGGATATGTTTAGAACGGATTTTTAAAAATCAGGGCTACCACAATATAAGAAAAAATAATTTTCTGATTTCAAAGCTAATACATTAGTATACGATGATACTGCGACGAATTTCACGAAAAGCGCTGCTGTATCACGAGAAATCTGTGCACACCCCTACTTTTTATATATTAAAGTTGTATTAAAAGGAAAGTAGGCAGATTAGTTCTTTCCAGGACTACTTGTTTTTAATTTTCTGCTTCAGTAACAAAAATTATAAGTATCGGTTTCAATTAACCTTGGTAAGCTTATGGTTATACTCTGAGATACTATACCAAAAATGTTTTAAAGGAGATATAATTTTATCAGAAGTGACCCATTTATAGTTTATGATTTTGTTTTTGCGCTTGTTAATATACTAATGACCAGAACGTTACGACACTGAAAGAAAGCTGTTATTTCTTATCTGCATTCATCTGGCGATTTACTCTGGTGATAATTTATCAGTGGAGATGATGAATAGGCCATTGTTAAAAGCTCTCAATTAAAAACTCTCTATTCCGAAGATAAACCCATAAACTCCATAATCAATTAAATATGATCCTTTAAATACTTTAAATTTAAAAATCATACTCAATTAGCAAATGTATAACTTTTTAAGCTGAGATAATATTCAGAATTTAATTTAATCTGTTGTGTACCACTTCTAACTCTTGTTTTCGTATTTTCTATTCGATATGTGTTCGAATTATTACTTAGTAACTTAGTAATTTGAAATAGTGTTTTCGACTAAAATCTTTCAAGAGCGATTTTTTTTGATTCAGGAAATTTATGTATTTTATTTGTAATTTCGTCGGGAAATAAAATTTTTTACTCTATTATAAAGTCAATATATACTATTCATTTTCTTTTTCTGTTCTTATTTACTTCAAATTAGGCGCTGGGAATAATTTCCAAAAAATATCTCGAATTTCCTAGGAATGAACATAAATATTCATCATTCTAAGTTTTGCGAATGTCGTTACGTTCATGATAAAGTAAGCTTTAGGAATATAAAAAAGTAGAATCCTAAGTGGTAGTTGGTGCGTAAGGAATTCACGAGAAGTATTCCTATTCTGTTTCTCGAGATTTCAAATCTCCTGAATTTACATATGAACTGATAGAAATTTTCAGCTACGGAGCTCAAGGTTCTTAAATATTGTAAAAATATTTGGTGCCCAAAGTATTGCATGCATAAAATTGGGAATAATTTGAAAACTAGAGAAAAATTCTGCTATGCCCGGGAATCGAACCCATGTCCTCCCTTTGTCTGGGATATATATAATCTCTGAACTAACGTGACAGAATAATTCTTTAATTTCAGAATGTGGGATTTCTTATCAGTAGAATATCCCGGGAAAGGAAAATTCCCGGGTTTGATCCCGGAACATGGCAGTATTTTTCTCCTGATTTCAATTTATTCCCATACTGCAGTTCACACTAATTTGCATTGGGATCCATGATCCTTCCTTTCCGTCAATTCCCGATGCATAAAGCAGCCAAAACTGGTTTTTTTAACTCGTCCAATTAAAAACAACAAAGGCATTCCAGCTTGAACGAGAAGAAGAAATGAATACATAGCTAGCAGAACAGATTGCAGCCACATGACGAGAGAATAGTAATTTCGAGAAAAAACATCGAAAAGGAAGAAATTAAAGCAAGTAAAGGGCGTTAAGGAAATATTTCGGAAGAATGGAACTGCTTCAAGGGGCTAAAAATTCTCTCGTGCACTCCGAATGGTTCCGCTCGGGAGGATAAACATCTGATTATACTGCGGATTTCGTTGTTCCTCTCTCTCTCTCTTTCGAATTAACCAGTTTCCCTTGGAGTTTGAATTCCGAAACTTTCTCTCCGCCCTCTTCCGTTCGCTAAGAAAGGGAAATTTCCACGACGGAGCAGAAAAACGAGATGAGATGAGGAGGGGAACAGGAAGGAGGAGGGAGATGAAGGGAGGGAAATGGAGGGAGGGAGATGGAGGGAAGGAGATGGAGTGAGGGAGGAAGGGAAATGGAGGGAGGGGGAGGGAAATGGAGGGAGGGGGAGGGAAATGGAAGGAGGGGAGAGGGAAATGTAGGAAGGGGGAGGGAAATGGAGGTAGAGGTGAGAGAGGGATTTCCTCGGGAGGAAAAGAAATAAATCGGTCTGGAAACGATAGTGTCTTGCATAATCTATGCGGTCACGCTCAGTAGTTCACTATTTTGGTCCCACAAAGACTTTTGACCCTTTGCCGCAGATAAAGATATTGTAAAAATGCTCTCGATTCTACTGAAAGTAATTTGCGCCATCTATTAGCTAAATAAAATTTTTACTTTTAAAATTAGCATATCTTTTGATTAACGTTTTAATGCCTACCAAGGCTATAATTAATTGGTGTGAGAACTATCCTTAACTTCTTAGATAATTACGTCTTCATCCATCTGTTCTGAAATGCTACCGAGGTACGGGTGAGTCGGGTGGCTGCTCGGGGTGCCAAATTATAGGGGGCGCTATCGTGATCATTAATCTATACATTACTTACAAGTGAACAAAATGTCGGATCCAGATTTTTGTCGCGGAACAGGCGGGAATCTAGATTAAACTCCTTTTACTTTTCATTACCGTTCATTATTTTACGGAGCATTTAATAAATTCACTAGTTCTTTTGAAAGTATGTTAACAAACATTTTTGAAAGGGGGCGGGGCGCTGGAGCGGGGCTCTCGTCCGGGGCCCCAAAACACCTCGGGTCGCTCCTGCCCTCCATATCCGCTGGGATTACGATCTTGAAAAACTACGCGAACCTAGAAACCGCAAATATAGATTCAAAGGAGGAATGGTGTTAGCAGATTGAACTTTTTTCGCTATATTCAGCATTTATTTTGCTTCTTTGGCTTTTAAATACATTGTCGAAGTTAAGTGCAAAAATATTGTAGAAACTATAGTTGTTACATGCGTGCGGAGAAATAGGTAGACAAAGACGCATCGAGAGTATAGTTACCCACAGGAGCTGGCAACCTTTTCTATTTGGCCGGCCGCATCAGTGGTTGCGAATCCTTCCGAGGGCCGCGTTGTAAGTTGCCAGTGCTTCAGGCGGGCCGGATTAGAGTTTGAATTTGAAAGGTTTTCCTAATCGTAATTTACCAACAAATTTAATTTGCGCGTTAAATTTTACGGATCGCTTTTTCATCATGGCTTCGCGGGCGATGTAAAATGCTTTCGGGGACTGAATACGGCACGCGTTCCGAAGGTTTCCCACCTCCGGTTTAGTATCATGTAGACATCTCGCTTGCTTCTCCCACCGCTTGTTCTCCCCATGCGTCGCTACTTTAATAGAATGTGTTCTTATTTTGTTATCGGGAGGAAATCGCACTGTTTCATGGGCCTTAGCGAACGAGCATTGTGTTGTGCCGTAGGCGGACGCGAATAAGTGAAATTTACCTTCCGTGGGAATTGAAAATTTCAGGAATAAAGTGAAATCACAAACTTTATGTCGAGGGAGTGTTTTATAGATTTCCTGGCAGGGCCGGATAATGGTATGGGTCTTAGGGCCTACGAAAAGTTCAAACAAAAAAATGCTATCATAAATGTTTTTTTTCATGCACTAAAACACACCATGTGTTGATTGTCATTATTTGGCTTACGTAAGTCATATTGAAGCCGGCGGATGACATACGCAATAAAAATAGTGGAATAGCACTACTGTGCATGTCACCATGTCAGCCGCCAAGGTAAACCACGAAACGCTCTATGTAGTGCAAGGGAAACCTAATTTCTAGAATAAGTTTTCTTGAGAAATCATTGTACAGGGTGTAACAAAATTCCGTTCTCATAGGTAAATGAGACGAGAATTATCGGAGAAAATATTTTAATTATACATATCAAATCATGACAGTCAAAAGTACACGCTGAAATCGCATTCCATACACCTATTGACACATCTCTGCTCGCCGCTGTAAGCTGTCGGGCTGTCGGTTACCTTTTTTAGTGTTTTCGCGGTGTTTTAACAATGATGCTATTTTTCTTTTAACTGATGGACCGTTCGGGGTGTTGACATAAACAACGGGCTATATATATGGGTCTTTTAACTATAATATGTTTACATACATATACATATAATAGTTAGGCCTATGCGCCATAGTTATGCACTATGGGCCTGCGGAACCTTTAATCTGGCCCTGTTGCCTAGTATTGTAAATTTAAATCGGTGTATATGTATAGATTGTGACATAGATACACTGTCGTACGAGATGTGAAAATACGTTTAAGAAATAACAGTCATCAAAATTGAATTAGTGCATGAGGACGTTATAGTTACGTCTGGAAGGCAGTGCGAATTACAAAATTGTAATGAGTCATTAACCAAATATTTTTCTTTTTTACGCCAATATAAAATGTATTCTGAAGAGCGAGCAGTAGAATTCTTTTTATGACGCACATCATTTGGGCAATTTCGGTAACTGCTTAAATGATTTATTAAATCAAAGAGAAAATATCCGGAGATATAAAATCAACGAGCTTACCGTCCCCGGTAAAACGGTTTTTCGTGGATGTAATGATTTTAAGTTGTGTATGTTACACCCAATTTCTGCAATTGCAAATTTTATGAACTATTTCATTCATTCCTTGAACTGGTCATTTTTATCAAGGCATATCCTCTTTGGATTAGACTGGCTTAATGTTAATGTTCTCATTAAATATCATTCAGCATCTGTGTTGATTTTCCACAAACCATAATCTTCAATCGACAGAAATGTTACATTTATTGCCCATTTCTTTAAACGAGCAGCAGCGATAATCACTCCACGTTATGGGCTGTTTCACAAATGAAGTCTGACGCGCACATCACAAAGAGTTATTCCACTAATTAGTCTTTGCTCGCAACATATTAATTTTGATCATCCACCGTGTATAAAATGAAATAGGTCATAAAACTGTTTCGTAAACCACATGGGATTTTGGCATAAAATCATCGATGTGAATTACCGGACATGACTAAAACTTCGTAAATAAAGTGAGTATATGTAATTACCCACCCATTTTGTTATATATATACTGTGATTTATTTGATACAAGCAATGATCTCTGGCAAAACACATTTAATGAAAGCTCATACATTCCTTCGGTTCGGCCTTAAATAATGTGCATGGAATTGTACAGCAAAAATTGGATAGGTCACATTCGGTTTCAATTAAGTATCGAAGTCGTTTAAATTTCAAATTCGACGAAAAAGAATTGTCGTCGATAAGGGTCGATTTTCAACGATACATATTCCACGAAATTATGCGACCTGATTTTTAATTTAGTTTACCACACTCAATATTTTAGTACCAAACATCCAAACCAGACGAGAAAATTAGCATTTATCATATCAGATGGTCAGACTTGTTCGTTTAAATTTTGTGCTGAGTCAAACCTTTCCAGAATTGCCTTCATAGCTGGATTTTTTAAAGTTACTCCTCATAATTTTGGTCCCAAATGTTAAGCTAACAAAATTAGTTTTGATTTATTTTATTTTATAGATGTTGTACCAATAAAATATCTGACGAATACTAAATATTATTTCAGTGAATGCTATTTAGTAACTGAGTAATTAGGAGATTGAGATTCTCCCTGGAATGGTAACGTGGGTCATTCTGACTCACATTTCCTATTTATGCGTCTAAAGATGCGTATACACTATGCGATCGAAGGTGAACGAACGACAGCGAACGAACGACAGCGAACGAATGTTCGGCTGTTTTTTTCATTCGGACCGTGCATTTGTTCGGTCGTCTACACTACGCGTTGAACAGATTCTTGCTGAACTCAAGTGGTTTATTTCAACTTCATTTTCCAATATAATGTCCGACGAAGAAGGTTTTATCACAAGTGCGTCATTTATTGTGCTGAGCCAAATACTTACATCTACATGTTACCCTGCAATTCACCTAATTGGAGGGTGGCAGGGGGTGCAATGCACCAAAACCTACCTAAAGATTGTCTATCGCAGGTTGAAAATTTCTATTGTGATCTCGTATTGTCTTCGGAAAGAACGAGTCTAGATAACGCTCCGTCCTACAATCGATCTCACGTATCATATCGTCACGGTCGTTCCTACCTATATACTTAAGAAATAACCTAGAAGAAAGAGACGTTGGTGGATGACATCGCTGTTTATGAGCAGGAAACGATACAGTGGCAGTGATTGAATGAGTGACTCATAAACGCAGATTAATTACGGGCAGTTCCAAAATTTTTGTAGTGTCGGCAGTAGATTTCGAAAGTATATTGGAAATGATTGGGCCCAAAATTTCAGAGAAGAGCACAACGTTTCGAGATGCTATTCCCATAAACGAGAGATTGGCCGTGACGCTTAGATTTCTTGCTACAGGAGATACATATGCGAGTTTGATATACCTCTTTAAAATTTCAAAACAAATCATCGCAAGAATAGTTCCAGAAGTCTAAAGATCTAAAGATAAATACAAAATAAACGAGTATTATTTTATTTTTATAAGAAATTGACAGAAAAATAAAGAAAAGCTTCTAAATATAAAATATTTAGATTAGTACACACATACACACACACAAAGAACTACTAGAATGAGTATATAATATATTAATATTCTGTGAAATTATTTATGAATAATTTAAGCATAGGTGTGATCTTCAGACCGTTAAGTATGGTCTGGGTGCGACGACGGCGATGGTGATTGAACAGATGTGTATGACAATAGGGAATGCAGCTGGATATTTTGAAAATTGATTGCCTGCGGGTGTGATTGGATACTTGCAGAATGACCTGTGGATTGTAGAGAATGTCATGAATGCGATGAAGGCGATGGTGATTGGTTAGGTGTGCATGACAGTGGCAAATGAAGTGGGTCGGATGATGGGTCATTGTACTTTCCAATATCTGCTCCAAATAAAAAGTTCGAAATTAAGTGTTCAACTACACTTCTTGCATAATTACTGTATTTTCTATACTTCATAGCAATATGCTCCCCAAATCACTTTGGTCCCTAGGAGCTCCGCTAGAAACAGTCTCTTGAAGTATTTTGTAAGCGGCATCTACTCTAGGATCATCCACAACCTTCCTCTTCCGTGACAGAATTTTCTTAGAAGTAAAATCCTTTCGTCGGAGATTTTCCTCTGATTTGGTGGCACTGTGATTACTTCTTCATCTCCTACAGTAGATGTATTTCCATTATCATTGGTGTTTGAGTTTTTATTATCATTCACACTATCGTCCAGAGAAGTGTGAATGTCCTGGAAAAAAATATATATATTAACTTAAGGAAAAGGAAAGGTAGTGATGAGGGTGGCAACAAGGTGTTGAAGGAAGCCCAGTGGACACTTGCCAATTTGAGGAACAAGTTGGCAGGATACTGGGGGCGTAAATAAACACGCACACAAAAGCTTTTCGGGCATAGGTCCTTCTTCAGCGATGGAGAGAGAGTAAATGAAAGTGACACACTGGGCGGGGAATGAAAGGGTGATGTGAGAAGGTTGATGATTGGAGGAGACGGGGAGTGGGAAGGGGAAGCTTTCCTCATTGCCTCGGATCGATTGATGGCAAGCATTGCATATTGCAAGCACCAAGCAATAGCGGCAGTGACTTCTTCAATTATAAGTCTACATTTAGTGTCGTTTTATTAGGAATTGTGGATGCAGACTACGGTTTTATTTTTGCTGATGTTGGATGTTAGGGTAAAATTAACGACGGAGGTGTTTTTAAAAACACTATATTTTACGAGAAACTACAACGAAAAGAATTGTTCTTGCAACCAGAAGGAGTTCTTACAAACAGATAAAAAGAAGTGCCCTATGTATTTGTAGCTGATGATGCTTTTCCTCTGCAGGAGCACATAATGAAACCCTACTCTGGCACACAGGAAAAAGGATCTAATAAAAGAATTTTTAATTATAGATTGTCAATATTATTTCAGTTCTAGAAGTGCTACAACTTTAAAATTTGGCAGACATGTGTAGCATTAGTACCCCATAATAGAGAAAGTATAAAATTATTAAAATGGCAAAGTTTGGGGATTGTTTTAATCTATTATTTTTACATAAGGGAAAAAATCGCTGCGCAGGTGAAATCTTTAGAATTTAAAAAATAATTTTAATGATGAAATATCTCTCTGAAAATGAATGTTTTTCCAAGGTGAGATTAAATGCTTTATGTATGCAAGCACCTTCTACTAGTCATTATATAAAGACGTTTCTTACAGAGGAGGAGGAGGAGATAACATATAACATATAGGAGGATACTAATGTTTAGGCACTTCCAGATGAGCTAGAGATTCGAAATTTTTTTCTTAGGTAGGATTTTGTGCACAACCGACTAGAAAAAACGAAAATCTTGAAAAAGTTCAATAATTCGGCCGCTAAAAATTCGCAATTCTTTAAACAAATTTTCAAGGTTTATGTATTTCCGAATGTGCTACGGAGCTGACATTTTTTTTAGAGGTAGGATTTGTAAAATAACGAAACACGGATTATTGAAATTTTGATATTTTAATTTGTCTGGTAGTTTAAAATTCTTAAAGTTTAAACAAATAGGTAAATTTTTAGATTCTACGCGGCAAGTTAGGGAGCTGAAATTTTTAAATTATTTAGAATTTAGCCTAAATAAACGAATAAACATTTTAATGTATCCATGAATTTGTTATTGCGGCCGTTAAAAATTATTTAAATTTAAACAATTACAAAAATGTTATTTCACTTCTAATTGTGTTATAAATTTAGAATTTGGCAAAAATGTGTGGCATTATTAACACAATGTGGGAAAAGTATAATATTCCTAAAATTATAAAAATTAGGGATTGTTTAACTCCATTATTGTTCCATAATGAAAAAACGAAAACCGGTCCCGAGGAGAAATGTCTAGAATTAAAGAAATATTTCTCATGATGAAATATCTCTCTGAAAAATTAATGTTTTTTCAAGGTGAGATGAAATGCTTGCAGTATGCAAGCACCTTCTACTAGTATGTTATATCCTCCTCCTCCTCTGTAAGGAACGTCTATATGTAATGATAACAGCGTCAATTTAATTGCGTAATTTTAACAGTTCAAAGATTTGACGTTGGAGATACTGACTGCCCCGGGTCGGAGAGGAAAGGAACCTTTAAACGGAGCACTGTTGAGAATGCATTTGAAATACTTTCGGCAATATTTAGAGTTCTTCGGAAGACATTACTTCTACAACCAGAAAAAGCAACTAAATATGTCTTAGCATGTGTCTCCTTACATAATTACTTTTAAAAAGTAATGCTTCCCGAAATATTTATACTCCAAATGGAACCTTTGACTACGAGGAAAAAGAACGTATAATTCAAGGAACTTGGAGAAGTGCAGATGACAGAAATTTAAATTCGTTCCTACCACTAGAAAGGTAGGTAGAAAACATGCGGCAAGTTGTGAGTCAATCAGGACAGAATTTTCTGAATATTTGTCAACAGTAGGAAGTGTGCGGTGGCAAAATTTGTATGCGTAAAACAAAAATCACAAATTTTGTAACTAAATATTTTTTTAATTTAAAAGTAAAATTAAAAATATAACATATTGAGTTTTATGTACTACTTACTTCACCATCAATCGTATTCTGCGTGTTCCTCGGAGTGTACTTGTCCATAAGGAATGACATACTCTTGAATGCAAACCATGTAGATTTATAACATTCCTCTGTCCCAGCTCCAGAACGTGTAATCTGTCGTTGTCTTTCTCTTCTGAATGAGGACAGCAAGGACTCCACTTTTTTCTTTTCTATTCAGAGGTTCGGCAACCTCCTTCCTTGCGTCACTTTTTTTAAAGAGACTATATAATTATTATTCGTTGGATCCCACAAACAGGGTATTTCACGGTATAATACGATTAACTTCAGAATCACTTCGTTTGACCACTCCATATTTATCACTCAAATGTTTTGAGGTTATCTACTAGAGTCTCGAACAGCGAACACGAGAGAGTTTACTTAACCGCCCACACTGCGCACGAATTTCCTTTGATGCGCCGCCCTGCCAGCGAACCGCGCCGAATGTGTTCGTTCGCCTTTGTTCGACCTTACACCCTACACGAATTCATTCGTTCGCATAGTGTATACGTAGTACCTTAACGCTGTTTGCGTTCAAACACGCTCCCCCATCTCTTGTCAGCGCTTCCTATAGTTAGTTGTCTATGTGCTGTAAATGAAACAACACGTTATTTTTCTCCGGTCACCGTTACAGCTACATATTAAGGTAAGTCACTGCGTAAATTTGACGTAGCCAATGGCAAAAAAGCAGAATCAGTTTGACAATCTTAAGTAATGATCTGAAAGCTATGATATGCAAAGCCTTAGGAGAGGAAAGAAAGGTTCCTAAAACACATTAAGCGACAGAGCGACAAATATCAAGAAAGTAATGTCATTGGTGCCATTATGCCAAGAGAAGGAAAACCTCTACTCTCTGCATATTTTGCCAGAAGCCTCTCTGTGACGAGCACAAAAATAATGGTGCCCTAATTGTTAATTAACACATTTATAACATTTACTACATTTTGACGTTAATAAAAATAATTTTAAAACCGTTTTTAATGATATTTCTTTTCCAAGTTTAAGTGAGTCAAACTGACGCAGCGTTACCAATAAGCGCCTAAAAATAGCGTTACCATTCTAGAGTTAAGGACCAGGTTGCGTTTCTCGCTAGTAATTCAATTTTAATGGAACGCTAATACGATGTCAACATGGCTCCTTCTCGCTTGTGTGAATGTGGTCAGTAAACAAAAAGTCCAAAAAGTAATGGTTGCATACATCTACATGATACCCTGCAATTCACCTAATTGGTGGGAGGTAGCGAGCGCAATGCACCAAAACCTACCTAAAGATTGTCTATCGCAGGTTGAAATTTTCTACATCTACATCTACATCTACAAGTTACCCTGCAATTCACCAAGTTGGTGGGTGGCAGGGGGTGCAATGCACCAAATCCTACCTAAAGATTGTCTAACGCAATTCGAAATTTCCTATTGTGATCTCTTATTGTCCTCGGAAAGAACGAGCCTAGATAACGCTCCGTCCTACAATCGATCTCACGTATTTTATCGTCTCGATCATTTCTACCTATATACGTCGGTGCCACAATTATTCCCACTACCTCCTCTTTTAGACATTCTGACCTATATTTCTCTAGAAGTTTCAACCTTGAGTGCAATCTACGGTCCTCCAGTGATACCCAGTTCAAATCGCTCAATAAAGAGGTACTTTTGTTTTACAAATCTGGCTGCTCTGCGCTGTACTCTTTCAAGTTGAATTATGTGTCCCTTCTCGTACGGATCCCATATGCTCGCTGCGTATTCCACTTGTGGTCTTACCAGTGATAAGTAGCATGTTTCGCGTACTTTCTCTGTAGTGTTCGGTACTATTCTACCTATGAATGCCAGTTTCTTGTTGGCCGCGCCTATAACTCGACGAATGTGCATGTCCCACGAAAGATCTCGACAAATGGTTACTCCTAAATATTTTACATACTCAGCTTGTCGAATACTCATTTCATCTATTTTATATTCGAAACCTAAATCTTTGTTCTTACTTTTCCAGAACGTAACTGCGGCACATTTAGTATAATTAATTTCGATTTGCCATTCTTTGCACCACGCTGAAATGGCTCTTAAGTCTTCACACAGAGACTGATGGTCCTCCTGATTTTTTATTTCTTTATATAGAACGGTGTCATCGGCGAAAAGCCTAATTTTACTACGAACAACCGAGCACATATCATTTACATAGATTAAGAAGAGCATAGGGCCCAATACACTTCCCTGAGGAACACCCGAAGCAACTTTAACGGGGGACGAGTATTTCCCATCGATGACAACTATCTGTTCCCTATTCGAGAGGAAGTCTCTCACCCAACCGACAACTTTCGAATTGATACCACATTGTCCTAACTTCGCAATTAACTTTCTATGAGATACTTTATCGAACGCCTTCCTGAAATCAATGAATATGGCATTGACCTGAGTATTTTTCTCTCCGCATCGCAACAAATCGTTCTATTGTGATCCTGTATTGTCCTCGGAAATAACGAGCCTAGATAACGCTCCGTCCTACATCTGAAAGTAGGCGCTGAAGCGAGCGACCTTTCCCTCCTATTCTTCTTCCTTCCCCCCTCCCTCTGCCCCTAATAGACCAAATAGCTAGCAATGCACCAAAACCTACCTAAAGATTGTCTATCGCAGGTTGAAATTTTCTATTGTGATCCTGTATTGTCCTCGGAAAGAACGAACCTAGATAACGCTCCGTCCTACATCTGAAAGTAGGCGCTGAAGCGAGCGACCTTTCCCTCCTATTCTTCTTCCTTCCCCCCTCCCTCTGCCCCTAATAGACCAAATAGCTACTCTGACCAAGTAAATTAGGGGACTACTCAACTGCACCCGCGGTCAGTGTGAAGGGGAGAGGAGAACGAAGGGGTCACTTGTCAACTGCGCTCCTGTCATTAAGCAGCTTGGATCTACCTCGCTCCGGGGGGTAGAGTACACGGAGACTACACAACTGCGCCCGCGTTCAGTGGGAAGAAGAAAGGAGAGCAAAAGGGTTATTTGTCAACTACAGTCCTAATTCCAGAAAGATAGTCTTGCCTCTTCTTGAAGGGCGAGTTTCGGTTCGTCACGTTGACCAATTTTACCTGAGGAAAACGTAACTCGATTCGTCGCGTCCAAATTTGAACATGAAGGAACATTCTACTCGGCCTCACCGTGTTAGGTAAGTTAGGTGAAGTGCTTTTGGTTCCTTCTCACGTTCACTGTGTCCCCCCCTCGGGTTGGGTTGGATAGCGTTCATCTTAATATATCAAACTATTCACCGTATTTCCTCGTAGAATATTTACATAAATGCATCCTATGGTGTAGCATACTGCGAGTCCAGGGGCACAATTGAGTTTCGATAGGGATCTAAAATACCGCGGGAGGCTGCAGAACCTGAGTGGTCAGAAAGTGACTAGGGGCGCAATTGAGTGTTTTGCTAGGGGTCTAGGTACGTGTACAGTGAACGCTTCCAGGAGCGACCTTGAGCGTTGCGACCTCACGCGTCCAAAACAAACACTATATATTAGACGTGCGCTTGTCTAGTGCGCGCTTCTAACGGCGATCTAGGGCGGCGCGAACTGCAGCGTTTTCGAGCGTCTGTTTGGTCGATCAAGCACGTTTGGTTTTGGTCGCTCAGTCGCCACGAATCCTGAATTTCTTATTACGGCAGTAAGAAACCGTGTTCCACTATGGGACCAAAGGGACAAGAATTACCACAACCGAGATGAGACGCAGAAGTTATGGAATGAATTTGCCAAAGAAATGGGAGTCAACGGTGATTACTATGAAATTATTGTTTGGTTTTACTGGGTGTATATATTTAATAATTGAGCTTATAGCGTATATTTCCTCTTTCAATCAGGTAGCATACCTCTATGATAATAAGCTAACATTAATCTCTCGAGTTTAATTGTAAATCAGGAATTCGTCCGTTTCTTGAAATATTTCAAAACACGTGGCTCAATTATTATTCAAGCGAATGTATTCCCTTAAAATGTTATTCAATACAAATTAGATTATGTTCTTTATTTATTTTACTAGTGTTATTTAGCATATTTGATGGTTTTCTTATAACGGGCGTTATTGCCGCAAGAATGTAGTCAAAGGTTGCCATGCTCATTCGAAAATATTCGAAAAAACGGTCCTCGTCTTCCCTCAAATCGCGGTATAGGTGGTGAAACTCTCAATTTTTCATCCTTGATTTGTTCACGGAATGTATTCCATCCCTCTGGTGCTTTCGCTTTAAAAGTTTTAATTTAAGGGACGTAATTTCAAGAAGCAGAAATCTCTCCACAACTGAGACCGCCATCTCTAACGCTATCGCTACTGGTAGTGCTTACAGGACACACAACGTCGCTAGTAATCGCACTACAGCTGGTCGCTTTCACTTGGTCGCAGTAGCAATAGATAGCATCGCTGTAGGTCGCAGGCACTGTACACGCTGCCTAAACTGACCGCAGGGCGCAGTTGAGTATCACCCGTGAATTATATACCCTCACTTTTAACTTTGAGAGAATTGAAATATAGTAAACATTAGTATATCTCCAAATCGTCAACATCGAGGAAAGATCGGTTTCGCAAGTCAACGTCATTGGGATTCTTTAAATACTTATGTATTTTCGTCGTTTCAATAGTAAATATCATGTTTAAATGAAAAATGTTGTATTAAATATTAAAAATGCTAAATCATTGTTATTCCCGGGATATTTGAAAATCTAATTCCCGTTTCCAGGAAAAAATATATCGCCAGGAACTCAAAAACCCTAGCTACCATATTCCACTTACACAAAAGTCTGGGGACGCCTCTTGTGTCTTCTTCCGACATCCTCTAAGGTGCAAAAAGAAAGGTTTTCCCTAAATGAAAAATTAGTACCGATCGACAGATATGTATCTCTATATTAATTTCACAATACACATTGTCATAAAATTTATATTTTTTAGAGTCCTATGACACATTCCATCCTCCGAGTGAGAGTGTCCCATACTTAGTTTTCAGATCGCCTGTCCCACTGTTTGTGTGGTTTGAGGAGACGGCGCAAAGTCAGCGTTCCGTCCTTCGGAAGGGACGTTAAGCCGTTGGCTCCCTTGGTGCTCTTCGTTAAGAGTAGGCTAATGCCGGCAGCGGGTTTCTCTCCTCCCTTGTGATTGTGTTCGGAGTGGAAGGAATTATGGCTACAATAATCCAAGAGGTTGATTAGCCAAAAATACACACACATGCTTAGTTTCTCTTGCAATTCTGTTGGCGGAGCATTTTTCCGTGTTCGCACTCGCTTGCTGCTCAACAAGGGAAGATTTTTCTTCAAAATGTTCATAATATTTACGTCGCATTAATTTCTCAATCAATGGTCACGATTGCACGAATAAGGGGTGCGATTTCACGAGTACAATACACTTTCCGAAAAATTAGCTGTTCTTGGTTGATGGTTGAAGTCAACAGCAACACATTCACTTAAGTTTAAAGAACAGCAAACAATCCGGCACACAAGAAGTGTCTTATTTTTATGTAAAAACTTTTAGTAAAATTTTGTTATAAGGAATTCGATTTATATGTTTTTTCTAGATAAAAAACAATAAAATGTATTAAAACAAACGTCGATATTCATCTTCGATTTTAATAAAATATTAACATCGGTATTTGAGGTCGCTTTTTAAGAAATATAAAAGACGAAAACTACCTCGTTGATTTTAGTAGTCGATTTCAAAAATACTATCTAAAACTATCAAGGCTCAGCATTTACTATGTTGAAGCATATTTGTGTTTTATACATATTTTGAACATTTTTAAATGCCTGCTCTAATATATTCTCCTTCAGAATACCTTATACGATTCAATCTATGTGATGCAATGCATATATTTACATTTGTGGTAATATTAATAATAAGATATTCCTCAATGGAAAAAAGAATTTAAGTAATATCCTCACTCTCCTCAACGAGATGTCAATTTCGTAATTCGCTATCTCCATTTTTAATTTTTTATTTCACGCGCGGAATAAATTTCAGCATGTATTTTTTGTAAGATTAACAGATCGACTTTTTTGATAAACAGCTCGCAAAGATCATTTAAAGTCTCTCGAATGATAGCTTCCTGTTACATTTCATATCTTAAAAATTGTTTTCTCTCCTTTCAGGTCGCGTGGAATGCAAATCTCGATCGATCGATTTCGCTCCTCTAGTTACCGACAAACGTGGGAGTGTTGGGAGACAGCCAAAAAAATCATAAAGTTTTTATCGGAAACCTCCGGGACTACTGGTTCCCGCACCTCATTCATGCATCGTGATTTTGTAAAATTATACGCGTGACCATGCTATTCACGCCACGGTGAAAAAAGCCAACAAGAGTTTCAAATAAGCCGCCTCAACCATATAAAGAGAATACAGTTTCGACATCCACCTGAGGTAGAGTTCTGTTCCATACGTTGTCATATGATATGCGCACAGTGCGTAGATTACAAATAACCTTCGCGATTTTTATAGAAGTGAAAGTTAACGAGAGGTTTAAAAGTGATTTTTCGGGGCGTTTTCAATAAAGAGCCAATTTTTAAAAAATTCTTTGGTGAAAATAAAGGCGACACAGTGAAATGGACTTTATACGATTATTGTAGTTTTTCATTTGATGAAATGACTATTTGAAAAGTAATAGTAGTATGATTTATTAGGTGCTTCGACACCGGTGGTCATTATGCACCTCCAAATAACTAATAAATAAGTCAGAGTGTCAATGCGTAATGCGTTTAACAATTACAAAAAGATGGTTTTACAGAATAACTTGAAAGAGAACCCGAAAGCATTTTGGTCTTACGTCAGGGAAGTCCAAGATAGAGGACCCATTATTGCGTCACTGAGATCGGAAACGGGAAATGTAGTTCACTATAGCGCGGAGAAAACAAACCTATTCAATCAACACTTTCAGAAAGTTTTACTGATAATGACGATGAATGTGAAACCCCAATTTCTATGTATCAGGGCGACCCGATGGAAGATTTGATATTTTCCGAAAATGGAATCGCGCTCCAATTTCATTCAGTTAAACCAAGTAAATCTCCTGGGCCGGAGGAAATACCCGCGCGAGTATTGAAAGAGTTAGCTTATGAAATCGCGCCGTATTTAAAAATTATATTCGAGAAATCCATTACGGAAGGTGTCGTTCCTAAAGATTGGAAGGTGGCACCGGTTACGCCCATCCATAAGGGCGGCGACAAAGAGAACCCCGAAAATTATAGGCCAATTTCCTTAACTTCATTATCGTGCAAGATACTTGAGCATATAATATTTAGTTCTGTAATGCGCTATTTAGATAGTCACTCATTGCTTAGCGGATGCCAGCACGGATTCCGGAGAGGTAGATCATGTGAAACGCAGCTCGGCCTGTTTGTGGATGGTTTGTTGATAAAGTATCTCATAAGAAATTAACTGCAAAGTTAGGACAATATGGTATCATTTCGAAAGATGTCAGTGGGGTGAGAGACTTCCTCTCGAATAGAGAACAGATAGTTGTCATCGATGGGAAATACTCGTCCTCCGTTAAAGTTGCCTCGGGTGTTCCTCAGGAAAGTGTATTGGGCCCTCTACTTTTCTTAATCTATGTAAATGATATCTGCTCGGTAGTTCGTAGTAAAATTTGACTTTTTGCCGATGATACCGTTCTATATAAAGAAATAAAAAACCAGGAAGACCATCAGTCGCTGCGTGAAGAATTAAGAGCCATTTCAGCGTGATGCAAAGAATGGCAAATTGAAATTAATTACACTAAATGTGCCGCAGTTACGTTCTGGAAAAGTAAAAATATAGAAGTAGGTTTCGAGTACAAAATAGATGGAATAAATATTCAAGCAGCCGAGTATGTTAAATATTTAGGAGTAACCATTTGTCGAGATCTTTCATGGGGCACGCACATTCGTCGATTTATAGGCGCGGCCAACAAGAAACTGGGTTTCATAAGTAGAATAGTACGGAACACTAGAGAAAAAGTACGTGAAACATGTTACTTATCACTGGTTAGGCCACAAGTGGAATACGCGTCATGCATATGGGATCCGTACGAGAAGGGACATAATTCAATTAGAAAGAGTGCAACGCAGAGCAGCCAGATTCGTAAAACAAAAGTGCGAACATAAGGAAAGCGTCACTTCATTATTGATGGATGTGAACTGGGTACCACTGGAGGATCGTAGAATGAACTCAAGGTTGTGGCTTCTCGAGATATATAGACCGGAATGTCTAAAAGACAAGGTTTTAGGAATAATTGGAGCACCAACGTATATAGATAGAAACTACCTGGACGATAAGATACGTGAGATCGATTGTAGGACGGAGCGTTATCTAGGCTCGTTCTTTCCGAGGACAATATGAGATCACAATAGAAAATTTCAACCTGCGATAGACAATATTTAGATAGGTTTTGATGCGTTGCACCCCTTGCCACCCACCAATTAGGTGAATTGCAGGGTGACATGTAGATGTAGAAATAACTCCTTCCATACTGTAAACACACTCAGAAGGGAGGAGTGAAAACAAGTGCCAGGCATTAGCCTACTTACTCTTTGCGAGGAGCACTAAGGGGGCCAACTGATGGAGCGCTGACTTGTGCGATCTCTTTAAACCACACAAGTAAGGGACCGGGCGACCTCGGAAAAATCCCACTATCGCAGGGTCCGTGCCCGGTGTCGCTTAGCGTAGCATGCCAACGCCCTAACAACTACGCCGCCGACACCCTCATGACTATTACAATCCGGCAATTTCGAATGACTACGAAAAGGTGGAATTTCCGTATTTTTTCGCATGTTAAGTCCCGTAGGTCTCGCCTAGTTTTTAAGACAATGTTTTCAGAAGAAATTTTCAATGAATATATCTATTTACAGTTACATAATTTACGGGAACAAAAACACCAATGTATCACTCTAAAATGACCGAGTACAACGAATTTTATTTATCGTAAAACCTGACCTAATCCCTAAACACGTGAAAAAATAAATCTGCAGTAATTACGATACTCACTATCGAGGAACTCGCTAACGTGATATTGCGTCACGAGTGAGGATGAATCACGAGACGGGAAGTAGTACTAGTAGTAGGCGTATGGCCCGGAAGTACAGGCCATACGTTCGTTGCGTAATACGAGTAAGAAATTTCGATGTATGCGGGGGATTGTTTTGCATTTGCAATTTGTGAAAGAATATACGGAAGTTGCTCCCACAATCCAATAATATACTTTTTTAAATCCAAAACGTTTCCTTCGTAGACATCAGGAAGCCGTTGCGCAATCTATTGTTGAGGTAGCATCTGATATCTCAGGAACGTAGGACTTTTTGACGCCCAAAAACAAAGCCTGGAATATGACGCGCCACGGGTTTTTCGCTGTGAAAGTAAAAATGTGCATGTGGTATTTGGATAAATACGATATTGTTCCACCTTCCAAGAACAAACGCCAACATTTCTTTCGCACCGTCAACAATCGTTCCACTTATTCTATTCTTACGCTAGCTTTATGACCGGAGTGCTGATGAAACGCATGTAAGTTTTTGCCACCTATTTTTCGGGAAAAAAATTGCGTCTTTCAGGCAGGAAAATACGGTAATCCATTAGATGTAAAAAAATCAAGAAGCAATGTTAGCTTGCTTAATAAATCATTGCGAGTACCAGAAGGAGTTTCTAGCATTCCGTTGGTTGTTGTTGGCTGACCTAATTTTTTAAAAAGATTATCTTTCGGCGAGGTGTAGCAGGGCCAACGGAGTTTAACTCTAACGCCTGCGACGAAAATACGAAAAATTCTGGCCCAGATCACTACTCATTGCTTCGTACCAGCGAAAACAGCGCTACAGTGCCGCCCTGGCAGAAGTGCCTCTCTGAGGCCTCTGAAACACCTCACTCCACGGCCCTGGCGCCGGAATTTCGGAACCTTCGTAGACAACGCCAGAAAATAGTCGCCGGAGTTCCTATTTTAAAAAACTCACTCCTCCGCGGTAAAAAACGCTGCTTGTTACTTCGCGTGCAGGGACCACGCGTCAACGGATCGCATTATTGTTTTTATGTATATCCTGCGCCGTACCTGGAGAGGAGATACCGCCGTTGTAGCAACAAGGCGAACTTCTAAAGATGAGGCCAGCGTGCAGACTCCGCCGACGAGTGAACGCGTTCGTTCCGCGGGTTTTCCGGAATTTCCAAAATTATGACGTCGGCCTAACGGTTGATTATCCTCACTTGCGATCTCATCTCTCCTTCAGGTCGTTGTGTCTGAAAATATATTTTTAAATATGATATATGGGAATGCGCGAACCGGATTTTACTGGGCGACCTTCAAAAATATCTTCAAGCAGCACATCCTCTCTCTCTCTCTCTCTCTACTTTCTGACCCAAGGTCACACCAATTCGCCTCCCCGTTACTTTCGCCTCCAAATAAATGCGCATACGGTACGGATCCGCCGTCCTTTTCACCTTAAGCTCAGGTTATTAACTAATGTGAAGTGCTCCCCGCTTCGTGGAAAGTTGTTTCTGGAATAAAATCTTTTTGATTACATATTGCTTTTTTCGCGCCGAACTACTTAAGATTAAACGGAAATTCTTGTTAGAGGACTTGTATAGAACCCTCGATTCTACTGAGGGAAGTTTTGAGAAATGTAAAAAAATATATGATGTTATTTGCAAGTTATGAAAAATAACATCGAACTAATAGATTATTTTATGAAGAGAAAATCTCGGTAGCATCGCTTGTCCTAACACTTCTTTCACACTCACGACAATGTGTCATTTGGACGCGCCACTAACAATAACCTCTCGACTTCCTATCTTGATATTTTTAATAATTTTAAAGCGCAAATAAAAAACATACTACACTCATTCCCGTGTCATTCAAATGGGCGAAATTAAATTAGATAAAATAATTCTATTACTTATTTTATAGTGATGTTTGCAATTAACAACCTCTTAAAACACAATGAAGATCACCCCGAATACACGGCGAAAGTTTGCTCGAAATCTAATCATTAGCTCCGTATAAATTCACCAATTAACTTTGCTAGGGGCAAATTTGGACAGTTATTCGATTTTGTATGGTATGATGATTGGATATAGTCAATCTCGACTTTTCTATCTATCTTGCTTACTTCTTCGTATGTCTCAATGAAGTCTATTCATGTTGACCACTTACTTCGCATCTTTGATATAATATTCTCCCGCGGTATTCCCGTTTCCGTCCTCGTTCATCGTGGTTCATGTGGTTTGGAAACTCTTTAAATGACCGAGATATATTTGGACTCAGCGAAATTTTTTATTTTATAATATGTTGTTATATATATTACATACTTCTGCTGTTACGAACTAGATAGCCTTAGCAGAAAGATGTGCTGCCTACAGACACCGATGTTGCGAGACAGAACACAGCTGTGGGTGTGGGCGTTGATGTTAATCATTGTTCCTATTAATTACAGCATAAAAAACGCTGAAAGTATTTTATTGAACTAATAAAAATAAAAAATGTATTGTTTACATAATCTAAACAATATTTCACCTTAATTTTTCCTTTTTGTTCCATCTTTTTAACTTTTTACTTTTTAACAGCTATTATTTAAAACAACAAATGTAGCCGATTCATGAATAAACAGAAAAAATTGTAATCAGATATAAAAAAAACTCAAGGACTCGATTCGTTCAATTTGAACAGTCGTTTCACCTTGATTTTCACATTTTTCCATCTTTCAATTTTTCAGTAATTACCTATTATTATTTAAAAATGCAACCGATTGATATGAAATAGAAAAAATCGAAATAGGATAGCATGAAGATTCATAGACTCAGTTCGTTTTATGGATACATAATCAAATCATAAACTAAAGGCATTAAAATATCAGTCGTGAGGACATTTACGAAAGTAAAGAAACGCGGAAGTGCATCAAGGCGAAATGAAACCAACCGGAATAAAAAAATTGTTTTTGATCAATTAGCCCAAAAGCCTTGTACCAAAAATGCTAATGTCACCTGTACTTTTAAGGAAACTGAACCTTTTGATTAAGTTTCTAAACCTGTATCCATCAACTATCGATTTATTCCTCTTACTTTCTTTCCTACCGTGACGGAATTATTTTATATAATCCAATACTTATTAACAATTTAAAATCACGAGTTCTCGATAAAAAGACCAAGGTGATGGAAGTAATTGGAATGTATCACTTTGGTCGACATAGGGTCCGCATTATATCGAATGGGAAGAAGAAAGTTTTCTCAACCAATACATTTGGATTTGCCGAAAAACACTCATTATTCTTGACCCACAAAGAATATATATTAGATCATATGGACCCAGCGTACTAATATGAAGTAATATTTTATGCTGCCCGTAAAAATATCGGAAAAAATGCCCACATATGCCGTAATGTAAGTATCGATTAAAATGTACACGACATTAATGCTTATAAATGATCAGTTTCAGAATATCTTGAAATTTTTAATTTATAATTCTGGTTCGCATTTTTGAGTCATATGTAGGGTGACCCAAAATTCACGCCCATCGATGAAGAACTTGCCAAACATGATATCTTGGAAGTACTGCTACTTCGGGTGGTCACAAAATGTGTATATAAGTCATTTAGTCGTTAGCAATATTATTGCATGCACATTTTTTGTAATCTAAAAGTTGCCGGCGAAACGTTTTAAATCCGATTCTTAGGCTTTACGCTTCTTTTTCTTATTGGCAAAAGCAATCGATAACTTTCTCACTTCCGGTAAACCTTTGAAAACGTGATCGCCGAACCAAGCGATTGGCGATGATAAATTACAAAACCAACAACCGAGCACCAGCCGCAGGAACCTAACCCAAAGGTCGCAACACAATCATCGCCATTACGGCCTCAAAATGGCCCTCGGGGGATTAAGAAGGCGTGAGAGTGGGTAGTTCTATAAAGATAGTGGGAGTGACAAGGAGAAAATGGCGTGTGCGAGGGAGCGAGATAGGATGAAAAGGAGAAAGAGAGAAAGGAAGTCGAATAACAGAGAAGAGCTCTAGTTCAATCAATGGGTAATATCACTCCAGCCGAAGAGTGAAATGATAAGAACGTTTTCGCGGAACTAATTCTAAAGTTCCAATGCTTGAAATCCATTAACCGGCAATAGCTTACGCAACAAAAAAATAAATTTCGGTGAATGTCTTGAAATTTTGACTTTTCCGCCTTACCTTTCGGCTAGAATGGTTCAAACTTCCAACAGATTTTATATGTTCGAACAAACCTTTCCCTTTTTTGTAATTAAAACGCTCCAGCGTTAATAATTCGTTCGAAGTAGCATTTCGGTTTTGAAATTATCACCAACCAGCCTCTTTACGGAGAAAAGCCTTTCGAAAATTTCTTTCCGTGGATGTTAATTATACTTACCTATTTATTACGACGCGAAGTTCCGGAAAATGTCTTTTAAAAAAAACAAAGAAAGACAAAAAGACAGCGTTGCGGCCAGCCAAGACTTATCGAACATCATCATCACCACTCCACTTTTAAGAAAAGGTGCCAAACGTGTTCTGTTGGGCGTTCGTGTCCACAAATCAAGCCACTCCCCGTTACTTCTCTCCAGGGTTTAAAAACAAACGCTAAAGGAGGTCGAATGAGTCTCGATTTAATGGTCATTTACTCAAAGGTTTCCCAATTATTTTTGAAGCCTAAAATTTGAGCGATATTCGGAAAGATTTCCTATTAGTTACGGTTTCGCGAAACTCGTAACAACACCGAGGGCAATTTATTTCGCAATCCGCCATTTGTGTGATATTGGGGAGGATTGACAAGTAGGTACGATTATACGATGCTTGTAAAACCTGTAATTCTGTAAAAGAAAAAGAAAACATTTTTGAGGAAATGATTCGAAATAAATAGTTGAGTTGCCCGTACCCTTCTTGAGAAGGAGGGAACCAAACATCTCACAAAACTAGGAAGTTATATGATGCCTTACTACAGTTGAAAGCTGGAGTCTTTCATTGACTGTTTTGTCAAAATATATTTTTCGATTTTTTAAGTTTCTCCTTGCTAGGGAAATGTTCAAATTTTGGACCAACAAAGGTTTTAAGGACGCTTTCGCAAGAAAAAACGGTGTGTCCAGCGTACGACTCTCTCCATAAAATACTGATATACATCCTATTAGTAAGGTCAAATTATTGCGCAAAATATTTGCGATTAAAACGACGGCGCTGGCATCGCTGTAAGTATTTAAAAATGAATTTGTTTACAAAGTATGACGCTAGATGGTATGGGGATAATCTTGATCGTCATTAAAATTACTGTTGATTGCGTCACTATCGACGATTCGAAAATTTTCTCATAACAAAGGTGCCAGAAAACGACCTTCAATGGAACGAACAGATTCAGACGGATAATCCAAATATCTCTGAAGCAATCCATTCCATAAAAAAATATTTCAAGCAAAAGTTGTAGATAATTATACAACATGGATGGGCAAGCCTACATACTCTCAATATATATGATATATGATAATCTTCTTGAGTTTGAGAGCCGCAAGACATTCTGCGCACAAATATGTATGAGCAGTAAACATAGATTGTACTCGAAGCAAGACAGAGAGAATGCATCTCCCTTAAGCATCCCCAAAACGTCTTAGTCGCACCGCGTTATTGCATTCTGACGTGATAAGCCTTGATACGCTATTGAGCATTAATTAGTAAGAGCCGAAGGCTAAATTAAAAGAAAAGCCACCCCTTTTATATAGTATACAGCTTTTAAAATGACAAGTATTTACATCGATGAAGTCCTTTAGTATATATATATATATATATATATATATATATATATATATATATATACATATGGATGTCAACAAGGTGTTGGGATGAGGATGGGATGGTTCTCTCTCTGTAGCTGAAGAAGGAGTAGTTCCAAAAGCTTCTACGTTTGTGATGTTTCTGTGTTTTTGTGTTATTTTACGTGTGTCGCTTCGACATCCCCGGGGCCTCGCCAACCTGAAGTCGTCTGATTGGTGAGTGCTCACTGGGTTTCCTCATCCCAACACCTTGTTGACATCCATATATTCATTTTACCTTTCCTTTTCCGTAAGTTGTTATATATATACATACATATATATATATATATATATATATATATATATATATATATATATCATCATCATCATAGGTAGTCTGTCCGTAGACAGGTCCGTGATTATTCATGGTTAAACCTGGTTCTCCATATACTCCTATTTTCCGCTGTCCTCTTTATATCTTGATAACTCTCTTTCCCTTTCAAATCGTCTATCAGCTGAAACCTTTTCCTGCCTCTTTCCCTTTTCCCATCTAGTTTTCCTTCTAACACGTCTTTAATCATACTCTCTCTCCTAAGGTAATGTCCAACCCAGTTAGCCTTCCTCTTTCTGATAGTCTGTATAATCATTCGCTTCTCTCCTATTCTTCGTAGCACTTCATCGTTTTTCATCCTATCTGTCCATTTTATCTTCAGCATTCTCCTCCAAGTCCACATTTCAAAGCTTTCTAAGTATTTTATGTCATTTTTCCTTAGCGTCCATGTTTCTGCCCCATACAATGCTATACTCCATACGTAGCATTTTATCAACTTCTTGCGGATATCTTCCCTTATATTCCCTGTAAGTAGTTGTTTCTTTCTCCTGAAAGCCGCTTTTGCTTTTCCTATTCTAGTTTTGATCTCATCCGTACATTTTGCCTCTCGTGTTATGATACTTCCAAGGTATTTATATTCTGAAACTTGTTCTAATGGCTTTCCCCCAATAGTTATGTTCAGATTCTCTTCTTTACCCGATATTCGAATGACCTTGGATTTTTCTGTATTTATTTCCATACCGTATTTTCTACCTATTATCACTAGTCTATTTATCATTTTTTGTAGCTCCTATATATATATATATATATAGCAACAACGGAAAAATTATAAGAGTAAACCTCCACTTTCCTCCAAATTAACCTCCAATTTATCACTTCATCATACGTCGTTGGCTGAAATCAAATGGATTATAATGCAGTCTAACAAATGCATTAAATCGCCGAAACGTCTGATTAGAACTCCGTAATAACCCGGCTGGAAACCCGAGAAAAGTTCACCTACGGAAAATCAATTCCCACTGAAAGGCATTGGAGTTGTTGCTATGGTAGTAATATTTTTCATTGTTGAAGGCCGAAAAATGCTCATAATTTTATGTTTAAAATCAAATTTTGAGGCAAATTCAACATGGATTTGAATTTTGTCTTCAAGAAAAATAAACTTCATACTTTCTTCCACAGTGCAGTGCATGTCCCGACTTTGTATCATAATTTTGAATAATTTAAAAGATCGATTTATATAGACCTGCACCGTTTTCAATGCTTTACTTATGGGTGTT
Organism: Tanypteryx hageni; assembly: GCA_028673005.1. NCBI lineage: Eukaryota > Metazoa > Arthropoda > Insecta > Odonata > Petaluridae > Tanypteryx > Tanypteryx hageni. The sequence goes on along the minus strand of CM054114.1, from coordinate 65,591,758 downwards.
TAAAATTGGACTTATGGGATACATGCAATGATCTCTGGCAAAACACACTTAATTAAAGCTGCTTACCTTATACATTCCTTCGTTTCGACCTTAAATAATGTGCATGAAATTGTACAGCATAAATTGGATCGGTAACATCCGGTTTCAATTAAGTATCGTAGTCGTTTAAATTTCAAATTCGACGAAAAAGAATTGTCGTCGATAAGGGTCGATTTTTCACCGATACATATTCCACGAAATTATGCGACCTAATTTTTAATTTAGTTTACCACACTCAAACTTAATACATTTTAGTACAAAACATCCAAACCAGACGAGAAAATTGGCATTTATCATACCAGACGGCCATACTTCATTCGGAATTCCCTATATTTTTCTTTCTAAAGTCCCTTATCTACATCTACATGTCACCGTGAAATTCACCTAATTGGTGGGTGGTAGGGGGTGCAACGCACCAAAACCTATCTAAAGATTGTCTATCGCAGGTTGAAATTTTCTATTGTGATCTCGTATTGTCCTTGGAAAGAACGAGCCTAGATGAATGTGAAACCACTATTCCTATGCATCAGGGCGACTCGATGGAAGATTTGATATTTTCCGAAAATGGTATCGCGCTCAAACTTCATTCAGTTAAACCAGGTAAATCTCCTGTGCCGGAGGAAATACCCGCGCGAGTATTGAAAGAGTTAGCTTATGAAATCGCGCCGTATTTAAAAATTATATTCGAGAAATCCATTACGGAAGGTGTCGTTCCTAAAGATTGGAAGGTGGCACCGGTTACGCCCATCCATAAGGGCGGCGACAAAGAGAACCCCGAAAATTATAGGCTAATTTCCCTAACCTCAGTATCGTGAAAGATACTTGAGCAAATAATCTTTAGTCCTGTAATGCGCTATTTAGATAGTCATTGCTTAGCGGATGCCAGCACGGATTCCGGAGAGGTAGGTCATGTGAAACGCAGCTCGGCCTGTTTGTGGATGGTTTGTTGATAAAGTACCTCATAAGAAATTAACTGCGAAGTTAGGACAATATGGTATCATTTCGAAAGTTGTCAGAGGGGTGAGAGATTTCCTCTCGAATAGAGAACAGATAGTTGTCATCGATGGGAAATACTCGTCCTCGGGTGTTCCTCAGGAAAGTGTATTGGGCCCTCTACTTTTCTTAATCTATGTAAATGATATCTGCTCGGTAGTTCGTAGTAAAATTTGACTTTTTGCCGATGATACCGTTCTATATAAAGAAATAAAAAACCAGGAAGACCATCAGTCGCTGCGTGAAGAATTAAGAGCCATTTCAGCGTGATGCAAAGAATGGCAAATTGAAATTAATTACACTAAATGTGCCGCAGTTACGTTCTGGAAAAGTAAAAATATAGAAGTAGGTTTCGAGTACAAAATAGATGGAATAAATATTCAAGCAGCCGAGTATGTTAAATATTTAGGAGTAACCATTTGTCGAGATCTTTCATGGGGCACGCACATTCGTCGATTTATAGGCGCGGCCAACAAGAAACTGGGTTTCATAAGTAGAATAGTACGGAACACTAGAGAAAAAGTACGTGAAACATGTTACTTATCACTGGTTAGGCCACAAGTGGAATACGCGTCATGCATATGGGATCCGTACGAGAAGGGACATAATTCAATTAGAAAGAGTGCAACGCAGAGCAGCCAGATTCGTAAAACAAAAGTGCGAACATAAGGAAAGCGTCACTTCATTATTGATGGATGTGAACTGGGTACCACTGGAGGATCGTAGAATGAACTCAAGGTTGCGGCTTCTGAAGAAATATAGATCGGAATGTCTAAATGACGAGGTTGTAGGAATAATTGAAGCACCAACGTATATAGGTAGAAACTACCTGGACGATAAGATACGTGAGATCGATTGTAGGACGGAGGCTCGTTCTTTGCGAGGACAATACGAGATTACAATAGAAAATTTCAACCTGCGATAGACAGTCTTTAGGTAGATTATGGGGCGTTGCACCCCCTGCCACCCATCAATTAGGTGAATTGCAGGGTAACATTTAGATGTAGAATGCTACATAAATATTGGTCACGGTGGGAAATCTGACGTAACCGACCTTGTTAATACAAAAAAGCATCAAATAAAATTAACTTTGCCTGGAACTGCTGGTTTCTTGCAAAATATTACGCAGTACTTTCGAGTGAAAAATCCAATCTAGGACTGTCTTACTGTAGCAAGTGAGTTGACAATGGCCTATCATATCGTTAAACGCCATCATTCCTTTAGATTAGCTGACTGCAACAATGAACTATTTAAAGAAATATATTGTGACTCAGAAATTGCTGATAAATATTCATGTGCACGAACTAAAACTGCATCTCTTATTAAAAACGTTATTGAGGTATTTTGTAGAAAAGAATTATTGGCAGATTTAAAAAAGTCACTGTGTTTCGGAATATCTACGGACGCAAGCAATCACAAAACTGAAAAGATTTTCCCTTTAGTTGTTAATTATTTTTGCAATACAAAAGGAATTCAGATAAAATTATTGAAAATTGAATCACTACCAAATGAAACTTCCGAATCCTTTGTTGATTTCATAATTAACTCGCTTTGTGAGTATGGTGTTGATATAAAAAAGTGCATTGCTTATGGAGCAGATAACAATAACACAAATTTTGAGGGACTGTTAAGAAAAGGTACAAACAATGTCTTTTATAAATTATACGAGAAATTTAATCTCGATTTAGTAGACATTGGATGTTCTGCACATATTTTGCATAACGCACTGCAGTTGGGAGCTGATAGATTATCCTGTGAGGTAGAAATGGTCGTGGTAAAAATACTGTCGTACTTTTCAACTTATACAGTACGTACCGAGCGACTGAAAAATCATTGTCCTCTATTAGATATGCAGTATAAAAATTTCTGACCCATTCAAAAATTTGCTGGTTGAATTTATACAATGCGGTAGAGAGAATATTAAAAATGTTTGAAGCACTGAAAGAATATTTTTCTTTGGAGGAAAATCCCCAAAAATTATTGTGAAATATTTTGAATCACCAGTAAATAAAGCATACTTCCATGCAATGCATAACATTCTAGGTTTATTTAATAAACAAATTCTAAAAATTGAAGTTGCGCAAAATAGCGTAATTGAAGTAAAAAATTATATCCAAGAAACGATTGACATTCTTGCACTACGCATTGACGAAAAATTTATTCCTTTGGGTGCCCTACGAGTTTTATCGGATAATAATATTCAAAAGGATGAAATAGAAACATTTAAAGAGAAAATTTTTGAGATGTACATTACAACCTGTGTATATCTTTAAAAAAAATGGATGGAACCCTTATTGAAATTGAAGTATAAGGAGTGGATGCTCTTAAAAAGTTCTCCAATTTAGGAAGATGTGCAAAATATGTGTAAATATATTATTGGCAAGGGCTTTCCAGTTGACGAAAATTTGTTATTTAATCAGTTTTCATTGCTTAAAATTTTGATTACCGAAGAACTGAAAGAAAGGAAAGATGAGTGGCTTAACAGAACTTGCTACGGCCGGTGGTCATATTTTTTTTAATTTGAATTTAAAGAACAGGTCTCAGAATTTGAGAAATTGTGTAGCTTTTTGTTTGCCATTCCAGCACACAATGGAAATGTAGAAAGAATATTTTCGCAAATAGAAATTCAATGGTCCGATGAACGAAATCAGTTGGATATAAAAACCATCGATTCCATAATGATGTGTAAATTCAACTTAAATTTACCATGTAAAAGTTTTTATGACATGATTAAAAATGATGAAAAGTTGATCAAAGCTGCCAAAAGTAACTTAAAATATGATTGAAAACACTATTTGTTCCTAATATGTTACATTGTAATACCACTTATTTATGGAAGAAATTCATTTGTTTGTTTATCAATAAAGTAGTGTTTATATATTCTTTTGTAAACTTATTTATTTGAATTTTAGAATGCTAAAAAATAAAATACCCACTGTTCCGGTTTTTCCCTTTCTAAACTCGTTTTGTTCTGGTTGTCATCAAAAGCATCTGGTCACCCTATGCTATACAAATCCACACCTTCAAAGGTATCGAAACGAAACTTGGCATGACTATTGGGGGCACCAAGAGAAAGGTCGTAGAGTAGTTTAAATCCCAGACAGATTTCTCATAAAAAAGTTATTCGCATTTTTTTATTCTCCGTAAGATATAACACGTCAAAATTGACTTTTATAAGAGCAGGCTTTAATTCATTTGCTTATATAAATTCGACAACCTGACGTAAGAACTTCGTGCCTGCACAGTAATTAAGAAAAATGATGATAGTTTCTTATTCTTATAGTCTTTGACTTAAAATCGCTCGCATTTTACGTTTTTCCCATTAATTTGGACTAAATTTGCATTTTTAACGATAAATACCTTGATGACAATGACATTGTTAAAGTCCAAGGACTTAATGTTGTTTCGGTTTATTTATTTAGTTACTTAATAAATATTCTTATTTAGTGAACCGTGCTTAAACGCGATGTAATAATGTAGTATATTATTTAATTTAAATTTGAATTTAACGTTTAAGATCAGACTCACGGTCAGTTATATGTCGCGACCTCAAGGGTGGGAAGTGCTCAAAATCTTCATGTTTTAGCACAAGAAAAAAAACAAGAAATATTGTCTATAAAAGCATTGGATTAAAATAATTTGTATTTCAAAAATCATTATGAAAAGTTTGAAATGAAGTACATAAATTGTAATAATAAAATATGTCCTATATTTCATTTAAACAGCAACCCGTGCAAAGCCGGGTAAATCTTCTAGTATCCTATATATGTCGGAAGCAGCTTAATTATAATGATAAAGTTTTGTGCTGATTCGAAAAGTAGTTTCTAATTAGAGCGCGCACAAAATTCCTATCACACATGCACACAGAGACAGGCATCATCAAGAAAATAGTGAAAACATGTTCATGGGTACTTTAAAATATCTACTTCCGTCGAACTCTCGAATTTCGATTTTCTCGCGAAAACAACACTTTCTCAATACTGCCTAAGAAAAAAATAAAATGCATCAATAAACATCGTGCGTTCTCAAGCTTTCTTTTTCTTCTGTCACATTTGCAAGCTTGTTTCATTCATTCGCCGTAAATAAGGCATGATATGTATTGCGAGACATTCAATGGGCGTGTATAAGCAGACGGGCGTTGGACGCTGAGGAATTGCTTCTGGAGGAAATGCATCGTAACCTTGAGCGCTGGGCGGGGTTGAGGATTTCGTAGCGAAGGCAGACTCAGATGGGTATAACCTCGTTCCCAACTCCTTCTCGGTATCAAATTAAGTCTGTGGTCGTGAGGCAAAGGTTCTCAAAAGATTCACGAGCAATCCCATCTTCTTTTGCTCTAGAGCAGTGTTGCGAAACCTGTGGCCAGCGACACGATTTCAGGTGGCCCGCGGAGCCTTCAAACAATTTTCACATTTGAATTTTATTTACCCATCAGCTTACCTAACCGTCGAATCATTAGGAAGGAAAATAATTAAATTATCGAAAGATGAAACAATTGCTTTAGAATGTAAATTAAAGCTACCATAAATACTTAAATTGTCTATATATTGATAGTACGTTTTTAATAAATTGCGCGGCACTTCGCGTTTGTGTGGCCCGCGATTTAAAAAGGTTGCGCACCACTGCTCTAGAGAATGTCTTATGTAAACATCGACCATCGTATAACAGTAGGCTGCAGTAGCAAGAACTCAAGTGACTAGACATATTTTCTTGATTGGTTCCCCGTGTCGCGGTTTTTTGTTTTTAATAGCGATGTAAAGCCGTCGACGTCTCTGGTAAACGTCAATCGTCATCATTTTAATTGGAAAATTTCAAGTTTTTACGCAATAGCGATTGCAATACTCTTTACAGCCACCTATCGTTCGTCTCTTGAGTCCAAGACCTTTTGGGAAAACCTGTACTTCGGTTATTCCAAGGAACCTGCCTCGTAATAACCATGACCTCCATATCCTCTCCACAGTCCCCAATTCATCCGGTGCTTTCAACATCGATCTGAATACTTCATTAATAGCTTCCGAATGTTTATCTCGATTGGAGAAAGAAGGAGTAATGGTGATTCATCGGTGTGAATTTTTTAGTTTAGACTACCGGAACCATAACAGTTCGCCTAGATATATAAGTTATAAGTTTACCAGCATATAGGGTGATTCATCCCAGAAAATAATGAATGGAACCCTTGATTTCGTTTTCTTCTCTGAGCAGGCTTGCAATAGGTTCGATTTTCCTGAAGGGAATGATATATACTGATATTTTAAATCGGGGATGGGCAAGATACTGCTCGCGAGCAATGTGCGGCCCCCGAGAGCATTCTATGCGGCCCTCCAAGCTGGGATCAAAAGTCGACCCGTAAAATTCAACACGTAAATTCATATTTGTTGTAATATTACTATTATGAAAATATTTAATTGTGACATTTAGACCCTGAAATCCTTATTCAGACTTGACTTTCACTCTTATAATACGTGGGAATAGGTCCGATTTGCATAAAATGGCTTCAAGATGGAACTATGGAGGTCACCTTATGGCTGAAATCAACATTGAAAGACGTCGTTTCTCCAACAGCCGCAAAAGTTTGGGAAAACTATATAATTAATTTAAGATATTAGATTCGAAAAAAAATTCTTTTCAAAATCTGCTCTCACTTAATCATCGTTGATGACGACTGCTTTGCAATCTATAAACGCCTCTGGTTTTACCAATCTTTGTGTGGTTATTTGAGAAACATGTTTTTATAAATATTGCTTAGGAACCCGGTGCGCATTTCGATTACAAGGCAGTCATCCTCAGTGGTGACTCATCGATATTAGAATCTACTACCGGATGAATCACCACTAATTTATAAATTCATAGCGCACAATTCTTTTATGAATGAAACTATAATATACTTATTCAAAAACAAGAGAGATATCGTGCGTGGTGATGGCGCCTATATACAAAGTATGAAATATTATGCTGGGAAAACATGCATGAAAGAGTCAATGGAGTAGTGAAAAACCTGCAGAACCCTTTGGAATCATCACCTCTTTAAAATTGTTATCACGCAATTTAGTTTTAATTCATCGCGCATTGAAATATTTGTAGGCTTTGGTTAAAATTTTGTCTATCAAAAAAGTGTACAATATTAAACAATATTGATGTTGTTTCTTTGTGTTATATTCTGGTGAAAACTATATATTTCACTTGATGAACGTAAGTCATTGTTCCTCCTTTTTTAGTCGAATCAGCTTAAAAATTTCGTTTTGTCTCTATGCAATTAATGTTTTTATTACAAAATTTACATAAAAATTCAATCAGCTCGATTGGCGCTGTTGTAGAAGCCCAAACTTGGAATTTAACGAGAATCATCCAACGTAGAGCAAAAATTTCATTTAATTAATACCAAACTAGTAAGCACGCCCACATTGCGCTGAAATGCGTCTAAAATGATGTAAAAGAAAGAGCAGCTAATACATTACAATGTGATCGGTACACATAGGAAATTACTTCATATATACATCACCACTAAAGCGTAGCAATTTAAAAAGTATGACATAATATTTGAAAAGCAAAAAATAAAACTCCATCTTCACCATTTTTGTTGTTTTGTGATGGCGGACCAAAGCGTATGAGAGGTTTTAAAAAATAATTCTCATGGGTTCGTAGCGATACCGACCAAGAAATTGGGCAAGAGGGTAACAGAAAGCATCTCCACTTTCATTTCTTCGGGACGAAAAACATAACTTATCTCGGTGGTCCAATTAATCACCCAAAAACCTTATTCCCAATGCAAACGAATCCATTTGAATTATCACCACCCTGATTCGCCCAAATGATCATAAAGAACATTTACCTTTCTCAAGAAACCATAAATTCATGCCCTCAAAAGCGTAGTTTTGGATTACACATATACAAGTAAAGGAAGTCGAACCAATCGTTTTTAACACGCTCGGGGAGATAAGATATATGACGAAATATCGGTATATGCTAAATATAGATATGTATTAAGATTATTGGGACAGCTCAGATAATTTTTAATAGAGCCTGAAACCTTTCTTTTCATCTGAAGCTCAGTACACAGGTCAGAGAAAGTAGCGAAATGGCTCAAAAACTTTCAAAAAGCTTATAATTATAAACAATAACCAATTTTTAATAAAATGAAAGACTAATTTCCAACTTGATCCTCCAGAATGAACGATGATTGAAAAGTACAAAAAACAATCTAATTTCTGTTGATTTGTTTTAAAATCCTGCCAATTAGTGCAATTTAGGCATCATTCAGATTAATTACTGGAAGCCATCGCTATACGCGATTAAAATTAATAAATAAGCAACCTGAGCAATATATAGGTTTTCAAGATCAGTACTTTTTTACTAAAAAAACCCTCATGTATTCGGGTGTATGTCCGTCTGTCTGTACGGGCAATATCTCTGCAATCCTCCAAACTGGAGAAACCAGATTTTCTGGATATATGAAAACTAAACATAGTAAAAGTTTGGCGAATCTAGAATCAACTGCTGGGAGTAATCGGTGTCGTTATCCGACTCCTTTTTCACATTTCTACTCCCATATGAAAAACATTAAATCGGTGCATTTTTAAATTAGTTAAAATTAAGATAGGAAATTGGAGCATAAACATTTGCATAGCTGAAAGAATGAGATTTATGGTTTAAAAAATCCGTATCGAATGAGCAAGAACAACCGTTTTTAATCCAAAACAGAGAGAAAATTTTCCTGTTTTCAACAGTGAAAAATATCAACTGCCATGACAGTGAGTCGTCTGCTTTTAAATGGGAAACATATTATTAAATAGCATCGATATAATGCTTTTAAGGAAATTTATAGAATATATTCTGAGTCCGTAGATCTCAACAAAGGATGTAATCTTATGATGACGTCATAATCCTAAAACAAGAAATATGCTATTTCTATTGATTTTAGCATAATGAATTACCTATTTTCGTAAAGGTTATCGAAAATCTTTTAATTGTTTTCAATTACTGGAGGAATTGAAGGAAAAAAGTGTCTTCTGTAATTTGTTTCTCAATTCTTCTCTCAATTGTTTTTAATTTTATTTACATTATTGAAATGGCCGTATAATTTCATGATAGTCAGTCCTTTTCTATACTATTTTGCTTGTAAAGTAGATAACTCATTGAAGACTTCTAAAATCAGCTATGTCGTTCCCAAAATAAACATATATGAAGTAAAATGTGTAATATGTTTAAAAAATGGATTTTTAATAAGTCTGTTAACTCAAAAGAAATTATAGGAGAAAGGTTGACAAGCAGAAAGAAGGGCGCAAGATGCCCTTTAAGTACGATTTTTTCCTGAGTTTTTGTAAGGTATGACACACTTTCTAAATGGTAAAGAAAAATATTTTATCGGCAAACATTTTTTTATCGTAAGTATAAATTTGGTAGTACCTGATATTAAGTCCTTTTTCTTACCTCTTTTAAGCAGGTCCGCGCCGATGGGTGAGGCGGCGCGGCGACCGCCTCAGGAGCCTCTCGAAAGGTGCGCCAAAGTTTGACCACAATGAAAATCTTTCCATAAGCGTTCCTTTATTCCTAGAATGCCGGTTTTGATGTTGTTAAGCTGCGCTGTAGCATTACTGTAATCCTGTAATTTCTTGGCGTGCACACGCTGAGCAAATCAGCCAGTCCCTTAGAGAAATTTTAACTTATTTTTATAGTTTAAAGTTCGCCACATATCCAGCTCGCAGAACGTCTCTTCTTGAGCTTCACGTGGCTCTAAAAGGGCTTAATAGCAGATCCTCCAATCATTACTTCCTTCTGGCCTTCCTCGCGCCATACCCAATTGTGCAGTCAAATCAAATGACTTGCGCATTTCTACCGATTAGTTGAAGCCTGTCAATTTATATTCAAGGACAAGCATTTAAAAAATAGTTGTGTCAGGTATCTCCAATGGCTACAGCAAGGTTATAAAAAACCTGATGCGCGTTTCGGCTACAAATCAGCCGTCTTCAGTAGTAAATATGTAATCGAAAATAGATTCACCTTAGACATGTGTTTTTAAATGCTTGTTCTTGACTTTTTCAGCCATAAGACGAGCTCAATAGTTCCCTGTTGAATGAAGTCCATTTCTAGGTTAGGAGAGCGAGCGAGAAGACTCATCATAAAGCCGAATATTTGCTATGTGCATTGGTGCGATCCCTTCCATGCCTACTATCAGTCAAGTGACCGGAAACTATGCTTGAGGAAAGAATAATGAGCGATTGTGGGAAGGCTAATTAATTCGAGGTAATAGATACATTAATATTTTTAGTGATGTAACAACTATTTAAGTTTTCTCCCTTCGGCTTCTTACTTTATCATTAAAAACAACGAAATGCTGTAGCACTGTTGATGAATTAAGAAATTATTTCTGAAACGTATTGATCCTTCATCCTGCTTTCCCTTGGCCAAGATAATGGCTTTGCGAGACTAATTCTAGTCTTTGCAAGCATTTGTTAGTCAGTTTTAATGAATATGTATTTTATATTTAAAATATTTATTTTGGAGTACCCGACGCCAGGGTAAAACCCACATATCATTGGTATTTTGTCTAAATTGGTTCACAAGAAAATCTTTTCGGAGAGAATAATTATTATACTATTTTCTTCTCCCTAGATCTTATATGGTCTGTAAATTGTCTATCAAAGATAAAAATTCGAGTTTTTTGGTTCAATCTCCGAGTTTCTACGATGAGTATAACTAGTTTTAAAATGCAAGGCAAAAATGCGTTGCACTCATTACCATGCTATTCTAATCAGACCACATAATTACGAGTTACAGTTTCGGAAATATGAATTCAAGAAAATCCGAAGGGTAACATCACATATTCTGTTTACATCGATCGCTACGACGATTCTATCGGCAAACAACAATTATGAAACCATATTTTTATCTCCCAAACTCTTATGCGAACTGTGAGGTATAGATTAAATAATTTATTTGGATACAGTACGACATTTGTCACAAAAATTTCACGAGACCGCACAAGTATGACTTGTAGTTTTTGAGAGAAAAAAATCGAGAACCGCCAAACAAAGACGTTTTGTACGTAAACATAATAAATAACCATCTCTGTGTATTCCATTTATGGAGTTTACTTTTCCTTCTTATTGGTTATTGTGTAGGTTAATCAAGTTATATTTATCTTTAAGGTCCATGATTTGGAAAAAAGATAAACATACTTAGTAATTATGACTTTGTTCGACGTACGTTAATAGTAACTTTACTAGAATTAAATGTTGGCCCTCTTGATGCTCTTCGTAAAGAGTAGGCTAATGCCAGTACCGAGTTTCCCTCCTCCCTTGTGTGTGTGTTCGGTGTGGAAGGAGTAATGGCTATATTAATCTAAGAGGTTGATTAGCCATAAATTTAAACTAACAACAACTATTCTAATTAAAATTATTTGCAAAACATAATGTACCTGATTTTTTTATAAGTAAAATAAATTATACGGTATGAATAAATACATTTGTTATTTTTCATACCTTTTCAACTAACATGTAATTAAAAGGGCTAAGTAAAATACTTAAAGGGTCTTTATATTATAACTTACCTCTGGAGGCAAAATGTCTGGGCAAGGCAATGTCTTCACTTCCAAACTGCAAGCAACCCTGCAACGAGCAGACTAGTTGACTATTACTGTTGTTTTGTAATAACTCCGAATTTATCCTTACGTTAGTAATCTTAGTGTTTAAAGCAATTCCTTTTTCCCGTTACTCATTTGATTTTTGTTTTTTTTTTGAAACCGCTGCTTTTGTCAGGAACGTGACCTCCGCAGATAGCGAGGGTCTATTAATGCATTGTTCTCTTTATACTATCATTTTCTTAATCTCGCATGGAGTTTGTTTTTCGTGCCTTGCCTTTACAGATACATTGAGATGATATTTTATATCTTTTGTGTTATTGTAAAATATACATATATTTATGAGATGCAATTGAGGGATTTTAATGGCTCGCGCGAGAATAATTTTGAGGATAAATTCATCAGACACAGCTGATATGGAAATTAACGGTATTAACAGGGGCCAATCCCTGGACTAACCCAACGCAGAATGTTTAAGTAGTAACACTCTCATTCGCTGAAAAATACCTTTCATAGCGGTAGTAAGCGAACTCAGCATCTTTTGTTATTTAAGAAACATTGGAAAGAGTTAAGAACCATAATTGAATTTCATTCATAAAAATGTAAATTAACTTAGCACAAAATCCCACTGAATAACATAATTATACGACCACGGTTTTGATTCGTGGAGAGGTGGAGAGTCGCAAGCTTGAGAGCAATATCTCTATTAATAAAAGCCTTAGGTACTCTGTGCCTAACGCTGACGTCATCAAGGGCACTTTTAACGCGTTTTTAACAAACTTCCCGATTAGGTGGAAGGTTTAAATTTCGCAGGAATGTTTGATTCTGATATAAAAATTAAATGACGAAAAAAAGATATGGGTTCGACTCCAGGGAGGGGCCATTTCAATTTTCCGTAAGATAACACGTAAAAACCGACTTTTTTAAGTGCAGGATTTTATTCATTTGGAAATTCAAATAAGAAAAAATTGAACCAATTGTTGTCTCAACCTACATACTTGTAATATATACGAGTGCATAGATTGCCTTAAATTATCGTAGAATTTTTCGCGAAATTACGTAATCCTAATGGGACTGGGATTTAGTTTGGATTCTTTTGCTTATCTAAACGACTATATAGATGTAGAGTAAGAGAGAGGGGGATGTGGGAGGGAGATCGGAGGGAAGGGATATAGAATTGAAGATACATAGAAAGTATGGGAGGTATAGAATTAGAAAAGGACGGGAGGAAAGAGATAAAGAGGGAGAGCTACGGACTGGTACAGGAGGGAATGAGAGAGGGGGAGAAAAGAGAGGCAGAGAGAGGGAGAGAGAGAGGGGGGGGAGGAAAGATAGAGGAAGGGAGGCAGACAGGGAGAGAGACAGGGACAGCGGGAGGGAGGGAGGGAATATTATTATTTTTCCGACATATGACGGGAAATACACTAGTACACTAATATCCCTATTTAGCGGAGCTCCGATTAGCGGTAAGGTGTTATAGCCCAATGTCTTCAGAGATTTATTTTTTAAGACAAAATAACAGAAATATTATTTTTAAACATTATTATATTTAATAAAAACAATAATGTGAATTTTAACCGAGAGACATATTTTAGGAAATATCTCCGAACTGTATTTTGGCATTTGTAATATCTTCTTACCGATGGAGGAATGTGAACTTGTTAGGAGCTACGGCAGGCGATGGAAAGTTAGGCAAACCACTATAGAATTGGCTATCGAATATTACATATTACAATGTTGTTTGATATTTTTTATTATGATAATTATTAAACTTTTATGCCCCATCGATGAACTCAGGCTCAATTTACCCATCATGATCACAGAAAAAATAACTCTAACTCTCACGGAAAGGTTTTATTAAAAGAAGAAAAGCAGCGGACTTGATGGTGTGATACTATTGTAGCAAAATCGGTCGTGGTTTTAATGAAACCTTTCCGTGGAAGTTACAGAGTTACTTTCTCTATGATTATGATATTATGTACCCGATTAACGCATCCAGGAAAGCATACCTATATCTACAGTGATATAACGGCCGCGATTAGCGGCAATTCATTTGGGGCAATCATTTCTAGGAACGTATCCCTTAAGCCAATCGAGTAATACTTCATAGAGATGGAGGGTAGGGGAAAAAGAGGGGTGGGAGGTGGTCGGTGAATCGGGCGAGATTTCATGAAGTTTTATAACGGAATAGGAAGGATCAATAAATTTTTAAGTTTGACGGTTACAATGCAGCGTTAGCAGAGGGAGTGGGAAGCAAAAGTGCGTGTGTGTGCGTGCGAGTGTGTGTTTGTGGGTGTGTGTGTATTTTTGGTTAATCAACCTCTTTGATAATTACAGAGGCAAAAGGGTGCTCATTAAAAATGTTGTTAAGTGGTGAACTGTATTATAATTTCCAATAGTTCCAGCATGTTAAGTCTATTTTCTTTGTATCCAATATGGAGGATTTTCGGTATGAAATCGAATGAATGCTTATTTAATATTAGGTATGCGTAGAGAATGGGAATATGAAGAGTGTTTAACAAAAGATTCTCGGCGTTCTTTCGCAGTTTATGTATATCTTTTCCACATACTGCAAATCCAGTACACATTTGAATAATTATAGAAAGCAATTTCTATCCATTCCACAGGTTTCTTTGGTCTATTTCACAAAAATAATAAGAACACGCCTCCGTATAATTCTGTATAATTCAGTACACGTTCTGAATAATTGTAGAAAGTCATTTCCATCCACTCCATTGAGTCGATAAATTTTGAAAGCAAGCCTTGTTTCCATTTGCTTAGTTTCTGTCAATGGAAATTATCTTTTTACAAAGTTGCGTCAATGCGTTCAGTATTAGAGATTTCCAGGAACCTGCCTTTAAATTTCTTCGTTAAAAAAGATCGCTCGTCAGCCCATTATTTTCTTAACTTTTAATGTATTCCGATGAACATGACGCAATGCAACCAGATGAAGTTGGCCGAATCACCGACGTAGCATTGCATAAACTGAACCGAATCCACAATTATAATTGGATATTTTCATGTTATTACTCGATCTAACTGGAAAAAATCTTATAAGTGAACCAATGGTTGGTTACGCGAATGATTACTATAACAACCAAAGCCGCGAAACGTTTTAGTGAACCGTTGGTATATTCCATTTATAAAGTGGTCGTCTTTGGTGAAATTTAACTATGGTTGATGCCTTACTAGATAAATGGATCGCTTCATCGCTGATAGTACGACTGCTTTGAAGGTGTACTCAACCGCTTTATTGCTTTATTTGACACAGGTTATGAGCTAAGTTCGCTGACTATTTTTTCTGAATCGCCTTTTTGTTGTCGATGCTCCAATCAACGAGGAAGCGTTTGTCGGCAGAACACGACGACTCCCAAAAATTGCCCCTTCATTGGAGGTAACAATATACTTTGAATTGCATAAATAATTCTATTACATCCCGAGGGCATATTTTAAAAGATAGAGAGCGTTTGCGTCATCTTTCGATCGACTTTCAATACATTTGCGGCTTCCCGAATAATTTCTCTTTTCCGAGAATCCGGCTCAAAATCGAATTCCGCCACTCTTTTTTTTGCAGGCCAATTTCTTAATAATTTTCGAGGGGAGTTTTGGACAGAAATATGCCGAAAGAATATTATGCCGACGACTGCAGGAAGATGAATGTATAGATTATAGAGCCTAAGAAACCACAGTTAACGGCGAGGGCATTAGCGGAGTTAGTTAAGATAGCAAAGAACCTAAAAGAGACAGCAATGGAGGTTGACCCGATCCTTAATAAGAGAATCGACCTCAAAAGAAGCATTGACTTTGCTGTAGCTTCCCATATAAAAATTTATAAAAAATTAAAAACAAAAGGAAGGCAGCTTCAGATCGCGGTATTCCTTCTTCTTCTTACAGCTACAATAGACACATTTCCCATACACTTTCATTCTCTTCATCCTAAGCTTTCCTGCTACATCATCCATGGTGAGTTGAAATTTTCTTTTTCTTGATTTTTCCCGCTATTTGGCTTGCTTTTCTTGTCTTCATTTTTGACGACTATTTGTCATAATAAATTCCAGAAAGAGTACTTTTGTGGAAATGCTTCGATGCATGCTTGAAGAAATACACAAATAAAACAGGCATGGATTCGACATCACCTATATTATTAATAACTGACCAATCTTCTTTTTGCAATATATTATCAATAATAGTGGTTCCTTTTTTTTAAAACACCTTTTTACAACTTTTTTATTTTATTCCTGAGCTACGAATCCAACAGAAAAATTTATGGATGCAAGACATCGTGAATAATGATCCGATATCATAGGTTTAATTACATTGGCATAAAGTTATTTCTTTGAATATCTATAATGATAAAAGAAGCTGTCTGTGTGTGTGTCTTGTGGCAGTCGTAACCCTTCAGAAAATTTCGAGTTTTTTCAAGATGTCTCAGCAAACAATTGACTGATTTTGATGAATTCTCCACCAATATCAATGTTTTGGTGAGACACATTTTTGAGCTGGTAATTCCTAAAATCGGTCCACGAGGTCAAGGATCGTAATGTAAGGACCGGTCCAAAATTCACAGGTTCGAAGGGTCCCCATGCAACGATAGATCCAAATTTCGTTTTTTTTATATCGCAACGACCAAACGACCGATTTTGATGAATACTTCTCCAATATTAATGTTTTGATGAGACACGCTTTCGAGCTGAAAGTGGACAAAATCGGTCCGTAGGGTCGAAAGGGCCGATTCAATTTCGGTTTTTTAAATATATCTATGCAACGAATTGACCGATTTCGATGAAACCTTCACTAATATCAATGTTTTGGTGAAATACATTTTCAAGCCATAAATAAAAGGCGTGAACGAGTTTTACTTTTCCTCAACCATCGAGTGACAATGAGAAGTTTGCCCTTTTTTCATGATTTTATTTATAAGTTCCTAACATTCTGAATAGATCTTCCAGATTATCTCCAGAACTATTATGCAGCATCAGGTTGATCATGAGAGTTGCAGTGTCAAATATAATTTAAATCGGTCCACAGGATCGAGGGGTCCTCATGGAACGGTCGGTCGAAATTTCAATATTTTGAAGATATCTCAGCAATCAAATGACCGTTTTTGATGAATCCTCCACCAACATCAATATTGAACCAAGAACCATAGAGACTTTAAAACTTGGGGCACATACTAAAGAGACGTTGAGGATATGCACCTCGGTGCCAAAATTTTGATTTCTTGGGGTGGAGGGAGGTATCAAATTTGAGTCTACCTATATTTAATTTGTTCATACCAATTAAAGGTCACTTACCTTGAGAGTACCTTGAGTTTGGATGAAAATATTAGCGAGTGATATGTGCATCAAAAATTCGAAGCTAAATCCAGGGCAAAGCCCAGGTATTATCTAGTTAGATAATAAATAATCAGTGCCAGTTATTAGTGCTTCTATAAGGCTCTATAATTTAACTTTTATCCATATGAATTTATAAAATCAAACAAAATGTTTTCCTTTGCTTTGCGTTAAAATTTAAAATATAAAATCATCATCTACGATTAATTTCTTATTTAATTTTAAAGAGTGTCTGCCAAGCATGCACTTAATAATTTTTAAAAAATCATAAACATCACTGTCTGTATGTCCATATATTCCTAAAGTAGGATAATTAATATTGTACTGGACTGTAAAATCATATTACTGTGCATTTTTACAGTCTTTGTTTTAGGTTGTTTACTTTTGTGCTAGCCAATCACTATCCAAGGTCTTCAGTTTTCAACATCATCAGTTCAATTTTCATGTACAATACTTATTTTAAAATTTCTAATTGCTCTAATCCTTTAAGTTCAAGTCATTTCACGGCAAAGTGATAAATTTTAATATTAAAACTACTACTATGTTTACATATTAACAATGTTTGGCAAAGTGGGAGTTGGAGGTTGAGTTATCCTTGGAGGTCTTCAAATGTTCTTTACGCCTAATGTTAAATTTTTTCCCAGTCTGTCCAACATAAACACCATAACAACCATCACATAACATTACAGGCATGACTGTATATACAGGGTGTACCATTTATAATGCAACCCAAAATTCAATATTGATCACAATTGTAGATATTGCATCAAGAGGGGTTCTTTCCCACTTTGTTGATTCCCCTTGCACTACTGCACACGCGCATGTCAAGATGACCTTGACTATCTTATAGTTGCTGAATAGTGTTGGAGGTGCAAACATGGTTTTTACCCAAAGAAAACGTATGTTTATTGTTGAGAGTTATTTTTCTTTGAAATCTTTTACTGTAGTTCATGAGGCATTCAGGAATGCATATCCAGCAAAGGATCAGTTGATCATTAGTATGGAGCGGAGAGCAAGAGCAGTAGTGTCACTAAATAGCAGGACATTTTACATAATATAAGCACTGATACGCTACTGTTGGCATATGTCCAAGGGGAGAGGAAGTAGACATGGGAAGGGAAAGAGATTGGAGTGAAATTTCCAATACAGATTGGTTATTGGAAAATCCTGGTGTCTGCAATCAATTGGCAACTTTGTAACACTAAGGAGCCGTAACTAAGATATGGCGAAGGTGGCATTTGCCATAGGCACCGTCCGCAAAATACACCAACCTTTACCGCAAAACATGCCAAAAGTTTATTTTATCATAAATAAGTATTAATATAATACTTGAATATTTAATTTACTTTTAACAAAATGCTACTATTCGCTATTAAAATGCAGGAAAAATAATATTCTACATAACAAAGGTATTTTCTAAAATTTTGCCATAGGCACCTTATCATCTAGTTTCGTCTCTGCACTAAGGACACTATTGCAATTATTCTCATCCAATTTTTACTACTTTTCCATAAATCTTAAAGGTTGATCTGGAGCATGGTTGGAACCAATTATGACAGCAGAGAGAATGGAAAAGTAATATCGTACTGAATTAAAAAGCAGTAGACGACTAAATCATTACTATTATACTATTGAAAATTCATACTCGAAATCTAAAATATTCCATCTTTATGTCTGATTTCAAACCATTGATATTTAAATTTGCAAATGTCTGTATTTGGCAGTTAATAAAAAATTTTTTAATCTATAATTTGTAAAATCGTTAAGCTGCAATTGTCCTAAGATGGAATAAAGGATTAGATAACATTCGAAATACAATGATAATTTTCACATTTTTAGGTGGGCCGGTCTTTTCCGTCAGTCCGTCTGTCGTAACTTCCATCTCCTAAACTGCTGTGCGGCATTTATATTAACTAAGTAGTAGTGATCCTTATTAAAATTTATCGCCCAATTGTGATTTTGTACTGCATCCGTCAAACAATCCGGCAAACAACAATTAAAAATTCATATTTTTCTCTCCCATGCTTTTATATGATCTGTGATGTATAGATTTAAAAATTTACTCGGATAGAGGACTTCATTTACCACAAAAAAGTTTGCGAGATCACATAATTACGAGTTATAATTTCGGAGATAATTCGGGAATTGACCAATCTTCCGATACCGTTTCATACGTATTTCCTAAAAAGAACGCCTTTGAAATCTCTTTGTATTCCAGTTATGAGGTGTACTTTTCCATCTTGTTTATTTAAATAGCCAGTGACTGATTTAATGGGGTGGCACTTGGCGCGCGCCTAGCAACCCATGAAGTAAGTGGCCTCGAAAAAATGTTCGTACAGTCAAATCTCGATTCTACGGACCCCGCTGTTACGGATTCAGATTTTACGAGAGGCTTGCTCGATTGGCCTTCTCTACAAGGATATTACTTTCGAATCGGTTAATTTGTGCTTTTGAGATAGTTTTAATGGACAATGTTCCTTAAATTCTTAAATAAATTTATCCCTCTACGCAACATTAATTGGAAAGAGAATGGTTACGAAAATGAGATATCGACCTCGCCTTACGGCTGGGGGACAATTGACAGTCAATATGGCGCTTTAGGATTAACATTCGTCGAACTGTCTCCGAAGATGGTTGCTTTGTAGCATTTGGTTTACCTGGCCCTTTTATCGTTCAAGTGATTATTTCGATCATTGAATTTCACCCACTTTTGTGTGATATGTTACCTGCATAAAAGATAAAGGTTTTCGTCTCCGTTACAATGGGACCAAAATTGCTGACCTGGAGAAGGCATCATCCGAAAGATCCACGGTCCAGTGTTTGCGGATGCGACGGGGGTTTGTTTCAATTGGGTCGTTGATCTTTCCAAACAAACCACTATTCAGAGTCCGAAAAGACGATTACTTTTTCGAATTTACTCCGTCGTCTTAATGTTTACTTACCGTTTTATCGATAAGACAATATTCACATTTTTTTGCCTCGATCTTACGGACTATCTATCTATCTGGATAGTCCTTCCCCCATATAGTCCGTAGAATCGAGGGCCTACTGCATATATAACCTCAGAAATATTAAATGTCAATTTAAAAATCAATGAAACATCTCTACGGTTTCATAGAAAACAAACCATTAATAGGGGTCATTAGGAGAGGTTTCACTATATATTTAGTGTAGATTGCAGTGTATATTTACTCGGCCTCTAATTGTTTAGCGCTAGGGGGCCCAGAAGGTCCTAAATCTACCACTGTAAATAGCCATCATAGAGCAGATGATATGAAGCTTTATTAACAGAGTTTATTGAAATAGTTTTATTGACTGATGGTGGACGGTAGGACAAGGTTAAGGTTACCAGATGTCCTCTTTTTGAAGACTTTTGTCGTCTTTACAAATAATGTCCTCTTTTGTCCTCTTTTCACGCGTTTTTTTTTAATTCTGACAACGATTAAGTATTTAAGTATTCAACAAACAATACAAAAACATACTAACGTCAGCCTGGTGTGTAATTCACAATAGTAAATTGATATTTCGGAATACTGTTGTTCTTATATATTTGGTGCTTCTACAGTTCCAGATAAGGACACTGCTCAAGTAAGAGAACTGCTCTACCTATTCCAATTTTCCCTATCCACTTTTACATTTACTCTTGATCGTGGGCGTGCTTACCACGGATGCAATGTATGCACTGCGCATTGGGGGCAGCTTCTAGGAAGGGTCAACGGGCAGCGACAACAATTACATAGGAGTGTAGCAAACCGAAACGTCCCAATTTACTGAAGCGTGAGCCGAACCAGAATTTTAACAAAAATGGTTTGGTTCGGCTCAAGAAATTGATTTTGAAATTCCACCATACCTTTATTAGAAAATTTTACCGGCATATATGTAAGGTTACAAGACGTCCTCTTTTCTAAAGGACACTCTTCTTTATGAAGATTTTGTCCTCTTTAAAAAAATGTCCCGTGCCATGAAGGATAATAATAAAAAATTTCGTCAGTAGTTGCTTTTTGAATCACAACAAAGGCTGCGATATTTATGGTCTGATCTGTCGATATAATTGTCGATTTAAATTTCCAACAAAGACAATGTAATTTAAAATAGTTTCATTACAGTCGCTAGAGCAGGCCTGTCTAACTCACAGCTCACGGGCGACATGTTGCTCACGAAGTAGTTTAGTATCGCTCGCGAAACGAATAAAGTTCCAAGCAATAACAGAGATTTAAAATCGTATTAAATGTTCGGTGACTTTCGTTTCAAATCCTTTTCAAGATGATACAGCCAGTCGATTTTTGAGTATTTTCAAGCGAGTTACTACTTTTTAAGAAATGTAAATAATACCATTGAGAACAGACTTTCCATTGGAATGCCCGCGTCTTGAAAATTTTTAGTTGAAGTTGCCCGCTGTCCTTTAAAGGTTGGATGGGCCTGCGCTAGAGGGTAGTACAATGCAGAGACCAGAAGGAAACTGATATTCAAATAGTATTTGGAAAGGGAGGGAATCACAATGCAGACTTTAAAATTTACTTCCAAGTAGTATTGCATTATTATTGACTAGGTATCTGGGGGCCACAAAAAAATGAAAGAATATTTTGACAATATGGAGAAATATCGAACGTTAAAATTTGTTATCATATATCTATCCAGTGCTCGAAATGGCCCGGTACGCACCGGAACGCCGTTTCGGCTGTAAAATAATGAAGCTAGAAGCATTCTGGTAGGTAGTTAAAATATTATAAAAAATAAATCAAAAAGAGCATCATTTCTGGACAATATCAGATTCACTAATTAAAATCATTGTTGATTTACTAAATAATGTTCGTTGGTACCGGGATTAGTGGATGTGACGGCAATCTCATCTCTCTCATTCGTATGCCTCGCGTACGAGCGATGATATTCGTGATGACTCGTACATATTTGCCGGCATAGTGGAACAAGTAAAAACTTGTTATGGTGCTAAACAGTGCTCGAATCGGGCGGGAACGCCGATCCACTTGATACACAATGAAGCCGATAGCGTTCCCGTTGTTAAAAAAATTGGTACTTTGGCGTGACCAAAAAATTAGATAAAAATGTTCCTGTTACTAGCATTCCTGTTGTTAAACATTTAGAATTCGAGCACTGCACATATCCAATAAATAACTTGAAGTAGGTACCTATATCAATTTCATGTATAATTTCTTACCTTTCTAGATCACAATATATCTGCTATATTTTTTATTGTGATAGATTAAGATGTATATCAATATATATATATATATATATATATATATATATATATATATATATATATATATATATATATATATATATGTGCGTGTATGATATTTTTTACTCAATTAAATTCCTTATATTTCTCATAATTTGTAATAAATAATTTTTTGAAACGTTATAATCCTCTAGTTCAGGGGTCGGCAACCTTTTCTGCATGGCGGGCCACATTTGCAGTTGTGAATGTTTCAGAGGGCCGCATTGGGAGTCAAGAAAGCCTCGGTGGGCTGGATGAGCTAATTAATCAGAAGTTTTCTAGAGATTCTGTGATTTCATATGAACGAAATCAAGTCTACGTAATTTACTAGCGTTAAAACTTCACCAGAAAAGGCTTTGAGACCATAATTTTACTCAAAAAATATAAAATTGCCCATGAGAAATTTTCCTGATCACTTTTTCATTACAGCTTTGCGGGCCGCATAAAGCGTTATCGAGGGCCGCACGTGGCCCGCGGGCCGTAGGTTGCCGACCCCTGCTCTAGTTGGTATTGCCGACTATCGATATATCGTTTGAAGTATATTGAATGATTGTACACTGCTTCACATACGTCACCACGTCACTTGCAATCACTCCAGTCACTTTACTGGAAGATTGGAAGCGGACATACCACAATGTTAGTTGCACGAGTTCTGGTGTGGAGTGACAGTGAAAGTTGGGATGAAGGTTGAAGTCGTCAGTAAAAGGTAATGAAATCTTCTTGTTTGGAATTAGCGTCTTTCATGTTATCGATTTGTTTAGAATAGGCAATCTTATTGTGAACGATGAGGAATTGACTTTTCGGTTTTCCATTTAAAGTGCGAATAGTTAATTTTATTCCTAGTTAGCATGCTTTATCGGATGTATGCCATCGCATTACTGTTGCAATAAGTACGTCTTTGACGTTCGCACAATATTGTCTCGCAGGTTCTAAATACTTTTCCGTCGTACTGTTCCTAACTTTTTGGAAATCGAAATACATAAAAATGTTGAACCTGACACCTTAGCTTAGCATTAATTTGGAGTCACGATTACTTAGAATGTATTCAAATCTATTTCCGTGTTAAAATTGTTTCTATAGACCACGTGTACTTGGGTGGACTATAATTGTAAGATAAGTTGAGGCTTATGGTTTTTGAGTAGTCGAATGGATCTAAGCACGAGTTGGGACAGAGATGGGGAAACTACTGCCCGCGGGCCACATCAGAACCGCGAGAGCATTTTATACGGCCCGCGATGACATGAAAGCCAATCATAAATGGAATTGACAATTTCGTTTTTGTTGGTGGAAAAACTTGATAAAATATTATTAATTATCGATTATCACTGGTAGAAACCTCATTCCCTCAAGTAACTTCCGATATGGATCCTAATGCGGCCCGCCGAAGCATTTTCATCTGTTGATGCGGTCCACGTAAGCAACGCTAATGCGGCCCGTCTCATCAAAAGCTTTCCCACCCCTGAGATGTGAGGTGAAAGTTGGAATTCGATCACATTGCTGAAGTATGGTCAAATTTCTACCATTGCCTCTTTTTAGAGCAAACAGCTGTTTAGGAAGAATTACACATTGATCGCGCCTTGGTTATTCTATGATTTCATTAAAGCTTAGAGAATGGTTGCCAAATCTCGATCCTAAATAAGATTTTCTTTTTTTGTTATTTGTGCAGATTGTTTCCGTGAGATAGAGGAGAAATTTTCTAAGCATTATAGCATTTCATAAATTGTAGCATATAATTTGTCTATTGACAAATTCCTTAAAATGGAGGATGTATATAGTTGATTTTTACTTGATATTAAGTTCAGTGGCCAATAAATACTAGTCAGATGGTTTTGAAATAAGTATTATGCTTTGATAACAGCTGTGGGAAATATGTTCTCCATTTCATGGCAATTTTTTAAAATTGAATAAGTTCAATTGTAATAAAATTTCAGTTTAAGATATTAGTGGAAAGATTTAGCATGAGGGAAGTGGAGGCATTATATAATGTACTTGAGGATTTGCAAGATTT
This sequence comes from Tanypteryx hageni, assembly GCA_028673005.1. Taxonomy (NCBI): domain Eukaryota; kingdom Metazoa; phylum Arthropoda; class Insecta; order Odonata; family Petaluridae; genus Tanypteryx; species Tanypteryx hageni. The sequence continues at coordinate 65,567,573 of CM054114.1, read as the reverse complement.
CTCATTTGATTCTTTTGTTGTTTCAGAGATGTTTCTGAGGCATACTTACCTGGAGATGATCAATTTGCAGTCCACCATGAAGATGATATCCTGACTGATCAACCATGCTCTTTTATAATACCAAGCAATATAGACGGTGAGCATTTTGATGTGTTACAAAATATTTTGATTGAACTTCCCTTTACATATGGCATTTATCAGATTGGCTGTAGTAAAAATAATTTGTTTTTATTTCAGAAGTTTCCTGTGAGCATTGATACTGCATTTCATTTAATACCTAGGATCAATTTATTCACGTAACTATCCATGTATTAGTTGTTCTCATAGATTTTTCATAATGAACCAAGTATGACCAATTGTTATTTCATTTGAGTCAAGTTTTTTTACTGCATTATTAAATACTTATAATACATAGCAGAAAACATAAATTTCCAAGATTTTGGGGACTTCTGTTGAATCGACATCAATTTTTAAGTTTTTTTTGTTTGAGGCAACAACTATCATGGTTTTTACTTAAAAAATAGGAATAGTGCTTTCCATGGGCTCAACAATCTCTCTATATGGACATTAAGCCATTGGTCTCCTTGGTGCTCTTGGTCAAGAGCAGGCTAAAAGCCAGCACCAGGTTTCTTTTCTCCCTTGCAATCCAGCTATTCATTGCACAGCCTCTTAGATACCCAATGCACGTAAAGAGGTGAATAAGCAGGGTGTAAAACATAATATGTAAGCAATCTCTCTATGCAAATCAAAAGAGAAAGTCACCTTGAAAAGATTTTCTTTAAAATCTGTATCAACCAAATTGTGAATTTCTATTAATGCCATCCTTCTTTTTGCAGTTTGAGAAATGTCCAAAAAATTTAAGAACTAATTTTTTTATATACAGGTATCCCTTGATTTATACATGTTTGGTTTACGTGTTTTTGCATGTATGCAATTTTATTTTTACCATCATTTTGACACTTCATGTATTTTCATGAATGTGATTCATTATGTGCAAAGTATCATCATAGGTAGTCTGTCCGTAGACAGGTCCATGATTATTCTTGGTTAAACCTGGTTCTCCATATATTCCTAGTTTCCGCTGTCCTCTTCATATCTTGAAAACTCTTTCCCTTTCAAATCGTCTATCAGCTGAAACCTTTTCTTACCTCTTTACCTTTTCCCATCTAGTTTTCCTTCTAACACATCTTTAATCATACTCTCTCTCCTCAGGTACTGTCCAACCCAGTTAGCCTTCCTCTTTCTGATAGTCTGTATAATCATTCGCTTCTCTCCTATTCTTCGTAGAACTTCATCGTTTTTCATCCTATGTCCATTTTATCTTCAACATTCTCCTCCAAGTCCACATTTCAAAGCTTTCCAAGTATTTGATGTCATTTTTCCTTAATGTCCCTGTTTCTGCCCCATACAATGCTATACTCCATATATAGCATTTTATCAACTTGTTGCGGATATCTTCCCCGTAAGTAGGTGTTTCTTTCTTCTTAAAGCCACTTTTGCTTTTCCTATTCTAGTCCTGATCTCATCCGTACAGTTTGCTTCTCTAGTTATGATGCTTCCAAGGTATTTATAGTCTGAAACTTGTTCTAAAGGCTTTCCTTCAATACTTTTGTTCCGATTCTATTCTTTGCCTGATATTCGAATGACCTTGGATTCTTCTGTATTTCCATACCATATTTTCTACATGTTATGACTAGTCTATTTATCATTTTCTGGAGTTCCTCTTCCTTTCTTGCTACAAGTACTTGATCATCCGCATATTTTACTGTTCTTATAATCGTTCCTCCAATTTTAAAATCTCCTGTGCCTTTTAATGCTTCTTGCATTACACTTTCTCCATATATATTGAATAGGTTCAGCGATAGGCATCAGCCCTGTCTTACTCCTCTACCGATATTTACTCCGCAGGTGTCTGCATTCTCCAACCTGACCTTGACAACTTGATTCACATAGATTCCTGATCAGTCTCCTGTCTTTCAAGTTTACATCTATACAACTATATCCTTTAATATCTTCATCAACATTACCCAATTTACTCTATCAAAGGCCTTCTGCCAGTCTACAAAACATATGCAGATATCTTGACTGTACTCTATTGCCCTTTCTTATATGATTCTAACTACCTTATAGCATCTCTAGTTGCTCATCCTTTTCTGAAACTGAATTGATCTTCCCCTAGCATTTCTTATACCTTTTTCTCCAGCCTTTCATTCAGAATCCTCGGGATGATATTCAAAGTGTATGACAGAAGGCTAATCAGTCTGTAATCTTTACATTGCATTGCCTTTGGCTTCTTCCTTAGAGGGATCATTGTTACTTCTAGAAAATCTTGAGGCCACTCTCCTGTGTCATAAATCTTATTAATTTCGTGATCCCTTTGTCCTTCTGATCCCATGACTTTAAGTACCGCAGCCGGTATTCCATCGCTGCCTGTAGCTTTCCCTTTAGTTCCACTATTGCTTTTTCTACTTCGCTCTCCATAATATTTGCTCCTAAGTTATCTTCTTCAATGTTTTCCTCATCTTCCAGTTCTATTTTTCCCTATCCTGTCTGCTTGCTGTATAGTTCCTTAATCCTTTGAGTGCCAGACAATTTTCTTGTAGCTTTTCCGAAATTGCCAGGTGATAGGGGTGTATTCTCACCTTAAATTCTCATACTCTATTCTATGACGATACCTAATATTTTTAATGGCATTTTTGTGAAAAAAACCTCGTCTTCCTTCCAGGTATATATATATATATATATATATATATATATATATATATATATATATATATATATATATATATATACCATATTTACCTGGAAGGAAGACGAGGTTTTTATATATATATATACACATATGTTTTGGACCGCGTCTAATCTGAAGAAAATCCAAAGCTGTTGCCGGGTTTGAACCACCTCACCAGCGCATAAAACAAGTGATTTAGTCACCTCGGGCACCACATCCTTGAGTTGGCACTGCGATGAATATGTATTTGAATTCACGTGGGAAGATAGACAAGTGTTCATCATAGCAACGAGATTAAACAAACTATTGTCATTGTTCATGCTGTAATCCTTGAATAAAAGTCTCTTTATTTTAATGTGGATTTGTATTGATATGAGCATTCCTATGTTTTTTGAAGGGATATTTCTGCTAATAATTGTTTTTGTTTATCGTATTTGTTATTGATGGGAAGTTTTTCTTTATCTTAAAAACTTTGTCTTTATTCACTATTTAAGATAGGTAATACTGTTGTAAAGGATGTTAATTTGAACAAATTTAAATGAAACATTTTAGTGTTGTGTTGTAGCTTAGCAATTCTTCAGCTAACTATATTTATAGTGTTTTATATGGGTGGTTGATGTGATGTTAGGAAAAGAACAATTATTATTTTTATCATTCAAGTTAGGTGACTAAAATATGAAATATTCAATAGTTTCACTCCTACTAGTAACTAAAGCGGATTTACTCGGAACTAGCAGTATATTTTCATTGATTTTAAGCAATATGAATGGATAAGTTAGTATTACCATTAATGAAACAAAAGATACTATCAAACTTCTTACTACTTATTTACCAAACATTCTTACATTTGCCAGTGAGTTCTCTACTTCTGTCTGCCATTCTCTCAACTGTAAAAAGATTAAATAGAGACCCCCACATCACTCAACAGCTGGTAGACACTTTTGCAAATTTGTATGCCCATTCAAGCAGGAAGGTTATAATAATTATATTATAGAGTTTATTCATATTCAAGTAAATATAAAAGTCGGTTATAAAAATTCATTTTTATACCTTGTTGAATTTAACAAAAAATTTTCCTTTAAGGCATTGGCACTAGATGCTGAGCTAAAATGGACCTGGTAGAGCAGAGCAAGTGGATGTGCATGGTGTTGGGCAAAGTGGAGCCATGATGTGAAGAGTTCTGCTGAGCTGTTCCCAGTATATAGGCATCTGGGTGTGAGAGTTGAGAGGAGTTGTGGCTGGAGGATATGGGATGAGAGAGGGTTTTACCAAGTGGTTGCAAATTCTGGTTTGTTCACAAGAGCAGATAATGGTGGTGAGTGGGATGGGAATGAGTATTTATTAAGAATTGTTACATCTGGATTAAATGGCATTCTGTAATTTAAGATTGCTCTTAGTCATTTAATTCATGATATTTGATAAAGAAATGGAAACAATGCAACCTCCTCCTCTCTATATATGAAACAATTTTTATAATTTTTCACCTGATGCTATGATCGTAGTGAAACTGGTTGTGTTAAATAAATTTGTGGAAGTGACAAAGTTTTTTTTCTTTTAATCTCGATGAGTAAATTCCACATAGTTGAGCCTGACCTCATTCATGATACTTAAAAACGTTGTATCTGGGCATTGCCTACTTCATCATTTTGGATGTACGACTATTTTATTACTCGGAACATAAGGCATGTAGTTTGAGCTTGAGCAACTTTCTGATTAATCCAATTCTATTAATTTTATAAAGTATATTTCATTTTGTATATAAAAGTTAACTAGCATCCTTCTATAAATGAAATTTTTTGTCAAACAAAATTGTCCACCAGTAATATGAATCAAATATTGTAATAAGTTCCTTAGGATTACAAAAAACCATATAAAAACATCTAGTTGGTTCTCCAAATGTATAATTGGAATTTAAAACCCTGATAACTGAGTGCATGCTAAATTTTCACATTAGTTTCACTTTTAAGGTTGCATTATATTACCGTTTGCAAAAATGCATTTCTAGTGTGAAAAGTTCAGTAAATTGGATGATGGAAAGAATTTCAATTTAATCTTACTAGGTGCAATCATCAAAAGAAAATTGGATAATATTTTTATAAGAATTTTCAGTATTCCAATTTAAACTTCTGAGAAAGTTTGCCTTTGTTTATCAATTCCTAACTTGATTAATTAATGTGCTCAAGAAGCAAGGAATGAAAATGCAATATTCTTAAGTTTTACTTCATTTATTAGTAATGTTTACTTGGGCACATATCAAGTTACCAAAATTAGATTAGTTTATGCTTTACAATCAAATTCATATAAAGTTGGAGTTGTCTCGAAAATTACAATTTGTGTATTAAGAGTCAAGTCAATTTCAAAAATATTTTATGCATTCTTCTATAATTCCATCCAATTTGCTAGATATTTTTCTTTATAAATTTCCATTTCCTAGTCAAGTGCGAGTTCAGAGCAATTGTAAAGTTTTGAATCCAAATGTAACTATGCTTCCCATTCTAATTACTGCCATTTTTGTTTTATGAACAAATCGGAATTAGCATCACCTGGGTATATAATCCTGATTCATCCCATGTTTTTTGTAACTCTGGACAAACTACTTGTCTTTACTCTCACACCCACACTTGGAGGGAATGAAGGGGTGAGGGACTTTTTTCCCCTCATCCCTTTTTGTAAGAAGGGAAATGGACAGAAAAAATTGTTCTCATATTCATTATGTAAAACCCGGTCATTTTTAATATTCATCGTCTTTCAAAGTAGTCTGTACACACAGAAAAAATTCTAAGTGCAGAAAATTCATGTACAGAGGTTTTCCATGCAATAAAAGAACTTTTTAAGCAAAAACAGTTTATTTTCCAATCATTAAGTTCATACACTTGATCCTGCCCCTAAATTAGGTACCGTAACACTTAGGGTGATTTTTTTACTATTTTTTGCTGAAAAATCTTCGTTTTTGGGCTGGTCGAGGCAGGTTTTCCAGCCAGGGACCTTGTCATCATCATCATTATTGTTGATGCTGTTGCTGTATATTCTTTTCAAGTCGTCAACCGAAGGACAGAATGACTTCATTTCAATGCCACACACAGCTCTTCAGCAAGCTCTTGATTCTTTTCCGTTTCAAAAGAAACAACACTTAAGCCTGTCATTTATCCCCTCTAATGAAAATGCCTCCTGTTGATAAGATATTAAGTGAAAGAATTGCTATCAATTGACTTTACAGAGGAGCAATACCTGTACTAAATGAAAGGAAAATAATGCCAGCAGTGTTGAATGACAAAGTAATGCTTAAAATTACCGTTTCCTAAATGCCAGACTAACATTAAAAAACTACAAATGAGAAATAAAATATTAATGCAATTCTTAAATTTTCTGGTTTATCAATTTCCACTTAGTTTATTAAGTTCTTTCATTTTGCCAAAAGAATTAGCTTCATTTATGTGCAAAACATTACACTGCATACACCTGAATAAGATGTTTTTCCATTTTAGAAATTGTCTCAATTGCATAATATGAACTCAAAGATGGCAGTTCAAATCAAATCATTTTCATTATTAAAATTTATCGATAATTATGAATATTTTTAATGTTAAAAAATGTGTTAAATCTATGTACCGATAAACAAGCAATACAAAATATTTTTAAAATTTGATATTTGGAGAATTTACAAATCATGATTTATAAAAAGATTAAATAGATGAGAAAATTTAGTATTTCATAAAATATTTGGATGTGATTAAGTAATTCATGATAAATTTAAAGAATGCCTTCTTAGTAAAGCTGAGAGAAAGTCAAAATTTCAACAAGGTCACTAAAATTATGTTCAGCAAAAATAAAGGGTCCAGTAATATTTGACTAAATAAAAAAACACACAAATTATGATCACCTGCCAAACCTATGAAGTGAATAATTTAGTGGAAAGTATATCACACAATAGCCACAAAAGGGTAAATTCATCACAACTCGACCAGCAGGAGGCATTAATATCATGGGGGACAACCTTAAAATTTAAAAAACATCTCTCAAACTGTAATCAGAAAAACTACCCTCAAGTTATTGATGATTCAAGTAGAACAATGAGCTTCCCACAAAATATATATATACGAAGAATTTCACAATACCACTTTAATAGACCAAGCCATACCAATCTATCAACATACCTATAGCAGGAAATTACAGGTGTCATTATTTCTTAATATCAACTTATGCTCTCCCTCTCCTTGAGAATACCTCCACTGCATTAGCATTCAATCCTTGGAGTACCAGACAGCTATATATAGTGATTCCTGTACCACTATAAAATATCTCATCCAAGATTTAACAGACAGATATTTTAGGTGTTTTATATAGAAGAATGTTCACAATAGCTAAATCTTAAAGCATATTCTGGTTTAGCCAATATTTATTGATAAAAATTATTTTTTAATTTCATGCTCCTATCTGTATCCTTGCAATATTTTTTCAGCCTTGACAGAAGAGTTTGTCATGGAGATGATCATGAACTATTAGCATAGAAAAACCACTTCATCATTTATAAAATTGAGAAAATACAGTAACATTATGCTGATGTGACAATACTATTTGTTTTTGTGTGATGATCAGAACTTCAAAAACATTTAATCAAGCGTATAATTGTATAATAATACAGTAAAACATGCAAAAGAGAACACCAGTATTTGGTGAAAACCTGGAGAATTTGGGGGGAAAACATTTTATATATGAAAGTCTGTAAGATGGAATCTGTAAGATGGAATCTGCAAGACGCAGACAGAATGGAATTTTTCTGAAAATTTTCACATTACAAAGTACATTTTGGACCAGTGAGAAACAGAAAGAAAAATCGTCTTGTAATACTATGTTTTGCTAGCCTTATATATTTTCAATGTGTTATTTAGCTTTGGACATTGCATGGGGTACCATGTCTAGCTGCCTTTGAAACGTCCTTTGTCCCTTCGCAGAAGTTTGGGTAAACCATGTTAAACAGGTTTCCACAAGGGGATGCCTAATCGGGCATTAGATTATTCTCTAGTACAATGATTAGAGCATATAATTTGTGTAATTGAATAGAAAAATATTATTTATTTCAGACTGATGGATAAAAAGACAAAAAAAAATCAAATTTGAAAGAAAAGTATGTCATAACAATGATTAGTGGACAGAAAAGTAGAGTTAAGGAAGTAACTGCTCATTTTGTGAAAAAATACAAATATTTAATAACATGAGACAAAATGATAAGATTATTGAAAAATATTTATCGTGGAACAAAAACAACATGAAGAAGAACATGATACAAAATACCAAAAACAAAATAATGTTGTATTTGAATGATTTTCAGTGGCCAAAGCCAAAACATTTCCTGGTTCTGATCTAATTCTGCTAAAAAAGGCAAAAGAAACTAGGCATATTAAAAAGATATGGTTTTTCTGCATCAAATTGATAGCTACAAAGCTTCAGAAAAAGACGCAATATACACTTCATATAGATTTCTCATGGGGAAGCATATGATGTAGATAGGGATGTTGTTGAATGTTGGTTTGATAGATTAAATAAATAATCCATGGTTAAGAAACTAAATACATTACAAATGCTGATAAGAGTGCTTTATTTTTTATAGATTTCCCCAATAAAACTCTGCATATGAAAGAAGAAAGGTGTTCTGGTCGGAAATCAAAGGAACAATTGATTGCATTTGCTGATGGAAAACTAGAAAAACCAGTAGTTATAGGGAAAAGTTAAAATCCAATATGATTTTAAAATTTGAAAAAGAATCAACTCCCCATAGTACGGAGGGCCAATAAAAATGCTTCAATGACCAGTACTTTATTTGAAGAATTTTTGAAAGATATAAATCACAAAATGAAAAAAGAATATCTTATTGTTTTAGAATCTATGACTTTGCTTTCGATAAGGTTATTGAATGTAACGAAGCAGACAGTGATAGTGATCTAATTGAAATTCAAAATTGGATTTGTTGGAAAGTTCATTTATATATAGTGTAATCTAAATGGCCCATTGTTTGTATTTATATGGTATATTGATGTATATCGATACTATCAAAACTGTATTGTATTCATCTGATAGTATCCCTTTTTCTTACTTCCGGTTTATACCTTGTAGCGTGAATATGTGTGATTAAAAGCATGTTTGTATATCCAGGCGAATCTGACATTTCTTTTAATCCACCCTAATAGTCTTAACAGGATTGAAGCAATGTTATGAATCTAAAAGTATTAATGCAAATGCAAAAAAGTTTCCTAAATGTTGATGCATGTTTTCACGAGTTAAATGTAGTACACAAAGCAACGATACAGTTCTCAATTCAGGTAATGAACAATATTGTGATGATATGTAAATGTAATAACATCAGAAGTTTTACATCTTAAATATTATCACATGTTTTTGCAATTTAATATATATTTATAGGTATTCAAAATTTCAGAATTTTTAATTTTAACCGTCTTTTACTGTTTCCAAAAAATTTTTATTAATTTTTAGCCGAATGTTATAAACTGCTAATAATTTTTTTATTATCTATATATGAAAATTGAATTTTGTATACACATTAATTGTGTTAATGATTGTTGCAATAGAACATTTTTCTTTTCATGGAAACTTGCATAAAAGCATATATTTTCTAGCTAAAATCAATTTAAAAGGGTGGAGCAAAATATTTTAACCTGTCAAAGGAAGAAAAACTGCCAAGTTGGAAATATAAGCCAGTCTCTTAAGGTTTTGCCTCTCACAGGTTTTACTGTAGTTAATTATTTCATGTAAAATGATTATGAAAGTTTAAAATAATACAACTGTATGTAATAAGAATTAACACAAAGAATTAATGCTTTGCATGATATTATATATTTTGAAATTTGCATTGCTTTAAATTTTTCTTCTGTTATATATACTGTCTTCAACAAAAAAGGCATGTAACTTATTTATTCGACATATAAAATGTGAATTTTTAATTATATGCTTAATTAATCATCAATTAAGGGAATAAAAACAACACTGCATTTCTCAGAAGTGTCTTTGCTGGGGAAATTGGCTATTCCTTAATTTTTTAAACTTAAATATCTCATAAATTTTTTCAATGCAGAATTATCTCTAAATTGACAATTTTCTTGCAATAAATATATGCAATGTAGTGCTTTTCAAGACTAAAAATACTTAAAGGAACCTTATGCACACTTGATTAAACCTATTATTGGGGGCCTTCACACTCCACTTGGCACTTCATGAGCTAACACATCTGAAAAATATTTGCAATGCTCCTGTAAAACAGCCTAAACCAAATTCTCAAATTGAGCTCTTTCCTTTAAAATACCTCAAACTGAGCTCTTTCCATTAGAATACTTCTCCATTCCCTGAAGTTTAAAGCCAAAACATCCCTGCACTCACATTAAAAACTATGTCACAGAATCAGGACCTACTACCCCTTAAAACAGCTACTTTGTATATGAAACACAGATCTGACCTGGTGAAATCTTTTAGCTACAAGAGCGATATTGATGATCCATTGGTTCCAAGCCATAAAATAAGTTACATAACAGCAATACATCAACTCCTAGAGAAGGCATGCAATCTGAGCAAGTAATTTGGGCATGGTCTACCAAAGATATTAATATATGGAATATATTTAATAGAAAAGTTTAACTTATAGCACAGAAACAAAGAGTCTAAGAAAATTTCACCGAGGGAGGATGCAGGGAGAGAATGAAGTTCATATACTATTTTATGCACTATTGTGGAGAAAAAATGTCAATTTTGTTTGCCAGCAAAATTTGGCAAAAATAGTGTAAGATTAGCTGGCTCACAATTTTGCCAATCATTTGAGTAACATTTGTCTAATCCAAGCAGTTGTGAGAATCACTAATTACAGTTTACCAGAACAGATAAGAGAGTGCATATTTAATTTAAACCGCATTAGTATTGAATAGAGAACAAATATTTTTAACATCATGAAATTCAAGGCTATTTTAACAAAGTTAACTTGCAGCTTAAAATAAATCATATCTCAAAACACTACTAAATTAATTTAAAGTATGATTTAGTGTTATTTATCTTTAGGTCAATTTCTGATAATTTCTTACTACCAATGTTCTTCAAATATACATGTTTCCATCCACTATCACAGTTGGCAATTTAGGAGTACGCTGTGCATGCAAATATATGTCCTGGTTGTATAATTCAAAATGATTCATTTTTCCAATATTTACATTCAATATTTTAGCTGGTGCTACCCATGGTCCTAAGTTATCACTAGGCTGAGTATTGAACTAGACAATTTCCCTGGCATGATGATATTATTCAATACCACTGATTCACAATAACTGCAGCAACTTTCTCAAATTTATCACATTACAAAATCTAATTTTATAACAAGCTTTGTATAATGAAAAGAAAATACAAGATGAAATAAGAGTATAAATGCTGCACCGATCACTGTTCCACAAAACATTAATTTTATTCCATTACTTCCAATCTGTATTACACTAAATTAATATCCTATTTTATGCTGCAAACTTGCACATTCACAGTCAAAATTATATTGCCATTGACTGCTGGCACACAAATCTCTGTTCAAAAATGAGTAACGTTGTATTTTTATGTGCTGAAAGTATTACTAACTGCATTTATCAAAACTGCCTAATATCTAACTATATAGCACAAATTTATATGCTACTTATTGTATCAGGAGATCAAAATCATAAAATTTTGTATTATTTTCATTAGGTAAAATTCCTCCTAAACATCTTCAACTTCTGCCTGTACATGCAAGAAATTTATTTTGGACAAATATGCTAAAATGCTTTACATTTCAAAAACCATTGTTTTTACCTGAATAAATAGACCAATAGGGCATATTTTAATGACACTTGACACCTTGCAAGATGCAAACAAAAATGTCACATACAACAATCAACCTGATAAATACAACATGTTAAGTAGGAAGCTCATTGCTCTACTTTGTAACCCAAATTGATTGCACTCACCCCAATTCTTTCTTGGTATCACAAAAGAGAACAGGCCCAGGCAGAACCATGATGTCATCTGTGTTGTAGACTGTAAATTCAGAAAGTCTTGGTAACTCTCTTTTGGATCGATGCTTCTGAAACAACAGAATCAAATCAGAAATCTTGCACCTCAGGATGTCATGCTGACATTAGGGGAATTTGTGATATTATTACTTCTCTAATTTTAAATCATTTTACCATTTTTCAGAATTAAACTTCTATATAAATTCATTTGGCCCTTCAATTTGAAGTTTTTAAAAGAAGAAATTAAGAAAATTCATTTTTTAAACATGTAACAAAACATCATTTCTAAGTTGCTCAGGTAAACTATAGTTTTTGGTTCATATACAATGAATATTTATTGATTGCAAACCTTGATATCAATATAAATAAATAAATGATTGGTATTCATGAACTTGCCCATAGATAGTTATATGCTATAATTTAAGAACTGCTCTTAAGACTAAGAAAATATCACCTCAAGCTCAGTGAAACAATATATGTATGATTAAAAATTGAGGGAAAATATGGCTCATTAAAGATATGCAATGTTGCATCCATCCCAAATGACAGTCTCTCTTAATACTAAGCTAAGGGTATGACCCAATTAATATTCATCTCAGGCAGGGCCGGCCAAGTGGGGGGTGCAGCGGATGCAAGGCATCCGGGCCCCCAAATGTTGACTATAAATAATATATTTACATCTTTAAACAAATTTTTGCTTTTTTATTAAATTAATTATCATTATAGTTACTTTATAAATATAAGTACAAGTTCTCTCTAAGATGTAAGATTGATGTGTACAGAATGGCAGGTTTTTTTTTACATAGGGGCCCCAACAACTTGCTTGCATCCGGGCCCCCGAAAGTACCGGCCCTGATCTCAGGTTTAATATCTTTGCACAATCAAGTCTTTTATTTCTCTTCAGAGGACATGAAATTGTATGACCATAGAAAGGTATTAACGGTGCTGTTGACCTGATAACACAAATTAAATATGGCATGCTGCCAGCAATGTAGCATTTTGACTAATATTTATTTCTACTATAAGATAAAATGTAAACTCAATTCTCACTCATCTAACTAATAATGAGAACATTAATTTAGAATTAAAATTCAGAAATGTTTGAGAATTCAATAACTTTTCTCCAAGCACAATTTTGGAAGTAATAAGAAGCTAGTCAACAGAAAACCTTATTACCAAAGAAAGCAATCACATGAATTTGAATCACCAGAGAAATTTTATAATGAAGAAAAGATTCTGAATATAAGGGGATAAACTTACTCCTCCTTAATGATACAAAATATATAATTCTAAAAGCAATAGTATGCTATTAAATCACTTGCTCACTTTCTCTACCTAACCCTTTCTATGGTGATATTAATAGTGAGGGGGGCAATTACCTTACATGAATAGCAAAACTCCAAGCCTAAAACAAAGGGTAAAAATAGACCAGAAATCTAAAGTCGTAACAAGTTAATCGCAAAAGGCTGGTGTAATCTTTGGGATATATGTAAATCCAGCTGTAACTGCAAGTGCGATTTGTTTACTTAGTTTTGCTTTTAGTGATTCAATACGACTACAGATTAATCTAAATCCTCATGAGCGATACTAAATATTAACCATGAAGATTTTCTTAATATCTAATAAGTAAATGATCTGTTACTCCTTTAAGTAATGGAGCTCACAAACGAATTGAAAAATATTTGGATGTCTACTACAAAAACATAAACCACAAGAGAGAAGAGGAATGCAATTAATGAAGACATTAACCTAAAACAGTGCACAGTGACTATGCACCCAACAAAAACTTCTTTAGACTATAGTAAAATCTATACACATGTAAATTATAATTCCCCTATTCAGTAGTAAATTGAGATTGCTTCCATCGGATACCATATCTACTATGAAAAACTGTTTACCCAATTGACGTTACAAATAGAGAGCTTATTACAGTTTCCGTACCTTTGCTAAGAAAAATCCTCCAGCTGTGCGATATCACTCTCTATGGTACGACGAACATCCGAACATTGACCTCATCACAGACCGGCTGTACCACAGGCATGCTGGAAGTTTGCAGAAATGCAAAGGTTAAAATAGTAATATTGGGCATTATTATAACATTTTGCTAGCCAAAACCTTAAATAAAAATGTAACAAATAGCGAAAATTATTCGTACAAAGTCTCGTAAAAATGTACTCAAGTAAATACAAAATAAAAATATTTAAAATCCGCATTTGAAATACCTGCAGCAGTAAAATTCGCAACGGAGACCGTTCCTTTCGAAGCACGAACGGCCACGGTTGTCTCGACTAAAACCAACTAAAACTATGATTAGTAAATGTCACCGACCACAAGAGGTCGCTATAGTTTCCCTTAGAAGGCAGTGGGATGAGGGCAGAGAATCGATATTTCGGAAGGAAAATATCAAATTGTCCTTAGACTAACGCTCACTAACACTAACCTTGTCAACTGCAGTCAGTTTCATGGTTTTAGACGTTATTCGCGGCTCAACATTTATTTTATCCAAGCAATGATAAATGAATCGCCTCTAAAGGAATCTCTTGAGACATAAAGCGATTTTAATTAAATGATGAATCGGTAAATGTAAAAAGGAAAAATATCGGCAGTAGGCGTTTAAATATGTGTTGGTCATGCTTCCTTGTTCTAGGAAGTTGAAGTGATTTGAATCTGAAGGAAGCGGGTTACTGAAAACACCAATACGCCGAAGAGATTCACAGTAGGGGTGCACGAAGTAAAGATTAGGGTAGGGGTTGGTAGGATTTAGGGACGAAAAGCTCAGAGGTTGTTCGTGAAATCGAAGGGAAGGAAGACGCGCCAGCGATGCGGAGTAATGTAACGAGCAAGTTAGGAAACAAAGATGTTTTGTATTCGTCAAGTGGAACAACTTAGGTGTGATAAGCAGTCCGAAGGAGTGGGCTGTTGAGGAAATAAGCGGAAAGTAGAGAAAATGTTATGTATTGCTTTATTTGGCTATAATAAACGACATGCATGTACCAAGAAATTTACTTTGGAGGTCGGGGGATGGGGGGTCTAAAACCAATGTCCAACAATCCTTATATAATAATTCTAATGTTCCCGTCTGTCTGTCACGGTACTTTTGGACATTTCACAATGGAATTAAGGTCTGAAACTTTCACAATCGTTAAGCCCCCATGAGGTGATCCCTAGAAAAATCAAACATTCTGAAAAAAGTCCCGGATTCGACTCAGGGAGACGATTATATTTTCCCATGAATTTACACGTGATTTTCGATTTTTTAAGGTGCAAGATTTTTCTTTCATTCATCAAAATACGTAAATAGGGTCCAATGTTCTCCGTTTTTTCTTTATTTGGTGGCTAAAACTATAAAATATCTTACTCTTGCGATTTTTTGACGTTACACGGAAGAATTTGTCAGAAATACACATTTCTTTTAGACATTTTATGACTTTTTCGTACTCTTTCCGGGTGTTGCCAGGACGACCCGCATTGTTGCCTCCGATACAATCAGTGTCTATTAAGCCCAATTAAGCCTTCAAATAGACGAAAGAATTGCGTGATTCGCTTCGCGCTTTATATGAAGCATCGAAATTATTGTTGTAGCAATGTCAAAGGTAATAGATTGCAACGTAAATAATTGCCGGTAATTATTATACAGTACACTGCGTGTAGACTCGTGTAGACTGGTGGCGTTTTAAACAACTGACTAAAATTTAAAAAATCTGATGTGGACACCATATGACTTTCTCCATATATGTCATATTTCTAAATATTCCAAATAGGTTAGATAATAATAAATATTTTAAGAAACTGCGAGAAAATTTTAGACTTTACAAAGAACAGAAATTAACTCAAACCATAGCCGTCTAATATTGGATATAGCCACAAAGCTCCAACAATTAACAAAAGAAAGAGGAACGTTACTAAGACGTAACTAAGCGTCAATTGTTAAAAACTGCAAAAACGCTAGTATTCACGCGAAATGCGAATAAACACGATCGATAAGTAAAACACGACGATAAAACTTAGAAACTTCATTCCTTTCCTCAGAGAAGAACACAAATCCCGTTCCGTTATTACAATTCTAAGATATTTTTATGTGCAAGAGAAAATTACCCTGCACGATGGATTTCAGATTCACCATAATTTTATATTGTAAACAATGTTTGTACTAATATGCTTTGAAAATTGTAGCAAATTAGGTTAATTTATAGAATTAACAATAATCGTCGGTAGGTGGCGTGGTGGAGGCAGCAAAAAATATAAGATATCTCTTAAAATATGCATTATATAGAAAAATGTATCAAACAAAGGTTGTAGAAAATTAAATTTCCTACAACTTTTATACCAATACATTTTTACATTTATCAAATATTAAAGCAAATATTTCAAAATAATGGATAAGTTACAAGAATAAACACCAACTTTCGGTTGACCGATTTTTTCGCGTTGATCTGATCAATAATTTTTGAGTTAAGAGCACCCACAAAAAGTTATCACATACACTAACACACACACACACATACATCATCGAGAAAATGGTCCAAACGAGTTCAGGGGACCTCAAAACGTCTATTTCCGTTGAAATCTCGAAGTCGATTTTTTCATTAATACAATATTTGCCCCTATACTACGTATATGGAGAAAGTAAAAATTAATATAAAATAGTTTTGGGATATTTTTCCGGATATTTTCTCGAATTAATGTTTTGTAATATTTTAAAACTTTTTAGTCATTTTTTTGGTATAAATTTTTTGGGTATTTTTTTTTTAAATTTCCGGGAAATTTTTTCGTGAAATGTTTGGAAAATCTTGTTTTTACGAATTCTATTCTTTTCAATGGGAAAGAAATATATATCGTCAGTGGGCCATGACACGAGCCAAAAGACGAAATAGAAATTCAGTGAGGCATGGTATCGATCCGTATTCTCCGAAGGAATGCCTCAATTAACTCACCAGACTAGATAACGAGTGTAGTCCAAAACGAGGCCTAAAGAGGAGCGAAACCGCAGGTCGGTCTATTGACGTCATCAGGAAAGGGCAAAAATATCATTCAAACAGCTTAACACCACGAATACCTGTGCGGTTAAATTTGACCGATAGCAATTCGGCCAGCTCGGAATTAAGTTCCACATTGAAGGTCTCTGAGAACTAAGGCATGCTCCTGGGATTAGCCTTTCTAGCTAATGACGTCAATCGCTAAAAAGGTAGTTATGTAGCACATCTAATAAGGATATAATGGGCGCGTCAGCTTACCGGAAACACGGTTCTCGTTCAATTATTGGGACTTTTTGAAGCTTTACTTATTCGAATATTATAGAATTATCTATCAGTGGCGTATTTACGCCTCCTGGGGCCCCTGGCGCTAGACATTTGGGGGCCCCTGACGCTAAGCAGTCAGGGGCCCTGCAATCTAAATATATAGTGAAACCGCTCCTAACGGCTATCCTCCTTTGTGACACCTCTTAACGACCGTTTTTCTATGGAATCATAGAGAGGTTCCACTGGTTTTTAAATTGAGACATTTAATATTTCTGAAATTATATACACGAACATTTTTTCGGGGCCCCTGTCGCGCGCCAAGTGTGACTCCCCTTAAATCCGCCACTGTTTATGAGGGAGAAGTTCAATATTTAGGGAATTCTTGCATTTTTCTCCCATATTCGTGAATCCTCATAGAAACCCTATATTTCACGGAACCCTAGGGCTCCGCGAAACCCAAGTTGAGAAGCATTGCCATACATCACGGGGGCCCTGGCGCGCTCCATTTGCGATCCCCGCTAAATCCGCCACTGGACCTGTACGTGTTATTGCCTGTACACACGTGCTGCGTGCCACTCACCACTCGAGGGCGAGCAATATACGGTATGTCAGGGCCGTGCAAAGGTACTTGGGGGCCTGGATGCAAAAGGGGTTAATGGGCCTCGTTTATTTATGTTGAGACAAAAAATATTAAGTGGAGCATTTATTTATGAAGTATTAATTATTACAATTATTTTAATGTTATTAAAATATAATTATTACAATACTGTTATGTTTTGATAAAGAGTCAAAACAAAACAATCACCAATAATAGACATTATTAAATGAAACACAGAGGGAATTTACACAAATATGTTTTATGTATTTTAATATTACTATATTTTGATAAATAGTCAAAATAAACTATTTTTTAAAAACATTTCAAATTCTATGCTCCCTCGATTGGGGCCCGCTAGATCGGGGGCCCTGGTGCGGCGCATCTAATGCACCCCCCATTTGCACGGCCCTGCGGTATGTGTCCACAGCTCTTAAGCGGCGATTACACACAGGAGTTGACTTGTACGTGGTCGGCTTTTTATCGAATCGAACCCAGATCGACTCTACTTGGAAGACGAATTGTGGTTACACGTAAAGTCATGAAGGAAAATTCAAAGGCTGCGTTACGAAGATAAATGAAAGATGATAAGCGTATTTCTTTTGTCGGTTTGGGGGCTCCTGGGCATGTGGGGCCCGAGGCATACGCCTCATACGCCTGTGCGATAATTCGCCACTGTTATCTATTCTTCATACAACTGGTAGTACCAGTACAACCTCTAGTGAAGTTGTCATAAAAAATACAATTATCGAATTATTTCGTTTAAAGCTATTCTTCGAGAAGCATTACCACGTAAATCAATACACGAAAATTATTCTCCGAAAAATTTTATCAAACGAATAAAGAGAACTTTATAGAAACGTGCAATAATTGACCAATATTTTGATAGTGAAGCTTTTCCCTCGAGTAAGCAAGTTAACGAAGGGGCAAATTCCAACTATAATAATCTTTTGTCACAACACAATAACCTTTTTGAGCATAAAACTATTCAACGAACATATGCCAATTAGCTGGTGTCGTTAAGAAGAACGCGGTTCCAATAATCATACAGTTTACTCATTCATTTATGGTGGTTTTTGTTCTCCCAAAATCGCCTTACTGCATTCGTATAACTCGTTGGATATCGCAAACTGGATTTTGTATGTAAAAAGTTCATTTTGACTCTTCCCTACTAGTTTTGCCTTACAAAATACTTCCCTCATAGATAAAGGGCTTGAAATATATCAAAGATGACATACCTACTGGAAATATGCGTTGAAACGTTGAAGGCAGGAATCAGCGGCGTAGCGTAATAATAGCGAACCGGCGATATGAACTGAGGCACGGGAAGGGGATCCTGACAACAGAGAAGCATTTCAAGAAAAAATTGGTTGTATTTTGTAAAGTTGATTTTTTTAAGCTTGTTATTTTCTGTAAATTATTTTTAACTCTTCCAACTCGTACGTGGAGGGATCCCCGACAAATAGCTTTTCCGTTCCATTGTTTGTTGGGCGATAATGTAATTATTTTCAATTCCCGCAATTTTTCTGGCGAGACCCGTCAAAATAATCAATCAATACGATACGTTTCTACAATTATATGTGTATCTCTTTTTTTTAACTTATCGGCTACCACCGTATCATATTGAAAGCTGCACAGTCTTGTTCTTATTTGATGGGTAGGAAGTTGGCGGTTTCTCATAGAAAAATTGTAATTTTTTTTAAATAAAAAATAATTATGTGACCCAGCGAATAGGATTTTGCTCTCTGGCCCCGAAAAACCTTGCTACGCCACTGACATGAATGGTAGGAAATGATGCTTAAAGATGGTACCAAGTGTGATATCTAACTCGGCCAGTGGAGCAGTCAGAAATTTAGTCTGGGGGAGGGGAGTAAATACTTAAACATATTATTATCTGAGCACTTGTTCAGAATGAGAGCATTAAATCCTATAATATAATTTGCTTAGTTTATCCCTTTGTTGCTTTTTGAAACGCTATAACTCAGCCAATTCGTAATGAACCTTCACCAAATTTTGAATATAAGCTAATGGTATGGTTAAAATTTGATTGCTTAAAAAATTTGGCGAGAGGGAGGGAGGAGGAGGAGGGAGAAGGTGAGAAAGGGAGGCCAATTTTATATCTTACGCCATCAATATTTTGTTTCGTTGACTTGATTTCAAATTTTCCCGCCTTTTTAAAAAAAATGTAGAATTAAAGAAATGTGGAACCGTCATTTTTGACGGACATTATACTACTGCCAAATATTATACAAGAGATTGTGCAGGAAGGTGAGGGCAGCAGATCGGTTGAGGAAACAGGAAGGAGGAAAAGTGAATAAATGAGGAAAATTCATGGAAAATATGAGAGAGAAGATATTATGGAACGGGATATTGAAATCAGAAGGCAGCAGAAAGAATTAAATTCACTAAAGTAAAGGTAGAGAAAAAATTAAGAGAGACAATGGCATCAAAACAACCAATGCTGGAAAAAATAAACTACTAAGTTGTTCCAATTTTTTAAATCGGTCTTTCACAATCTTTTTATCAGTCTCGACTCAAATATGTACCGAGTATTTTTCGTTTTATTGATAAACTCTTTTTTGTTATGTATTCATGTCTAACATTTTATTGTTTACTTGTAAATAATTGTTGAATACCAAGAGAATTTTATCCCAAAAATTCTGATGTGTCCAACACATGACTCTCTCTATACAGAGTAATGAATATGATTGCATTATTAAAACGGAGTCCTCATGAATATCTATCGGCCATTACCCTCGCGAATATTTTTCAAACACTGAATAATTTTCTCAATGGAAAATACTTGGAATCACTTTTCAAATTGAAAAAAAACTATAAAATTGTTATTTGTTGATATGGATAACAAAATATTGATTACTGTTTTCAGCTTTGGTTTCGCTATCATCAATTCAAAAATGTTATCATCGCAACGGAAACAAAGCTGTCAGCTAGCGACATTCAATGAAGTGAAAAAATCAGATGAATTATCAAAATATCTCTGAAACAGTCCATTCCACGAAAAAATGTTTCAAACGTAACTTGTAGAAAATTATATTTTATACATTTTTAATAATGACAAATATTTACGTAAATTAAGACTAAGGACTAAGATTTGGAAAAAACGGAAAAATGACGTGAGTAGAGGTTAACTCATTTCCGGTTAACCAATTTTTGCCAAAATCTTATAAGACCTTGAATTACTAATAAAAAATTTAGATATAAAATTTTGTGTTGATCTGATGATTATTTTTTTAGTCACAAAATTCCTATCACACGATCACCATCGAGGAAATAGTGAGACCGTACTCATGGGACATTAAACGTTCATTTCCGTTTGAAATCTCGAATTCCGTTTTTTCGCGAAAACAATTCTTTTTCCTATACTGCTTGTGGGGAAGGTAAAATTGTTATATTTGTTGTATAAGCTGATTATATGACAAATTAACAGAAAATAAATTATTTTCAAACCTTACGTCTTTTCCGGTACAAATCACTTCATTACTTCGCTTGGATCTTTAATCTTTGCCGAAAATAATGACTACGAATTAAATGCCAACTATTCTTCATGCGATCAATTAATGATTTCCAGTTTGGTTACGCAAATGCAAGTTATGGTTAGATCTATAAGTTAGAATGGTGTGAAGGATGGAAAGTAACTAGAGCACCTGAGTTACAAAAGACTTGGATTATGGGTTGACGTAGATTCAATCGACGTATTTTCGCCAAATAATGTCCTACGGAGAAAAACACGATAAAACCAGGTATCGTGCGTTCGCTGCCGTAGGAAATTCACGAATCAGCGGAGTAATCCACTACAGAAAAGCTTCGCGTTGTCTTCAGTGTCCTATCTATTTAGGACGTCACAAAAGTCAGCAGTGGGTGCTTGGTATTTACCTCTACGTTTTACTGCGATAATACTCAAAATGTTCGAGATAACATTATGAAATCGGAGGTAACCCGATAGCTTTCTCTAAATAAAAGGCTCTTTAGGAAACATTCACGAAGTGATATCAAGAACATTCGCGTTTATTCTCGACTAGCATTATTACTGGAAACCATTAAACAGACGTGGCCAAAACTATGAGACATGCTCCATAAACAGCTAGAGTAGGAGTGGCCAAACCGTGGTCCTCGGAGACGCATGCGGCTCTTTTAACATTACATGCGGCCCTTATACATGTTTATTCAAGGGCGTGTCAACTCACTAAAGAACGCAATAACGCAGTGTGAATTGAGACGTGTTAGAGGTACGTAAGGTGCACTCAATCTCTACGTATTGCTTCAAGTAAAGGTTATGCTTACTGTACAGAAAGTATGACTTGCGGCTCTCGAACTTCTGAAGATTATCTTATGCGGCTCCGAGGTCAAGTAGGTTTGGCCACTCCTGAGCTATAGCGTTCAGTTGCTGCAACTTGACGAAGCATTACTTCATCCAAACTTAGTTCTATCAAATATTAATTATGGAATTTGGGAATAATATAGGGTTACCATTTTTTAAATCTTCCTTCCTGGACAACAGAACACAAAAATCCGGACAAAACCTGGACTTTTAAAATTTAACCTTTTTAAGCACAAAAAATTGTTCTGTGGTGCTATATCAATAAGGAAAATCTCTCAAAAATCAGAACATTTCTCTTCTGTTTCTAGATTTGATTTGTTGCTTGATCTCCTCATACATCGTGAATCAATGGCGGTGATTAGTTGCAATTTAACTTGGACCTCTGTAACAATGTTCAATGCTTGGCACAAGCTTTACATTCAACTATACATAAAAGAGAGGAGAATTTCCTAAATAATTATCTTTTGTTTGCTGTTGTATATTTAGTTCCTAGATATAGATTGACTTTAGATGAAAAGAAAGTAAAGAACGCTAAAATCCAAATTACTAAAACGCTGAAGTTACTGGAAAATATGACTTGCAGACAGCTTGAAAGAAAATGCAGGTTTCCCTCACTTTATGCGGGGGTTGCGTTCCAGGAAAGTGACGCATAAAGCGAATTCGCATAAACAGAACGCATATTTAAATGTAAAATATAGAAATACGTTCCACAAGCATACCAAACTCCCCTCCAAGACGCTCTTCTTTCGCTCCATAACGACTTCTTATGCGCTAATTACAAAATTAAAACAATTAACACTAAATTATACTCGCCAATAAAAGGAAGCAGAAGAGCACAAGTGGTGACTGTTGTGAGTGACATAATAGTGGAGGTTTAAAGTGCTGGAGGGTTAGGTTGGCCCAACGCAAGTTCCGCGGGCAAGAACACATCCAGTGGAGAAATATCCGACGACAGAAATGGAGATGAGGAGGTGTTGCGAACGGGCTTGGGTGTGGTGGCAGGCACATTAGGATCAACGGCGGAAGTGGAAGGGCCAGCGAGGGCAGAGACGGTGGGGATTGCAGAGCGTGGCTGTAAGAACTGGAGCATGGTGCACTGTTTGGTTGAACGTCGTTTTTGCGCATACACTGCCTTGTATGGCGCAAGAAGATGGTCCAAACAGCGCTTGAAAAGAAGACTTTTCTCCAAGCTAGGGTCCATATCCACCGCCGTTTGATCGAGAAGTGAAGAATTCCGTTAACTTTCTCGATGTCATGTCCTTCACTTCTAGAGTGAGTTCCAACTCTTTATTCTCTTCTTCCACCTCATCGGCGCTGATTATAGACCTTAAGTCGTCGATACTAAGTTCCTCACTATGCGAATCGAGTACCTCCATAACATAAACAGCAAAACCTTCCCCTTCCAACTTCTGCCCGAGTTCGATGACATCTTGAACCAAATGCGGAACCTCCGGAAAGCTGGCGAAGCTAGTGACACATTCTTTCCATAAATTCTTCCATGCAGATTTCCTCGTCGATGGCTTGACTTCATTCCAGGAATACCCGATATTTTCGATAACGTCCTTGATGTTGTAACCCTTCCATCATTCCATAATTGAAGGTTTGCTGGCGCCATCGGTTGCTTCAAGCAGCTGGGAAATAGTACGCCGTAGGTAATACGCCTTGAAAGTCAAAATAACTCCCTGATCAAGAGGCTGGAGAAGAGGCATTGTATTTGGTGGGAGAAATAAGATCGACACATTAGGGTCGATGGTAGCTAGATATTTTGGGTGGCCAGGTGCATTATCAAGAATCAGCAATATCTTGAAGGTAAGATTCTCCTTTCTGCCCTGCTTCTATGAAGAAATGGTTTTTAAACCAGTCCTCGATAATCTGTTGTCACCCATGCCTTCTTGTTAGCTGCCCAATGCACCGGCAACGTATTCATGCTCACACCCTTTAAAGCACGTGAGTTATGAGAGCGACATACCAACAATGGCTTGTACTTGAAATCTCCCGCCGCATTATCACATAAAAGAAGCGTCAACCTGTCCTTTGCTGCTTTAAAACCACGTGCAGATTTGTCTTCCTTGATAATGTAGGTACGCGAAGGCATCCTCTCCCAGAAAAGCCCGATTTCATCGGCGTTGAAAAATTGTTTCGAGCTGTACCCTTCGGCTGCTACAATGTCTTGCAATGCCTTGGGAAATGTTGCAGTAGCAGCATGGTCTGCACTTGCAGCGTCCCCACTAACTTTAATGCTGAGCAAATTTTGACGATGGATGAATTTATCGAACCGTCCTTTACTTGCAGAGAACGGTTTTAGCACCATCCTGCTCCTGCTGTAGGTGTTCAAACAGTTGCACTGCTGTAGCCGTTATAGCAGCCGATGTAAGATTCATCCTCCTCTGGTTCTGGTCTTCTACCCAAATTCCTAACATACTCTCCATTTTTCCGCATTTTCCCTCGTGGTTTTCTTCGCAGATAAGGGAGTAGAGTGAAAAACGGAACTCATTTTCTCAGTATTATTTTTGATGGAGTGAATGGTAGACTCACTGAGGTTGTAGGCTCGACCGATGGAATCAGATTCTTCCCCAGCATCAGCACGCTTTAAAATTTCGAGTTTTTGCTCTAGCGTCAATGCGGTCCTCTTCCTCTTCATTTCGTGCTCGGTGTGAGGGGTAGCCATGCGTTTGGAGGCCTTTCTTTCAACGGTAATAGTGGAAAAACGCGTTACAAAGACACCAAAAAGTACTAATGCGTACAGCACAATGGACAAAGGGACTAACGGCACAACTGATAACTCCTAACTGAAGGCAAAAGGAACTCTCAGGAGATATCCACGGCATCTTTTGTGAATAAGGGGAGAACAACTGACTAGTATGAGAAAACATCCAAGGGTCTGCCACTGCACTAAATCCGGGCCCTCCCCGCATTTCGAGAGATGACCTACGCAGTTACGACAGCCTCATTCGTATTTGGGATGATTTTATTGACCAGAACCAAACACCATGTTGTCTGAAGAAAAATGCTCTATAGACAAACCTTCTCAAGTGTACTCAAACAGTATCACACGTAATCTCCCTCTGATCACCACTCCACTCTCATCTCTTTTACTGTAGTACTAATGCACACAGCATAACAGATAATGAGAGACTGAATGGCCGCCTTGTGGTGTAGTGGAGAACTTTCTTTCATTTGTATTGCGCTGGCCGCGTAACCGCATAAGAGCGAATCACATACAGATAAAAGGAAATTCCATAGCAAAAAGTTAGTCCCATAATAGCGAATTCGCATAAAGCGAGGGAAATCTGTACGAAACATACTTTACCAGCAATAAGTATTTCAGGCTCTGCAACAGATGACGACTTGCTAGAGCAGTTTCTGAAAAAAACGAGAAATCTCACACAAACACAACTTGACTATAGAAATCAAAATAATTTAGAACTTGCATTTGAAGTTTATGAGAAAATTCAAAGGCTTCCAAACGACTGCAAAGTTCTTAACATCTGGGGAAAAATAAAAACCAGTACATATCCTACGTTGTATCATGTTTCTCTGGTCACTTGAGGCGTTCCAGCGACACAGGTCAGTGTTGAGCAAGCTTTCTCAGCATTAAAATTTATTTTATCACCAAAGCGTGCCAACTTATTGGAGAGAGACTTGAAAATATTCTGCCAGTCCGTTTTAATGAAAATTTTATTTAAAAATAAAATTTTTATTTTCCGTTCTATTTCTTAAATTGATATTTTTTGTCAATTGTTGTAGATGTTGCCCAACATTTTTTATACAGTTCCTAATTCTACCAACATTTGTTATTAGTTTTGTAATTCATTTTGTTTGCTATTATAATTTATTTTTTTATGTAGATTTGCGTTTTTTAATTAAAGTCATTTTATAAAATATTAATGAATTTTACATTTAAAATTAATTAAATTTTAACCCGAACTGGAACCGAACCGTTCCAAAAATATTTTCATGAACCAAACCGAACCCGAACCCAGAAAATTTGAAACTGTCTGAACCCGAACCCATAAATTCTCCGGTTCGATACCCTGTCGAGGATACGTGAGAGAGAAGTGGGGAGGCGCGTCTGATTAATTAGCGAATCTAATAAATCTTTGGGAATATTTTTGAAACGGGAAAAAATATTCCCAATTTTACAGCTTATGCCTGTCAGCAGAGGAACTTAAGATCAGTGTTGCCAATTTGGGGTATTTTCCGCTAGATCTAGCTTATTTCGTCGACCATCTGTGGTACACAAATGTTAAATAGCGGATAGCGGATTTTCTGGATTATTTCATTAATTTAACGAAAATTGAATCTTCTAAAACAAGGTTCTCCAAACTGAGGTACTTTGATTGACACAAAAAATTACGTAATGGGGGATGGTTTAATTTTTCGTTCAATTTTTTCCATTTACGAGAGATCGATTGTAGGACGGAGCGTTATCTAGGTTCGTTCTTTCCGAGGACAATACGAGATCACAATAGAAAATTTCAACCTGCGATAGACAATCTTTAGATAGGTTTTGGTGCATTGCACCTCCTGCCACCCACCAATTAGGTGAATTGCAGGGTAACATGTAGATGTGCTAAAGCTGGTTTCTTTTACTATTCCTCTTTTGCCTTTCTGCCCCTCATTCTCTCCTCCCTTTTCCCAACGGAATGGTTACCGGAAGACACCGCACACCGAATGGAAAAAAAGGTTGGGTCAGGGTCTTTTTCTTCTCTCTACGCAACGCGTAAAACAAAATGATCCTGGAACCCTAAGAGTCTCCAGATGGACAGAACAGCCATCTTTTCTAGGAGATGTATTTTTAAGAAATTTTAAACCCCTTGTGGAAGAAGGAGAACGTTCTTTCAGCATCAGTTTCACTAGAATTATCGTAGAAACAACATCCTTAGTGAGAGTGCGTCAGTGTTTTGTGAAGCGTGACTGTTGTATGTTTTATGTTGTGAAATTTTTAGCATGTCGCTGCTTGAGATTTTAGTCAATAGTCTTGGCAGACAAAAATGCACAGTTTTTGCCAACAGTCTATTACCTGAAGCCTCCAATCTACATTGAAATTGCCTTATTTTAAAACAGCCATAACTGCTTAACCTTTCCGAATTGGACCCATGTTTATAGGAACTTTTTTTACACAAAATCACTTGATTAATCTATCCTCCGAATTTGGCACATTCCTCCTGAATCACCCTGTATATTGGTTTCTCTGTATTTCCATTTAAGAAATCTGGTATTACTCTATTAAAATTGAAAACGTACAAAATTTAGAATCGGCGTATCGTTTACATATATCCAAGAGGTTAGTTTCAATTATTTTCATCTTCTTTTTCAAAATCCGTTCATTTTTTCTTTCTTCTTCTCTTTTAAGAATTTTTACTCTAAAGAGATCCTTTCATGCCTTTAAAAATAAAATTTTTAATTCAATAATAAATTCTAATTCTAAACTTTATTTATTTCGTTGCTTTTTGCAACAGCGCCTTAGCTTATTTTAGTCTAAATTTGGGGATTATTCACAATGAATTGGCGGATTTATTTTTTTGCCGGTGGCAGCACTGCTTAAGATCACTATATTCCATCAATCCCTAATAAATCTTTGTTAGGCATTTTCTCAATATTAACACATCTTTAGCTTCCTCGTCTCTAAAAAAATTAAGGTAAGAAAGTCAAAATATATCAGAATGAAAAGTAGAAAGGATTCATTGAGCTTGAAAAAAACTACATAATCACACATCTCAGTGAAAGTTGAATGGAAATCTCATCGATGAATCAACAGAGACGATGTTACTTAATGACGAACCTCCGACGTCAGAAAAACCTCTCCAGTATCTACAACATTATTTCATCCCCGTTTACGTAAATACCAGTGGTTATTCCTTATCAATTTCAACAATTTTTTGTGACACCTATCATCCCCGCGATACGAAGAATCGATTCGACCAATGAGGAGCCCTTTTTAAAAGAAGACTGCCAAAAGAAAGGAATTTTAACCTTGAAAACAGCTTGGACATATACAGTTGAAAATATCTTTCAGAAACAAATAGCGAGGGAAGCTGATAATACTTAATAATACCGGTTAAGACTTACACCTTTAAAACGGCTGAGAAATTAAAAGATGATTGTCTATAATTTTACCTCTAGATAGGGGTATAAGCTAGAATGCGCATTTTTTTATAAGATGCCATTATGGCTGCGTATCCTTTAGAAGGTATCGTGGATATATTCTCGGAAATTATCCTCTTTTAGTCCTCCAACTCATCTTAAATTCCCGTTGAATGGTCAGATTTAAATAAATCAAATATTCCCTTTTTATATTATTTCGCGTGTTCTGTTTCTGTGAATGAAAATGTATAAAATAAAAGGAATCTCTTGAGCTGTGGGGAAGACTCGCAAATCCACATCCTTCAGAAGGCGCTATAGGTAAGGAAAGAAGCCCTTTGGAGTGCTTCAAAAGAGGAGGCTAATGCCCGAATATGGTTTCCCTCCTCTCCTCTCAAAGTGATTGAGCAAATAAGTTGGCATTGGAAAATCCTCCCGCGGTACAATTACGTACGAGGTTAGAATTATGGTATAGACGAGGATCATCTAAAAAGTAATGCAAAGTGCGCATGCGCGATTGATAGGATGATGCAACCCTTTTGATTTTCCCGTCGGTTGAAAACCAAGCTTCCAGAGAACAGCGCCTCATGTTTATTTTCTATATTTGTTATTTTGTTTTCTTGTGATTACGATTCAAAATGGAGGACGAAGGTGACTCGGGTCTGATATCGCGTGTTATCGCCCATCAAAATTGAAACTAAGTAAGTGGTAAAAATCCAACCGTAATCCATAATGAACTGCAAGAAGTTTATGGGGATGATACAGTGGAACGAAGCGCGGTTTCTCGTTGGGCATCATGCTTTCGTGGCGGCTGCATTGAATATCCAGGAGCGGATTTAGGAGGTGCGAGGCCCCTAGGCGACAGTGATTTGCGAGGCCCCTAGGTGACGGTGGTTTTCGAGGCCCCTAGGCGATAGTACGTAGCTTGCAGGGCCCAAGATTCGAGAATTCTGAAAACACCTGCTTAAGTTTTATGGAGAAATAAAGGCTATCAAATTCTTAATAATTTATTTGCATATACATTTACTGTGGAGGTCGATGTCGATCACAGCTCAAAGTCTTCGATGGGAACCCTCACAAATGATTATTTTTTTCAATGATAACCGTCAGTTGAGACCGGTCTTAAGCTAAGTTTTCATGCAAGCGGTATAGTCGGAGCGAGCGGTGCAACCGAGGCGACAGAAAACAGAGACCTTTTTCATGAACACTACTTGGTGCACGCGGCAAACAATTTACTGCTCGACAGCGTGATTATATTCTAAACCAACGCTTTCGTTTTTGTCGTATTTACTATGGGTCTACCGCGATCAAAAGAACATTTTGGGTTCACAGTGGGCGTGGCCTAATCCCTCACTCCACTTGACACCCTACCCTCTCGCCCTTCCTTACCGCACGGACTATCGCTGTCTGTTGAAATTTCATCATCACTCGAATCGCTACTTTTGTACAATTTTAACTAATTATAAACTTTCACGATGTCTTCGCAGACTTTTATAACACAACGGGAGTTTGACTTCACATGATCTGAGTACGAGGACAAAAGAGAGCAGATTAAAAACATTGACCGCGCGCGCGCGTGTGTGTTTTTGGCTAATCAACCTCTTGGATTATTATAGCCATAACTCCTTCCACACAGAATACACTCGCAAGGGAGGAGGGAAACCTGGCGCCGGCATTGGCCTACTCTTAACGAAGAGCACCGAGGGGGCCAACTGCTTAACGTCCCTTCCGAAGGACGGATCGCTGAATTTGCGCAGCTCCTCAAACCACATAAAACGGGGCCGGGCGATATAAACTTCGACTGCGACGTAAACGGCGACCTCTTCGCTATGTTTTCAAACCTCCACTTGAGCTAGACCGCCATGTAAATTAAACAAAAGTAGAGCTTAAACCCTACTTCTTTCAATGCTCAATGCGACCATTTCAATTTCACAGCACGCTTACATGTTCACTGAAACAACGGCACACCGAACCAAATTTCATGAGATTTCGACCAACATTTTGATCGATCTGTAGCAGACAAAGATTAAAGAAAATAATCGCTTCCCCAACGCAGATGTAGAAAATGATTGGGTACTTTGTAATTAACTGGGCACGCGGATGCTAGCAAAAACCGGGACGGGAAAATGGCGAGGAATGGAATTACAACGTCATATCTATGTAATACGGGAATTTCAAACTAAGGAGCCGATGTATTGTGCTACGTAGTCATACTACATATTATTACGGAAATTTTAAACTTACGAAAGCCCTCCAGGGTTGGGTTGGTATGGGGGTTAGCTTGGTTTTCCTTCCACGTTAACATTTTCAATCTCCATCGGGTTAGGTTCCTCTTCATTTATCTTCCTCCAAATCACGTGAGAAAGACGGATTTCCTAGGAACGAATGTGGCGATCCGTTAAGTGGAGGAACAAGAAGCAGTGCGGAACAAATAGGAAATTTATGGATTTGTTACATGGAGGCGTTCATGTGGAGACGTCACCTCGGCGAGGATGACGCCTTCGATAGAATCCTTGAAGATATCGCTGCCTTTAGTCTCCCGGAAATTCATTTGTGATTTGTTATGTTTTTCAAATAAATACTTCTCTATGTGCCAGGTTAACTACGTTCCTCATACTTCCCTTTGCTTCCCCGCCATTTAGCAGTTCCATTTCTTGCCGCTTTTCTGTGGCGCTACATTCGCGTGCCCAGTTAATGAAAGTGCTAATTATTGCTCAAATCTGAAATTTTCATATCTTTTAGTTATTTAACCTGGATTACAAAGTACTTCGAAGATAAAAATTACCAACTCTCCAGTTATGAAGCGACTTGGTTTCGGTTCCATGTAACTGAAACAGCGTAACCAATCCTACCATAAAATATCGCTCTAATGACAGATTTCGCTTCTACGGTCTTAGCTTGAACATAATGAAACGAGGTATTTTTACCTATAATTCCTTCAAAAATGTACCCGCGGCACAGAGGTCCGGCCCGAGCTAGGGGCGAGCCGGGCGGGTTCCCGGGGCGCCAAAGTCTTGGGGGCGCTACCCAGACCAACTGTATATGCATTATAATGTAGAACAGGCTGTAATGCTGGTGGCATTCGTTTTATTTTTCTATCATCAGTAATTTTTATAGTGCAATGAATAAATTAACATGTACCTTGTAAATAGTTCAACAAACATTTGCGGAGGGGGGCGCTGAAGTTCTATCTCGCCGGGAGCGACAAAATTCCTCTGGACGCCCCTGACGGCTCGCAAAGTACAGTCAAACCTCGATACAGCGAGAATTTATCAAGTTCATAAAAATACTCTTTATAACGAGTACTCATAATATCCGAAAATTAAATTCTGTATGTGTAACGTTAAGAAATTGACGGTGACGGTGTTTTCGCTCGATATAATGAAATTCTCGTTATATGCCGTACCCGTTCTATCGAGGTCGCAATAGTGTGCCGCGGCACACCGTTTGCGGAGCATTTCTCCAAGGAACGACTGTAATAGCAGTCTACTATAGAAATTTTCTCAAAGACACGGGCCTGACATTCTTTCGGCCGGCGTTCACATCCTCCACGACAACGCGAGATCACAAGAGGCAGCTACTTTATCTGAACTTTTGGAAATATATGGTTGGGAGGAGCCTCCTCAGCCCTCGGATCTTTCTCCAAAGTTGATGAAACCACTTCGTGGTAAACCCTTCCGGGGCATCGAGAAGGTGTCCCCTGAAATGTGAGATGACCAGAGCTATCCGCCGGATCAACTCCGATGACCTGCTGATGACCAAAACTTACCAAAGCGTTGAGAGGCGGTCATAATGATGATATTGAAGTCGTTTTGTGAAAAAAAATTTAAGCGTAACGGAACTAAATTGTGCATTAATTTGTTTGCCAAGTCGGTAGTGTTCGGTGACGCATCAGATTTTGATTGCTCTGCAGTCCATTGAGCTTGGGTGACATGGT
Organism: Tanypteryx hageni; assembly: GCA_028673005.1. Taxonomy (NCBI): domain Eukaryota; kingdom Metazoa; phylum Arthropoda; class Insecta; order Odonata; family Petaluridae; genus Tanypteryx; species Tanypteryx hageni. Next base: position 65,535,618 of record CM054114.1, on the reverse strand, counting down.
TAAGTCGAACAAATAAGATAACCTTGCTAAAGTAAGAGGTGGAAGCACGTTTTCTTAAAAATCTTCAGGGTTCTGCTTTGCCTCCCCATTTGGGAAGGGACAATCCGCACCGTAGAAATGTATCGTAGATCCTCACTAGACCTTCCTATTCGAGAAAATTTCGCTCCTCTAGCTTTAGTGATTTGCTTACAATATCATTTCAAAGTTTTGAATTTTCCGAATTTGTAGCCACCTTGCAGAAAATTTACTAACTACTTGGAAAGTCCAATTCGTGAATTAATTGGAGTTACCTGATTAAAAAAAAAGATTTTTCCAATTATAAAATACCTCTAAAAACAAAAACGTTGATCGTTCACAGACGGACAGACAGATCGCAGAGTGATCACATTTGCACTTTTTTTTCTTTTATGAGAACCTGCTAAAAATGAAACATCGAACTTGCGTACTGCTGAAATCCAAATGATTATCAAGATAACACCAAAGGCATAAAACTATCCGGAAACAAGATTCAGATTCCGGTTACAAAGCAATCGACCTAGGAGAACGTCGATCTCTGACTCTAAAAACGAAGGAAAATTATACTCAATACTTCTCGACTACATATATGCAAAAATAAACAACATTGGAGCAGGTAATAAATTTTAAAAAGTGGAAAAAGGCCGTTTTTCATAGATATCATAAATCAAGAAGAGTACTTAATTTGCGGTCAATAAATTGTCGAAAATTTCAATGAAGATAGAGTTTCCAAAATTTTGGAATAAAGAGGTTATAACATTACAATATATTTTATCGTGTATGCACGTAAGATCAAGCATTTTTGTCAATAGCATACTACTTTAATATTTCATTGATCATTCGTTTTCCATCCAATTGAATTTCTTCGTATTGCATTAGTAATTAGCTTTCGACAACTTATTCTCTAAATAGGTAAAACCATCTAGAAAAAATCTGTAACTGAAAGCATATTTAAAAACAAAAATTTACCGACAAATTCTGCCATCATTCTAATAACCTCTCAGGGAAAAACACTTAAATGAAATTACTGGCTGGTAATAGCTATCAGTTATTCCAGTATGGCATCTGAAAGAATATAACATTATTAGAGCAAGTTCCCGTAACGTCATAACGTATGGACTAACACGTATATTTAAAATTTTTTAAAAGTTAGAAGATCTGATTAGTTTTAGTGTGGGTGTTTACTCTTGTCACTTTTCCGTTATTTTGAAATATTTGCTTTAATATTTGATAAATGTAAAAATGTACTGGAATAAAAGTTGTAGGAAATTTTATTTTCTACAACCTTTGTTTGATACATTTTTCCATATAATGCATTGTTTAAGAGATATCTTATATTTTAGCTGCCTCCACCACGCCACCTACCGAAGACGCTTTGTTAAGTTTTTACTAACGCTCCTTTATCTTTTCTTAATTGTCAACAGGAAGTAAATATTGACAACGATCCCAGAGCTAACAACATGTAATTTGCCAAATAAATATTGAGAAAGCCATGTGTTGCCCACATCAGTTTATTTTATTTGCAATATCCAGAACTTAATTCGGACATGAAGGTTACAGCGCCGTGTGGTGAAAATATTAATGAAAATATATTTTTTGCCTACAGGCAATAGCGCAGCTAGTGGCCGAAATTGTAATTTCATGACGTAACAAAGTAGTTCTATAGAGAAAAATTAATACTCCTTGGTGGGTTGGTGGTTTTGTGTAGTAAATGCAAGTAAATGTGTCAACTCCATAGTCATTGGTTGACAATTAAGTGCGAGAACTAGGATACAGAAGCATGAGTCATCGATAAGTAATTCAGATGTTTCATGTGGTAAATCCGAAGTAGAAGATTTTGGAATTCTATTCATTAAACGAATTTGTGCATGGATTACAAATGGTTTAGTTTTTCTAAAGATAATCTACAGTGTAGCACTTAGCGCTTTGTCGTGGTTACATAGTTCAAAATATAAACGTGCCTTGGTTCTTATGGGATTCTTGAGTGGTTATTCGAACTGTAAAACAGATTTTTCGTTTGAACGAAAGTAAAAGAAGAAATTATGGGTCTATTTTCGACGTCTTCTCCATTCGATGCCGATGTAGGTTAGTATTTTTCATTTTCTTATTGCAAAGTGAAGTGAAATTAGTTTGATTATTCGAAGTTTATTTGATAAGCACAACAGGATTATGACTCATATTTTATCATTTTGCTACTCACTGTGTATTATCAAAAATTATTTCGACAAATATGTAAAATAAGATTTTGTAGCAACATTGCAAGTCATTTTCCCATCAAATTTAACTCTAATTAAAGTCAAACAACCGCAGAGCTTTCGTCTAGAAACATAGCTGTATTTGCCTAAAATATCACTTTGTTGCATAAGGTTTATTTAGATTCTATTTCCATGTTGAATTTTATCTGCCAAAATCACAATAGATATAAACGTTTTGAATTAGTAGAGACTTAATCGATAGATAATTTACAAACTTGTATTTGTAATATAAGTTCCACTTTGTAATCGGGAAAATCATTATCACTGTATTTATGAGTATTATTTTGCTTTTTGGACATAATATAGCAACATTAAACGAATTTCATACTATGAACATTTACAGAATAATGCCTAATATATTTTCGCCGAAGGTTGGACGTAAACTATTTGAAAAATGTACATTCAATTTTTAGAGAAAGCTACGGATGAGAAAAATACAAAAGAAGAATGGGGTTTGATAATGGACATTTGCGATAAAGTGGGAGCCTCTTCAACAGGGCCAAAAGACTGCCTTCGTTCTATCGTTAAGCGTTTAAATAATCAAGATCCTCACATCGCCATGCAAGCCATTACGGTATGTAAATCAAAATTACTATTTCAAAGCTTTATAAATTGAATCTCATGATTCATAATTGTTTGTCTCACTAATAATATTATATCCTGCTTTGTATAAACTTAGTTCTTATGCTTATGTTGTGAGTTGTTACTGTTTTCAGAAAGATGTTACCCATTACAGATGAATAAGTTTGGTCTATAAAGATGTTTTAAGGAAAGAGGTTTTGGATTTTTATCATATATGATGTTTTTACTTAAACTTTTCTATACATGGCTATTTTCGAAATGGGTAGCGACAGCTTTTTCCATATTGTCATCTACTATGTTAATTGATTTATTATAATTAATATTCCTAGAACTCTGTGAAAGGTTAACTATACCAGATATCAGTTTTTGTTTAATTAATATGCATTACTGGCATGCTCTAAAAATATAAGAATTCTACTATAGTATATTTGAATAAAATGATAATCCTTATACTTAAAGATCATTTAAATGAATATTTTGCATTCTCAATCATATTCCTCTCACAGCTAAAGTAAATTTTGTAGACCTTTACCAACATTTAATGCAGAATTATCGATTTTGTAACAAGCAATTTAATTAAAACTTTCTTATATCGGTATTTTTTATAGAATTATTTTTGGTATATATTTGAGCACCGATAATACCTGGGAAAATCAAAGTTCTATTTTTACCTACTGTAGCTCTCCTCATAAAGATTGATGCTTCTTAAGTATTTTGGATTTGCTGCTGTTTGAGTCTCTTATCTGCTTTGACAGTTGACTGTTAATGTTTTCTAGCTTAGCAGTATGTTATCTAAAAAATTCAGTGCTTTTTTCTCTGCCGGCTCTGGGATCTTGAATCCAATCACACTTTCAGCTGATGTAACACAGAATCTTCAGCGCACGCTTTCGAAATTTGATCTTCACCCAGTTTTTGTAAATGAAAATACATTATCTAACCTTTTGTCAAACCCGAAGGATAAAATTCCCAATCACCACAAATCAGGTATATATCAAGTCACTTGCAGTTTATGCGACAAAATTTACATAGGGCAATCTAGACGCAAATTGGAAACCCGGTTTAAAGAACACCTAGCACATTACAAAAACAACAGATCAAGCATTGCCACTCATATTTTTGACACTCACCATCCCATCACCTCAGAAAACCTATCCCTGCTAAAATCAATCATTCAGTACAGTAAACTTGATGCATACGAAAGCATATACATACATAAAACAAAAACACGGTCATGAACAACGACCTAGATATCATCCCACACTCCCGACTTTTTCAGTTACTTAGTTAAACGGCTACCTCACCTTCCACCCCCCCCCTTTCCCAATGGTCACTCTCGACATATATACCCCCTTATACCACCCACATTACTGAAGATGACAGTGTAGCTGTCGAAACACTGTGTCTAGTTTTTAAAAAAAATTTTTGTTAGAGTCTACAGTGTGAGTGCCTCCTTGGAGTGTGTGTGCCTGTGTCTTCATCAAGGATTAGGTCCCCGACGTTCCCAACGGAGACCTGAAGCGCGTACATGAGTTTTCTCTTTCCTTTTAATTGACGGTGAAGGATCTTTTACTTTTTATTTATTTGTTAACTTACTGACTGGTATCCGAGTGTCAGTAAACTTTTCATGAACTTCTGTTGCACTTCTTGCCTTCACTTCCAAGTACTTGTTTTGCTAAAGAAAACTCAGTCCTTGAATCACAAGATCATAATCTCTTAGGCACTTTCCTGTATTTATAATTGCTTACTCTTAATAATAGAAAAACTGGTAGAGAAAAATATTTTAAAGGTTGCCTTACATGTCATGTAGGAGACTCAGCAATTTGTACAACTTTTGTATGAAGAATTAGGTAGTGTCATCCTTTTGATAAGAGGCTCACTTGAAATATCATTGTTGTGTTCTAATTTCTCTTCTCATCAAGTGTATATGCTGGATGTTCTTCATCTAGCCTTTGGATGTTTGTGTGAACTGTTCTGACATCTTTTTATCAATGACTGTCTATTTTCAGCATTTGTACAACTAATCCTAATAATGATATGGCTTTATTATATGCCGTATAGTCTGAGAGGAACTATTGACTACTTGTATTTTTATTCTTTTGGTTCCTCATCGGTTCTAAAACATTGCCTTTCCATCCAGCTTTTGGATGCTTGCGTGAACAACTGCGGGCGTGCATTCCATCTGGAAGTGGCCTCGAGGGACTTTGAAGGAGAGTTCCGTCGTCTGCTCAACAAGTGGCGCACTGTGACGCACGTTTCTGAAGGATTGCGCCGTCTGTTGCGTGGCTGGGCAGAGGGAGAGTTTCGTTCAGATTCTCAGCTTAGTCTCGTTCCTGCACTTTATTCCCGTCTGCGCCAGGAGGGAATAGAATTTCCTACTGTTGATCGACCTACAACTGTGAGTTGTACTACAATAAAATGGAGGTATCTCTTGCTTTTTTTAAATCTTCATTGAGTTTTTGCTGAAAGTACATCATTTCTCTCTCTCAGGAACCAAGTAAACCATCTACAAGATCTGTAGATACTGATGCCGCTACAACTCGGAAGGAAGAAGACGACCTTGCAAGAGGTGATATTACTTGAGTATCCTACAAAGAATTGATTTTTTGGAATAAAACATTGTTTATTTCTATCATGTCATTGACATCAATTTGTATTAATTCTTAATGAAAATAGGAATGTATTTTGGCAGTCCCATTTTTTTAAATTAACAAAGTAACTTCTATAATGCTAAAAACTTAAGCATTATGTAAAATAAAGAGACTTGTAATTCCACAAATTTATTTAAAACGACCTAGGTTTCATTGCAATGCAACATCGTCAGGTGAATAAAGTCAAAGCCGGCAGCAAGTTATAGTAATAGGTACAATGGGTGGGTGGGGGAAGGTGAGTTGGGGAGAATAGAGAAATGAATTGTGGAGCGAACATCATTCGCACCAAAATTTTCTTTCCAAACAGAATTACCTCTAATGAAATATTTGTAACAATAACATGTATTATTTCTTTGTTGAAAACCAAATTCTGTTCAGATCTACAAATTCTAAGTCTCTCAAAAGGCAGCATTATTTATTTGTTTCTTCTTCTCCTATTCTGTAGCCATTGAACTGTCCCTCAAAGAAACCCGCACTTCCCAGCCATCTACAGTCTCGTCATCTCCTCCACGCGGTATTTATCCATCAGCAGTTGCACCTGGGAGGTCTTCTCCCACTCCTGCTCCATCTTCACCAATCCGTGTGCGAGCACTTTACGACTTTGAAGCAGCAGAAGATAACGAGTTGACTTTTGTGGCTGGAGAAATAGGTCGGTAACAAGTTGGTGTTAACAGTATTATATTATTTATTCCCTCATAACAGATTATCAATCTGAAGAAGTCTTCTTAAATTGTTTATTAATTTATTGAAACATTTTAGCTGCAATTATAATTTACCCTTCGCGTGTCGAATACGATATATTCCGCACTTGGTTTTTCCCTTGCATGTCGTTTGCGACATTCCGCAAGTAGATGTCTGCTGCTCCATGTCGTATACGATATATTCAGCATTCTGCCATTCACTAACATAGCTTTTATTCTACCTTTCGTAAGCGATACTAGATGGCAGGAGATGGTCGCTTTCGAAAGAGAATACTGGTAGTGACATCAAAGCACTGAGTAAGTCAAAACAACCCATAAAATTTACATTTTTTAAATTGAATTTCCTGTTTGAGAACGTAAACATCTGTCATGGTGGCCTTTGAAGCATCGATATCGGATTTGGCCCAATTATTAGCTGAAATTAGTGACGATGAAGAGGATTTCCATGGTTTTAGTGATGAATCAGATAGTCAGATGAATAGTGAAAGGGAATTAGAGGAAGATGAGAGGAAATCGGGTTAAATGGTGAACCTATGCCAAGACTTACAACAGGTTGGTCGGACATCGTTTCTAATGACCCTGGTCCAAGTTTTCAACCTGATTTTAGTGAGGTTACGCTGGGAATAATTCTTCCAGGTGATTTTAATATTCACAGCGAACGTATACAATATTTCCGGCTTTTTTTTGGTGATGAAATGATCAGTCTAATACGTGATGACACCAATCTCTACAGCGAAAAAAGAATATTGGCCAAGCAGAATTCGCCTAAATCACGTCTCGCTAATTGGAAAAGTTGTGAATCTAGTGACATCGAGGCCTTCCTTGGCATAATTATAAACATGGGCCTAAATCCTAAGACTGAAATACAAGAATATTTCAGTGCAGAATGGATCAAGCAAATGCAATTTTTTGGCGATGTTTTTTCTGCAAATGACTTTCTCCTGCTATTTTCCAATTTAAATTTAAATCATGAAGGTGGACGTGGAGATGCAACATCAAGGGACCATGAAGTAAGCTAGTACAGTACATTATTGAAAGGTGAAAATTATTCTACACTCCATCCCAGAATGTGTCTGTTGATGAGAGCACCATTAAGTTCAAGGAGGTAGTTTACTTCAAGGTGTACAACCCAAACAAACCAGTCAAGTTTGGGTTGAAAATTTTTGTACTTTCAGATAGTGAAAATGGCTATATTTATTCTTTCTTACCTTGTTTTGGAAAAACAGAAATTATGCATGGAAGCAATTTATTAAAAACCACACAAGTTGTACTCCATTTGTGCCAGTCTCTCATCAAGGATCCGAACGACCCTCCACAAGGATACAATGTCTACACAGACCGATATTATACCAACCCAGAACTTCTGAATGAATTGGTGAAACCGGGATTTACACTAACAGGAACTGTTATGGCTACAAGGAAGAACATGCCTAGCCAACTCAAGTCAAACCTGACAAAAAAATCGAAGAAAGGCGATGTCAGGGCTTACCGTAATGACAATTCATTGGCATTAGGATGGAAAGACAAGAGGGTGGTTTTGATGCTTATCAGCAAGCACAGGGGAGATAAAATGACAGAGGTGACTCCAAAGGTGCCAGGAAAACCATCTATTACCAAGCCAGAAGTAATTGTAGACTACACCCATAAGATGGATGGAGTAGACCGTAACGATCATCTGATAGCTAACTACCAATTCATGCGACGAAGCAAGAAATAGTGGAGGAAAATTTTCTTCTGGATCTTGGAAGTGAGCATAATCAATAGCTACATTCTATATGTAAATAACCAAAAGGCAAATAATAGGAAGCCAATGACTCAAGTCTTTCCAAGAAAGCCTGGTTGTTTCACTTGTGCAGAAACGTGTGGCAAAAAGGGGGGGCACACAGAAAAGAAAGCGAGGTAGACCACAGCAAGGACCACCTGATGAGAGGCTTGATGAAAGACAACATTTTCTGGGAAAAAAGAAAAAGGCTGTGAGATGTGTAGTTTGCCACAAAAGGAAGGAAGGAGAGGAAGGAAACTATATATTTTTGCAAGACGTGCACGGACAAACCCTTTCTGCATCCAAACGATTGCTTTGTGGACTATCACACAAAGAAAAATTTTTGAGGAGTAGCAGAGTGCAAACATGTAAATATTAAATTAACTGTAAATAGTGTATATATTTAATAGTGTTAGTTAGAGACAGTATTCAGAGATGCACCACCAGTTTTAGAAAAACCACTGCTAAACATCATACTTGGTGAGTAATAACTACCTCATATCTATAATATTTATGTTATAAGTGCAGTTTTCCTATATATGAATATGTAGTTGACTGATTTGGCTTTTTAAAAAAATACCCATTTTTTGAAAATTGTATCTGAAAAAAATTAACAGGAATTTATAATCTCTGTATATTTTAGCGACATGGGAAGTGTTAAACTATCCTTGACCAATTATGCATTTCATTATGCCTTTGGGTCACTCAAGTGGTGATTGGTTATTAATAGCACACTTTCAAATGTTATTCTTTGCAGTGACTGTGTTGGATGATTCCGATCCCAACTGGTGGCGGGGTTCAAACCAAAGAGGAGAGGGCCTTTTCCCTGCCAATTTTGTTACGAAAGATCTCACGGAACCTGTTGGTCCGAATGGTGAGTGCTTCTTCAGCATTTTTATTTCCTTATGGTTTGCCTCGTCGTGGAACAAATTCAATTCCTCTAGTGGACAGACATTAGAGAAAGCATAGTTTTGCCCTCTGTAAAGTTTTTGTGTTAAAAAGTTATTATCTTCCCATATGACATCAGGACAAGTTTAAAATGTGATATGTTTATGTCAGATATAAAAACTCACTTGTAGATAGTTGTGTTGATACAATTACCACTGTTAGTAATGCTCATCATATGTCTTTAAAGTTTTAAACTGGTTTTTAGCATTTTGTTTTCAATAAATTGCTTTGTATTCAATTTGTATGTCTGTCCATCAATCTGTCTGTCAGGGCAATATATCTGGAATCCTGCAACTTAGAGAAGCCAAACTTGCATGATATTTATATGAGAGCTAGACATGATAAAAGGTGTTAAGGAGTAATCAGTGCCTTCTTCCAACCCCTTTATTTCATTTTACCCCATAACAAAAGATTGATATCTGTACAAGGCATTATAAATTTGCATTTGTAAATTATTTCAAATTAAAATATGAGCTCGGGACATAAACAGTTCCAAAGTTGAAAGGTTTATATTTTTTTGAAAACAGAATTCAAATCCCTGATGAATGAGAGTGAGCGATTGCTTTTAATCCAACAAGAAGGAAAAGTATACTCCATAAATGGAGCACACAAAGATTTTAAAGGTGCTCTTAAGTACTCACATAAAGTGGAAGTTCTAATTGATGGATGCAGTTCAAAATCACACAATTGGGCAATAAATTTTAACAAGGATCACTGATATTTAATTTAGTTAAAATTCTTCCTGCGGTTTAGGAGATGAAAGTCATGACAGACAGATAGACAAGACGTGCTTTGCTGGTAAAGAATGCCTAAAAATGTGGAAAAATTTTGGTTTTTAGTAATGGGAAATGTCAGTTGCCATGGGAGTGAGACCACTGCTTTTAAATGGGAAACATATTATTACATAGCATTGCTATAATGCTTTTAAAGGAAATTTATAGACTAGGTTATGAAGCCATCGACTGCAACCAACGATGTAATCTTATGATAAAATCATAAATAGCTGCTTCTTACGTACCATATTTACTCGCGTATAGGCCGCACTTTTTTTCCAAAATTTTCATTTAAAAAATGAAGGTGCGGCTTTTACGCGAATACGAAGCAAAAATAATTCAAAATAGGATATTCTGTAAAAAATACTTCGAATTCCACTTTTATTTTGTTTGGTTAGAAGCTGTTGGATAGATTTCCTCTAGAATGCAGTATGAACGGAATCGACATCGGAGTGATATTTTAAATACGTATCTTTTCACAACGTTTGAAGTGGCCGCCTTGCCTGATTATTACGTCTAGACTTGCGGAGCTTACAATGTAGTCTCGAGATATTTGATTGGTTAGAACCAACTCAGCGCAACTTCAGCACAAACACCGAGTAAATACAGTATTTTTATGATAATATGGTATAAATTACCGGGGGTTCAGCCACTTCCGGAACTCGATCTATTCTCACCTCGAATGCTTTTCAAGTACAATGTAAAAGTATCTTGATTTTTCAAAACACGATTTTACGATTTTTTTAAAATCACTAGTACTCGAATATATCGCAGGGGCTACTTTTAAAATTTCATTTTTTGGAAAAAACCATGTTACATTTGGGACAATGCGGTACGGTATTTTTTCTGCTTTATTTTTCTTCACTTTTTTACTTATTAGAAGCAGATGGGGAGAAGAGGAGTAAAATTACTGATTTCTTGAGTTGAATCCGGGCAAAGTCAGCTCAAGACTTTTTTCCATTTTTGATGTTGAAAAACCCTGGGTGCGGCTTATATGCGAGTAAATATGGTATATAGGATATATCATATAAAACCTAAGGTACAGTGGAACTTCCGTAAGTCAAACTTCAAGGGAAACAAAAAATATTCGAGTTATAGAAAATTCGACTTATGGAAATACGTTTTTCTCATTTCTTTTTGCCCAGTAAAATTAATTCCTTTCAAGTTATGGAAAATTCGAGTTATAGACGTTCGAGTTATGGAAGTTCCACTGTACTTCTAGAAGTGCTACAGAGCTGAAATTTGGAAGGAAGCTAGGTCATTGGGTACAACCTTGGCGAAAAATCCGAAATTCCAGAAAAGTTATATTTGAGGGGTATTTTTGACCCCAATGTCCAATTTTTAACACCCATATGAAAAGCATTGAAAATGGTGCAGGGCTATATAAAATTGCTTTGCTAAATTATTTAAAATTAAGATACAAAGTTGAGGCATGCATCGTACCATGGATGAAAAAATTAAGTTTATTTTTCTTGATGACAAAATTGAAATCCATGTTGAATTTGCATAAAAATTTGATTTTAGTCAAAATTATAAAAAAAAATTTGGATTTCAACAATGAAACATATTAACAACCATAGCAATGACTCCAATGCCTTTCAATGGGAATTGATTTTCCATATTTCAAGAGCATTGATTTTTTAGACTGCATTATAATCCATTTGGTCTGAGCCATGTAACTAAAATTCGAAAACTTGGACATGAGCTGATTGCCAGAGAATTTAGAAATTCCGGATGCCTTAATTTTGCAGAAAATGAAAACTATTATCTTATTTAAATTGGCTCTGTGTAGTTCAAATGCTGTCACTTTAGTTTATTTACGAGTTTAGATCTTGGTTTATGGTAATTTTTTAAGCGCTTGCAGTATGCAAGCACCGAAAGCTCGTAATCCTAAAATAAGCACCTTATGTAATTTGCTCTGCAAATCTTTCCTCACTTTTTCATTTTCATATAGACAATTTGTATCTCACATTTACCCTGTTGGTGGTATATTTTTTTTTAAATTCTCCAAAAACTGATAATTCATAGAAGTTCTTCACTTTTGAAAGATGATGCTTACTTGATAACTCCAATACGTAGCGATACTACGTATAATCCTTCATTTATTTTGCCAGAATATTTTGGTTAAAATCCATACTACTTGTATATTATAAATAATGCTCTCCAGTACAAGTAAAAGTTGACTCTTGTTTTATAAGTATCTCAATTGTTCTCTCTTCCAAGAAGTATTATGCAGGAAGAAAAGTAATCTACCCATATTTTTACCCTTTTCATTTGGTATCTCCAGGCAGTGTTCATTGATTTGCTGAAAATAATGCAATCAAAATTTTTCTCTTCTCCATGACAGCGGAGCAAACAAAAAAAACTGTTCAGTTTGATGAGGCAGTGAAGGTGCGGACAGTTGAAAGGGAACCAGAGGAGGTGGAGATTGAGGAGGAGAAGATAGACAGGTGATTATGATGATCATAACAGTCCCTCGACCACACCATTTTTATTTCATTTTTTGTTTGCTCATAATAACAGCTATCAATATTGGGTGCTTTTATTCTAATTTCAATTTTTTAAAATTAGTCTGCTTGGATGCGTACTTATTCTTCCAAATCATGAGTTTGAATGTTAGAAAACTATCCTTTTAATGTTTGTATGAGCTTTCTTATATTCTCTGAGATGCTATTTTCAAGTTTTGATATGACCAATTCTTACTTTTTCCAAGCTATCATATGCCATCAGACTTTTTCCTAAGAGCATACTGTGCATATCTTAAAAAGGTTTTTAAGTGGAAGGTTTAGCAGATAATTTGATGAATTCAGTTTTCTTCCTTTTAGTTACAATTCAGTAAAGATTGATTCATCCTAACTCCAGTTATTTTACTTTCGCAAATTAGAATTTGGTTTGATTTATTCATTTCCCATGTATTAAAAAGCTAATATTTCCTTCTTAAAAATTTCCTTTGCATGTGCATGCAATGTTGGCTGACACATTTTGCTGCATGGTTTTGCCACTTTTTCCATTGTTTTTCACATTTTTTTTGCAGGTGTGACATTGGTTACAAATATAAATTATTATTATAGTACAAGTTGCCAAACTGGAATTTATTTGTAAAGTTGAATAAAAATTTAAGAATGAATTAAAAAATTGCTAAGGCTATCTATTTATCAGTGATATCAATGTAGCTAACAGCAGCACCATTTTTTAAAAACTTCAGAACCTTATATCGGTAAATCTCTCTTGTAAGTGTTGTTTCTTTAAGTTAAGGAAGTATTATAGCTATGCTAAAGCTTTGGTTTTTTCTCACAGGCTACTACACCTTTTGCATGAGGCTGATCCAAGTGAAGAACGCTCTGATCCTGAAGAATTGAATATTTTAGAAGGTTAGAACGCATTCATTGTATCTCATACTTCTAAAAGAATTTCTAATTAACAATTTTGATAGAAAGCCAACACAAATATTGGACCCTCGTACAAAATTAAAAAATTAGGTAATGTAATACAGCAATACCTTGATATACGCGACCCTGATATATGTGGATTCGTTATTACTCGTTGCGCTTGATAAAATATTTATTTTTTATATCGAATTACATTAAGGTAAAAATTGTAAAAAACAAAAAATCAAAAGTAGCACCAACCTCTCCAGCCAATCAGCAGCAGTCAGCAATCGAGAGAGCTCTCAGCCAATAAACACATTTGTTTACATATACAGTAAAACCTCGTTATTTCAAAGTTCAAGGGACCAAAATAATACGACTTCGAATTATCCGGGTTCGAAACAAACGAACTTTTAAAAAATCGAAATTTCGTGGACAGAGCTGAAGTGGCCACTTAATTCATGATTCACAAATACCACCGTGTGTGAAAAATAGGATCGAGTGATTATCCCAATTTTCCCAGTATGTATTTCAAGTTACTATTTTATGCCATGTTTCGAAAGAAAAGACTTTCAACCGTGCATACTCAGCCAAAAGATTGCAAAAATGCCTGCTAAAAAGATTGGGAAGACGCTTGTATGAAATATTGTATAGATGATAAATAGGAACCATCACATAGTAATTCTCTCCAATTTCGTTCCAACTATACATGCCATCGGTATGGTAAAAAATAATTAATTAATTAATTCTTTATTAGCTCTAAACAATTTCATACATTGCATTGTAATTTTATTTCCATCCATATTACACAGCTGTAATAAAATATGCGGGCTCTCAAAATAACGTGGTCGTATTTGTTATGAAGTGATGATTTTACAATTATGTACTTACGAATTCTTTTCTTCAATATGTATTCAACGCATTCTCCCTTTGGGACTGCTGGCGAAGGGATTTAAATCCATGAATTACATCATGCAAGCAGGAGGGAGGGGTAGGGGTCAAGCTTAGCATAGCGCGCCGAGTTTAAGGGAAGGGAAAACTAAAAAGGCAAACATAAGCATGACATATTTTATGGACGATCTATTGTAAGAAACGCTCTTAACCCCTCAGCGTCATCCTGAATACCCAGTAGTACGCAGAACGAAAACTTCATATGCGGTCATACTGGGTATGCCGCAGAGATAGCTAACTTCTCTATTTTTTTGAAGCAGTAAATTTTCTTAAATCTGAAAAACCTTGATATATTTCAAAACAGTAACCTTGGACCTTCCCATTGTGCTTAATTCTGCTATTTTTACTGTTTGCCATTTACCTATATTATATGTTAAATTTTGTGATTGAATTTTTGCGTAGTTATGTGAAATGTGAGTTCTATAAATCCCTATTCAATTCTGAGACTAACCGACCCTCAGCACGAGAGCTATTGTGTGGTGGAAGGGGATGCAGGCACTGTTTATCTGCTTTGTGATGTCTCTCACTCTTGAGATATTTTTTCTTATGCATCAACACTTCCGAGCTATATGAAAAGGGAGGTAGAATGGTCTTTGGATCTGGGCTAGTGCTTGGTTCAGCAATATAATGTGAGAGAGAGAAACGCTTATCTGACATCAATGCACAAACAAGCCCATTCAAAGATATTTATGTTGCTACCTCTTGACCGAAAGCATGATCAGAGTGCATGAGAAGCGCTTGGGTCGCACAAAAAATATTCTCTTACTGCTCTGAAGGAAACATTTACACTGTACGGAGGCAGCTATTGTTCATTATTTTTTCGTTGTTACTTTTGTTTAATTTCTAAGAGATTAAAAGAGTTGAACTTATCATGGTGTCAGCCAATAGAAAAACGCAAGCAATACCTGGTGATTAAAAGTAGACAGAAATCTTACTTGAAAGTGATTCGGAAGAAAGTGTCAGTTCAGTGAGTGATAGAGAGAATAACATTGAAGATCATGCCCAAATTACTTAGGTAAAAACCTATATTTTTTGGCATTTTTTTGAGTAGGAGGGATTCATGTCTCTGCACACTTCTAACATCTTTATCCTTATTTGAAGTTTTTTTCCGAAAAACTTACGGGGAAGAGGTAGAGATCTACAATAAAGCAGTATATGTGAAATAATCCGAGAACCTGGAATAAAGAAGGTCTAGTGAAGCAAGAATATAAGATGATTCCTCTATTTGTATCATCTATGATTTTATTTTACATTGACTATTAAATTACTAAAAAGAAGTTACTTGTTTAGGGGACAATGTATATTTCATTTGCGAGAAATGAAGAACAAAAACACGATGCCTTTCTCATGTGTGCGCACGAACTTTCCACTTAAACACAGTATGGGTCAAGGTTTCCTATTAAGCAAAATGTTCGCGAGTCACCGGACCAGATCATGACTTCGAATTTCATTGTAGACGTATTTCGAAAAATTCATACTAAAAAGTATACAAAATCCTAAGATGTTGGCCGGGGACTGCTCTTAGCTTCGAATTACACGCTATTTTGAATTATCCGGGTTCGAAATAACCAGGTTTTACTGTACTTAACTGCAGTCCACATGCAGCATTTTTCTGGCACACATGATATAGTAGCCATTTGCAAGAGAATCAAATAAGAAAGTAATGATTTACTTGGAAGATTCTCGCATGTTTTTTTGTTGTCAATGAAAACAAATCTTTGTAGCAACTCAAGTAAACAAGATCTGCTATATATATGTAAATGACAAAGAAATTAACTTAAATATGGTTATTTTCCTTGTAAGTGAAAATAAATGGATAATTTACTAGGTAGGAATAAATGTGATCATAAATATGACATTATTGCTACTCAATTCAAGTGACTTATGTTTTAAACGATATTCGACTGTTTTATCAGTTAGAGCTGATTGGAAATGGATCAGTAAATAAAAAATTCAATATTTCCGTGACTTCGCTTCTGATGCATCATTTTGTATTGCATAGACATTATGCTAGACCATTCATATTTATCTTTTTTGACACTATTACATAAATCATAAAGTAGGTCTTTGCCTTGCATGTATGCACACATGATGCGTTCGTCTTTCCTCTCTTGTTTATATATTATTGATATTTGAATATTTTTCAGCTTATTTTTCTCACAGCTTTCTTCAAATTTTTAGCACATTGTTTTTATTTGAAGTTTTCTATGAGAAATAAACTCAAAATTTTTATCATTTTCAAGAAAGTTTTTTTGGTGTTCTGAACCAAAATCGATGCATTCTCCTTCATGAACATCAAGCCAATAATTTGCAAAATTTCTTTTACTCACTAGCTTAAGCATTATGTTCAGTTTTGAAGAATTTGATGTTGCTAATATGAGCGAACCTTGTATTTATATAATGCATAGTTGTATTATATTAAATTTCAAGTAAAACATATTTCTGAAAACATGTTTTGTTGAGATATGTGGTTATTTCATTATCTAATCTGTCTCATATTGCTAACACAATATAATTATAATATGGCTGTATTGAGATAAAATCTATAAACCACTTATCATATTTACTCGTGTAATATCCGAGCTTTTTTCCTCAAAAGTTGCCATAAAAAATCTGATGTGGCCACCACATGACTTTCTCCATACCTGTAATATTTCTAAAAATTCCAAATAGGTTAAATGATATCGATTTTAATGAAGTAAATAAATAATAATAAATAAATAATAGTACGGTAAATTAAAAATCATAAAGTGAATTAAAACAGGGGAAAAAACTTGGTATGACGTGGGATTTGAACCCGGGATGGGACAAAATATTCGGAAGCCAGTACGGTAACCACCCAGCCAACCCACCTGCTTGACATTGTCATCCTATTATTGCATTTTATCCAGCCACAGTTAATCCTGCGAAAAGAAAAAAAGATTCTGCTGAAACTAAGGCTCATACAATCAAAAGCCAATACACGGGTCTTCTTATTTAAAGTATTCGACCACCCAAAAAAGTTTCGTCGAAATTGATGACCCAAGGTATGTAGGTATTTTGTATTTATCTATATCTTGCCTAGAATTAAGTAAATACTAACATAACTCATATTAAATGTTGAATGAAACATGAATTTCCTAAAATAAAGGGTATTATTAGCTGTTCTTTTTAAGGTTTTCCTTGAAACATAAGAGACATTTATCAATCATCTTTGTCTTTCTTATAAAATGACCCATGTTATGATCTCATGATTTTAGAGAGAAATTGTCTTCTAAAACCAATATTATAGTATATTAGTAGATAAAGAAGAAGAATACCATGTTTCTAGAATAAGATAATGTAGTTTATATCTTCCATTATATTCAATTACTGTCTGTACATTTTATTATATTCAAGTAATATTTTGATGGCTTGTATCACTATTATTCAAAAAGATGCTCCTTGGATGAATTTACTGAATTTTCATAACTACACTATTTGAATAATGAAATTGACATAGCAACTTATATATCCACAGTAATTGAAATACCTCTTTTTATTCATGCGCAGAAAGGGTTAATGCTATGGGTCCGTTAATTGATGCTGAACTGGAGCGAGTGGACCGCAAGCATGCCCACCTCACGCAGCTGAGCGCAGACTTGGTGGAGGCGTTGAACCTGTATCATACCCTTATGAGAGAGCCTTCCCATAATAAGCACCAATTTCGACCTCCGATGCATCCCATGATGGGACTTCCCCCACACCAGCCGCCTCCAATGCCAGTAAGTGGTACTATAGAGAGAGGGCACAAATATTGGATTGATCCCATCAGGTTGTTATGAGATCTAGGTTTATGAATTTGATAAAAAACCAATAACTTGCAGTGATTTTAACTCAACAGAAATATCCAAGAAGCTTGCGATGTTCTATCTTGAATCTATGGCCTTATTTTAGGCTCTTTGAGGGGTAGTACCAGCATGTAAACTTGCCCACCCTAAGGGATCTGTAAGGCTTTGGTTTTTTCTCTGTTTCTCCAAAAATTGCTTTGCATAATCTTGTATATGCCAGATACAAAAATATAATATTTCATCACACACTACTACAGTAAAACCTCTACCTTACGAACCCCTTTATAGCGAAGACCTCCGAATAACGAACAATTGACGGGGTCCCGCCAAACTTGTATACAAAATCCCTAATTATAACCTCTTTACTACGAACTTCCGTACTACGAAAACTTCTGAACAACGAAAGAAAAAGACGTCACTTCCGTTTATATTTACCTCTTTAGAACGAAATTTTGCTCGCTAAACATTTTTTTACGTACGGAAAACGATTGAAAACAGTCGCCAACGCGCCAATTAGCATTAAGCTTACAACAAGCCAATCATAGCACGTTTTCTATCATGATGACGTATTTCCTGTGTTTCCGGCATTCTCGCGCCAGTGACAATCTCGTCCGAGAGTTGTAGTGATGCCGCTATGCATGCTTTTAGGGAAGTGGAGTCTGCCGTTT
This sequence comes from Tanypteryx hageni, assembly GCA_028673005.1. Classification (NCBI taxonomy): domain Eukaryota; kingdom Metazoa; phylum Arthropoda; class Insecta; order Odonata; family Petaluridae; genus Tanypteryx; species Tanypteryx hageni. The sequence continues at coordinate 65,517,138 of CM054114.1, read as the reverse complement.
CCCGAGAATTCACAAAGAATTTGAAACAAAAAAATAGATTCGTTTATTATAAAATGTTGATGTATTTTAAATAGATCTTTTAAAAAAGTGTTGTATTTGAAATCATTCCCGATTAAATTAATCCCCTAATCCATTTAAAGGGAATTTTAACGAAAAATCGTAGCAATGAGGTATGTATCGTGGTGAGGTGGTTCCTATACACTTTTTTGTGATAGTTAATTTATTCGTCAGAGACGGAGCTGGAGTGTTGTTAAGAAGGTTAGTGAAAAATATTGATTGGAGTCATAATTTGGAGTGCCAATGACAGTTAGTGCTTTCTTATGAGGAAAATGCTGCTTTCATTCATTTCGTTTTGAAATATTTGCAACCCGTGCCGTGGTGGTTAAATACTAGTTTATTAATTGGTGTTAAGAAGTGGCGTTGCTGTCAATATTTTTTATAAACTTAGCGACTCAACAGATGCTTTAGGATAGGCTCAGCGAGTATCACGCATTGCAACCTCGAAAAAAGTCGCATAATAAAAAATTGCAGAGGATGTTTTCGTGCAGAACCTGCCAATCAATGCTAGAAAAAATAACATTGCATTTCCGAGTTATTTGGTGCTTGCCACTGTCAAACATTGCAAAATGAGATGAATGAAAGTGGCCCTTTTTCCCATAAGAAAGCATTGTATCGTCGGAGCTTCAAATCAATATGGCCGATTATTAAACATTGAGGGCGCGTTTTGAATATCGTCCACTTATGTGATACTTTTTCCTGAAAAGATGTAATGGGCATAATTTAGTAGAGTTACTCCGTTTCTGAGCATATGCATTCATTTGGATAGCCCTGTTGCTCCCGTATAATCTAACAGGCAATGTGCCCCTGAAGTTATTTAACGCCCAATAACCTCCGATCAACGAATTTCCGAATAACGAATAGACGAAAAATTGGGTCCCTTGATATTCGTTAATGAGAGGTTTTACTGTACTTGGAACCAATAAATAATATTCTTTCACAATTCTTTCCACTTGCTCTATCTCTCTTAAGTTCAGTGTAAATAAGAAACGTTTTGGGTAACACAAAATTCTCAGGTCTGGATTTTACAAAATAAACTGCACATACTGTCACATTTTATATGGGGCAAACAAAAAAACAGCTCCAAGCCTGCTTTAAGGAACACTAAGGCACACTTGGAGCATGGTAGACTTGAAAAATCGAGCATTGCTAGATACATTTTAAGAAATGGGACACTCGATAAATATTAATGATTTGAAAGTAACACCCGGAAATCAAAAACTAAATGTATTGGAGAGCTTACATATTTTTGAAACTGGACGATAGCTTTTGTTGCGAAGATTTAAGTCCCGGGTTCGATTCCATGAACTATCCTTCCCATTTGATTTACATGGGAAATCTGAAATCCATCGTGCAGGGTAATTTTCTCTTGCACATTAAAATATCTTAGAATTATAATATCAGAGCAAGTTTTGTACTATTCTCTGAGGAAAGGAATGAAGATTCTAATTTTTATCGTAGAATTTTGCTTATCAATCGTATTTATATGAATTTTGCGTAAATGCCGGCATTTTTGAAGCTTTTGTCACTCATTATGAGTGCCAGCGGTGAGCTGGACCCAGTTCGCACGAACAGTTTGTTAAAAAACTTTTGAAAATAAGAACCCGTTGTTAACTTTGTTGCTTGATGCTGAAGAGAGTTCTCAGGCTCTCAGCGGAGACCATGGAAAACTTATGAGGTCAATCACGCCATAGACGAATGACTCCGCCTACATGTCTTGATTGGCTAAGATGGGTCGGAACATCATTTTGCACTTGAATGTTCTGAGATAAAAATCGCAACCATTTGTTTGTTTATTATAGCTTGACAACCATGTGCTCTACGTAATTATTTGCCTTTGACTTGTTAATCTGTGTGCTTTCAGTGTGTTGGTTCATAAAATTTTATTTTTAAAAATTATTAGACCCTCATAATGAAGCATCAAAAAATATTAGTGATTGGTTTCCCAAAAGAGTGACAGTCAGTAGTTTAGTGCTGCAAATGACGAAACATCTGAAAATGTGTCTTCAGTTGCAATGGGAGAGGATTTTCATGATTCTGAAAATTTAAATATATTGCCCAATTGTTGGAATTCTGAGCAAGAACAATATTTTCTAAAAAAATATGATGGCTTGGTAATTAAAAACAAAAAACTCTGCTGTTATCATTGTGCGAATAAGTCACAATTAGGAATCTTTAAATGAAAATCTTTTTATGCGGGTTCAAGAAAAAAAGTTCAGCTAGCTTCATTACGAAAAAAAAAATGAAAACATTTTGAATCAAACTCTCATACTAACGTTGTAAATATACTAAATGAATCAAAAAAGGAAACTCTTATTAAAGTTTTTGATAAAATTAATGAGAAAGATATTGAAATGACAAGTAAAATCTTTAACATAGTTTACAGCTTAGTGATAAGAAACAGACCAATGTCAGACATGGAGGACAAAGTAGAACTGCAAATTAAGAATGAAATCAATTTAGGGAACTGCTTGCATTCGTGATTTTCTGCAATTAGAATTGTAGAGCATATTGCTGAATCAATAAGAAATGAAATTATCAGTAAAATTATTGAAAAAAGTCAAAAATTTGTATTATTGATGAAGCTTCAACAATTTCAAGCAAATCTGTTCTTGTAATTTTTCTAAAATGTGAATTAGTTGATTGTTCACCAACAATTTTTCTTGATATGGTAGAATTGGAAGCAACCACTGCAGAAAATATTTATAACGTGTTACGACAAACGTTAAATGATTCAGAGTTTGACACAATATTTAAAGAGGAATTTGATAGCATTTTGTTCTGACAGAGCACCATGCTTGGAAGAAAATCTGGAGTTGCTACAAAATTAATTCAAGAATTTCCAGAGGTTATAATTTGGCATTGTTTGAATCATCGATTACAATTTGTTTTGGATGATGCTATAAATGAAATAGGCCATTTCAAGATTTTTTGGACAAAATTTATGCCATTTTTTACCAGTCAAATAAAAGTCAAGTGGAGCTTAAAAAAATTTCTGAAAAACTATCTATTGAAATAGTCCAAATAGGCAGTGATTTTTGTCCAAGATGGGCTTCTTGTAGCCTCAAATCTGCTAAAGTGGTCTGGAGGGCTTATCCAGCTCTTGATACGTTTTTCTCCAAAGATAAGAAGTTTTCTGGCATGGAAAAAAGGTTGAAAACAAAGCATTTATAAGAGACTTGGCATTAATGATCGACATTTTGGATGAACTTGCATTATTATCATATGCACTACGAGGAAGACAATTGAGTTTAACAAATGCAGATAAACTCATCAAGCGTGCAGTTAATTTTTTAATACAATTAAAAGATAGTTTTGGTATGCATGAAAATAAAATTAACGAACTGGCACAAAGTGATGCTTTTAAATGTATAGAGTTTGAAGAAAATGTTAGATTTAAATCACTGCCATGAGAAAAGGTAATAGAGTGCATAATTGATAAAATGAAGGCTAGATTATTAAATGAACAACGCATTAAGTATAAAAAAGATAACTTAGGTTCCATTAATAATACATCTAAAATTGTTGAATTATTCAGTGTTATGGACCCCACTTCATGGAACCTTGAAGAAGTGAGAGTCCCTTGGAAACTTGGAGAAGAAAAGATTCACGAATTAAATAAAGTCCTAAAATTTGAAATTGATTTAAACAATTTTCGTGGCTATGTAGAAATTAACATTCAACTGAAAGATCTTCCTGCCCCAGAAACAATAAGGAAAGCAAAGCAATTTATGAACACAATTGCAATAAGTTCTGTAAAGGCAGAAAGAGGTTTTTCGTTGATGAATAATATTTGTAGTGATAAAAGAGCAAGTTTAACAACTAAACACATTTCATGCTTTATGATCATCAATTTGTTGGAGAAACCATTAAGCTTATGGAACCCGTTAACATATGTCAAATCATGGATGAGAAGTCATTGATCCGCTTTGGATACCAGAGTTCGTGTATCTAAAATGACAGTTTACGGAGAAAACCAAGAAGCCATTTGGAAATTATTACTGTAATGAGTAATAATAAGGTATGTAAAAATGTTTAAATGTTTTTAAAAACTTAAATTTAAAAGCATAGAAGTACTTAGGTATATTTGTGTTTTGCCTAATAATTCATTATTGCTAAAGTTGACTGAGCAATTTAATTTTAACTATGTAGATAAAATGATTCATCGGTTTTAATTAAATAGTTGTTTTCTGATTTTATTAGAAAAGTTTTTATTTTCTAATTAACTATACTAACCAATTATCATGCAGTTATTGATACCTAGCTAAATCATAAAATACAGACACTTGAAGAAGGTAAATAGTGAGATAATTAATTTAATTAAAATTGCCAAAAGGTGGGAGGGGTTGTCAATTTTTGATTGCCGAATTCAGAATTTTTTGTTAAGAATCCGGTGGTTTAAATTTTGGCAGCTCATGGAACCGGTTGTTAAAATTTTGGCAGCTCAGAGAACTGGTTGTTAAAATTGTGGTAGCTCACCACTGGTTACAGCTATCAATTTACAGTGAAACAGTGACATCATGTTTTGCGTGTTATAGTTGCAGGCGTAATTTAAATATGTATCAAGTGTTAATGGAGTAAATTCGAAAATTTTTATTTATGAATGTTATTTAAATTCCATTTGTATCATTCAGATCCCATTGACTGGCTACTTGAATTGTGCCTGTATAAAAAAGTAATTATCACCAGATTTCCATTTAACATATTCTTTTTATAATTTATTTTCGTTACTTCCGATATTTATGCCTCAGAATATCACATCAAGAAATACATTCTGTAGATAGTTGAAACACCTACAACACCTCAGTTTGATTTATGTAAGTATTGATAATTTCTTTCGTCGTAGTGACATTTTCTCTAAAATAACGATAGGTGGCATCACTACAATATTTGTGACTTAGGGCAACACTTTCAAAGTGAAAACTTCTGCAATTTTCACTATTGTGAAAATATGAATGTTAAGGCAAGGATTCCAAAGAGTGAACAAAAAGAATTGAGTTATTGAGGCATATGTATCAAGAAATTCTCCGTAAAACAATCAAATTAAGTGAGGGCAATAATTGTTACCTATACTTACTGCCGGTGGTGATATTTTCATTTGCTAATTTTTTGGGTGCTAATATAGTCCCCTCCCCCCCTTACTTTTCTTACTCATATTTTGGCCAAAAAGCAGGGGGGACTATATTCAGACTAATACAGTAATATTTTGAATTGTTTCAAATTCTGTTGGAAATAAAAGTTAATATAATTCCTTTCATCACACATTATTAAGTGCCCAATTCATATTTTGATTCTAAATGCATGTTATACTCATTCCTAACTGAATGAAATGGAGAAAACTCTTGCAGCCAAACCCATAATGTTATTATAGAAACAGCTTAAAATATCTGAAGACCTAAGCTGACCATTGAAACTTTGACTGGTTATTCTTGAATTATTCAAAATATTCACAACATGATAAACAAGTTTAATTTATATTTATTGTCGTTCAATTCCGTTTTCAACAGGATTGATTTTTCTTCCCTTAGTATCTATCATTCTTCCTACCTCCTTACCTATCTTGTTTGTGATGAAAAAACTATTTTCAAAACATAATTTATTTCCCTCATTCGATGCAAAATCAGTCAAATTCAACTTTTAATGAAATTTTTAAAAGTGCATTAAGACGTAAATATTTTCAAGAGTTCAATATTTTTAACGGTTTGTTTAGATACTTTACACATTTGTATGTCATGTATTCTTTTCAGATTAGGTGACGACTTAAATAACATATTATATCTTATCTTTCAAGGGTGGCTATGATGCTGCTAGGCCTTATGTTCCAGCAATGCCTTCTGGTTTTGGGCCACCATATGGGGCTGCAATGCCACAGACACCCATTCCAGTCCACCCTCAGCATTCAAACATGCCTAATTTACCATTCCCAATGCCCATGCCTTTGGGTCAACATCCACAAGGAATAGATCATGGTGCTCCAATGCATTTCCAGTCAACTAGGTAAAATTGATTTCTGATGTAATAGAGATACAGTAAAACCTCTATCTTATGAATCTCCGTATAACAAACTTGATCTCGGTCCCAACCCCAGGACATGTAAAATGCATACAAGAAACCTCCCTATAAAAAACCTCCGTAACTACAAAACTCCCATAGAGTGAAGGCTGAACCTGGTCCTCAAAATTTAATCCACCTCCGTGCAATGAAATTTCGACGTAAACAATTGTAAACAATGGCTGTTGCTGGATTGTCTCGGCACAAACACAGTGTTGCCCTAACCCCAAATGCCTATCTTCTCACTCCTGCTGAATCACCATCCCTAGTTGAGAAAGGCCAAATGAGAGAACGGATCATGCTCACCGATTACTCTTTAAGCTATCGCCATCACAAAGTGCAATTGTTGGATTATTATCGTGCTTAAAATACTCACCCGAATCTATCGCCATCGCTTGTGTCAAGTTCTTCCTGGCTGTTGTCACTCAAATGAATAACAATTGTCTTAACTGGGAGAATTAGAACAAGGTGTATGGACGTCATATCGTAAGAAAAAATATGGGGTATGAACGAAATCCATACCTCGGAACATACATCGCTTCTGTGTAGCAGTTTCCCAATATCGACTTTCTGAGCTGCTGCACTCACTATTTATGAAACTGCCGACTTAGAGACTGCTCACAAATTTCGTGATACAAAGGGGAGGGTGGAGTCTGACAGCGTTACTTTGTGCTACAGTAGGTAACAGGGTTTCCAAACATCTGTATATTTATGAAGTCCATAAAAAGAGCAAAAATTGGATGTCCGTAAAAATATTTAGATGTCCATAAAAATGCTAAGAAATTTCCAGAGGTTTAAAGCAGTGGTAGTCAACCTATTTAGTCAGCATACCCCTTAAAATATTTTTGCCGAAATTCGTGACCTTGGGTATATTTTTAAGTTAACAAACTCTGTTATTATTGGGTAGTCTACAAATATATATGTACTTGCTAATTATATGATTTACGTATATTTTATGCGCGAGATAATTATGAATGTTGCTTTGCTATTTTTTTACATTAGATATCCTTAATATCATTTCTTTTTGAAAGATCTCGCGTATCCCCAGGGATATGTGTTCTTTAGGTTGAGTACCGCTGATTTGTTATATATTCTCAATTTGGTTATATTTTTAAAAGTCAAGCAGCCTTTCTTTTTCAATGAGCACAAATTAAAAATATGAAACAAAATGCTCTGAATGAAAAATCTGGTAGTATTTGTGTTCCAAGAATTTTTACTGAACACATCTGAAATTTCCTGTTTCCCTAAACCAGATAAGTGCGCTAAACTAACGTAAATACATTTCTGTTGCGATATATGGATGACCAAAATCTCCTCTCAGTATCCCTGGTAGGGTTATGTGAAGAGTGTGGGGAGCCTTTGGATAGCATCAACTTTCGAGTTGAAAGAATCTTGGCTTATCATTGGTCAGAAAAGTCTCATATTTTTCCCTCCCACTTGTGCCCATGAAAAACGCAGAGCCCACTCCTACCTCCTCCCCAAGGCCGTAGATACAGTTTAGTAAAGGGGGGGGTTTAATGAAAAATAATTTCCAAGTTTTAATATTTTAATACATTACTATAAGTATCATAATAATACATTTTATTTAAATAAAAAAATTTAAAATAAAAATTATTCTCTAAATTACAAATTCTTTTTTTCTATTTTTTAAAGCAAATTTGGATATAATATCATCTACATTTAAAGTCACACTGCGATGCACACTCATCAATGCCAAACCCGTTAGACGTTCATCTCCCGTTGAATTCCTAAGCCAGGTTTTAAGGCATCTTAAAGAAGAAAAACATCTTTCGGGGGTTGCTGTAGAGCAGAGCAAGGTAGCAAGAATCTTTAATAGTCTTTTTATACTAGGAAAAAGCATATCATTGCAAACTTTGAACGTCTCTAACGCCGTTTTTGGCAAATCATCTTCTGACAGCAAATTCCATTTACACTGCCATATTTAAAATTCTACTTTAAGTCGTCTAAAGTCTTCACCATAAATTTTACAAGTCTGTTGGAAAATTTCTGGCTTTTCATTTTTACATTTAGTAGGAAGCAGTAGCTGCAGTTTAGCTATTAGTTTATTATGTGCTGAGAAGCGATCATTTAATTCAGTTAAAAAGTGATCAAGAAAAGGTATAAATAAATTACGCCGGTAATATTCATTTGCATCATTTGATGGGGAATTTTGAAGCTTGGATTGTCTTCCAATTACTCTGGGTTTGATCATTTCACTCCCAACGTTGTGCAACATGCTTTCTGCCGACAGATATATTTCATTGAATGAGTCTTCACTGTTTATATGCATTGATTGTATCACATTAATGATTAAATCAACGTGCTCACAACATTCTACTAAATCCACATTTACTTTCTGAGGACTTTTACATAATTTTACACTATAAGAAAATATCTTGTTTAATGTCAATAATGCAACTACAAATTTTGCACTAGTTATAGAGAATAATAATTGATAAGCCTGATCAGAGGTTTCTTTTGTTCCGGATTCTTGAAGTTGCTGCAGAGCTTCTACTATTGTAGAATACAATTCCACAAAACGGCATATGGAGTCATGTTTCTCAGACCATCTCGTTTTGCATAAACCTAGAACTGTTTTATGAGTTAGCCTTTTATTTTCTTTTGCTATTTTCTCTAGAATATTGTTTCTCTGAGAAGACAGATGAAAGTAATTCACAGCTGTTTTAATAACGCCAATACAATTTCTAATGACTGGCAAATCGCAAGAATATGCAATAACTAAATTTAAAGCATGGGCACTGCAATGCACAAATTGTGCTTTTGGGTATTTTTCTGATATTAATGTACGCACACCTCTGTACTTGCCACTCATGACAACAGCCCCATCATAGCCTTGGCCAATCATGCTGTTCAGATTTACTCCAAGCTGTGTCAATGTGGACAGGAGGATAGTAGCCAAACCCGAGGCAGTCATCAGTTACAGGAATGAAACACAAAAAATCTTCTCGGATTAAGATTTCCTTACTATCAATATATCGAACACAAATTGCTAGCATTTCTTTCCTGGATATGTCTTGTGTCTCATCTGCCTATAACAAAAAACATTTAGCGTCGTTTATTCGAGAAACAATTGCATTTTGTATTATTTCTCCGCAAATTTCAGCAATTTCATTCTGAACGGTTGGACTAGTATACATACTTTTGGAGCCAGAGGATATAGAAAGATGATTTAAAAGTGTGATATCTCCCGATTTAGCACAGTATCCTAAAAGAGCCCTAAAGTTACTGTCGTTATAGTCTGGCTCATGGAGAGAAGTGGGACCTGAATCTTTCGTGCCTCTCAGAACAAGTTCTTAGCGACCACATAAAATTATGGTTTCTACTATAGAATGTAACTTTTCTCTGTTTTCCCCTACCTGATGCTTTCTTTCGGAATCTAGCATACACACTATATCAACTTGCTTTCCACTTATAACATTTAGAAAATTATCTGCATGCATACTAGCCTCAATATGATATTTTGTTTTCTCATGTTTTCCAAAATATTCTTTCGCATTCTTCCAGTTTAGATAGGCTGTTGTTACTTACTAATGCTCCTAATGCTTGATCTCCTCTGCCTCCAACTTGGTGAGCAAACAATACACATATTTTACAGAATGCTCCACCTGCTCGTTTTGAATAGACCAACCAGGGATACAATTTTAGCCATTTAAATTGGAAAGTTAGGTTCCTTTTACCAGAAACAGGGAAAACAAAATCCTCAGAAGGTATCCATGGGTTTTTTAGAGCCTGTTCCTTTACAAAATCTTCCAAGATAACTCCCCCTAAGAAATTGCCAATGTCTAGCTTGTGATATGTTTCACTATCATCAGACTGTTCTTCGCTACAGAGAGTTATACTATCACCATCATTAGCACGTTTTTCTCTACAGAGAATTTCACTGTCATCAATACGTTTTTCTCTACATGGAGAATTTAGGTTAAGTTGGTTCTTTTCTGTAGATGTCACAGTATTTGCTACAGAACTAGATGGCACTGAATTGGTTTTAAATTCAACATCCTCCCTTTTTACGTTTGAGTTACTACTAGTGTTTTCTTTTATTCTTTTGTTTTTCATAAAACCCAGTAAGGAAGTTTGGTTTAGTCTCTTTATATCTCTAATTTAGGGTACTTTTTTCACTGTAAAACGATTATAATTTAAAAAGTTTTGAATGAAATTTGTTTTATTTTATTATTGAAAAATAATAAAAGTTAGGCCTACCTCAAATGAATCAATGAATTTAGAAGATGAACTTTTAGGAACAAAGAAGTATTTTATCCCGCAGTTTTCCCTTGTGCGGATCCGTGCTACGGCGCCCAAATACGGGATCCCTCTTGCGGGAAAAGTTGGAATACACCAGGGGTCGGCAACCTTTTCTGCATGGCGGACCACATTTGCAGTTGTGAATGTTTCGGAGGGCCACATTGGAAGTCAAGAAAGCCTCGGCGGGCCGGATGAGCGAATAAATCGGAAGTTTTCTAGAGATTCTGTGATTTCATATGAACTAAATCAAGTCTACGTAATTTACTAGCGTTAAAACTTCACCCGAAAAGGCTTTGAGACCATAATTTTACTCAAAAAATATAAAATTGCCCATGAGAAATTTTCCTGATCACATTTTCATTACAGCTTTGCGGGCCGCATAAAGCGTTCTCGAGGGCCGCACGTGGCCCGCGGGCCATAGGTTGCCGACCCCTGGAATACACTTCTGAGTACCGGATACTGCACAGGGTTGCCAGATTGGGCGATTAATTGCGATTTGGGCGATTACAATCAGTGATTTGCGATTAGAAATTTGGCTTTTGCGACCAGTCACAAATTGGGCGATTTAAAGGTCAAACATTCAACTGTGCGATTCCAAAAAAATTAGAACTTTTAATAATAATTAGATGGAAGAAGAGGAGGCATTCCTGGAGGGTGTCACTTTGATCGTGGCCGCAGCTAAGGAATAACCCTAACTTTGTTTGTTTTTCCATCCTTGCCATTTCTGTACGCATTCTAAATTCATGATTTTCGCATTTCTTATGTTTTTCTCACGCAAATTAATGTTTGTAATAATTTTTCCTTAATATTTAAATAATTTTAAAAATATTTCGTATTGGTTTCGTTTTCTCACTAGCTCAGCCCTAACCACCCATCTGAAAATTGAATTTTTTTAACCACCGTTTGTATAATAAAGAAGTATATTTGTCTTATGTCTCCCACATAAACAAATGATAAACATTCTGATATAAAAGAATGTGCTCTTCAATTCAATTTATTTTACCTTTCCTGTGGCTCCAAAAACATAAATCTCACGTAATAAATTATAAAAGTATTCCTACTATTCAAGGAATTGATGGAAATGTGCGACTTTGGGCGATTTGAAAGCGCTCCGATTGTGATTTTGCGGAGCTATCGTCTGGCAACCCGTCTACACTGATGAAGTATGTTTTAAGCAGTTTATTTCACTGCCGTCACCCTTATATGTTCCCCTCTCCGATGGTCAAACTTAGTGGCCTTTCTAGGTCACTAAGTAGCACCTCATGTGCCTAAGCATAAATCCGCCCGTCTGAATTGCAGTTAAAAATTTAACATTTTGTGTTTTCCTCAGTCATTATTTTTTTAGGTTCTTAAGAAAGGAGAATCCGTAAGGGGGGGGGGGGTTGAACCCCTCAAACCCTCCCCATATATACGGCCCTGCTCCTCCCTCCCACTGCTTTGCAGAGATTTTCCAGGTATCTTAGTGAGCCGACATTTACCATGTCTATGTAACGTTTTAGGCTGGTTTCCAAAGGAAACAGCCTTATGAAATGGTGATGTGTGTGTCCCCTACTAATAACTTTTGCATCATTGGACCAATTTTCATGAAACTTGGTATGAGGCTCATGCTGCCAGGGCCCACCTCCGAGATATATTTTATTTGGCGAAGATTGAAGTCCCAGGTTTGATTCCAGGAACTTTTTTTCCCTATTTGTTTTACATAGGGTCTCAAATCCATCGTGCAGGGATGTTTTCAGACATATCCGCACATGGCTGGTCTGCCTCTGTGTTTATGCAACCATACGTAACATCCTTACAATGAATTTCCATACAACGAACATCCCTTTTTTGATCCCGCCAATTTCCTTATATGGAGGTTTTACTGTACCATTATTTATTCTATTGTGAAACAAATAGGGTTGTTACTCTTGTATTTTATTTTATACAATCAAATTCACCCACTTATTATCATATTTAGGAAATGAATATTTTTCTCAGATTGAGGAATATTTCAAGGTCATCCTATATTGCATTAAAACAATATATTATGGGAAATGAAAGAATAAACTACGTAAAATGGAAAGATTAAGGATTTTGATTTTATAGTACTTAAAGATTTTGTTCTAATAATCCATTGAACATTGTACGATTATGGGAAGAAAGAATGTTTTTCATTTCAATTTTAAAATCAGATTAACTTGTTAAAACTAACTGCATGCACCATAGTATGAACCCAGCCTGAAATTTTTAATTAGTTGCTTAATTACTCATTTTAAATGTCATTTATGCACAAGCTGTGACTTGGAAATTGTCAATTTTTTCATTAAAAATGTTGGAACATGTCAAATTCCTTTATAATAAATTTTAGCTTTCAGTGGATGATACATTATTTGGTAAATATTAGTTAAAATAGTTAGTTTGATGGAATTATTTTGATTAAAATTTTATAATAAGTTTTAGAAAGGTTATTATATTGTAGTTTTAAAGATGAATGATTCTCATAAAATGTCGCATAAAAGTAAGCAATGACATCAATATGTGCTCAAGTTTTGAGGAAGGCTTTTCTTTTAAGGCCCGGTGAGTACGGCACCATGATACATCCAGATCCCCGTTTGCCTGTTCCTCATCAGGAAGCATCACTCCCACGTGCACCACCCTCTTGAGATCCCTGTCTCTACTCTGTCGCATTTACTTGGTGACCCTTTAACCAAGATGCTATCTTAAGTCCTTCCTCAATTGTAAACATACTGGAAGGACAACAATCCCAAGAGTCTCTAAATCTAACATTTCATCAGTGCTGTGCCTCTTCCAAGCTAAAAGAGACAATTCTGAGGAAGGTTATAAATGCTGGCTCTGATTTAAAGATGGTTTTACATGGTAATGTTACAAATGCCTGCTATTATAAGCTTTGGGAGAGATTTTTAAGTCACATCTGTGCATAGTAAGTTCACTGATTTAAGTGTGAATGAATCAAGTGTTTGACGAAGTGCTTACATTTTTATTATATTTTGTTATCACTCATTTAGTAGAGATTCAAATGTGTAAAATGAATGTTAGTTATTTTACCTTATTTATCACTGAATAAATTGTAAATTGGCTCGAGTATGCAAATGTATATAGTTTCTTGTTAATAAAAATTTGGATATCAGCATGAAAAATACAGATTTTATGTAAGGAAAAAATATTTTATTGCTGTTCAATATTTGTTATGGTTAATTTGTCATTGTACAATAAAGTAATATTTCAGTTGCCAAGAATAAATCTGTTCTCAATGAAGAAAGTTTCCAATAGCAGAATGTTGTATTGCAAAACAAGATGGTCGAAACGAAACTTATGATGCCTACTTTCCATATAATTATTTATTTAATACTTATATTGGCTTTAATAGCTTTAAAATCACTTCAGATGAGTTGCTCTTTGTGTTCCCAAATTTCATAATTTAGTATTAGAAAATATTACAAATCCATCCCAATGGAAAACGAAATTGCTCACCCGTATTTGTGTGAGACAAATAACGCATGTATATACTAGACCAGAGGTCCGCAACGTGGCGACCACGGGCGCCCGCAAGACATTTGTGTGTGGCCCGCCAGCCAAAAAGAGAACTCAAGTTAAATAATTACGGAAAACTCTCAGAAGACCAATAAGTTGCGGAACAAGATGAAGAATAGAACTTTGTAACCAACATCTTAATCTTATATCACACCGAGCCGAATCGTATGTCTGTTACAAAATAACACCGTCAAGGTCAGGACTTATAAGCGAACATAATGGGGACATACATTGTTGGATAAAGACATTGTTGTCATTAACAAGTTCTTTTCATAATGACTCCTCCTTTACCCCTCTCTTGTTTATCCACGTCCCTTCTCCCTACCCTGCCCTAGTATACATACATCCTTCACAGCGTTTTTCAGAGATTACTCGCCGAGAGTAGGATAAGCCGCTATCATGTTTGTGTGATTGCTGTGCCTGTGCTGACAATTCATACAAACGTTCTCGTATGAATTGTACGAAAAGATAGGGAATTCTCCACCCCTAGTTTATGCTAGGTGAAGGTGTCCTGTCGCCTTCAATCGCTATTATGGGTGCAAGGCTGAGATCCTTGTTCTCAACCCGTCGTGTACTATAGCTCCGTTAGCCGGTTCAGGCTATTTGGAGGTAGGCACTCGATACAGGAAACTATTTCTCTATGTCACGTGAAACTCCCAAGTTCTTGTCAAAAGTCGTTGGTTTCGGAGTTCTGTCCTCCGTCTTGTAGCATAACTTGCCTCAAGTTATTGTTGAAAGTCATTGGTTTTCGGAGTTATGTCCTCCGTCTTGTAGCATAACTTGGCTCGAGTTATTGTTGTGAGTCGTTGGTTTCGGAGTTCTGTCTTCCGTCTTGTAGCATAACTTGGCTCGAGTTATTGTTGTGAGTCGTTGGTTTTGGAGTTCCGTTCTTCGATTAGTATACAAAGTACAGGGTTTGGGAGATTTTTCTTCGTCTCTTGCAATATCAGCCAGTGATGGCTCATTTCCCTCTTCATTGGTTAAACATAAATCAATTTAAATTGACCAACAGATCACAATATTTCTGATATTTTCCCGATATTCAGTTTGTTGTGTTTATTAATTCATTTGTAGAAAATGTCATCCCCATTATGAGTAATAAGAGGCAAAGAACATATTACTTCAATGTTGATTGGGAAGAACAATTCTGTTTTATTGATTTGAAAGGAAAGTGTTTGTTTATTGTGCAATACTTGTGTCGCACTTTCAAAGAAAAGTAATGTTGAAAGACATTTTAATACGGTCCACGGAAATTTTAATACTAGTTATCCGTTCAACTCGGAGATCAGGAAAAAGATAATTTCTGATATGAAATCTATTTTAACTAAACAGCAGAGCATTTTTACCAGACCAGTGCAGCAATCACTTAAAATTTCGCATTTGTTGGCCAAGAGGAAAAATCCTTTTGAAGATGGCGAGATTGTAAAAGAAGCCATTTTAGCAATTGCTGACTCACTTTTCGAATATTTTAAAAATAAAAATGAAATTACCTCAGCAATCAACATGATTCAGTTATCAGCGAGAACAGTTACAAGAAGAATTGAAGTTATTGCAACCAATATGGAGAAAGAGTTGGCAAATTATTTACAAAAATGAATTTTCTTCTCGTTGCAACTGGATGAGTCAACAGACATATCAGACACTTCTCAATTGGCTATGGTTGTGAAGATGGTGTTTAATGATTTTTCAGGAAAGGAAGAATTTCTTAAAATTCTTCCATTAAAGGGACGAACAAGAGGTGAAGACATTTTTTCAGCTTTTAAAAAATATGTCCAAGAAAGTAATATACCATTAATGAAGTTGACCGCAATTACTACAGATGGTGCACCTTCGATGACAGGTTGTAAAAATGGATTTATTGCGCTATGTAAAGACGACCCTCTCTTTCCAAAGTTTATTTCATATCACTGCATTATACACCAAGAAATGTTATGCGCAAAAGTTCTTCATTTTCAACATGTCATGAAAACAGTAACAAAAATAATAAATTCCATAAGGGCTGTACCAATGCAACACCGATTGTTTAAACTGCTTTTACAAGGTGAAGATGCCGAATTCGATGATCTCCTTTTACATACCGAGGTTAGATGGCCCAGCAGAGGCAAAATACTTGAGGTTTATAAATCTCATAAAGGAGGTAAAGGAATTTCTCACGTCAAGAAATTAATATTATGCACAGTTGGATGACAAAGCTTGGTTGATGGATTTCGGACTTCTTGTTGATATAACTGTAAAATTGAGCGAACTGAATATGGAGATGCAAGGGAAAAATCAACACATTGCAAAAATGATAAGTAAAAATGTAAATTGGCATTGTGGAAGTCTCACCTAGAGAGAAATTCATTATCACATTTCCCGAATTTAAAATATATTATTGAGAGTCTGACTGATGAAAATGTTACCACTGAACCATTTTCACAACACATTGAAACTCTCCTGAAGGAATTTAATTTTAGGTTTCGTCAGTTTTCTGAAGTAGAACCTCAAGTTATGTGCTAAATTATAACAAGTTGGCTGAAGATATGCAGTCCCAAGATTCACATTGATTTATTTTTCACGTTTTTATAATAAATTCTTTAATAGTTTTTCTCTTATATATACAAAAATATCATTTTAATAAATATTGGTACACATCTACTATTGTTACTTCACTTCACGCCCCCAATAATTAAAGTTGCGCCCTCATAGATAAAGAGGTTGCCGACCACTGATACAGAGAGATATCAACTGATCTTGCTTGTGCGCCCTTCACGTCCTCAGAATATAAATTGCGCCCTCGTAGGCGAAAAGGTTGCCGACCCCTGTACTAGACTAATCCGAATCCAACATTGGTCATTATAATGGCAACACTCATAATGAGTGATAAAAACTGCAAAAATGCCAGTATTTATGCGAAATTCGAAGAAATACGATCGATAAGCAAAATTCTACGATAAAAATTAGAATCCCCATTCCTTTCCTCAAAGAATAGTACAAATCCTGCACTGATATTACAATTCTAAGATATTTTAATGTGCAAGAGAAAACTATCCTGCACGATGGATTTCAGATTTCCCATGTACATCAAATGGAATCGAACCCAGGACTTTCATCTTTGCAACAAAAACTATCCTCGGGAGCTTGGCCCCAGTAGCAAGAGATTTCCACTAAGTGCCATGAAAACGGTCTATTGGTTCAAAAGTTAATAGGGAGAGACAAACAACAAAGAAACTATAAGCCTGCTAGGAAGACGACCGTTGACATTCAATGGGAAAGTTTTTTATGACATTTTGTGAATAGATGAGATGGGAAGCTATTTTTCAAGTCAAAGGTATGCAATTCCACGAAGCAGACAACAATGCAATCACTAAGAATACATCAAATTCTCACGTTAAAAACTGATCTGTTGATCAATTTGATGGGTATGCAAAAATCAATGGCAGGAAAACCAACTCGTTCTTTTAAACATTCGTAGTTTCAAGTCTCGAACTCCTACAATGAGTCTAAGTAATTTTAATATGCGAATGATTAATTTTCTGCATTATAATGTATTCCTCATAAATAATGCACCGAATGTTGTTTACATTGGTTGCTATGAAAATCATTTCCCTCTCCTTCCTTCTCTCGTATTAAAAGCACACTTTCTTCCATAAGGATTGAAATAAAAATAGGATTTCGAGGTTTAACAATGTAATTGGTTGGCAAGGCAACATCCCATTAAAATTGCAAAATTTCCCCAAAATTTGTGAATTAAACATTTAACGAGGGATTTCGAACTGGAGGTGGAAAAAGATGAACAGAATCAGAAAATTTTTTTTAATGGTTCAGATCTGACGATCATAGGCTAATTTTTTCTAATTTAGATCTAACAAAAATAAAAGTGTGCATGTCGAAAAGTCAATGTTTACATGTTATTTTATGGGAAATGGAAATGTCTTTCTCCAAGTTGAACCCAGTACTTTTTTGAGATTTCTTTCGCCATCACCTTAAAATATGTGAATCAAGCATTTCTACCAAATTTCAAAAATGTATCTCGATCTTTTATCGAGTTATTCGCATTTTTACAGCATGACAGGGAGCCACAAAGGGACAGAATAAGGCTTTTATAGATTTTAAATTTCCATTCTGGAAAGTAGGCTAAAAATGGATGTTACATTGGAATGGTATAATTCATTAATGCAATATTTTAAAAAAAGTTGATTCAATTTGTCCCAGCTGCACTTCTCAAAACATGATTCTAAAAAAATTCCCAAATTTGATATAATTTATGAAATGTTAAATTCATAAAAAATAATTAAGTGGTGCTACATGGAAATTTTTAAGTTCTGTACCATTCTAAAGGGATAAAAAAATTTATTCCGAGGCAAAGAAAAACATTCTGATTTGTGCTATTTAGGGATAGAAAATTTATTTTTATTATCAGAGGTTAGATGAAACAAAGATTGATATCCTATTCCCTCAAGCAATTCCTGGAAATAACAGAAAAATATTTTGTTGGAAAAACATTCTTATATGTCAGGCAATGAATTTGCCATATGATGGATGGATGCGCAATGAATTGACTGATGAATTGCTGTGCAATGAACTGACCATGATGAATTGATGTAGAACCTCAGTTGCAACATCAGAACAATAAAAAATGCTACTTTCATAATACCAGAAACCATTTTAAAAATATATTCAACTGTACGGTTTACAGCAGTGGTGAGCAATCTTTTCTACATGGCGGGCCGCATTGGTGGTTGAGAATTCCTTGGCATTGCAAGTTGTCAATGCTTCGGCGGGCTGGGTTAAACTTTTAATCGGACATTAACTAGATATTCTGAGGTATCATATCAGTGAAAATAAAGTCTAAATTAAATTTTAGGGTTAACATTTCAATCTCAAGTGTTTTATTGTCATAATTTGAATGTATGATATGAATTGTTAAATTTTATGGATTACTTTTTAATCATAGCTTTGTGGGCTGCATGCGGGCCGCAGGTTGCTCACCACTGGTTTAAATGGATAAAAAAATAAATTTAATCAAAATGAAAAATTAGTAACATCTTTTGTCATAATATTACAGAAGAAAAGTCCTTAAATAACTAAAATTAAATGTCCATATTTGAAGTCTTATGCATTCAG
The DNA here is from genome assembly GCA_028673005.1 of Tanypteryx hageni. Lineage (NCBI taxonomy): Eukaryota > Metazoa > Arthropoda > Insecta > Odonata > Petaluridae > Tanypteryx > Tanypteryx hageni. The sequence goes on along the minus strand of CM054114.1, from coordinate 65,498,130 downwards.
AATTTTTAAAACAAATGTACAGTGTTAAAGAAGTGCAAGTAATTGCACAGTTTTCAGCATTGATATTTGTTTCCTCAAATACAAAGTATACAGCATAAGTGTAGTGACAGATTTTGCTGTCCATTTTAACTGCCCTCAAGTCTAAAAAGTTTTTTTTGTGATTCCGTCTGTCTGTAGTCTGTCATCTTTGCCGTTCTTGGGGCTAAATGATTTAACAACTTAACAGCATATTGGATATCTTCTGGAATAGGAACATTGTTGAAATTAAACAATATGCAACAATGCCAGGTAGTTTATTATTGTCAAATTTCAACAAAATATCAATTTACTCAAAAAAGGCTCCAAATTCGGATAATTCATCCATTTTTTTAGTTAAATAATACCAGCAAATCCGTCAAGTCCCAAAAAATAACTAAATGGAATCCAATGGCATTAGTATATCTATTTTTATGCTGTTATCACCAAGCTCTTCACACTTCAGCAACACCATCATTGTTGACACAACACAAAATGCGAGATATTTTCCGTGTGTAAATACAGATTAGTGTTAACTGGTGACATTCGTGTATGAACTACAAGTGCATGTATATGAGAAAGTTGGTGATGTCTGCTACAATGATTTTTTCTGGGATACTTAATGAAAATGATCCATAGAAACAACACTAAATACAGCAGAATTCCATTATGGATTTGAATTACACAAATTTTCATCTTGATCTAGAGACTCAAATTTTACTAAATAGTGAAATAATGGAATTTCTTTTGTATGCTCATTTGTACAGCATCAGTTCAATCTTATAATGAAAATTAAAGCAAATAGAAATGTTAATACTAAAGTTAGATTGAGACAAACTGTACAATGTAGAAAAAAGGGAAACTAACAAGGAAATTCAATGGTTAAATAAAAATTCATAAAATGTTTACTAAACCAAAATTAACCTAAAACATCATGAGAGAGTAAAAAAAATGAAACTTTAGATTTCTATGATGATGACCAACCTTCCTTCAGTGTCAATTAGCAACACTTTAGAACAGTGGAGCCCAAACTATGGCCCGCCAAGTGTTTTCGTGTGGCTCGCGAAGCTATGATGAAAAAGCAACCCGAAAAATTAACACAGAAATCCACCCATTTTTATGAAAAATTTTGGTAGTAAAACTTTTAATATTGAAATGTTAACCATAAAAACCTTATTTAGACTTGATTTTCACATTTATATGGCACCTTGGAATATATAGGCAACTTCAGCTTTAAACTCGAATCTGGCCCACCGAAGAATTGGCAACTTCTAATGCGGCCAACCATGTAGAAAAGTTTGGGCACCACTGCTTTAGATATTTTAAAGGTGCAACAAAATTTTGTGTAAAACAAAGTGTGTTTTAATGCCTTTTTGTTAAATAAGGCCCTACTTAATATTTCTCCAAGCGACGAAACTTAGGAAAAAGTCTATTTTGAAAATTATGAGTGTCCACAGCTTTTAATAAAAGATTTTTGAAGAATATTATGAAATCTATTCAACAAATTTTCTAATTTCATCCCCTACTGCTAATCCATCCCAATCTACTACCATATCACTTTAGAATTGAAGTTTTTAATTTTTATAAGGTTAAGCTTTAATTCATGTTATTTATTTGAAATGTAGGCTATAAAATTTTGCAATAGGTGTGCTAAATAGAATTATAGCAAGTGATAAATATGTTAATCATTTTTATAATTATATACATTTACCCGTAGAAAATATTTAGCTGATATTCGGACATGGCTCCTAATTTGAGCAGTCTTTTCGGTATAATTTAAGCTAATAATAGATGGGTTACAAAGTTTATTTTTGAATTCCGATAATAAGTGTAAATATATTTCAATAAATATAACAATCATTTCTTTTGAATTATCTACTCGAATAACGAAAAATAAACATACATTTTAAAAAATATTTTGACGTAGTAACACATGATAAGTTTACCCAGTCCTTTCTCCTAATTCTTCATTGAATACAGCACTGATCTGTAATTAAAAATTTCATTTGTATATTTTAATTCATGACTCACATTTGGAGAGTACATTCAATTTGATTCAAATGCCTAACATCGTCATGAAACAACCCAAAATAAACATATGGATCATTAGGAGTACACGCGTTGTAATATAACATAAAAATGTTTTAGGAAAATACCTTTCTGAAAACAATGAAGAGTAAATATTTACATAATATAATGAAATTTTAGCTTTTGTTTAAAAAATATACTACAATCAAAATATATCCTTTACTATTTAAAATCTTAATTCCATCACAATAAAAATGATAAAAAGTTTCTTAAATTGATTGACAATAGAAATAAAATTCAAAACAAATGACCAATAATTTCCTGCAAATATAATTAGTAATATACTTTGATCAATTTTTGCTTACCTTTATTTTCCGCAATGTTACTTTCTAAGTTTCTTAAAGAGAGCAATGCTTTGGCATTTTCTGCCTTATTAAGCCATAACTTAATCTGAAACAAAGACATGACTCCAATTTAGTCATTAATGTTTTCATTCATAATGTTTCACTGATACCTATTAGTTCCTTCTCAGTTATAAACAAAACTTGCACTAATAAGCCAATTTACAGTTGCAACTACTAGTGAAGTAAATGCCTTTCAAACAAGATTATCTATTATACAAGATATGATTCAATGATTATTAAAAGCTAGTAGGAATTGGAATTAACACATATAGTAGTAGTGATGCAGAATTGCTACTAATTACTGGACTATTTCCATTTTGACTCATAAAAAGGCTACATTATATAAACATGCAATTACCCACTGTTTTAAGATTAAGATCTTGAATGGTAAATTAAGAGAGTTAATCCAAACTTTAAGAGAAGAAATTATTAGGACAACATTACATAAAAATCTCAACTTCTATCTATGTTGTCTCAAACCAAAAGAAATTTTCCTCTAATACAAACAATTATTCCAAGTAGAAGTAGATGTGTTCAATAAAACAATACAGTCAAACCATGGATTGTTATTTTCACAAAAATAAAATTATACATCATGCAACTGGATATGAAAGCATTAACATTAAGTAATGCTAAGATGAAAGATGGCTATAAATTATAGAAAACGGGCACCACTTCATTCACAACTTAGAAAGCAAAGCTGCCAATCTCATAAAAGTAACACTTCATCTATAAGTTTCATTAAAAAAGAAGGGAATATTGTAATTTTAATTGTGTATAAGTAGAAACATCATTATCTGGAATTTTTGTAAGATGATCCTCATTTTTGAGTTATGGGATGTTTTTATCTATCAGCTATTTCAAGTATTTCATGCAAAGAAACTTTGAGCTAAATAATAACAATTCAGATTAAGACTAACGTCATGCATAACCACTGCAACAAATCTTTCAGGTTTTTAAGAAATATTTCAACAGATATAAACTTTCTCATTCCTTCCATGGGCATCACAAAATGTGAGTATATTAAAAATATAAGGCAAAATAATAAGTAAAAACAACAAAATGTTGAATTAACACACTCCAGAAAAAGAATGGGAGTCAAGCAAAAAATTCACATGAGAGTTCGACACAAAGATCAGGGCAGCTGTGAAGTTTCTAATGAATAACCAAGCATACCTGATTATGGAGTAAGTCTCTCCTTGGCCCTGTTGGTTCTCCACTCAGCAGGGGCATCATTATATTAAGAGCAGACTCAAACTTTTCCAATGCAAGTCCATACTGACCTTCCAACATATACTGTTCTGCAGATTTTCCTATATCAATTGCAGTAGCCAATGATGGAGTTACAGCAGCCATTTGCTCTATTGAATGAATGAAATAATGCAACTTTTTAGCAATTTATATTGTAACAGAAACGAAATTTCACAAAATAATTTCTTCTTCAAGTAAATCTATGGTTGACTATAATGTAAAAATTATGTCTACCTTGCTTAAAATAGTACAGGAATTTCTGAAAAGGCGGAATTTGATAAAAGAAACAACTGTACTAACCCGAAAAGAAGACGAGGTTTTTTCCAAAAAATTTGGCAAAATAAATTACGGGTTGTCTTAAAAATGAGTACAAAGTTTAAAACACTGTATGGAACATCCTGACGCTGATTCTATGTCCATGAAAATGCATTTACATACACAATATATTACATTTAATTTATGAATGCAATATATTTATTCATATTCTTGAAGTTCTCAATTTGCAAACAAGTGGACTTCCAAAGTACTCGTGGTAGGGGAGTCTTGTTAAACCTATGTCAGAACTTGTAATCGGCTGGGTAGGAAATTTGAAATTTGAAAATGGTTACACTAAATTTCCAGCATTTTACCTGTGTCTTGTTACAATTTGATCATATTTGTTACTTTTCGGTAGGTGTGCCAGCGGTAGACAACAAATACACCTGCAGTTTGAAGAGTATAACCTCTATGAGAGCATGCGATTGGTACAAACTTCACTAAGTTTTAATGTGAAGTGAGGACTAGTTATTATTTTTAGCAGTTTTAAAAAGTTATCCCAAATCTTAGGACTGAAATGACAGATCATGTAGAGAAGAAAAGCACCTCTGTAAAAGGGAATGTATCACAATACACAAGACAAAGTTTTGATAGAAATTTTAAGATAATGGTGGTGCATTGTGCGGAAGAAACTAACAATTGTGAGACAAATGTACGAAGGTGGAAGCTAGTAAAATAAACTTGACTCATCACGGAAATCATTTAGTGGACACAAACGAGGTTGATTTCATGTATTAGAAGAAGAAACTGTCAAATTTGTATGTATCCAAAGAACGGATGGAAAACCAGCATCGTGGGAAATCATTAAACAGAAAGCTCATAAATAAGAATGATCAATAAACATACCACTGCAAAAATTTAAGGCTAGTAATGGTTGGTGTGTATGGATGATGCATCGTAATGGCTTTTACCTTCAACGAAGAAATTTTCTTTTTCACCATTTCCCTTCTGACTACACAGACAAACTTTATGCTTTCCAGAAGCATGCAATTGCATTGTGAAAAATTCACGATTACCTTCCAAGCCAAATGGATAATGCCGATGAGACACCTATTTATTTTGACATGCCATCCAATTATTCCATTACGGAAAAAGGCACAAAAAACGTCATTATAAAAACAAATTCGGCATATGCAAACTATCTTGTGGAGGATGCAACAAAATATATATTGGACAAACAAAACGTAAGATTGAAACATGTTTCAAAGAACACATAGCCCATTTTAAACACAACAGATTAAACAACTCGAGTGTAACAACACATATCCAAGAACACCACCATCCAATCACAATCGAAAACCTAACTCTTGTAAAATCTGTAACCAACCAAAACAAACTAGACATACGAAAGCATACACATAAACAGAAACAAAAATTCCTTTATGAACCTCTTTCCCTTCCTTTCACTTCAGCACATAAAATATAAATACTGCCTACAACACTCCCACCCCTCATTACACATCAGCTACTGATGATGAGAGCATTGCTCTCGAAATACGTATTTAGTACATTTACCTCATCTTTAGAGATCTTGTGTGCATGTATTCGAGTGCTTGCATGAGTGATTGTTTTGTCTGTCAGGTCCCTGTCATTGCCGGAAGGCACATAAACCTACAGGCCGCTGTGTGCGATACTAGGTCCCTGGAATAGTTTAATCTCCCGTAAACCTAGTATTATTTCCCCTTTCCTTCCCCCCTTTTTTTCCCTTTACCTCTTGGCGTGTATTTGTGCATGTGTCTGTGGTTGCTTAGTAGGTCCCTGTCGCGGTCGTACTGACTCACAAACCTTCTAGCAACAGTGTGATTTTTTGGGTCCCTGGCGCAGAGTAATTTCTCACAAACCCGGTCCCGTTTACTTTTCCACCTTTAGGATTAGTGCTTGCGCGATTGAGTGAGTGAATGTGTGAGTGACATGAGGTCCCTGGTGTGGAATAACAACCCCTAAACCTGTAAGTTTATAATTTTATTATCTTTTGCCTTTTCTTCCTTTCCTCCCCCCCTTTTCTTTGTGTCTCTAATTTTGAATTTTACGGTTAAGGAGTTAATTTACTTACTTTACTTAAACTGTAATTACTTCTAAATGAAGTACATTCATCAGTTTCCAACTAAGTTATAATGAGGCAACACACTGTATTAATTTATTAAATAAATAAACAATAATGAATGATTAAGATAGAGTGAGTGAGGCACATCTTCAATTGGACCTACATTAAATTTTTACTATCAATAAGAAATATTCTATGAATAAACTAAGACTGCTACAGAAATTTTATAATGTTAAAGATATATAAGGAAATATTTACTAAATTTATTACTACATTGCAAAAATCCCTGAGGTTTGCCATTTTTAAACAATACGTTCATTTAAATTAAGAATCTTGTATAGAACAATACTGATAACTTAGTATTGATACAGAGATTGCACTGAAACATGTAACTCTTCATATTAGTTGGAAAAATATATTCAATGATAACTTTTTCTACTGGCTGGTTTGCATGATGTTAATAGACACCTAAATAGCATTGTCATAAGCACCAGTTTTCAGATTGGAAATATTAAATGAACCCAAAAGAAATCTAAATCTTCACTCATCCTTAGAAGTGCCCACATAAAATACATCTGACATGACATCTATCCAAGAAAAAATAAAGAGAGAGATTAGTTATATTACATACTTAATTTTGAAAATGAAGAAGATGGAGTAACACCTTCAAAAATATCCTGAGTCTTAGATGTTGGCTCCAACCCATACAACATTCGTTTAAGGTCTTCAGCTCTACTTATATAGTCATCCACTCTGACTCTTAGAGCTGATCTTTTCTGAGCATCAGTTTCATCTGGAATAATGAAAAAATAAATTCAGCCAAATGAAGCAACATGATAAAAATACTTATAGATTCGAAATCTACAGTAATATATTCAATTGGCATCACATATATTCATAATAAACATCAATATGCAATGATATAATTACTTTACCATCAGCAGTAATTTCAATATGCTTGAATCATTATATATTTTCTATCTTAAATGTTTACATCAGTTCTGATGTATATAACCCAAAAAAAATCAAAAATGTTGACTTTTGACCTAAATTTAAACCATTAAAGGAAGAGAATGATTCAAAGAAATATAGCTTAATAAATGGCTTGTCATTTTTTCTGAAAACAATTAGAAAGACCTATTAATCCATTATAAAATAAAATGGTGTTATAATTATTTAAGATATAATAAAAACTTCTAAAGGTGTGACATTAACGTCTTTATCATATAGATAAAATAAAAGCAACCCAAATAATTAAGAAATTTTGCTCCTTCAAAAATCAGAAAAATATAATAACAGAGAAATAAAGTTCCTTTATGCATTTCCAACAGAAAGTGCCTCTGGGAACAAGACATTTTACAGAAAATTAAAATTACATATTTTCTTTTAATTTGAAATGATAGATATAGAATATTACTACTTCAATGCACAATATACTTATAATTCCATTTTCAAACAACATACGACAATATGGATTAAATAGCAGGAAAAATAGCTCTCCTTCTTAGACCTGCTACCAGAAGTGTCAAAATTTGCTTGTGCCTAACCGAAAACGACAATCATCCACCTGTCTGGCCACCCAGATTTTTTAAGATGAAAAGTAGTTTTTAATTAACTTAATTGTTTAATCTGTATTCACAAAATTAATGCAAATCATTGGATTTTTTAAATTATTATGATTAATATTATTCATCCTCCAAGATAAAAAATAAAAGGGGAAGAGATTTGAAAGTCCTATTTTAGCCAATGTGGCAGATCATATAATTTTTAAATTTAGCTTAGAAGTGCTTTCTATATTAGAAGCAATATGAAAAAAGATGTGCAGATTACATTCCACAGACTTTCTCATATCCATATGCTTGTTCCACAAAATAATGTCACTGATTATATTAATATGTCACCACGTGCAGTTTAACCTTTATCCATTATGGGGAACGCACATGTTCCGGCGAATGTATTTGTTTGTTGCTGTGCAGAACATATATGTTCCACTGGCATGCCTAGTTTTGAGGCTGATTTTAGATGCTATATTTGATCTGGAATCGGGGGCTTGGAAAGAGAACATCCCAGAAGCATGAGGTCGTAGCAGGCTGAGGCAAAAATGCCAAAGATGAAAGGCCCAAGGGAGGGGAGACCTAAGGAGTCATTTGAGAAAGTTTCTCTTTCACATGTTATGGCTCAGCCCTCAATCACCTTTTCATATCTCAAGGAGAATTAGTAAACAGCCACGTTAGAGACTATACACTGAAGTTGTGTCAGTTGTGGGAGTGAATAGGAACCGTGCTGCCAAAAAAGTTAATATTGTTGTATTTGTATTTTTTGCTTATAACAATTTTGTATGCCAATACATTTTTTCCATGTCTTTCTATCCTCTAGAACAGTAGTGCCCGACCTTTTTACATGACGGGCCATGTCAGTGGTTGCAAATCCTTCGGCGGGCCAAATTAGAGTGTAAATTGGAAGTTGCCTATATATTCTGAGGTGCCATATAAGTGAAAATCAATGTTAAATAAGGTTTATATGGTTAACATTACAATAGTAAAAGTTTTATTATAAAAATTTTCGTAATAATATATGAAATTGTGTGGTAATCTTTTGTATTGCTTTTTCATCACAGTTTTGCGAGCCGCACAAAACCCCTTCGTGGGCCCCATCCGGCCTGTGGGCTGTAGGTTGGGCACCACTACTCTAGAAAACAAAACCATTTAATTCTTTAATATTTAACCATAAATGCCTTTTATTTGAACAATTAATCACCATTTTTTTTAGAATACAAATAAAATTAGTTCAATACCCCAAATTAAATCTGGCAGCTAGACTCTGTGTGTAGGTATTTAAAACCAGCAGATAAAAGTTAAGTGCCATTAAATCTCAAATGGTTAACTCTTCAGAAATAACGTCAGTTTCTGGTGATGATCACAATTCTTTACATCTTCCAATCTTGGCACCTGCCTATTAACTTAGTGTTACTAATGACAACAATAAGCTGATGCAATCTGTCATAAGCCAACACTAGGGTTGGTATCAAGAGGGTTAAACACCCCTTAGAGCTCAAATTAATTTAAAGGACCAGCTCAATGAATAGCTGAATAATTTCCATTGTTAATTTACTATAACTTAATTACCATTTATAAGTGGAATGAAGTAACGAAGTGATTCACAGTATAATTTAAAAGCTTCATTCCAATTTTTTGCCGAGTCCTCTTTTACAGCTTCTGTGACTAGATTGACGGCCTTTTCATAGGATTCTGCAGATGGCATGTGTTCCAAATCAAGGAATGGATGGTTAAAGAAATCCTCAAAATCTATTCTTGAATTAGGATCATGCTGCAGCAGTCTTAGCAATAAATCACGACAATCGTTTGAAATTGATGATCCATGTGGAATCTAGGAAAATAATATACAATTATGACAAATAATTTTTATCCAAAAATGCATACATACATTCAGTGACAATAGCATAATAATTCTCTTTATTAAATAAAACTATCTACTCTACCCAATAGTCAAATAAGAAAACGATTTTCATTTATATAGGGTCTTGAATTTGAAATTATAACGGTAAATGATTTAAGCACACAAACAGACTTTTCACTCAAATATTAACCGGTTAAGTAGCCTGTTTTTCGATGGTTACACACAGTGACCATTTTTTTTTGCATTCCCACCATGTGGCACATTCTTCCACAACTAGCTCAACCACCGTTTTTTGGGGAATATGCTCAAGAAACACCCAAATACCACATGACAGAATAAAAAGATTAGCCTTGGACAAAAATGAGTGAGAGACAGAGCTATAAGGTACACAGAATCAAGAGGCGCCTCTGGGTAAGCATCGGATTACGATCGGGTCTCCTCTTAATCATCCTTTCAAGAGGAAAACACACTATCTCCAAGATAATTGTATATTTTCATTATTAGGCATTTTTTACCAGTGAAGCTGTAGTAGTAGAACGCCTTATGTGCACCTCTCATTCATTCGTCCATCTGTCTGTCGTAACTTTCATCTCTTGAACCGCTGGACATATTTTAATTAAGTACGAGTGATCCTTGTTAAAATGTATCACCCAATTGTGATTTTGAACTGGATCCATCAATTAGAACCTCCACTTTATATAAGTATAAATATATATATATATATATATATATATATATATATATATATATATCTTGTTAAGTGGCATCCATCAAGCAACAATTAAATACCATATTTTTCTCTCCCATGCTCTTATATGATCTGTGAGGTAGAGATTAAAAAATTTGAATATATGAAAACATTTAGAACAAAAAACAGGACTACATAATTACTACTTATAGTTTTGGAGATAAAAATTCGAGAAAATCTCAAGCATAACATCACAATATTTTGTTTACATTGATCGCTATGATGGTTCTATTGGTAAGCAACAATTAAAAAACCAATTTTTCTCTCCCATGCTTTTACATGATCTGTGAGGTATAGATTAAAAACTTTATTTAGATAGAAGACAACATTTACAACAAAAAAGTCCATGGGACCACAGTTACTTCCAGCTTCGGAGATAAAAATTCAAGAACCACCCATTCCTTTGATATATGTAGTTTTATACATATTTCTCATAAAGAACATCTTTGAAATCTTTATGTATTCTATTTATGGAGTATACTTTTCCATCTTGTTTAATTATACACCTGGAATGATGTTTATCAAGTTCCATAAACATCACCCTATTCCATAAAGTGTGGAGGATATCATGGGCCTACGAATTCATATAAGCAAACTCAGCACCCAGCATAAATTTTAATGTATGCATGACCATCACCACCTATATTTGGTGTACATACATGGTGACCTATCATCTGGTTGTAAACGACACAGAAATGTACAAGGAATCCAATGTCTTCAATATTTACAGTCTAATACCTCAAGGGCTCTATGAATAGGTTTTCAAAATATCATGAGGTAATATTACATCACGGTTAATCCATTCTCTATTAAAAGCTGTTAAGTCTATTCCAGCCTTGTCCAACAAACAGTCTGCAAGCATCTCAAAGATAATGTAAAATGATTTTATCAGCAATATACTCAAGTCAGAAATACTTCGTTTGAAAGGGATGTTAAGCAGTGGGCCCCTGTGATGCTCTTTGTAAGAGTAGGATAATGCTTGCACCAGGTTTCCTTCCATTGTTCTATGTGTGTCTGGCATAGAAGGTAATGGAAAACCACTGAACCATGTGTGTGTTCCCTAGTCAGTAGCAACCAGGCATGGAAATGGCAGTTGCAATACCAATCAAAAGACTGATACAACTGATGATGATGAAGTCATTAATTAATATTTGTGATAGAGATTCACTAGGGTTACCAGATGTCCGGTTTTTACCAGACATGTCCTCTTTTTTAGGGAGTCCGGGCAGGATTTCAACACCTGTCCGGAATTTATTTACTTCTATTGTACGTTTTCTATCTTGTTTATGTTAATTTTTGGGAAATATTTTTAGAATTATTAGTAACATTCAAGAATTCATCTACACAATTAAGGTTGGTATTGCAATTTGTGATTTTAATGTTTTATCCCTAATTATATCGTAAAATGTTAAATAGCATTTTTAAGGCTTTACTCAATCATTTTGCATTTCATTTAAGAATAAGTCATTCCACAAACCGTGGTAATAATATAATGTCATATTATTATTCTTTAATAATCAGTTTAACTTTTATTACAAAATTAATTGGCAAAGTTAGGTTTAGAGTTTATATTTGTGTATATATTATTGAAGATATGGATCAAAATTGTATATTCCTTGTTATTTACATATTTAGTCTGCATCGCCAGAATTAATATGTTTCGCAAAATGAGTCATAATAACATGAGATTTCTAGCATTATTGCATTTTATGATATTATTATGCATAAATGTTTAACTAATAAAAACATGTTCAACAATTTACTTGAATAATTTTTTAAAAATACAGCAATTTGAGTCCCTCCTTTTCAACATTACTTTAATAATGTTTAAGTATATTTTCTTTATTTATACAACACCATAATACAATTTTTCATGCCTCTGATATTGGATATAGTCAGGAAGCTAAAATAATTAAGAAAATGAAAAGGAGTGTTAGTAAGATGTAACTAAGCATCAAGTGCTTACAACAGTCACCGGTAGGTGGTGTGATAGTAGCAGCTAAAAAAACTAGTTTTTAAAATATCTCTTAAACAATGCATTATATGGGAAAATGTTTCAAACAAAGGTTGTAGAAAATTAAATTTGCTACAACTTTTATTCCAGTTCTTTTTTACATTCATCAAATATTAAAGCTAATATATAAAAAATCTGATGTGGCCACCACATGACTTTCTCCTTATCTGTAATATTTCTAAAAATTCCAAATAGGTTACATAATGATAAATATTTTAAGAAACTGCGAGAAAATTTTAGACTTTACAAACAACAGAAATAAACTCAAACCATAGCATTCTGATATTGAATATAGCCACAAAGCTCCAACAATTAAGAAAAGAAAAGGAGCATTACCAAGACATAACTAAGTGTCAATTGTTAACAATACTCGTTGGTAGGTGGCATGGTGGTGGCAGATAAAAATATAAGATATCTCTTAAACAATGCATTATATGGGAAAATGTTTCAAACAAAGATTATAGAAAATTAAATTTCCTACAGCTTTTATTCCAATACATTTTTACATTTATCAAATATTTCAAAATAACGGATAAGTGAAAAGAGTAACACCCACTTCTGGTTGACCGATTTTTACCAGAAACTAATCAGTTCTTGTGACTTTTATAAAAATGTTAAATATAAAATTTTGCATTGACCTGATTAATAGTGTTTGAGTTCGAGTGTCCACAAAAAAGCTACCTCACACACTCACACAGACATCATTGAGAAAATGGTCAAAACGTGTTCAGGGGACCTCAAAACATGCATTTCCGTTGAAATCACAAAGTCGATTTTTTTCATGAAAACAATACTTTCCTCTATACTATGTATGAAGAAAGTAAAAATGATGTTCGTTTCTTAGTATTTTTGTAGGATTTTTGGTAATGGCACACAAATAATGGCCTAAAGAGAAAATACTTGGATCTTTAAAATTTTATAAAACAAATTTAATCAAAAACTCGGATAAATGAAGATATTTGAAATGTAACGCAATGAATGAATGGTTTCCTGATCATAATTGAAACAGTTCAAGATTTTCTATTAAGCTCAGCATAAGTTCAAAGTAGAAATGTAAACATATACACAAATCCATAGCTCATGGTCAAAATTTAATGAAACTTTCAAATTCCATTCATATCATTATTATTAAACCTGGATGATTTCAAACACTAATTTAAGCAAGTAACATTATTTACAAGACCATTTGCTATGAAAACTTAGTGCAGCAGAGAAACGGCTGAAAATAAAATCTAAAACTCAACTGTTGGTTCCTAAAAAGAAGTGCACAACATTGAAAACTGAACTACGGTGAATATTTATCACAATATAAAATAACTGGACTCCCAAACAATGCAAGAGATTTACAAATCACCACCAGTGAGCCTTTCAAATCTCCCTTACCAATCTTGAAGAAACTAATCATCCTACCCATCCTGTGTACATATCCTCACACTAATACTTTTCATAAAAGCTACTAATATTTGCTACCCCAAGTGTTTCTTTGTATGCAAGAGCCTGGAGGTACGTTTGGGCTTCGAGTGAGCAGAACCGTGAGGCAATTGTAGGAGTTCCTAAACGCTGTAGTTACGTGCTCCAAATCTAGTAAAATGATGACAGAATTGATTCAATTTTTTAAAACAGTTGTGAAGGCTTATGAATACTTTTCTTGTTTTTACGACAGTTATCATCCAAAAACGTGTACACACGCTTCCCCTTCAAGTGACAAATAGCACGAATCTAACAGTTATGTTCTTTCAGACGTCATTTCACATCGAAATAGCTACCAATACGCTCTTGTGTATCGATCTTAATGAAGTAAATAAATAATAATATAATAAATAATAAACAAATAATAATACAATAAATTAAAAATAATAAAGTGCATTAAAACGAAGAAAAAAAACTAGGCATGACTTGGGATTTGAACCTGGGACAAAATATTCAGAAGTCAGTACGGTAACCACCCAGCCAACCCACCTGCTTGACATTGTTGGCCTATTATTGCATTTTATCCAGCCGCAGTTAATCCTGCGAAAAGAAAAAATGATTCTGCTGAAACTAAGGCCCATTCAATCAAAAGTCTATACACTGGTCTTCTTATTTCAAGTATTCTACCACCTAAAAAAGTTTTGTCGAAATCAACGACTCTAGGTACGTAGTCTCCCCTTGTCAGTAAATGACTTCCTCAATGACAAATCTTAGTATTAAGGCTGGTTCACACTAGAAGGGCGATCGCGGACAGGATGTGGTTGGGACATTTCAGACCAAATATAAAAAATCCTATTTTCAATGGGGATTCTATGGGGAAGGACAAAGTGCATTCACACTTGTAGAAGAAGGACACAATCAGCCCTTGATACAAATCTCTTGGGTCGCACAAGGAGGCAACTTTTGTCCCAAATGCCTTTTGAGTCCTAGCCTCTTTGGTTACTATTGGCAATCCTCGGTGACAGTCAAAGTGAGCTTGAATCTTTCTGCTAGGTACATGTGTGACCATGCTGTGACCTAACCTACAAGCGTGAATGGTCTCCTCGAAAAGTCCTAGCTCAGTCTGCGTCTCAGCCGTGACTGTCCCTCTAGTCTGAACCAACCTTTATACCGGTCTAGTTTTAAATTTGTATTTTACCATAGCCTGTTCTATTAACCAAGCATTAAAATCGATGCCTACACTTAATACGTGATGATATGACCTCTCCTATACCAACATATGATCTTTGGAGCAGTAAATATATTATTATTATTACAAAAAGATGAGATCAGTTACATAATGTTTATAAACTTTTCATGCTGTTGTCTTTTAATAAATAAAGTTTTGAATTTTTAATTCGACAGGACAGATAAAACATATCATTTGTGAGAAAACCAACTTATGTACAAAAAAAAACTATTCAATTAGACCAACTCTCCAAGTTGTACTCTGCTAAAAAGAGTTCCAAACGCAGAGTAATATCCCACAAACCGCAAATTTAATCATATATTAGTTTACCTCTATTTTCATCCTGGATTTAATTTTCTCTGCCAGTTCCTGGAAATTCTGAGAGGAATAAGGTGCTCTCCCAAAAAGGCACTCGTATGCAATGACTCCAACAGACCACAAATCCACTCTTGCATCATATTTGGCATTGAGTAGCATCTCAGGAGCCATGTACAAGGGAGATCCACGTAAGGAACTTTTGTGATCATCATCTGACAAATACTGGGCAAACCCAAAGTCTAAAAGTGAATAAGATGAAATTTTTATTAAAAAGCATCATTTAAATGTTTCAGGATTTTATCTTTAAATACATGCTCTTGTTACTGATCCATTTAAGATATATTCAAGTATTCAAAAAATGATATATACTCAATATTAAACGAAGCTACCAATATGAGGATTAATAGATAAATATTTACATTTCTTAGATATAATAACTTGCTGCATAACCAAATTTTAATACTTTATAAAAGATGATTTAACTGCAATAGAAAATATTGATATTATTGTATTTGTAGTACATTTATCATAATTAGAGTAGATCGTTTGTATGAAGCATAATTCTGATAGTTTTGCTGTGTCCTGCCTTATAATAGCGACTTCCTAAATTCCGGATTTAAAATTTACTCCTTTCACTTAAAGATATTGAAATTCATACAATCCTTCCACTAACCTTTAGTGGTCATATTCACTACTCATACACCTCTAACAAGAGCTTGTAAGAAGAAGAATGGGATTCTGTTTGACTTCTTAAATGATTAGCATCAAAATAAAATCAATGTTTATAATAGTCTTATGCTACCAAAATTATAATTTACTTAAATATTTTTTGTTTGACTTTGAGTGTCTTCTTTGGCTGTTTCCTTCCCAATTTGCTCTTTAATATATTGAAATTTTGATGTCTATGACTAGAGATAATAAGCTTCATTATTATTATTATCTCTTCAATATATTCTATATTTGATGTCTATGACTAGAGATAATAAGCTTCATTATTATTATTATCTCTTCAATATATTCTTATGCTTTACATATGTATATGTTTTATTACCTTCATATTATCTTTCTTTTAGTTATGACATGCAATCCATTTTCATTTTCTACTAACTTATGATTTACTTTCATAATGCAAGTCATTTGTGGATTTAGTGTGGTCAGTTATTTTTGTAGATCCAATCGAATCTATTGGGGATCATCCATATTTGTAAATGATGCCATTAATTGTAAACCTCTTACAAAGATTAATGCTTTAGCAATTGAAATGGTATCTGAAGTTGCAGCTGCTATACTGACAGATTTTAATGTTATTATCCTCTCCATTTACAGATCCCCTTCATGGGATTTTACTGCCTTCATTGATAGAATGTCTGATATTTTGTCTGACCTTAATTGCAGCTTAGTAATTAGTGCTGACTTCAATATTGATCTACTTAGTAATTCAAATGAAAGTAGAGTTTTGAGTGATCTTTTTTAAGTTTTGGCCTCCAGTTTACAGTCTCAGGCATAACCAGGCCTGGGAACCTGTGTGGAGGTACCTGTATTGACAACATTGTGACAGGTGGGCTAGCTCAATCATTGATACTTTGATATCTGATCACAATGCAATCATTTTCAGCATTACTCTTGAAAGTGTGCATTCTCCCTCCCGTGCCCAAGCAATTAGTAAGGAAAATCAACACTGGAAGTGGGTCCTACTTCTGTTCCTTAATGAATAAAATTAACTGGTTGGGTGTATATTCTCATACGAATATAGAGGACAAGTTGGAGACTTTCCACAATCTTTTTGTGGGCTGTTGATACTGCTTTTCCATACAAAACCTTAAATAAAAATCTAATAGATGTTAAGTGGTATACAGAGGAATTATCAAATATGAAACTAACCTGTGAATATTTCTTAAACTTGTTTAAAAGAACAGGTTCAAATGGCATGAAAGTTAAATATAATTTTTGTAGGAGGCAATACAGGAAATAAATTAAATTAGCCAAAATAAAATATAATAGCAACTTCATTGATAATTCCAGAAACAAAACCCAAGCAATGTGGTCTGTAATTAATAAATATTCTAAAAATAATAGTAAAGCAGAATGTTTGAAAATGGACTTAAATGCACAAATGTTTAATGATTTCTTTACCCAAAATATTGATTCTATTGTTAATAACTTACCATGCTCTAAAAATAATTACAATCAATATATTGGTAACCTCACTAGACCTTCCACCACATTTAAATTGGTGTCTACCTCAGTAGATGTTTACAAGGCCATATGTAAATTGAATAATAGCTATCGTTTTGACATCTATGGCATCAACACTGTCATCTTAAAATTAGCTGCACAGTCCATATGTGAAGTACTGGCATATATCTTTAACTGCTGTATTGCCCAAAGTGTCTTCCCTGATCAACTTAAAATTGTGAAAGTTATTCCTATTTTTAAGAAGGGTGACAAATCTTTATGTGATAATTATAGGCCCATATCCATTGTTCCAAAAATCTCTCAAGTATTTGAGAACCTTATGAATGAACAAGTGGTCAAATATTTTGAGGTGAACAAATTGTTTTCCAGTTTTCAATATGGTTTCCGTGCTAACCTTAATACCTGTGATGCTATTCTTTCACTAATTCTAGTTTGGAAAACAAGGAGTGCTGCCAGACCAGAATGTTTGATGTCCAAAGCATTCGACTGTGTCACACAATGTGTTGTTAAAAAAGCTTAATTTCTATGGATTTGAAACAAATTGCATTTCATTGTTCAAGTCTAACTTGACTGGCAGATCACAAACTGTCCTCTTCAATCGAGCAACCTCTAATTACTTCCCAGTCAACTATGGGGTCTCACAGGTTTCCATCCTGGGACCATTATTGTTTATTATTATATATATATATATATATATATATATATATATATATATATATATATATATATATATATATGGATGTCAACAAGGTGTTGGGATGGACACATGGACCCGACTCGCTACAATCCTTTTTACAACGCCTCTCATCCCACCCCACGCTTTCCTTCACCCACCACTTCTCTGCCTCCAACATCACCTTCCTGGATGTCGATCTCTCCATCCGGGAAAACAAAATCCACACCAGCGTGCACCTCAAGCCTTCCAACCGCCTTCAATATCTCCAGTTCAACAGCTGCCATCCCCTCCACACCAAAACCTCTATTCCCTATGCCCTAGCCCGACGAGGGCGGAGAATTTGCTCGGACAGAGATTCCCTGTCCGAGTACTGCTCCACCCTCGAACATGCCTTCTTACAGCGCGGATACCCGCCGGATCTGATCCGAGACCAAATCCAGCGGGCAGTCGCACCCGCCACCCCTAACTCCCACCTCAATACCCACACCACCACCGATTCCACCCTCCAACTCACCCTAACCACCCTGTATTTCCCCGGCATCCACGACATTCTGAAAAACATCCTGAAAGCCGCCCACCTTATCCTCTCATCCTCCCCTCACCAGATCCCATTTCCCAGACCACCGATGCTCTCCTTCCGCCGTCCCCCTAATCTGGCAAACATTCTATGGAAGAAAGAACCCCCAGCACCCACGCCTTTACACCCTGCCGGATCTTACCCCTGCGGTAGACCCCGATGTCTAACATGCCCAATAAACCCCCCCTGCAACTCCTTCTCCAGTCCCACAACCAACATCACCTACCCCATAACTTCCACCACCAACTGCACCACCCGCAATATCATTTACCTCCTGAGATGCACCCAATGTCCCGCCTTTTATGTTGGCCTCACCAGCAATCCCCTCAACATCCGCATGAATGGCCACCGCAACAGCGTCATTCTCAAACGACCGCTGCCAGTGGCCGTTCATGCGAACAAACATAATTTAAAGTTCAACAACTGCTTCACAGTGAGAGTCATTCGCGCTCTCCCCGACAATGCTTCGGCTCCCCAACTCCGTCAGTGGGAGCTTTCGCATATCCATCTCCTAAACTCCTTCACTCCCCCAGGCCTCAACCTTCGATAGCTTTTCACACCCTTTCTGTCTTCTTCCAACACCCTACCCATCCCCAACCCCCTCCGTTTCCTCCAATCCTCGACCTTTCCGCACTACCCTTCCACCCCCATGCCTCCACCCAGTGTCACCGCCATCAGTTCTCTCTCTGTAGCTGAAGAAGGAGTAGTTCCGAAAGCTTTACGTTTGTGATGTTTCTGTGTTTTTGTGTTATTTTACGTATGTCGCTTCGACATCCCCGGGGCCTCGCCAACCTGAAGTCGTCTGATTGGTGAGTGCTCACTGGGTTTCCTCATCCCAACACCTTGTTGACATCCATATATCTATTTTACCTTTCCTTTTCCGTAGGTTGGTATATATATATATATATATAAATGATTTACCGGTGAGTGTGACAGATAATTCAGTTAAGGGTTAATTATTAGCAGATGACTTCTGATTGAGTCTCCATGCTGACTCTATAAATAATATAGCATCACTACTAACAAAAATATCAGAAATAGTGAAAGACTGGTGCAAAGCAAATAACTTGTCTTTAAATATTAGTAACATCCAAGATTTAACAATCAGCTTAAACTACAGAGCAATTCATGACAGCGAACCAATTAAGTTACTTGGTATATTTATCGACTCATGTTTAAACTGGGAGGTGCGTATGGATCATGTTGCTAAGAAAGTATCTAAAGATATTTTTATGATTAGGAAGCTTTGCACTTGTGTATATGGATGTTCTAAGGACGGACTACTTTGCATGTGTGCACAGTCACCTAATGTATGGGGCACTTTTATTGGCAAACAATTCCATTTATCAAATTATTTTGACTCCAAAAGAAGGCAGTAAGACTTATCTCTGGTGTTAATTTCAGAACGCATTGTAATCAACTTTTCACTAAGTTAAAGATTGTCTCTTCCCTCAATATTTGTTTACCAATGCCTTATGTATATTACGAAAAATTTGGGGGCATACCATGGTGCATAAATACAAAACTAGGAATAGGCACAACATTAGAACTGACTACTGAAAGCTCCAAAAAACTCTCAATAGCTTTGAGGATATCTATCAAATTATACAATAGCCTACCTGTTAATATGAAGGTCTGAACATTAAACAGATTTATAATTCTCCTTAAATCCATTCTTATTGAAAACTGTTTATACTGTATTGACGATTTATATGATATTAGATTTAGCTAAACTTAACCTTATTGTTTAATATATACCTACTATTTGAATCTATCTTTGTACTTGGAAGATGTTATACATTGTATGTCTTAAGCAAAATAAATATTATTATGCTCAGTAAATCAACCAAAACATAAATACAAAACACATTTTAATTTAAATTCACAATTTTTCAATTTCAAATTAAGAAAAATTACATATATTCAGATTGAATTTTTCCCACATAAGTCTGCACTGGGGACAGTGAAAAATGTTATCTTTATGAAAAATAAAATTATTGCAATGTACTTTTCTTATTCTTCGAAATACTTTTGTTGCATGGATGTTTTAAAAACTTATTAAAAACCATCAAACATTTAAATCTAATGTTTTGGTAAACCTTTTCCGGAAAACTTTTACAAATAACTTATGAATTGAAGTAGTTTACCAGCCTATATCATTTATACTTTAGCATAAAGATGAATATTGCATAGCAATTTCCAAAGGTAGCTAAAGCTTACATATTAAAAGTAACATACCTGCTAATTTTAACTTCGGACTCGCTTTAGATGTAAGCAATAAGTTTTGTGGTTTTAAATCCATATGGCAAACGTTATTAGAACGAAGATACTTCAGCGCCGCTGCCAATTGCTGTATAAATCTTTTGCATACGACTTCAGGGAGTTTATGGCGCTTTTGAATGAAACAGGAAAGGTCACCACCACCACAGTATTCCATTATAATGTATATATTCCTGATTGAGCAGTAAATTATATTAAAATATATACAAGAGGATAACTGAGCAACAACTATAAATTATAAGACACTAAGTAAAAATTATTGGCGTTGCAAAGTTTACCTTGCATCCCATGAAAAATCCTTCATCTCAACAATATATTCATGCTTAAGTTTTTTTAGAAGTGATATTTCAGTAATAATATTATCTACAGCAGCTCCTGCAAGTTTCACTTTTTCTACACATTTTACTGCCACAACTTCTCTATTTCCTTCCTGACATTCAAGGAAAGAAAATAGAAAGTTATTCTTAAAATATAATGGTTGGATGTTCACTCAAATAAAAGGTTTATATCATATCCTACTTCGACACAAAATTACCTTTTTAAACGCTTTGTAAACCGTCGAGTAGCTACCAGCACCAATTTTTTCGACTATAATATATCCTTCCAATTGCGGAAAATTCATCGTTAAATTTCATTTAATGAAGAAGTAAATGAAAACAAAACCTGAAATTTTTCTGAAACAAAGTTAACTTGTCAGGTAACATAAAATTGAGTCGAACGAGTGGTTCCAGAATCACACATTCAAATCATTTTGAACATAAAATTTAGGCAACTCTGCTTTCATGCTTAAAGTGGATTTGTATTAAAATATCTAACTATAACAGCCTGTTAAATTAAAAAAGGTTGTCAGACCAATATCGGAGCCCTAAACACAATTAAGACTAATTTAAATTAGATATATTGGTAGAGCCGCTATCTAAACTCGGCTTTCGTATGACAGACATCAATATCGATTATGTATAATCGATATAATCTTTCGGGTAGGATTCGATTTGCGGAATATGAAATGTTAAAAATGGACGAACAATTGTGGGAAAATAAATCATTGTATGTGTTTATTATTAAATCGAATATAATATTAAATAGCGTCCTTATTCATAATTGACATTCCAAGTAGTGGGAAATATATTTTTAAATGAGCCAATTTTGTTTTCGTTTCATTAAATCTGAAATGTAGAGTCGAGCCGCAGAAAGAAGTCCGATGACAGCTGGAAGTGTAGAGGGTGAGGGAGGGAGCGCTGTTGCCAAGTGCGGCCGAGACCACGTGAAGACAAAGGCAGGTGTCTCATTCCGTTTCTATATCTTTCTCGTAAGTTTTTTGGTGAACAAATTTCAAAAAAGTATCAAAAAATAACCTACGGTGCTAGAACTGTGAACAAGCGACAGAGGGAGAAGAGACAAAAAAAGTGGCTTACCTTAATAATTCTGCTTGATGTGGTAGTCCTCAAAGCAAAGACCAAACCAAATAAGAACGAAACATGGGTTTCTGAATATTTTCCATCAGCATAAACAATCCCAAAAGTGTAAATTTCTGACAGTGTCACTTTTCTCCATGATACAATCCTTAATTTTCTTAAAAATATACCCCTACTTGATGTTATATGTTGCTCTGCGTAGCAATTGGTTTCTTTCACGATAGTCTTAATAAATTCCACATAAAAATACTCACAATATCAGTCATATTTTTAGCAGTCTTTTGAGGTCCATAGCCACAAAATCTTCTCTTTGTCCCACATAATTCATCATGTCCTCCACACAAACTCTTCTTCACTGTCATCCTCTGGCTCAATGCTAATGTGCATCAATGTGTCAAGTTCTGAACGATCTTCAATACAATTCTCACTATCACTTTCTGAACTCACGCTGACTTCCGAATCACCTACTCCCAATATTTCCTTCTCAATTTCATCATCCGCTACTGCTTGCCTTTTTCTACTTGTAGAAACCATAATAAATAACGATATTGTAGAAAATGTAATTAATCTAAGAATACATAATCACTAGGAAAAAATAAAATAACCGCACATGTTAAGTTTTCCTTAAGACTAAATCCTGTAGAATAGAGCGACGCGAGCAGTGACGAGCCTGAGGCGAGAATATTTCCCATGCAACTCGACTCTTCATTAGAGGCGATCGTAAACATCTTTGAAGAGACTTGTTTGTGAAGGGACAATGATCCTTTCTTAAGATACGCTAACGCAAACGAAATGACAGGTCTAGATGGCTGGAGATATTTTTGCCTCACTAAGCCTTCTCTCTCCAGAACTGTTGGCAGATGAGTAAAGCACATCGGCTCAAGAGGAGAGCCTTCTACAGGCGTAAGAACATAGCCTGTATCTCGCAGAAGCCTTCGTGCTGAGAAAAGGTTCTTCGCAGCATTTTATGAGGGTATTTTAAAACTCAAAATTCCCTGTCTTCGGGTATATACGTAATCAATAACAACATTTCAAGTATATTAATGTAAATAAAAATTGCAGAATGAAGCATAAATAGGAAGGCTAAAGGAAACTCTTTTGAAATACATTAAGAAAAATCAGATTTAGGAAAACTCATTTGGCCAAAAAAAAATTAAAATTAGCAATCTCCGCGACGTAGTGACTACGTTGGTCAGCGTTGGGGGGTTAATTACAATAATAATAAATAGTATTTTATAAACAATTATGATTTACTAAAATTGTTGTCATTCTAGAGGATATATTCCTTCAAGCCCTCTTGAAGTTGACGGTTCTTGTAGCGATCTGAAATTTAGAAAAACCAATAAATGTACAAATGCATTAGGAAACTTATAATATATCTTCTGTAATTGACAAAAGCTGATTCATACCTTTTGATTGGAAGAGAGAGGTTAGAATTATCTGACGAGTCGGAATCATCGTCCGTGTGTAATGAGTCCGAGCTGCTGTCGCTGATGCTTGTCAGCTCAACAATCAATTCCTCTTCATTAGTTTCAACTATGCCATCAATCTTCACAGCTTTCTTATGCTGGACGACACCTTTTTTACTACACTTCTCTAGTTCAAAGGGGTCACATTTGAAATGGCTTCTTCAGTTAGCTTCTTAACGTCGGTAATTTTAAAGGATTTGTTACGCTCTGCAACAAAACCTTTTACTTGCGCCCAGATCATTTCTATGGCGTTAAAGTGACAGTGATATGGCGGGATTCTTAACAGTTTGTGGCCATGTGTTTTTGCAACTTCATCAATTTCATATGCTGGAAATCGTGGCTCATAAAAATTTGCTAACTTTAATAGCTCCATTTGTAGTGGTACTAAGGAAGCGACTTCAGTATTAACCACTCCGGGAAAAAAAGACCTCGAGAAAGCCCGAAGACTTCATTGATAGCTTTGACGAGGAAGCAATTCGGCGGCACATTTACTCAAATTATGAGAGAAAGGAATATACGACCATAGAGAAACTTCTGCAATCTTTAAAGGAAGCAGATCTTTTCACAGGTGGGCGAACTAGTTTAAGAATTATTATTTTTTTAAATAGGGTTTAAGTGGAGAAAGTTTGCCGGTAATAGAAAACTTCATATTGAAAAACGTGACGTTGTTGCATGCGGGGAAAATTTCTTATATAAAAATCAAAAGTAAATTTAGAAGATGTGATTTGGCTGGATGAGACGTGGGGGTCGTGGGTGAATGCTGGACATTCGAAGAGTACGATTTGGACCGATGAAACGGCAAAAGGTACAATGCCAGCCTCCGTAGGCAAGGGAGATCGTTTGATTTTGCTACATGCTGGGAGTTCGGAAAGTTTTGTGCCGAACTGCACACACCTTTTTCAAGCAAAAAAACAAACGGGTGACTATCATAGTGAAATGACTAACGAGACTCTTAAAAATTGGTTTATCGACCGACTGTTGCCCAATATCAAACAAAATCGGATAATAGTCATGGGCAATACTCCGTACCATAGTGTCCGAGTACAAAAACCTCCCTCATGTAAGTGGCTGAAAGGCGATATTCTGAATTGGCTGAAAGACAAAAATGTCCCAGAATTGGAATAGCGCTCGATGAGAGTACAGATACCATAGACACCGCTCAGCTTGCAGTATATGTACGTGGAGTAAGCTTAACTTTAGACTTTGTCGAAGAGTTGGTTGGACTGATACCTATGAAGGGCACTACCACAGGGGCAGATATTCTTGAAGCATTACAGATATGAAGCTGAATCTATCAAAGCTAGTATGCGTAACAACCGATGGTGCGCCGAACATGGTCGGGAAAAAGAAAGGTGTCATAGCCCTGCTTCAAAGTCACATGGAAGGCCTCGGAATTAAACACAAAGTCAGAAAAGTGCACTGCATAATCCACCAGGAAGCATTGTGTGCTAAATATTCAAATTTTAAAGACGTGATGGACGTAGTGGTGAGGGCAGTTAACCTGATCTTGTCTCGGGGATTGAAGCATCGTCAGTTTCAACAACTTTTGTCGGAAGCAGAGACTCAGTACGAGGACCTGCTATACTTCTGCGAATTCGCTGCCTCAGTCGAGGCGCTATGTTAGAAAGAGTACATATACGCGTTGCGGAAAGAAATAGCTACATTTCTTGAAAGTAAAAATATGGATTCTTCGGAATTTCGCAATACCAAATGGCTTTCAAATCTGGCATTTCTGGTGGATTTAACATCACATTTAAACAACCTAAACTTGCAGCTTCAGAGAAGAAATCACCTGATGCATGGATACATCGTCGCCTTCGAAACAAAACTACGACTGTGGGAATGCCAGCTTGTGAAATCAAACTACGCTCATTCCCCTAAATTCCAGGAGACCAAACCAACAGACGCCAAAATATTTGTGACTATGATAAGTGAATTGAGAACTGAGTTTTCGCTGACATTCGTTCGATCACAAGCGATTTGAGGCTTTTTGACACTCCGTTTGACGTGAAAGTGGGCACCGTACCAGAAAATGTTCAAATGGAACTTATTGAGATGCAGTGCAGTGATCAATTAAAATATAAATTTCATGCAGAGGGCGTGATATTACTAGAGTTCTACAGAAAATATCTTTTTGAATCTAGGATATATACAAACTTGGTAGTTCACGCGAAAAAAATGGCATCGATGTTCGGCAGTACTTATATGTGCGAGCAACTCTTCTCAAAAATGAAATACACGAAGAGCAAGTTAAGAACCCAGCTGACTGATGCCCATTTAAATGACATTCTGTATCTGGCCTCATCCAGCTTGTCGCCTAATATTGAGACTTTCGCGCGACAAACAGCATCAAGCCTCACACTAATTTGTATGATTTATGACTTCACGATATAAATGTTGCTTAAATAAAATAAACATTATTAATAGTTCATTGTTTTATAATTACTACCTTAATTTATTAACTATAGATGAATGTGGCCTTGTAATTTACCCTTGCATACTGCCTACGCTGCGATAACGACTCCCATGCAGTCACGCAGGTCTGCCTGCCGTAAGAGTTTTTTACGATATCCCTCTCTCTGTTGAACTTCTCTATTTCAGTTATCAACTGCTTCACATAAGGGTCCCATGTGCTGGACGCATATTCAAAATAAGGTCTCACTAACGAAACAGCATCTTTCTGAGAGAGAGGGGAAAGGGTCTTTCCTCGCTTTTTCCAACGATCCGCTTGATAAAACATAACTTTTATTTACTTTACCGCATACCCTACGTATGTAGAATATCTTTTAAGTTCGGAAGCTAATAAAAAAAAATTTAGAAAAACACAATTTCATTTGGAAAAAGTTTGCACACAATATGCGTACTGCTAAATTAAACGATTTGTCAATATTAGACATTGATTCACGAAAAAACCTTTTGCCGTTTCATCCTAGAACGCTGGATATGAAGGGAGAAGATGTGTAATGCATTAAAAAAACTATACAGGGGTAAGGATTTTGGGGAGGCTCCCCCCCCCGGCCCGTGGTCAATCCTAAATTTGGTCATCCGGCCCACCACTAGCATAAGGTTGCTGACCCCTGCTCTAAGTGATTCACTAGTTACAAACTTAACCCTTATGTCCTTTCAATTTTACCTCCCCAAAAACATCCGCCTGAGCTGACAAGCAAGTCATCTTAGATGCATTTTGGGTGCAGTGAGTGTTAGATGATTTAATATGGAAAAAGTTATTTCAAATGATTTTACGTATGAACTTATTGAATTGTCTTATGATAGTGAAGAGTGTTGTGATTTTCGTATTAAAGTGAAAATTCGTGATGAAGAAAGCTGGCTAGTGTGGCTACAGACTTTTAAGGAAAATGCAAACTCCGAGTTTATAGTAAGAACTTAGGTGTGTGGAACACAGAAATAACTCTTTCAAATTTATATCTGATTTATGAAGAAAAATGTCATTTCGTTAAATATTGCTTTTTATAATGTAGCAGGAAAACTCTTCATAGCAGGCAAAGAAAGCAGAACACACAATTAAAAAGTAATTGTTACTTATAAAAGTATATAAAATTTAGTGCGTAAGAGGGTGTTACATCAGCGCCATAGCGGTGGAAAGTGTCAATGTGCTGTGCAGGGTGCATATTTTACAGGAGTTTGCCATTGCTCTGTATACAATTGAAATTCGCCTGCTGGCCTAGTTCCGCCATTGGTTGTAGTGGTGATGCCACATTTTAAATTAACTCTCCAACAAAACTCTGTTGACTTCTGGTATAGAAGGCAGGCAGAGGGTATTTTAAACACAAACCGGCTTCTTTGGAAAAAATACTCGGTCGGCACATGGCAACTTCAATCTAGAGGCAAAGTGAAATACCACGCTGGCCATAAAACCAAGTGTGGTTATTTTTAGACCTCTTAATGTAGAAGGATTTTCCTTAACTGATTACACACAAACCTTATTTCCATTGTCTGTGAATTCGTCAGAAATAAAAGAGGGATTTTATGAGGTTATAGCAAAGGAGGATGATTTTTCCTGGTATTTCATCAGGGCCAGCAGTTTTTTTACCTAAATTAGATATAAGTTTTAATTCAGATTCCACACAGGGCTGGATAAATAATGAGTTAGGAGAGTATGGGGGTAAACTGGTTTGAGTACTTGATGCAGGAGATGGTGTGCTATCTATTGTGAAAGTCTGATTAAATTGATTTGCTAGAGCAGTATAATTTAAAAGCAAGTTGTTTGTTGGGTCCTTGATTTTTGGATGAGTATGGTTAGGGGTTTTCCCTTTAGCAGTATTAATAATTTCCCATGATGCCTTTGATTTATTATCTGCTGCAAGTAACCTATTGTTGTTGTAGGTTCTTTTTGTAGATGAAAGGAGTTTTCAGTATTTCTTTTTAAGGGTATTCTTCTTTTAATTCAATATTATGAGAAAGCCTGACTGCTACAGCAAGTTCCTTGAGAAGAAAGGAGAAACAGTGCATTTCATCTGTACTCCATAATTTGCTCTTAGCATTGCTTTCAGATTTCCTAGGTATAAGGGGAAATGCAAGATTGATACAGTACTGTAGATAGTTGTGGAAATACTGGAAGCTCTCTTCAAGCTTTATAAACATACAGCCAGTTTTCAGATTGAAACTTGTACAGGTTTTGATCCGAGTACACACATTTATAATAGGACTTTACTGCTGGTGCTGTGATGATTTCAATAGTAGATATTATAGGGAGATGATCATAAATATCAGAACTAATTATCTTTGTTTTTATATTGCCTATATTTGTAATTACATTGTTGATTAATAATTGAGAAGTTGGGGAGATCCTTCTAGGGCTGAAGGCAGTTATATTTAAGTTAAATGAATTTAAGAGGTCAATGAACTCAGATTTAACAGTGGAATTCTCCAGTAAATTGCAGTTAATACGTTAAGTGCTGAGGATAGTTTTTCAACCTTCGCTGATACGTGAACTTTTTTCTTATTTTGGAAGTAAACTGCCCAAAAGTGTTTTGTATTGTTGTCTTTCTTAAATGTTTATAATATTAACTTTTATTAAGGACTGCTTGAGTGTCCCTCAGGTATTGGTTATTCTCTGATCGGCATTACATATTACTTAAATGCGAATATTTTACCTGTTTTTTCTAAACTTAATGGTCTCACACACATTTACAAAAAAGTAATTCATTTTAAAATATATCACCATAAAATTTAAAAAACAATTTATTTACAAAAGAGTATTTATTTCAACATTTCTACACAATAAAATATTTTATAATGTCATTCTCTATCAAGAATATAGTTCAAATATATACGATAAAGTGAACGATAAGAATATTCAATTTTAACTTTTTCAAAGATGCGTTCAAATATTTGAAAAAAACTAACCGAAAGCAAAATAATAGACCGAATTGAAAACTAAGCACACCACTGTGAAGGTCAGAGCCCAACTGATGCCTAGTGATGCTTGTGCAGGTTAAAATCCATGCCTATGCCCCCTACCACAATAAGGAAGCAGGGGGGAGTGCAGGCTGCTCGAGCGGTCCTTAGGTATCGTATCGGGATCAGAAGGGCTGCTTGGGTGACCGTCAGCACTCAACATGTTAAAATCACCGGTAATGATAAGATTTTGACTGTCAGTTGATTTATGAATTAGAACCAAAACAATGTAGAATTTGCTAAGAATTGCATTGAAATCGCCACTTGGAGAGGGGTATATTGATAAGACAACAAAAGTTATGCTATTGACATTGACACTAGTGATACAACATTCAAACACTTTATCCTCATTTAGATATTTATAGGCAAAACTGATGGAATTATTATTTGCTATTGACAAAAATTGCAACACCACCATTCTTATAACTGGAATGAAAGAATATTTTTGCTATGTAATACCCAGGAAGATTTATAGAACTTAGCTCTTCTGGTTTTAACCAATGCTCAATTGCACACAGAATGTCAGGCTTATGGAAGCCATCCAGGATTTCTAATTCTAGTAACTTATTTCTAAGACACTGAATATTAATATGCAATACATTTAGATCGGTGTATGCTGCAGAAGTAGATCCACATGCTAATTTTCTAAACTCATCACAGTTCCCTAGTCACTTTGATTTAGGCTTTAAAATACCCGTTTTTGATTGTATGGTAATTTCACTTTGTTCATTCATGTCTTTTGCTTGTCATACTACATAAAATATTCTTCAATATATGACATTATCAACAACACTTTTATATGTAGAACATGATTATGGCAGCAGGACTGTTGCTTGTCAACTTGAGCAATATTCATAAATGTCTTACCGTTAAATATCTCAAATAATTTACAAAAGCAATCAATCAAAAGAAGTTAACCAACTTCTATTGGAACACCTTACTGATGTACTAAATTGTACCAAATTATAAGATTACATTGAAAAATAAAGTTTAACAGAAAAATATTAAGGTCAATCAAAAATTATTCTATTAAAAAGGAGGCATAACCAAGCCAAACTTGAGGTCAGAATTGCAGTATTGCTTGATAAAGTTAAATATTCATAACTACTGGTGTTAATTATATTACAAATTAGCTTAAGTTTATCATGCAAAAAAATAACATTTACAAAACTTATTTTATTTTTCCAATAACTTTTACAGCCTAGTTTGAACAATAGCAGTTTGGAAAAAATAGGAAACACCTTCTGTGAAAAAGAGTGCAGTATATATACAACACGTATAACATAATAAATGACTCAAAGATAAATTCTGAGTTACAAGAATTTCTTCATTTGACATATTTCTCCATGAACTTGCGATGAAATTCAGATCGTAGGGAATCGTTGATAAATCGATCCTTCTTCTTCTCTGGTTCCGATCGAGCACAGTTTTTGAAAACAACATCATCATCCCACCTACGTTTTACCTAAGAAAATAGAAAAAAGATATTTACTTACAAAAGAGAAAATATCAATTATTATTACATCCAGTCTCCGACTAACACAAATTCTACTAAAACGATTTCACACAATATTTAAAATAGGGCTGGTTTTCGACTAACACAGCTGGTTGCTTGATTTAACACGATTTCTCAATGGCTTCTCTACGATCATGAAAAGATCTAGAAAGTGGAAACAGAAACAAGTTTAGACATGTTTGGCCTGCTCTTGCAGGATGCTTAGTTGAGAGAGAAACAAAACAATCGGGAAGCAAGAGTGCAGTGAGAGGGAAATACAATGCTCCGCTTTCTGCTGGAGGGGAAATTATGTAGCATTGCCGCACCCTCACCAGCGAGCAATGTCGTGCACTGCACGTACTTGCTCAGACAACTTCTCCCACCTTCCAGCATCCCATAAATCAGGTTGTCTCTTCTCAGCCAGTCTTTGCCTGCCGTCGTGCTTCTAATACGTTCATCTCGGAACTCCAGTGATCTCGTGAGTTACGTAATTAATTCGTGTAACTTTCCATTACATTCACACTCAAAGTGAAATCATGAGTGGTAAGGACCAAAAGCGTGATGATGGGCATAAGAAACACAGAAAAGTGATATTGCTAGAGCAAAAACAATGGATGAACACGTGATATCATTCGTGATACAGGTCTTAATGAAGCAACACTACAAACCATTAATTAATGCTGAGAAGATCTAAGGCAAGTTGTGCAAGTGCAACTCCTCTAGGTGCAAGCAGATCATCCTAGGCAAGGCCCATGATCATGCAAAGCATCGAAAAAATGCTTGTGACCTGGATTGAAAACCAGGTGAAGAGGAATTTATCAGCCAACCTCATGGCTATAAAGTAGTGATGGTATATTCGAATATCCATAATCGAATTACTCGATTATGGAGATCATTCGAATTATTCGATTATGGAAATCACTCGATTATATCATTCGAATTATTCAATTATATCAGAATTATGGTATAATCGAATACCCATAATTGATTATTCACTCATAATCGTTTCTCAATGAATAAACACTCGTATTTGTTTCACAACGAATAATCAATCGTATTAGTTTCTCAACGAATTATCACTCGTATTCATTTTTCAGTGAATAATCACTCATAATCATTTCTCAACGGATAACCGTTCATATTCATTTCCGAGTGAGTGATAGCTCATAATCATTTCTTGACGAATATTCGTTCAAATTTTTCCGAACGAAATTGTAGCTTTTATGGGATTATTCAGTAAGGAACAGTTTATGAATTATTAATAGCTAATATTGTTAGTTATGTACATTGTTCATATAATCGAAAGTGTAGGTAGGGGTGCAATCACACTATGAGCAATGAATATCCAGGAAGTCTTTTGAGCTAGGGCCGTCATTTTTTCAGGTTTTTTTAAGTAGCTCGACATGCTTTCAATCCAACTTTTGCCACAGCAGGGTCGTTGTAGGTGAGGAATGAATATCTCGGAAGTTGTTAGATTTAGGTCCGTCATTTTTTCAGTGTTGCATAAATAGACTGACAATGATTTAGCCAACTTTTGATGGGGCAGGGCCGGCTGGACATCTGTGTACATAGGAAATGAAAATCTCAGAAAAAATTCAATAAAAGGATGTTTTAGTGATGACTGACAGAATTAAAATGCAGAGAACAGATAAGTATTATCATACACGGGGTTCATTTTCTCCTCATAAAGACTAAAAGAACAAGGAACTAATAAGGATCCAAACGCCCAGGGAGGAGGAACTCGTGAGTTACACCGCTGCCTCCCCATTTCAACACTGGAAATTACTGAACACTGAGCTCCGGGTGTGTGTGTCAGTCTGTCAGGAAGGTCTGCTGATCGCACCGTTCAACCGAGGGACTTCAAATTTGGCATGCATAAGTATATTAGTGGCCCAACAACAGGAAAATTATGGAAAAGTTTATAAACAAATAATTGATGGAAAATTGTTGAAAATGGCAGGAGGTTAAAAATTCAACATTAAAAAAAATACGTTGGGTATCAAATAAAAGGCCATAATCTTATGATTATGAATCATATTTTAGTTTTTTTTTTTTCAAAATGGCGGCTGTAGGAAAGGAAAAGTGGCAATTCAAGTTGTGCCCCCCCTTATATCTCGGAAGCTATTTGAGATATAAAGCTGAAAAACGTCATAAAGACACACTATTATAATGTGAGGAATCGTATTCAATTTTATTTAAATTGATACCAAATATTTTGAGAAAATAATAAATTTGTAAAAAATAGCTATCACTGGTTGTGTGGGTGGCTAACCCATCCAGATAACACATCATTTTCAATTACCCATCTACTCATTGAAGTTATTTCTCAACTACTTTACCTACGAAACCCTTAATGGTGTGATCAGAATCACACTCAACTAGGATTTTTGTGTATTATTTCTAATGATAGCTGATTTTTATGTTTTGAAGTTGTTTTAATGTTTGTTTATTCTTGTGGGAGAAATTGATGAGGCAAAATACCTAAGTACTTCGGAGATTGCCCACCCCACAACCCCCACACCCTCCTTGCACCCACATTTGCTCGCTTCGCTTGCCAGAAATTCGTTCCTCCTTTATTATAAATAAGGATAACGGGAACGGAGTTAAGAACGTAGTTTGCACATTCTTTTTTTTTTAGCTATTTGGAGTTTTTCCTGTCCCCCGATAAGCTACTTAAAGCGTGTCATCAGAAAATGACCAGAAAATCCGGGACCGATCACAACAATCCATGCCCAAAGCAGGATTTGGGTTAGCATTCCAGAACACTACCACACACTAACCACCTCTCATTCGAATAATAATCGATTATAACAGTCACTCGATTACACTTATTCGATTATTGAAATAATCGATTATACCCCTAACTACTATAAAAATGAAGGCTTGAACCTTTAACTGCCAGATCTATATGTCCATGAGAAGGGTCTACCTGCCAGATTTAATTTTGGGGATTTAAATAATATTTGTAGGAATTCATAAAAATTCACATATTTCTTGAACTATAAGAGATAAAATGTTCAAATAAAAAGTAGTCTCCAGTAAACCTATTTGTTTATACCATAATTTTATTTTCTATTTAAAATATTTAAAAAATAAACGAATCTAATTTTCCATAATCTATCATCATTTTCATTAATCCTATCAGGTTCATTTGTGTTGTCCATGAAGTGAAGAAATCATAGAATGTGTAGAAAACATGTCTCATAATGTTGCCAAAAAAAGGAGTATGGAATTGTTCCAATTACGTCCAATAGTCTCTCAATGAGTCTCTTATGTCATGTCCCATTTCTGTTACAATTGCTAAAATGAAGCATTTCATGCATAGTCACATCAGGTTATGGAGATGGTCCTTCGTCTAATCGGTCTAAATACTGGTGGTAATATTTATTAGTCTCATCCACCAGGAGTTGGAAAATGTTTGGAGCCTCACTTGTGTTCAAACTACGCTCGCTGCCTGTGAATGGGTGAACACGGGATGGAAGGACATGCCTTGGGCCTAATTCCCATCCAACTCCATTTTCTAAGACCTCCTCCTACGACTTCTCATCCCCAATCTCAAATTTTGCATCACCATCATCTTCTTCAAGGGCTTCATCTGAACCCAAATCATGAAAGAATTCTTCTTCCACCTCTACTTCATTTAATTTTCGTTTTGATGCCATTTGTACAAATAACGAACGAGTAAATGTAATAGAAATTATTTTTATAATGACAAGAAGTAAATAATAATATAAAAAATAATAAAATTAATCACAGGGTACAAAAATTTGAAGAAGATCACGAAGAAAGACATGACAAAAACTTCAATTACTCCAGAATAACAGACTACTCAAATTCACAACTCGTAAGGGACTGAATAAGAGGGCTTATAAAAGGAAACGATTTGCAAAAGGGAAAAAAAGTAACGGGAAAACCTTAGGTAGAATCTCTTGCATGTGGTATTGGGTCAAAGAGGTGGACCCTCAAAATAGGGGCCTATTTACTCTTCACAAGAGGCCTCCCCTTACTGGTCCCTGGCTTGGATTTGTTTTCTTCGGTAATAGGAGACATCTGGCATGTTCTCTTCCCATTCCTACGTTTCCATGACTAATACGACCTCTGTGAGCGGTCTCAGAACTGATTGAAATTTCTCATTACCGTATGGTAACATTCGGCAGATAGCGGTCATTTTTCCCATTACCATATGGTAACTTTCGGTGATTAAAGGTTGTCTTTTTGAAGGCTTGAAGAAAGGTTACCCTGACAAAAAGAAGATGGAATTCATGGTAAGCAGTGGCTGGTTCAATTGCTTTAAAGCTCACGAGCAGCTTCACAACATACGATTTACAAGAGAAGCAGCTGGTTCAGATACAGAGGAGGTAGAACAATTCCCCAAAATATTAAAAAAAGAATTGAAGAAGTTGATTGTACATTGGAGCAAGTGTATAATATCGATGAGATGAGATTGTTTTGGAAAAGGATGCCCACAAGAAGATACATCTCAAGGGACGAAAAAAGGTGTAAGGATTTAAGGCAGCAAAAGACAGTGATGTTGGGTAGGAATGTAAAGGGTGACAAAAAGTAGAAGCCTGTTGTGATTTACCATTCTGAAAATCCAAGGGCAATAAAGGGCTTTCTCAAATCATCCCTTCCTGTTTATTGGAGATCCACAAAGAAGGGTTGAATTTCTGGACCAATATTTGGTGAATGGTTCACTGGACAACTGCACAATAAACTTCAGGAATACTGAAGGCTGAAAATTTTGATTTTCAAGATTTTGTTATTGTTGGATAATGCTCCAGGACATCCTCCTGTTGTATAAACATTATCCACACACATTACAGTTGTTTTTTTGCCCCTAAACATGATGGTGCTTCTTCAGCCAATGGACCAAGGTGTTATTATCTCCACATTTAAGGCCAATTACCTCAGAAAAACTTTTGCAAAGCTTATTGAGGCAACTGATGGTGAGAATAAGCTGACTGTGAAAGAATTTTGAAAATGTTTTGATATTAAACACACCATAAACATCATAGCCAAAGTCTGGGATGAAGTGTCTCAATCATGCATGAACAATGTATGGAAAAAATTATTTCCTCAATTTGTGCATTTTCGAGGCATTGCGCTTGATGATGCAATGAAGAAAATTCACCAGCAATCTCTTTTGTTTCTACCTTTATCATTGTTTCTTTTCTGTAAAAATGAGTTACATGTATGAAATATAAATAAACAAATAAAAAACCCAAAGCATTAATCAAAGTAAGGGTAGGCCCCGATTTACGAATGGGTTACGATCTTGAAAAACTCTCCGTAAATAAAAAATTCGTAAATGGAAGCATAATTTCCTATTGACCCTGGTACCAAAATGCATTTTTTATTAATTAGAAATTGGTGAATTTGATCTCGTTCAGAAATTGTTCTTTTCATTTTATTTTTTACTAGTAGTTGGTGCTTGCATACTGCAAGCATTTCATCTCACCTTGAAAAAACATTCATTTTTCAGACAGACATTTCGTCATTACAAATAGTCTTTTAATTCTAAAGATTTCACCTCCGCAGCGATTTTCGTTTTCCCCACATGTAAAAATAATAGTTTAAAACAATCCCCAAATGTTGCAATTTTAAATATTTTACACTATCTTCAATATAGGGTATTAATGCTACACATTTTTGACAAATTTTAAAGTTGTAGCACTTCTAGAAGTAAAATAATATTTTTCTAATTGTTTAAATTTAAATAATTTTTAACGGCCGTCGCAATTCATATATGGTAAAATTGAAATGTTTATTTGTGCAAATTCACAATTCTGTAAATAATTTGAAATTTTCAGCTTCCTAGCTCATCCCGTAGTACCTAAACAGTTATCTATTTGTTTAAACTTTAAGAATTTTTAACTGCCAAACAAATTAAAATATCAAAATTTGTATGATCCCTACTTGGTTTTTTTAAGAATTCTACTTGTAAAAAAAATTTCAACTCCGTAGCACATGCGGAAATACATAAACCTTGAAAATTTGTTTAAACAATTGCGAATTTTTAGCGGCCGCATTGTTGCACTTTTTCATGATTTTCGTTTTTTCTAGTCGGTTTTGCACAAAATCCTAACTAAGAAAAAAATTTCGAATCTCAGGCACATCTAGAAGTGCCTAAACATTAGTATCCTCCTGTTATATATCATTATATATCGACGACTCTTACAGAGGAGGAGGATATAACATACTAGTAGTTGGTGCTTGCATACTGCAAGCATTTCATATCACCTTAAAAAACATTCATTTTTCAGACAGACATTTCATCATTACAAATATTCTTTCAATTCTAAAGATTTCACCTCCGCAGCGATTTCCGTTTTTCCCACATGTAAAAGTAATAGTTTAAAACAATCCCCAAATGTTGCAATTAAAAATATTTTACACTTTCTCCATTATGGGGTCCTAATTCTACACATATTAGCCAAATTTTAAAGTTGTAGCACTTCTAGAAGTAAAATAATATTTTTCTAATTTAAATTTCTATTTAAATTATTTAAATAATTTTTAACGGCCGCCGAAATTCATATATGGTAAAATTGAAATGTTTATTGGTGCAAATTTACTACTCTGTAAATAATTTGAAAATTTCAGCTTCCTACCTCATCCCGTAGTACCTAAACAGTTATCTATTTGTTTAAACTTTAAGAATTTTTAACTGCCAAACAAATTAAAATATCAATATTTCTATAATCCCTATTTCGTTTTTTTAAGAATTCTAATTATTAAAAAAATTTCAGCTTCGTAGTACATTCGGAAATGCCTAAACCCTGAAAATTTGTTTAAACAATTGCAAATTTTTAGCGGCCGCATTGTTGCACTTTTTCATGATTTTCGTTTTTTCTAGTAGGTTTTGCACAAACTCCTACCTAAGAAAAAAATTTCGAATCTCCAGCACATCTCGAAGTGCCTAAACATTAGTATCCTCCTATCATTATATATCGACGACTCTTACAGAGGAGGATATAACATACTAGTAGTTGGTGCTTGCATACTGCAAGCATTTCATCTCACATTAAAAGAACATTCATTTTTCAGACAGAAATTTCAATATTACAAATAGTCTTTTAATTCTAAAGATTTCATTTCTGCAGCGATTTTCGTTTTTCCCACATGTAAGAATAATAGTTTAAAACAATCTCCAAATGTCGCAATTTTAAAACTTTTTACACTTTCTTCATTATAAGGTTCTAATGCTACACATTTTAGCCAAATTTTAAAGTTGTAGCACTTCTAGAAATAAAATAATATTTTTGTAATTGTTTAAATTTAAATAATTTTTAACGGCCGCCGCAATACATATATGGTAAAATTGAAATGTTTATTTGTGCAAATTTACTATACTGTAAATAATTTGAAAATTTCAGCTTCCTAGCTCATCCCATAGTACCTAAACAGCTATCTATTTGTTTAAACTTTAAGAATTTTTAACTGCCAAACAAATTAAAATATCAAAATTTGTATGATCCCTACTTGGTTTTTTTAAGAATTCTACTTGTAAAAAAAATTTCAACTCCGTAGCACATGCGGAAATACATAAACCTTGAAAATTTGTTTAAACAATTGCGAATTTTTAGCGGCCGCATTGTTGCACTTTTTCATGATTTTCGTTTTTTCTAGTCGGTTTTGCACAAAATCCTAACTAAGAAAAAAATTTCGAATCTCAGGCACATCTAGAAGTGCCTAAACATTAGTATCCTCCTGTTATATATCATTATATATCGACGACTCTTACAGAGGAGGAGGATATAACATACTAGTAGTTGGTGCTTGCATACTGCAAGCATTTCATATCACCTTAAAAAACATTCATTTTTCAGACAGACATTTCATCATTACAAATATTCTTTCAATTCTAAAGATTTCACCTCCGCAGCGATTTCCGTTTTTCCCACATGTAAAAGTAATAGTTTAAAACAATCCCCAAATGTTGCAATTAAAAATATTTTACACTTTCTCCATTATGGGGTCCTAATTCTACACATATTAGCCAAATTTTAAAGTTGTAGCACTTCTAGAAGTAAAATAATATTTTTCTAATTTAAATTTCTATTTAAATTATTTAAATAATTTTTAACGGCCGCCGAAATTCATATATGGTAAAATTGAAATGTTTATTGGTGCAAATTTACTACTCTGTAAATAATTTGAAAATTTCAGCTTCCTACCTCATCCCGTAGTACCTAAACAGTTATCTATTTGTTTAAACTTTAAGAATTTTTAACTGCCAAACAAATTAAAATATCAATATTTCTATAATCCCTATTTCGTTTTTTTAAGAATTCTAATTATTAAAAAAATTTCAGCTTCGTAGTACATTCGGAAATGCCTAAACCCTGAAAATTTGTTTAAACAATTGCAAATTTTTAGCGGCCGCATTGTTGCACTTTTTCATGATTTTCGTTTTTTCTAGTAGGTTTTGCACAAACTCCTACCTAAGAAAAAAATTTCGAATCTCCAGCACATCTCGAAGTGCCTAAACATTAGTATCCTCCTATCATTATATATCGACGACTCTTACAGAGGAGGATATAACATACTAGTAGTTGGTGCTTGCATACTGCAAGCATTTCATCTCACATTAAAAGAACATTCATTTTTCAGACAGAAATTTCAATATTACAAATAGTCTTTTAATTCTAAAGATTTCATTTCTGCAGCGATTTTCGTTTTTCCCACATGTAAGAATAATAGTTTAAAACAATCTCCAAATGTCGCAATTTTAAAACTTTTTACACTTTCTTCATTATAAGGTTCTAATGCTACACATTTTAGCCAAATTTTAAAGTTGTAGCACTTCTAGAAATAAAATAATATTTTTGTAATTGTTTAAATTTAAATAATTTTTAACGGCCGCCGCAATACATATATGGTAAAATTGAAATGTTTATTTGTGCAAATTTACTATACTGTAAATAATTTGAAAATTTCAGCTTCCTAGCTCATCCCATAGTACCTAAACAGCTATCTATTTGTTTAAACTTTAAGAATTTTTAACTGCCAATCAAATTAAAATATCAAAATTTGTATAATCCCTATTTCGTTTTTTTAAGAATTCTACTTATAAAAAAAAATTCAACTCCGTGGCACATTCGGAAATATATAAACCTTGAAAATTTGTTTAAGCAATTGCGAATTTTTAGCGGCCGCATTGTGGAACTTTCTCAAGATTTTCGTTTTTTCTAGTCGGTTTTGCACAAAATCCTACCTAAGAAAAAAATTTCGAACCGCTAAAAATTCGTCAACAATTCCAAAATTTTTATTATGGCAACAGAAACAAAGTTGTCACATAGCAACATTAAATGTACTGAACAGGTAAATTAAGAGGGATAATAGAAATATCTCCAAAAAAATCTGTTATATGAAAATGTTTCAAACAAAACTTGTAGAAAGCTATATTGTCTACAACTTTGATAATGACAAATATTTAAATTAATGAAGCCCTAAAGAAGATATTTGGCAAAAACAGAAAAATGACAAGAGTCAATATCCACTTCTGGTTAACTAATTTTAGCCAAAATCTAATCGGACCATGATTTTTGCAGAGGTATGGTATATAAATATTTTACACATTAAAAATGGCTCAGTTATTAAGTAAGGTAAAATATCAGCTGGATGTATGTAAACACCAAATCCAATACCTACTCCATCAAGCAACATTTAAAATGATCTACAAGAACAGTGAGGTGTTAAACATTGCTAGCAACTCACAGGAAAGTATTAACCAAACCTGTTCTCTTAAAGGCTACTATTTGGTGTGTTCTATTTCCATAGTAACCCAGGTCATAATCCTTAGTGTACAGAAGAGTTTTAACATACCTTGAGGTCAGGTTTAGATGCCTGAGGTGCGTAATGAAGAAGAGGATTTCCACTTAGAATATTTTCCATCCTAATGCGTTCCTCCTCTTGCCTCCTTTCCACCTCTCTCCTAGCCTGTTCAGCTGCTCGCTCCTTCTTTATACGCTGAAGTTCGGCAAGAAGTGCGGCAGTGTCCTCTTCATCTCCATCATCATCGTCATCTCCGGAATCGTCGCCATCAAGAGGATCGTCAGCATCCAGACTGGCTGCTGGGACTTGGTCTGGTCTTGGGCGTCGTGCAACCGCACTTCCACTGACAGCACTGCTTCTATTGCAAGAGCATGATAAATGCTATTATGTCATAAAAAAAGTGACATCAAAATTACTCCGTAAGTTAATGGAAACTAAATAAAAATCATTACACTAGAGCAATCTGCACAATTCAATGATCACTTCAGTTTTATGAATTACAAAGAGTTTTCATCAATAAATGTAAAAAACAAAGTAAAACAATTAAAATTGTTTTCTATGAAATTTACTGAAAAAAATGTTATCTAACAAGTAAATCATGTAAAAAAGTTTAAGTATATCTTTCACTTACTACTATAGAATACCAGTTACTTACCTATTCCTTTGCTATGTGGCAAACACAGAAGAAATTTTTTTTATCCAGAAAAAAACAAGTATTTTATTGAATAAGGCACTTATCAGATGTTTATTTTTTATTATTCCTATTTTACAGCCAATTATCTCTAAGACAATTTAGCTGCTCTTAAACATATAACCCAATCCCAATAAAGAAAATGTCTTAATTAACCTTTAACAAACGGCTGACACCACTGTGGCATCGCTGGTATCACGTTTGTTTAAAAAATTATTTCTCCGTTATTAATCAATGTTTTCTTTCTAAAATTTAGACACATTACTGAAAGATATATGTAACGAAGATATGAAGAGATCAGCAGAAAATAGGAGTATATGGAGATCCAGATTTAATCATGAATAATCACAGACCTGTCTACGGACAGACTACCTATGATGATGTAACGAAAGCATATGATAAGATTTTTCTATTCTCTTCCGAGGCCAGGGCAACCCATGTTTTAGAGGGGTTCTTAGCATTTCACCGTCATAAAACCTAAGGTGAATAGAGAGCATTGGCTTTTTTGTAAGGGGATTTCTGTCACCTGTTTGAATTTATTTGTGTAAATAATAGGCTCGTAATGCTTAGAGAACAGCTTAGGGTATAAACACCGGAACGAAGATTGAATGGAAGCCAATTCACAATTGAGGGAAGAGGATGGTCCTTGAATGTTTTCTCCTCCTCCTTGTGCGGTCTAGTTTCAGTGTATTGCGCTCTCATAATTTGGTGGCAAAGAGGGGAATAGAGAGGAAGTAGGGAACAGAGATGTTTGTTGAAGAAAAGTTTCAGACCATTCCTTTGCGATTTCACATGCGGTCCAGTTCTTCCTTATCTGCCCTGGTTTTTTTCTACCGTTGAATTTGGAGAGAGGACTAAACGATGAGGAGATCAATGTTTTCCTTGATGAAAATTCAGAGGCTGAAAGTGAGAGCTCAAGTGAAGATGAGGAAGTGTTATTGGATAGCAATATACCATATGCATGGAATTTACGCTCACCAAATGACAACAGCGAATTACATAGTTTCACCGTTTTAACCTTTAGGAATAAAAAACTTTTTATTTCATCTCTCTATCATTATTCCAAGGAAAGTTATAACAAAATAACAATTGTAACTCATTTCAGAGCATTTAAACGCCGAAAAAATCCAGCTGGCTGACACAGAATAGGGAATTGAAATTCCGCCATTTACAGGTTAAGCTAATAAAAATAAAATATTATTAGACATTAATAGGCTACAAACAACTTGAGGGTTACTTTGTTATGAAGAACCTTGTTCTGAATCACCGTTTTATTTTAAGTAAATTGGATAACATATAACAATAAGAATACCATTAGATCAAATTAAACACCTCTAACACTTAGACCGACAGTATGATCCACCCAATTGATTAGGTTGGGATTCTTCAAAGTCAAGATACATCAACACCAAGACGTCTGGAGCTTTCGCAAATGCAACTTTCAAAAATTCTTGAAGGTATTTCATAAATTTAACGGGTAGTATTAACTTCAAAATAACAACTTAACGAGAATAGACGCAGCATACTTAATCACATTTAACTTGATGAAATTCACCGCCACTTTTAAGAATGTTTACATTGATTATATTATCAAAGCTTTCATTTAAAAATGAAACGTACGAGGTTATAGCTTCCCTCTGCTCAGGAGGACGCTTTCCTTCTCTAGGCACTCCTTTTTCACGTTCCTCAAGTTCTTTTCGAAAATCTCTCGCGCGTAATTCCTCAGTAGTGCCTTGTCCATATTCCCTAGAAAAGGAAACCATTCATATATTAAATACAAATAAATATCCCGTGGTTAAATATGACACATCACGAGGGGAAAGTCAAAGAATACCTAAATTTTAATTTTGTATGAGAAGGCAAATCTCTGCTTGAATATTGTTTAGATATAGCACTGAGATCTTTTTCACTTCGACCTTGGCCTCCTCTTGCAGGATCAAAAGTTGGTCTTGCAGCTGTTGTCATTTCAAACTTTTAGAATGTAACTCGAGAGATAAATAAAGAAATACGCTTGTATCACATAAACAACCCGAAAGCGAACTCTGCCGAACTCCGAAATCGTAACGATCTATCGAATACATTCTACTGACTGCTACGCTGCTACTGACAACATAATAGTCGATCAATTGCCTTACGATATATTGAATTTAAAATACTGCCAACATGCAAAATTTGCAATGTTTTATCAAATATTACAATTTTTAACTATAATTTTTATACCAGGAATATTATTTTCATTTTTATTCATAGTATTAAGTTATCATTAATATGCCTATGAAGAAATTTCCTTTTGGTATTACCTGGTTATCATTTCGTTCACAATATTCTACGGTAGGGTTCACCAACCTACAAGTCGCAACCCTCGAGAGCGGCTCATGAAGAAAAGGCGAACCGAGAATTTAACTCAGTCAATTTTATATCTATTAATTGAAATTTTGTTAAAAACCTTAAATGCTGTAATTTCAACGCTAAAAATGTTTAATCTTGAGTCTAGTTTGTACGCTGCGCCTGAATCTCTAGTTTTTTCCAATGTAAGCTCTTTGGTATTCGCAACTTTCAATGCAGCCATGCAGCTTTGGCGTTCGTTACTTCTTGGAGTTCTCAACTTTCAGCGCGGCCTGCTATGCAGTACTGTTTACCTACCATGTTTTTCGGTGTTTTTCAACGTACGAATCGCGACTAGGTTGCAAGGAAAATATAAGCTTTCAGTACACGAACAGCTGGAATACAGTAAAAGCTTTGTTGTTCGGCACGGACGAGGATTTGGGGGTGCCGGATAATCAAATTTTTCGGTTATCTGAGCTGCCTATCTACCTAGGATTCACTAACTGATAACAAAAGTAAAACTGAAATTTTGGATATGTATGTACCTTCTACTAATGTAAATCATATTGAAACCAACATATACACTGTACCGAATACGTATAGAACAAGCAAAGCAAATAAAATTTAACCATATTTTATTAAAAATATATTGTAATGAACTCCACTTGAAAACCTTTTATTTATGTATGTATTGTATGCAGGGTGTCGAACCTAACTGAAAATCTGCTCCGAACTGCTCAATTTTGCAAACCTGAACAATGATTTTGAACAGTGGCGGCTCGTAGCTAAAATTAGTGGGGGTGCTGCTCCAGAAAATTTTTAGCCTTTGTTTTAAAATTGTGTAAAAGGAAAAAAACAGGTATAAAAAGAAAATTTATTCAGGAACTTGATAAAATCTTAACAAAAAAACCAAACATTTTTTACTTACTTTAACTTAAATTGTTATAGTTCAAGCTTGATCTATTCATTTAAAAATGAAATCCATTCTTCTTGTTTTAATTTGCGCAAAAAGTTCAATAATTTTCTCCTTGATCTCTGGATGACAATTGAGGAAATTTTTCTCCATTGAAAGTACTGCAAGCGCATTTAGTCTTTCCGAATTCATAGTGCTTCTTAAAAAAGTTTTTATTCTTTTCAATGTTGAAAAGCAGCGCTCTGCCTCTGATGTAGTCATGGGAATTGTCAAGAGGATTTTTATCAGTTTCGTAATTTCACTAAAAACATCATCTAGATTATTTTCCAAGATAAATTTCAGCAGCTCAATTAATTTGCAATATTCATGAATATCAGTCCTACAATAGAATACTTTTAGTTCAGTTTCAAGCTTTTCTTTGTCAATCATGGGATAAGCTTCAGTGGTCAGTACTATCTCTTTTGTGGGATGTTCATCCTTAAATCTAGTGA
Organism: Tanypteryx hageni; assembly: GCA_028673005.1. Lineage (NCBI taxonomy): Eukaryota > Metazoa > Arthropoda > Insecta > Odonata > Petaluridae > Tanypteryx > Tanypteryx hageni. The sequence goes on along the minus strand of CM054114.1, from coordinate 65,453,215 downwards.
AGCATTTCTTGTTGAACAATTTAGCAGCTACTAAGTGTTTAGTGGAAGAATATCTGTCCATTATATCAACACATATATAGTCACACACTTCCTTAGCTTCTGCCATGAGTGTCTTTGAAGGCTATATTTTTTAAATTGATTTGTCAGTTGTTGTAGATGTAACCCAACATTTTTCATACAGTTCCTAATTCTACCAACATTTGTTATTAGTTTTGTAATTAACTTTGTTTATTATAATATATTTTTTGATGTTGATTTGCATTTTTAAATGAAGTCATTTTATAATAAATAAATGAATTTTATATTTAAAATTAATTAAAATTTTTTTTAACCCAAACCTGAACCCTTCAAAAAAAATTTTTCATGAACTGAACTGAACCTGAATCCAGAAAATTTGAAACTATCTGAACCTGAACTGAACCCATCAATTCTCCAGTTCAATACCCTGACTGTATGTAACTGCACATTTACTGCTTCTCTTCATCAATACCACTTTTATAAGGAATAGGTGAAGAACCAATACGAAATTCATCCATCAACACTTTCCAATTTTCACCTTTTTCCAAACGCCTAATAATGTTTATTTTTTGGTTAAGCGCCATCTTTCTTTTTTGTCCTGAACTTATATATGCTTAATTTGAAGCCATTTTTCTTGAATAGGTAAACTTTGAACATATAAAAAGCAGGTAAGTATTAAACTTGCGCAAGCCAACTGGAATGACTGAATCACAATGGCGAACTGTTTACATTTCAAACCGCCAAGCGGCAAGCTCCGAAAACTTCCGGTTTGGAAATATACCAGTTATTCTAGTTTTCCGGATATTTAGGTGCCGGATAACATAGCTTTTACTGTATATATATAAATCACGGGTAACAAAATGATATTATTATACAAATGGTTTTATTTCCTTTGTCTACTATATTTTACTATGAGTATGAATATTCCAGTCATAAGATCCTTTTCTTTTTGTTGTATTTTCTTTCACTGGGTCATGAGATGAAAAATTAAAAAATAAATGGTGCAGTATACATCGCACAAACTTTCTCATATACATATATACCTTTGGTCGACTGTGTACGCTTATAAGATAAAAATGCTTATAAATACGCTTATAAATCAAAGTTAACCAAAGTTTAGTGTATATTTTAATGCCACTGGTCGATATTTAGTAATTTTTGGGACATATGGCTTAGTTAGTATTATTTGTGACATCAGCCTGTAGTATTGGATGGATTTAAATCAAAATCCATATAGCCATTTTTGAGTAAATCGAATTTTGTTTCAAAATATCAGCGTGTCAAGTACCCTTAATTGTTGCGCAATATCGTTCATCTCTTCATAGTGTCTATTATGAATGATATTATCCACATATATGAGGTATCATTTGATGTAGTATAACCGTTTAGGCTGTAATAATATTTTGAGTGGATCACAGTGGAGGCATGCATCAGCTTAGCGTACCTTGTAATGTCACTGGATGTTATATAATGATTTTTAGAGATATATGGCTTACACAGTATTAATTTTGACATCAGGTTCTACAATTGGATTGATTTTAATCAAATTCTCTGTAGCCATTTTGAGTAAATCAAATTTTTCTAAAAATCGCCAAGAATAAACTACCCTTTATTTTTGTGCAATATGATTTTTATCAAAAAAGAGTCTGCAAAAGATGATATATTGCATAAATGTAAGATATCATTCCATTTTATGTATGCATTTGGGCTCTAAAACAGCCAACAGACCGATAGACAGACGGCATGGCAAAAACCACTTTTATGGACTCAGGGACAACTAAAATGTGTATTTCCATCAAAATCTGTCGAATTTTTTCACGATTACAATACTTTCTCAATATATGTACTACATATATGAGAAAGTAAAAAACCTAAAGTAATACATAGGTAATGGATAAAAGAACAATGGATAAAAAACGGCATGGTGGACTGGAGATGGAATAGTAAATTGCAATAGTAAAGGTGCCATTATGTGTAAGAAACTTTCAATTAATGTTATGTAGTGCTTACTTTATTTTCAATAATTTTCAAGAACAATTAGGTTGCACTAATAATCGTTTTCAATCCTTACTGTTTATGATTATTTGTATTGCTACTTCATTGCAGTTGTTTAAAAATAATAGACAAGTATCCTGTAAATCACTTAATATGGACTTTGAAAAAGGTATATTTCAAAAACAAGAACACTCAGTTGTTCTAAATGCCCAATGTAAATAGTTCAGAACCTTAGAGGACTGTTAGATGAAATAGTCTAACAGTTAAAAGAGATTATCACTGTATCATTTAATATAGATATACTTCAGGAAAACAATCTAAGAACTTTCTTTTAGCTCTCGTCATTCAACTATCATGTATAAAACTATAGAAAATCTTCAAAGTGACAAGAATATTATTTTTGCGATTTAAGTTACCATCTTTGCCATACCCATTTAGGTGCTTTTAGATTTCTGAAACATTAAATTAAACGTAAATTCTGTAAGGAATGCCTTCACAATTTTTCCATGGTAAAATTCTCATTCATACAAAATTTGGGAAATAATGTAACTTCCACTATGCTATTATCTAAACATAGCCAGATGCAATTTTTTTGAAATGATGAATACTGTCAAGGAATGGTCCAGAATTTCCAAATTTCAATAAAAAAGAACAGTTAACAAGGTGTTTTGATCCAATTTCATGGGAAGATTGTAATAATTGTATGATTTATTTGAAAATTCAATAAATCGTAATTTTTTAAGAAGAGTCACTCGTTGATGTGTTTATTTTATAGTGTAATCTTATCTCTTAAGACAGAGTTCATTCATTAAAAATAAACAAAAATTTGGAAAGAACTTTCAAATGATGTCTCTCATTTTTCATGGAAGTCTGTATACCAATTTGATGATATAAACGATACATTTTTTCATTGGTTTCAGTTTTCACAGCAAATTTTATAAAATTCTCCAAAGATGATACAACGAACATCTAATAAATAATCTAGTTTATTAATGGTATAATTTGGTTTCCTGTTTGCATGATTAATTTTAAGCCCCTTTTAAGTAAATTTTTAAGGTACTTTACAATTTCACCCTACTTGCGTGCTAACAGTTTTTTTTATAAAGAAAGCCAAATACAGAAAATTTTAACAACTACAATCATAAGAAAATGCACCGAGATATGTCTCATTTAAATGCAAACATATAAAGCTTAGGTACAATCCAGATGCATCAATAAAATATGTTAAAATAACAACAAATTATGTAAAAGATTTTCTTAAAAGAATATTTTGCAATGCAGCAGTTCTCCTGAAGCTGTACTCTGAAACCTGCCTTGTTCTTTGATAACTAAAACTACTCTTTACATATTTATCCCTTTATTCTTGAATTTAAAAACATTTTATAATTTTCCCAGAAATTTAAATCAAGGTCTACTCCCACAAATGCATTCGTTTAAAAATAAAATGGGGAAGATACCAAAGAAAAGTTGTCGCACATGTAAGTCTATCATGAAAAACCTAAGAATGTTCTGGGAATTCCTTCACAGAACAGTAATTGATTTACTCGGGTGAATTATTTACAATATAATAATCTTTTATTTACACTCCACACTGCACACATTTTTACCCAGCCATTCCCTTATCCTCGTGTTTTGTCCACAAATTCCGAGAAGGGAATGGCAAAAACAAAAAATATACATATATAATAGTGCAACAAACAAATAGGGTGCAACTATTCTCCACCCTCAATACACAGCACAAAGAAGACAAGCCCTTGCAAAGGAAAGAGCTGGTCCCAAGACTCCCACAGCCACTCAATTGCCATGCATCTAGAAGAAAAAAGGGTCCAACTTATTTGAAATCAACACAGGAAGGAAAATCACAACAACAAACAGCCAACTGTATAGGATTCCTAAACACCCTCCTCTCTTCTGATACAACTTGCAGGTCTCAATAAACCATTTACTGCCTACATGCTCGAAGATTTGGATAATAAAAGATGCACAAGTGTCTCAGCGTTCCACAGCATCACATGAACATATGGTATATCCTGAGCATGATACAAGAGTGTGAAAAAACAGCGCACTTAAGAGGAACCATGGGAGGCAAGGAGGCCTATTTCATACCCTCAAAAAGAACTGACAGATTATTTGGCAACAGGATCCCATTGTTAAAATAAAACATCTACACGAAGAATAAAAAAAACAACTAGGACTGTATTGGGTATGTCTTTCAGGAAAGAAAAAAGGAGATCAGTCTTTTCCATTTTGAAACTCTCCCCATATCATTCAAACTGCATTGATCACAGAGGAGAGATTTGTACAAATCATAATGGGATGGTTGAGAGAAGACAGAATTGGGAAAACTTAAAAAAAAAGAGGAAAAACAGTGAGTGACAGCCAACCATAATATGCTCGAGAGATTTTAAAAAATCGGACAAGTAATTAGCGAGATAAAAAAAGGATAAAATGAGACAAGAGAAAGAGGAGCATTGGGTATGATGTATACAACATCGGTGTATGGCTGGCAGAGGCAGGTTTCGGTGCAAGTTCGAAGTTCCAGAAAGCAGGATGCCTTCAATGAGCCATTAATAGCTTTGGTCGTATGGCACGAGGTTTGAGAGAGGATCCTTAAACAATGACAATCCCAGAATTGCAGGAAAAATACATCATCACTCTCCTTCCCACCTCGTCCTCTTCTCGTATCTGCTGACTGTTTTAATTTGGCCACCGCAGCCTCGCAATTCTATGAGAATGGCCTATTCTGTCATTGTCTCCCATCCCATCTCCAAACACGTTTCACTGTGTCTGTTCTTGAGGTTGCGACTGACCAGGCTGTTTTGACTCATCTACCTCCTCTTCTTTCTTATCGTTTTGTTGTTGCTCCTGCTGTTCTGGTGCTTCTTGGTTCTGCTGCGGCTCTGGATTTCGTGTTTGTGGTTCATTCTGTGGCTGAGGCTGTTGTTGGGGCTGTGGGTTTTGTTGAGACGGTGTCGGTGGTTGTTGAGATGAAGACTGATGAGGTGGGGTAGGCTGTGGCTGTGGTGGGGGTTGTTGCTGTCTCTGAGGTGGAGGTTGGGGGAACCGGAAGTACACCACTAAGCCCATGAGACCCACAAGTGCCGTGATGAGGAAGAGGTCCCAATTTGGCCCAAGTGTATGGTCTAAATCAAATATCTTCATCCAGTCCAACCAGTTGCTCTAGAAATTATTAAAAAGGAACACTTTACAGCTCTTATGTTAGCAATAAATCAATATGCTCATAAAGACAAATTTCACAATACAATCAAAATCTGAGAATGGATTTTGGCATTTTTAATCGGCAAACTATCATTAACTTTATGGAATGATGCACAAGCTGTAATTAAGTAAAATAGTCACATTTACAATTTTAACACCAGAATTTAAAATTTCAATTTTTATGAAATATTTCAAGTTCTGCAGTTTAATTCAAAAGTCATCATTTTAGCAACAAATTCAATATATTTAAAAGCTTGAATTCATCCTTTAAATTGGAACAAAAAGAAAACTACAGAAAGCTCCCCACCTCTTGAAGATGTTTCAGGTAGAACGTAAGTGAGAGCTTGAGAAGGGCTAAAACTACTGGAACTTTTGCATCTGGACTTGTCTCTGCAGCCATATCATAACATCTCTTGGCTAGATGCATATCCTGCAATGAAACAATAAAAAATTAATCTGAATACTATCAATTATTCGTTGATGCCCCCTGTACTTGTTTATTTCAACTAAAGGTGACTGCATTACTTTTCAGAGTGCACCCAAAATTGTGAAATATCCAGAAAAAAGTCTAAGTTCTTTGTTTGTAGCAAAATTATTTATATGTTTATAGATCGAAAAATGGTAAAATAAATTGTATGAAATATGATTAAATTGTTATAAATAAGGCTTTATTTATTATAATAATTTTTAGATATTATATTATCAGATTTTAAGTAGATAAAGATAATATATATTATTCCAAATGTTAATATGTTGAAAAATAATAAAACTAGATGTAAATAAAAAATAAACCAATAAACTTGACAACATTTTTTGTTAAACTTTGTGGAAAATGAGTTTCAAAAATGATTTTTTTACAACTTCAAATCTCCAACTTCGTCTAATTAACTAATTTCTTCTGGAATAATTACAGACGTTTTGACGTTTCATAAAATACAAAACTGAAATAATACAAATGTACACTGTGAACAATTAGGTCGGGTGTATTCATGAAATAATAATAAAGTAATAATATCTCACTCCCTCAAATATAATTCATAGTAATTTTAGGACAAGTCAGATAAAAAAGACAATGATAATTTGAGAAAAAAAGTTCATTGTAAATTTTTATTTTGAATCTGAAGTATGTAAACGCTAATAGAAAATTTTGACTACTAAACTGTAATATTAATGGTGATAGTAATAAGGTAATAATAAATGAATGAACATCATAAATATTCTCGTGCTTGAAAGGTAATTTTACGTCGAATCGATAATGTCTTGTGCAATACATTTGAAAAAATTGACAATTTGAGTATTTGCTAAAACCATTTGTATAAACATAGTAATATCAAAGGGGAGGGTGCAGTAGATGTTTCTTTGTAAATATAATATTCCTCAAAACGGGGAATCTCTCGTAGAAGAGGCATAAGAAGGTGTGAAGAGTGAAGGTGTCTCGAGTACATTAAGCACTTCACAAGTGGTCTCGGAGTACGGACAGAGTGAAGCACTAGGAGATTTCCAAATGCACTAAAAGGTTACAGAGGATGGAGGGAAGGAAGTAACATCGGCTAAAAGTATTTTGAAGGTCAAAGGGTAAATCCAAATTCTGCAGCCAAGGGGTTAGACTTTGGGAAACATTCATACAATAAAGGTAATGTCAAAAAGTATCCTAAGGCAGTATCTTGAGGGATAGCGAAAAAGGTCAATTATTTTCTAAACTTCATGACTCTGATCGAGAAACGCTGATATAAATCGTCATCTTCAGAATTTTTAATTATTAAGGTAATAAATAGCATTTTTTGCCAAATAATATTGTACAACTTTGTCAACATAATACATAAACCTGAAGATGGTAGTTCTTCAAACCAATTTATAGATGTTTCACTTTTATTAAGAGCAGTTTTGTTTGTTCATCACAAAAGTTGTGAACTCTGTGAGCATTTGACTCAATGATATTCAAATTTAGGTACAAAAATGAATGAATGCCACAGCTATATTTAAATGTTTTTTTTTGGATTATCTGTGGCTTTCACTTGCACAGCGCCCCATTATTACAGCTGATAATTGAGTCACCAGTAATTAATATTTTAAATAATTCAATTTGTAATAAGTAATAAAATTGTTTCATATTATAAATATTTGCTTACATTGTGTTCCAGCCATGCCACTAGTCATAATCTACACACACAAAAAATATTATTGTAGCACTAATCCTATGAATAAAAGAGAATGTTTGTCTGTCTATCTGTGGCAGCCATAACTCTTCAGAAATAAACATAGGAGCATCAAAATTTGGCAGCAGCTTCAAGTTGATCCTGAGAGTTGCAGTGCCAAAAATAATTCAAATCGGCCCACGGGGGCCCGAGGGTCCCATTGTTGGTCCAAATGCTGGTTTTTTAAGATATTGACCGATTTTGATGAATTCTCCAATTATATCAATGTTTTTATGAGATACATTTTCGAGCCTAAAATGGATAAAAATCGGTCTACGGGGTCAAGGATCATAATGTAGGGTCGATCCAAATTTCACGATTTCGAGGGGTCCCCATGGAACGGTAGGTCCAAATTTCGGCAATGTCCGTCTGCCTGTACGTATATATCAGGGAAGATCTGGCTGAACCGATTTCAACCAAATTAGGTAGGTACATAGAATCTTCGCATAAATACATGACCGGATAGATCAAGCAGGGGTGCCACAATTACAAAATAAAATTTTCTGTAGTTTTGCTTTTGGAAGGAAATGGCCAAACCGAATTCAACCAAATTTGGTAAATAGAATTTTCACAAAAATTCATGGCCATAATGCCATACTTCGACCCGCTTAACTAAGTAGGGGTGCCATGATTGCAAAATAAAATTTTCTGTAGTTATGCTTTTGGAAGAAAATGGCTGAACTGAATTCAATCAAATTTGGTACATAGAATTTTCACAGAAATTCATGGCCAAAATGCAAAACTTCAACCCAATTAACTAAGTAGGGGTGCCACAATTGCAAAGTTAAACTTTTTGGTAATTATGAATTTGGAAGGAATTGGCCAAACCGATTTCAACGAAATTTTGTATGAAGGAGTTGTGCAAGATAAAGAAAAACAAAAATAAGATTTTAAGGCTAGATATACAAAGCAGGGCTGCCAAAATAAAAGTAATAAAAAATTTCTTTTTATAAGTGTTTGTGTTGAACTGTCCGCATCGATTTTAACCATATTATAATATTAATATGTACACATATATATAAAGCCATAATAGCATATTTGGACCAGATCAACTAAACAGGGGTGCCACAATTACAAATTACACTCTTTCAGTAAATATGGATTTGGAAGGAATTGGCTCAATGGATGTCAACTAAATTTTATATATATGGTTTTTACAAAATACCATAATGAAATCAAGATTTTTAAAGCAAAGCTTAAGAGCAGAGCTACCACAATTAATAAATAACAAAAATCGTTTGCAACTTAAAAGAAAACTCTTTCCCAAGTGTAGCCAGGCATTTCAACTAGTAAGTAGATAAATTTGTTATGAAAAGCAGAAATTTCTACTGTTGCAAAAGTATCAACAAAAATAAAATATAAAAAAAAATGTTTTTCAGTATACACACTTTTATGTGCACTCATAAGTAGAAAATAAAATTTTATGCCTTCAACTTGAATTAAATTTGGTGTGCAGAATAAAAGTGGGTGACAATTTTTATCCACTGCACACCAAATTTAATTCAAGTTGAAGGCAGAAAAATTTATTTTCTACTTTTGAGTGCACATAAAAGTGTGTATACTGAAAAACATTTTTTTAATATTTTATTTTCTCCTGTTTAGTCATCTTATATTTTAAAGTTGAGTTTTTGGATTATGGAAAATTGCAAAGAATATAAATTGAATTTTCAAAGTTTATTTCAATATAGGAAAATTCTTTAAATATTTGAAGTTCCACTATAATTCATTATGACAGCATTAATTTCCCTTAAAAGCATTAAAACGTCTTTAATTTCCATTAAGAGCATTAAAGGTCCCTTTAAAAGCAATAATGTCGTTGCCATGGTTTTGATACATTTCCATTGTTGAAACGAGGACAAATTTTGATACGTATTTGACTTCTGCCTTAAAGAATTAAAAACTCTGTTCTTTCAGCTCAACAACTTTTCTTTTTCTGAATTCATATCCCAATTTTAAGTAATTTTAAAATGCATTTTTAGAAAGCCTTGCACATGCTTTTCTTATGGGGCATTTAAATGGAACATTGGAGTTAAAAAGACCCCTTAAATGTTAATTTTTTGTTGTTGTCATCTGAAATACGAATATACCCAAAATTTCTGCCCTGTAGCATTTATAGGGGCAGAGATATAAAGCGAGAAAGATTTGAAAGAAACATATATACATATATATATATATATATATATATATATAAATATATAAGAGTAAGTTAAATAAAGGTGTGTAACAATCAAACTACAAATGAAAAAGTGACTGTACTGGCTTTAGTTTCAGAAGATAGAGCTGCCCCCTTATTTTTTTAATTGCATAGGAATGGCTGATTCTTAGCGTTTATCAACATTTCATGAGTTAATTTTATTTGTAACATCATTCACTTTTACCATGCCTGGATAAATATTTATGATATTGGCTGATTTTCCATGCAAGGGTTCAGACAGTCAACACATTCACAGTATTCATATTGTAAGACAATTCATATGATATTTTTTGGTAAATGAAACATTTTATTATTTTATTTTCTTTAACCCTTTAACTGCTATGTTGTTAGTTTCCTTACCATGTTACTGGTGCTAGAGGCTAAGACATTTAATATGCTCTCCACTGCTGAATACTTTTTTTCAAGCTTCCCACTTTTAACTACTTTTTCATCAATTTTAAGGAAAAATAAAAAATAATTGTACAGTCATTATTAATTTTACTGATTAGTTAATAATTATTTATTTAAAAATTAAAATATTGAATGTTAAATTGATTATAACTAATATTTTTATCCTCAATATATTTGTAATATTAATTTTACTTGAAGATAAAATAAATATAAATCTCATCAAAGAGTTTCCTGTCAACTGAAGTGCCTTTTAAGTTGAAATACAAGCAGAAAGGTAAAGAAAGAGTCCCCACAAGGGGGAAACAAAGGGTATAATGTATTTACATTACATTGTATTTTTAAACTGCTCAAGTGCTTCAGGGTTCAAAACGTGTGCAGCAGTTATGAGAAAATCTAAGATACATCTTAAGGCGTGCATAGCAGTGGGAGCACAGCTCCGAACTTACGTCTAAAGGCATGTATAGCAGTGGGAGCACATATCACACCTTACGTCTTTAGACATGCATAGCAGTTAAAGGGTTAATAAAATTTATTTTTACTTCCTCGTATACATAAGTAATATATAAAGTATTGTAATTGTGAAAAACTGTGACTTCGAGATTTCGATAGAAATACACGTTTTAGGTGTCCCCGAGTACAAAAAAGTGATTTTTGCCATGCTGTCTGTGTACAGCTCTATGGCTTAAATGTTTTTTTTAAATCTAATGATATTCCATATTTAAGCCTACCATTATCCATAATAGAAACTATGAATAGTACAGTGCAACAATAAAGGGTAGTTTATTCTTGTCAATTTTCACAAAATGTCAATTTATTAAAAAATTGCTATAAAAATTTTGATTAAAACTCATTGTTACAGAGCTTGACATCATTAACAAAACTACATAAGCAATATTTCTCATAAAATAACTATATAGCATTGAGCGACATTATGATAAACAGGTTTCCCTTGAGATATGTCGGGGATGCATTGCTAAGAAACTGACCATATCTCGAAAAAGCGCATCTAGGGAGACATGTTCCCTATGTTATAATGACTAATGTGTTCCCAGCTCAAAAATTTCAACTTAGTCATTACGTAAATATTAATGGCTTGCTAATATATTGATGCAATGACTGCCTAATCCTCAATTAAAAGGGTACAGTAGAAACCTGCCATAATGCAAGTATCGGGAGACATAAAAATGCCTGTGTTACAGGCAACCCGCAGTATATCAGGGATTATGCATTGAAAGGTTGTGAAACTATTTTTTTATGGTCTATCTATATAATTTAACTGCAAAATTGTATAAAAATGTACAGCCAATCTCTAAGGCTGTGTACCACATGAAAGTGGTAAGTGGGAAGAAGGGACCGAATGGAAAATCAAGATAACAAATTTGCATACTAGTGTCCCTAGTGGAGGAGACTACGGGCAACCAACGAAGTTTATTTCTGAAGTGAGTGACTAGAGCAGGGATGGGAAAACTTTTGACAAGAGAGGCAACAATAGGGTTCAAATAGGAAGTTACTTGAGATAATGCATAAAATTCTATCAGTGAAAATTGACAAATAATAATATTTCAGCAGCAAGATTTCACAAGAAAAGGTTTTTTGGCTCTAATTTTAACCAGCAAAAACAAAATTGTCTGTACAGTGGACCCCCACATAACCACCGGCTCGCATACCATGATTTCGCATAATGGACAGCCTCCCATAGGCCCCCATGTGTCTGCATAACGACCGCAACCGACTTATTATGGGCACGTGGCTGCCAATTTCGAATAACTCATTAAAAGTATTCATTTAGAAATATTAGTGAAATACAAAATTAATTTTTACAACGCCAGACAATACTATGGACTGTTATCATGTATGCAGTCTTATTTCTAGGTGTGTGCCAGGAAGCAATGTGACGTGATTCATGGGTCACACTGGAATCCCCTTCAGTGCTGCAATCTAGCGAATTTGTGACAACTTTGTGTTTGAAGTGAAGTATATAGTTCCTTAAAAATGCCACGGTGACTAATGGTAAATCTAGTGAATCAATTAAGCAATATTGCTAATTCTAGTGACTGGCTGTATGTGCAGTGTATATATGCATTCATATGAATACTAAAAAGAGAGTTAAGGAAAAAAATATAAATATTCCTTCGATTGCCCATGTAGTTCTACAGCTTAGTTTCGCACAATAAGTAGCGAGTTTGTGCACTTTCAAATTATATTCGTACGTACTCACGAAACAATTTCACTGAACCATATATAGTTAACACAATTAGTATTATTCGTATATAAATATTAATTATCTCAGAATTTATAAGTAGTTCATGTACTTTTTATGCGAACAGCTCAGGTAAGAACCAAATTTTACCTTATAAATAAATATCGGTGAATCACGGAAATGTCTCCTTTTTTCGTTATGAAATCCATGAAAATGGATAAAAGTGGTATCCCTGTGCTATATGTAACTATTGTAAAGCTAGAATTTCCCGTGGTGTATCAAAAAGCACTTCTAACCTAACAGAACCGAAACTGAGATCAGATTAATATAACCGGAACCGAGAACTGGAACCGAAAAAAATGGAACCGTCCCATCCCTAGTTTTGATGTTTTGAAAATATTGCTTTCCTTTTTCTTAACCCAGATAAGCCTACTGTCCTACATGTAGGACGGCAGTCATTTTGCTGAGTGGAGCCAGTTCAGTTACTCTCCACTAGATTTCATAATAATTATTATTCTTGTAGGAGTGAGTTTTATGTTACGTGGCAGTTTCTTTGTTCTAGGCTTTGATATGGTGAACTGAATAGCCTTTCTGATTTGAGGTTGTGACTTCTTACCAACCATGGCAAACTCTTTGTAAGTATTCTTTACTTTCTAGATAACATACAGCTAAGTAATTGCATTTACACACTCTTTATACCCGAATACAATATAATGTTATGGAAAATTGAGATTATAACTCATTAGTTATGTTTTATGGTTGCATAAACACTACCGTCCTATATATAGGACGGTAGGATAATTCCAAGAAGTACCTATACACATCAACTACATAACAACATACATATCAACATTTAGTAAAATTCACATATGCAATTATATATATTGTATATCTTTGTCCTATTCATGCAATAAGGGTGTGTAAATGAGAACAGCTTTAATTGTGGATATGATTTTTGTAGGAAGCGCCACATTCGAGATGAAAAAGAACTTACTCTGGATGAAATCTTGAGCATTCTAGAGCAGGGGTTGGCAACCTTTTCAGCATGGCGGGCCACATTTGCAGTTGTGAATGCTTCGGAGGGCCGCATTGGGAGTCTAAGAAAGCCTCGGCGGGCCGGATGAGCGAATAAATCAGAGGTTTTCTAGAAATTGTGATTTAATATGAACTAAATCAAGTCTACATAATTTACTAGCATTAAAACTTCACCCGAAAAGGCTTTCAGACCATAATTTTACTCAAAAAATATAAAATTGCCCATGAGAAATTTTCCTGATCACTTTTTCATTACAGCTTTGCAGGCCACATAAAGCCTTGAGGGCCGCACGTGGCCTGCGGGCCGTAGGTTGCCGACCCCTGTTCTAGAGGATGAAGAAACAGATACACCTTTCCCAATATAGACATATTCATCTCTCCTCCGGATAATGCCACTTGGGATCGCAGTGATGAAGACTCTGATGAAGAAGATACAGATATAAATATAAACAATCTTCCTGGTAATATTCTTCGAGTACCAGAGGAAATTAGAGGAATGGAAAATCACATGCCAATGGATCTGGGATCATCAAGTTCTAGCCATCGTCAAACAAAAAAAGCTAACAAGAAGCCGCCTAAGAAAAAGCAAAAGGAATGTATGACTTGGAAATCCGAGGACCTGCAACCAAATTGGCCTGAATGGGTACATATTGATGCAGCTTCAAATGGTATACCGCCTGTTGATTGGTTTTGCTCAATATTTGATGATGATGTGATTTGGCTGCTTGTTTCTGAGACCAACAAGTATATCGCACGTAAAAATAAGCTAGGTGATGTGACTATAGAAGAAATGAAGTGCTTCATTGGCATACTACTTTTAAGTGGTTATCTCAGTCCAGCTCGGCGGTGAATATATTGGGAAAACTCTAGTGAGTTCTGCAATGTCACGAGATCGTTTTGATTTCATATTTCGAGATTTGCACCTAAATGATGTAGAAAATCAGGACAAACAAGATAAATTCACAATAGTTCGACCTCATATAAGTTTACTGAATAAAAAGTTCAAAGTATACGCTTCTCATGTTGAAAACCATTGCATTGATGAAGCCATGGTGCCCTATTATGGACGACATGGGTGCAAACTATTTATACGGAATAAACCTATAAGATATGGATACAAAGTTTGGGTTGGTGCAACAGACAATGACAGCTGCCATAAATAAAAAACAGAGGTTCTTTTGATTACCAAACAGCTGATAGGCAAGTCATCATTTGTAAGTGGAATGACAACAGCATTGTCAGTGTGGCGTCGAATGTTGTATCTATCCACCCGGTGCAAAATGTTACTAGATATTCCAGAAAAGACATAAAGAAAATCCAAATTTCTCAGTCGCAAATGGTGTCATGTACAATAAGCACATGGGGGTAATTGGTGGTGCCGATCAAAACATTTCTTTGTATCGCAAGGCCATACGGGGGAAAAAATGGTATTTCCCAGTAATAATGCAGTGTATTGACATGGCAGAGCAGAATGCATGGCTCTTCCATATACTAAATGGTGGAAAATTGGATCACTTGGCATTCAGGCGACGAATTGTTACTGCACTGTTAGAGACAAATAAGTGTAAAACAAAAAGAGGACCCAGCAAACCATCTCGACTGGAACACATTGATTCCACATATGACAGGCTATACCATCTGGTTATCCCACAAGACAGTAAAACAAGGTGCCGATAGTGTCATCAAAAGACCACAACACGCAGCAGGAAATATGATAATGGTTTGCATGTCAAATATTTTGTAGCATACCACCCAAAGAAATAGGTATTTTTATCGGTTACTGTTCTTTTTTCTTTTGTGTATTATACTTCTAATTATATTTTTAATAGAGTATATGTCACTATAAATAGCCTAAATCATATTAAACAAGGTCTAAGTTTAAAATAAAGATAAATAAACAGTAGATTTGCAAATGTGTTGTACTTCTGTACCTTAACCTACTGTTCTACATGTAGGACGCCACTATTTATCCTTATGATCCTGTATGAAGCCTACTGTCCTATATATATAGGACACCATTTTTTTCAAAAGCTAATTTATGAATTAAAAAAAATTGTTAAAACCGTTCACACAGGACCTCTTTGAGTACATTTTAAAGCATTAAAATAAATTTACTCAAAAAAAAGTTTCAGGTTTATCTGGGTTAATGTAGTAGTAGGGCTCATTTTAAAATTATCACAATCACTCATGAAATATTTATTTAGCCATTTCCTGGAAATATGGCAAAACATATTTGGAAAAAAACAAAAAAACGTTATCAGACTGACTGTACACATTGTTGCTCGAATACTTTGAATGTTTTTGAAATTTTTTTGGGGGACACGACTTGACCTGCAATATATCTGAATCCGTGATATAGAGAACTTAGTGGGCGAAATGCATCGGGCTAATACCACTTGTTTTTGGCTGGAGTTTTAACTTTCATTCAGTTTATGCCAAAAAGTTTTTTGAGCCATCTTTGAATAGAGAACTGTACTTAAAGACATATTCCTTTGAACCTGCTCATCAATTCTGATTGTAAGTAACGTCTCCATCTTCACCATATAAGGACTCTGTTTCACAAAAGTTACCTGAGAAGCATTTACAATCTTAGCAATTGTTGCACATTTTTTTATCTTGTCACTAGACTTCAATATTGTGCAAACAGTTGTTGGTGGAATGTTCAAATCAATAGCAATTTCCATTTCACACTGTCCTTTTTCAAAGCGATTCACAACTTGCAGATTTATTTCAAGGAAAATAGCTTGTTTTCTCTTAGAATCAACTTTAACATGAGGGTTATTATTTAATACACAAAAATAGTGAGCACAAATAATGTACATAAAAACCCATGCATGCAAATATTACAAGAGAAAGGCTGTAAACACCGTATTTACCTGAATCCAAGACGACCTCGAATCTAAGATCCCCCTTTTAGCAGACTGTCAAAACAGAAAACAGATTTTATGACCTAATTTCTCACTGTCTGTATTTGGTGTATATTTTGAACACACGTATTCAGTATAGGTAAACTAGTTCATTCATTAATTGAAATGGTTTGTTACAACCTTTTTCTGAAAAATAAAATTTATAAAGGTATTTTAAAAATTGACTTATTAATTAAATTCGGGATCATAAGTTTGCAATGAAAAATACAATTATTTTATCGTTTCATTTGTTAAAAAACTGATAAAATGTGTAACCATACTTCCTAAGGTTCTATGAAAACTCTTTGCGGTCATTTCGTCGTGGTTAGTTCGTCGGGCATTAATACATCGCACAACGAACTCATCGTGCGTCAATTCATCTCCCGACAAATTCGTCATGGTGTCTCACCTTTCAATTTATCTTGTGATGAATATATCTCACGGCGCATTTGTGTCACAACGAAACTGTCATGCGACAAAATCGTCGAGTGATGTATTGATGCGCAACAAGTTCATCGTGTGACGAATTGATGAGCCATGAATTGAAGTGTGATGAATTAACACACGATCAATTGACCGCGATGTATTGATGGTATATGACTTCGTACTCGAATTTAAGACGACCCCCGATTTTCACAAGATGAAATTTGGAAAAAAATGTCTTTGATTCGGGTAAATATGGTAATTTAGCTTGAGCAGTCTATAGCTCATCCAGCATGTGTGATGTAATGTTTGTGCCCACATTTTCATTATTAGCTCTAATTTACAGGTTTTGATTTATTAACTCACCTGCAATTAGTTTATGAATTGATTTCTCCTGCCTAAGTTACGTGGTTCTTTTTTGCCTGTGTTGACATCTTAGCTATTGTTTCTTCCACATGTCTGCTTCTAGTACAGCTTTCACTCAGTCCAAAATGGCTTCTAGCTCTCGTGTGTTGGATGAAAACGACATACTAAGAGAATGTATGTGCTCAGAAATTGACGGAGCCAAAAAAGACATTTGGGGATTTAAATGCCATTGAAAAGTCGCATCTGATGTACTAATCTTTGTTGCTGAGAACATTAATGCAAGCCATATCATCAAGAGAAAGAACATGTCATGACAATGAAATATTTAAATTGTCGTATTAGCAAGGGAAGACCACGCATCTCAAATTTGGTGCCCTTAATTTTGTCACAACGCATTAGCTAAAAATCTGATATGGCCACCACATGACTTTTTCCATGCCTGTAATATTTCTAAAAATTCCAAATAGGTTACATAATAATAAATATTTTAAGAAACCGAGAAAATTTTAGACTTGACCAAGAACAGAAATACACTCAGACCACAGCCTTCTGACATTGGATATAGCCACAAAGCTCCAATAATTAAGAAAAGAAAAAGGAGTGTTACTAAGACGTAACTACGTGTTAATTGTTAACAATAGTCGTCGGTAGGTGGCGTGGTGGTGGCAGTTAAAAATATAAAATATCTCTTAAACAATGCATTATATGGGAAAATGTTTCAAATAAAGGTTGTAGAAAACTAAATTTCCTACAACTTTTATTCCAATATATTTTTACATTTATCAAATATTAAAGCAAATATTTCAAAATAATGGATAAGTGAAAAGAGTAAACACCCACTTCTGGTTGACCGATTTTTACCAAAAACTAATCAGTTCTAGTGACTTTTATAAAAATGTTAAATATAAAATTTCGTGTTGGCCTGATTAATAGTTTTTGAGTTACAGTGCCCACAAAAAAGCTATCACATGCACACAGACATCATCGAGAAAATGGTCAAAACGTGTTCAGGGGACCTCAAAATATGTATTTCCGTTGAAATCTGTCGATTGTTTTCATGAAAACAATACTTTCCCCTATACTACATATGGAGAAAGTAAAAAGCATATCTCGAATGAGCATATCTTGAGGGATACCTATATTGAGTTTGATGCCCAGTTACTATCCAGCTCTCTCCAGTCCCCTTATGTCACTAGATAGTAGCCATTTAGTAATAATGCTTGATAGTGCTTGATATTTATCGTATTTACTCGTGTATCCTGTGCACCCGTGTACCCTGTGCACCCCTATTTTTGGGTTGGTCCAGAAGGAAAAAAATTAATTTAAGCAGGAATATCAAGAATGGGGTCAGGCTCAACCCTGTGGAATTTACTCATCAAGAAAAAGAAAGAACTTTGTCACTTCCACAAATTTATTTGGCATGACTGGTTTCACTACGATCGTAGCATCATCAGGTGATAAATTATAAAAATTGTTCCATATATATAGGGAAAAAAGGGAGAAGAGGGGAGGGAGACAGGAGGGGTAACACAAAAAACGAATGGAGGGATGGTGCAGACTCTCATTTTTAGGAAACCTTTCTTATAAACTGTCCCTTTTTCCTAAACTTAAACCTGCTTTCTCCTTGCATTACCTTTTCCAAATTATTCCTTAATGCTAAAGACCCGATAGAGTTGTCATTAAGAAGCAGTGTATATAAACTTGCTTGTGATGATTGCGGAGTGATCTGCATTGGCCAAACGGAGAGGAGTTTTGAGAAGAGGATTAAGGAGCATAAGCAATACTTACAGTTAAACAATTTGAATTCTCAATTTGCGAAACATCTTTTAAACCTCAATCATCACAGTTCCTTCAACCCTAAATTCCTCCACTTTGAAATTAAAGGTCACAAATTGGATGCTCTTGAACAGCTAGAGATAATTAATTATGAAGACTCGCTTCTCTTAAATGAATACCTTTTCCACAGTCATTCTCCTCTATTAAGCTTACCAAATATTTTGTAAATACTTTGTATCTTTGTTGTCTTTGGCCCCTTTTACCAAGTTTTTGTAACATTTGTAACTTTTTGTAACATTTTTAAACTATATTTTGCTTCCGCCTTCTTTTTCCAACCCCTTCCTTTTCCTAACCGTTTCTTTAATTACCTTCCATTCGTTTTCTGTGTAACCCCCTCCTGTCTCCCTCCCCCCTTCTCCCTCCCCTTTTTTCCCTATATATACATGGAACAATTTTTATGATGATGCTACGATCGTAGAGCAACAGGTCGTGCCAAATATATTTGTGGAAGTGCCAAAGTTCTTTCTTTTTCTCGATAAGCAGCAATAAGTTAAAAATAAAATAAAATCTGGCTCTTCAATAGTTCCCACTCCCTGAAACAAGTTTCGCTCAAATTAAGTATATTGACTTCAAAATTCAATTCAAAAAGAAAATTCACCGATCCGCGATAGATTCCGAGTTGAGTATTATCTCCCTCTTCCCCCTACTAGGTGATGTAATTTATTGGGAGATCTCTTTACGCTGATACTTGCAGAAATCTCCTCATCTTTGATAGTCTTCTTTTCTGTTAACCTCTTAATAGTTTTTAATGTAATATTACGTAACTTCGTCCACAATTTACCATTTTGAGGTAATATCAAAGATAACTCTGGCATATTACGCACTTTATCTTTAGTAAAATTACACACCGATGCGGAGCTTCACATATTGCTTATTTTTTTATGTAATATGGCGCTCAGCATCAATAGCTTGTACACTAAGGTCCTCTCTTGTACCGGCGGTGGACTGCGGAACAGCCACGAAGGTTGATAAACACTGACCTAAACATTTGTTGGTCGCATAGATACATGTACACTTCGTAGAATTCAACATCTTCTGCATATACAGACGTAGATGCAATCATATTGCAGAAAATTTACTATTGATAAAATTTATATTGCTTGGTCAGAAAACCCATGCAAAAGATGCACACCCCCTTTTTTTCGCCGGTGCTCTGGCTAAAAAGGTGCACAGGATACACAAGTAAATACAGTATATATGTTGCAACTATTTATCAAGTCTGATTTTCACATATAAGGGGTTAGCAATATATTAATACTTTTACAGGGGAAAAAGTTTTCCAATGTTTTGCGCTTCTTCTAGACTCAATAAGTCAGTAATAGGCAGGAATAGGAAATTTGAGATATTGCAGATGATTAAATGAGATACTTTACCTTTTTCATCCCTAGCCCTTGCTCATGCATGTATCCCAGATTGAACATGGCCTGAGCATTTTGCTGCTGTTGAGACGCAAGACGATAATGGGTTGCCGCAGCCTCATAATCAATAGGGGTGCCTAGACCATAGTAATGATAATCACCAAGTTTCACCTGTGCCACAGAATAGCCCTGTGCAGCAGCTCTGCCCCAATATGTAAGGGCTCTCACAAGTGTTTCTTCTTCACTAAAAAGGGTGACTTCACCTGTAACAACATAAAGAAAATACTTTGATTGCATGAATTACACACCAAAAGCCCTTTCAGGACTGAATAATGAAATATGCCATAGAAAATAATCATATTGAAAACAAGGTAGTAGAGGTTCATGTAATGAGTTATTAAAATAATTTACCAAATTAATTTATTATTTTCTAAGATTTAGACATGGTGTCATATAGTTGCAGTTTATAATCAGAGTTACTTAAATCTCTATAGTTTACACATACACCATACATAAAACAAAGTGTCTACCTAGTAACTTTACTTAATTGATAAAATATAACAAATACAGCAGCCACTGAGGGATTTTTAGCAACAGTGACCAGGCACCTGGGTTTGTCTAGCCATAATTACCACAAAAACTTTCAAATCACTTCAATACATATGAACATTCAAAAGAATGCCTCACGCACTATCTTTTGATAAAAGATTTGCTCAAAAATTTCCTCGCTAGATAATTCTGGAGGCGGAATAAAAACACCCTGAAAGGATCAATACACACACAATGTTTATATTTCTCAAATATCCAATTAAAAAGTGCAATGCATTCAATCTATATAATATCAGGGAATGTAAAACAAAATACTTTAAATTGGTTAAGAATAATGTTAAAAAATCGTGAGGCAACATTCACATATTTATGAGTTCCCAGTAGATGACATGATCCAGCTATATTATAATGGCCTATATTTTAATAAAATCCTAAACACCAAATTTCATCTATTACTACCTGAAAACACCTGGCGTTGCTCAGGAATTCTAATAAACCAAAAAATGATTTATAGTAATAAAGTAAATATGTACCTGTAAAATACTTTTTTCACTTCTATTTATTTAAAATAATTTTTTCCACATCTGTTTGATACTTCACAAAGGTCAGAAACTCTGAGTATTATAATTCAAGCTTCATCCAAGTTGGACTGACGTAACTGTAAAATTATTTTTCTTCCACTTCTGTTTGATACTTCACATCTGTTTGATACTTCACAAAGGTCAGAAATGCCAAGTAATATAATTAAAGTTTCATCAAAGTCAGACTGACCTATGGTGATTTATATAGCAAATTGAGAGAATTGTAATGTAGTTCACGTGACTTCCATCCAACTTCACACAGATTCCAGCCAACGACACGAACATAGTTCATGCGGCTGCTGTCCATAGGTGCTGATGTCTATTGTGAGAACGATTGGCACAATTTTGATGATTTTTTCTAAATATACTAAGACAGTATTTCCCAACTTTTTTCGCTGTGTGGCCCAACTGGCTTTTGGCCTGGCATGTCATGGCCTAGTGTCTGACTCAAGCGCGCCACAAAACACAAGTGAATAAGTTGTCAGCAACAGCCAGAAACCAAACACTATGCAGAACACGGTATGACTCATGCAAGTTGCATGAGTTATACCGTGTTCTGCTAACTTTGCCAGGTACAACTCGAAAATGGTGTGGCCATATGCCTGTCAAGAAAAAAAGACAAGAATTGGGCAGTCTCTGTGGCACACCTGGAAAACATGCTGTGGCCTGCCAGTGGGCCATGGCCCACGATTTGTAAACCCCTGTTATAACCATAACTCCATCCACACCAGAAACACAGAAGGGAGGAGAGAAACCTGGTGTCGGCATTAGCCTACTCTTTACAAAGAGCACAGCAAGAGGACAAACTGTTTAACATCCCTTCTGAAGGATGGAGTGCTAACTTAAGCGGTCTCCTCAAAGCACGAGTAGGGAACAGGATAATACCAGGTTGAAAAATCCGACCTCCATCACATTGGAACCTGGGATCACAGCGGAAGACCAATGCTCGAACCACACTGCCACCACCACCCTAACAGCACAAAATTATTTGTTTATAGATACAGCAACATTAATAGTAACCAAGAAATTTCCAGGCCTACAGAACATCTCGATCCCTTCCATTCAGAGCAGCTTATCCTGCTTTATACATGGCATCAGTTTATATAAAAAATTGTTAAAAATAAATGTATTTTGAATCCTAAAATTCGAAGAACTCAGAAGAATTAAGAAATTCATACCTTATTACGTAAGACTGGTAAATAATTTATTTATTTATACATATTGTCATCAAATTATTTAACATGACAACCATTCTTGAAATAAAATACAAGATAAAAATGAGGAAAAAATTTTTCTTAAAACATACGCTGCCTTTGACACATAGTGTGTCAAACTGAGCGACCACAGCATGCAGGCAATGTACCTGTTGGCTTTACGCTGAGGGAAATGTCCCTAAGAAAGGCACTCAGTGAAGGTTTAGACTTCCAGCGAGCAGCATTGGTTTTTACTTTCTCCATATACGAAGTATAGAGAAAGTATTGTATTCATGAAAAAAATCGAATTCAAGATTTCAACGGAAATACATGTTTTAAGATTCCCTGAACATGCTTTGACTATTCCTCCATGATGTCTGTGGGTAGATCTGTGTGTCTGACCGGAATTTTGTGGATGCTCTAACTCAAAAACTATTAAGCAGATCAACGTGAATTTTTATAATTGACATTTCTGTTCAAGGCAAAATAACTGATTAGTGTTTGGTAACAATCGGTCAACCGGAAGTAGGTGTTTACTCTTGTCATTTTTCAGCTTTTTTAATATTTGCTTTAATATTTGATGAATGTAAAAAAGTATCGGAATAAAAGTTGTAGGAAATTTAATTTTCTACGTTTGTTTGAAACGTTTTCTTATATAATGCATTGTTTAAGAGATATTTTTTAAACTATATTTTTTACCTGCCACCACCAAACACCTACTGGCAACTATTGTAAACACTTTACGCTTAGTTAGACTTAGTAATTCTCGATTTTATTTTCTTAATTGTTGGAGCTTCCTGGCTATATCCAATATTGAAAGGCTACGGTTTGAGTTTATTTCTGTTCTTTGTATAGTCTTTAAATTTTTTTTTGCAGTTCCTTAAAATGTCTATTATCATTTTATTTGGAATTTTTAGAAACAATTACAGGTATGGAGAAAGTCATGTGGTGGCCACATCAGATTTTCTTTTTATTGTTTTTGATTTTGGTTTCACGAGTAGTAGTAGTAGTTTTAAAAGAAAAATACAACCATTTTATTTTGGAGTTAAATCAGTTAGGAAGATGTTTGTTATGTTGTTTTGTAAGTGCATCATTTTTACAGTAATTGCAAAATACTCACTAAAACACTTTTTTTTGTTATTTCAAGGTGATTTCAAATAAGAAAACTAAAGTTACAAATTTGGCTTCTGGGAAAATATCACCAATATTTGGAAGGCAGGGAACATGTTAATATGGATTAAAATAGGTAAGCAAAATAGTTTTGACTAAAAAATTACCTTGCTTGGAAAAGAGGGTTTCTTTAGTTTTTCAAAAGAGACAAGTAATTTGAACGCTCACCTCTGTCAAGGATAAATGCAGCATTGCTCTGGGCAACCTCATAGCCCAATTCAGCAAGGAGAGCGTAAGTGAGAAAGGCTTCATCCGGACGACCATCTCTGTAGTGGTGGTGGGCCTCCATGAGTTTTTCACCCCACTTCCCACGCTCGGCAACGTTTTTAAAAAGCTATCAAAAGGAAGACAAATATCCAGGCATGGCTTAACCCTAGATTACTAACCATTTGTCTGGCAGACAATGATCAAAACAAATATACTCCCCCTACTCCATTTTTTGAGTTCTAGGCTTGGCTTTTATTATAGCCTCATTTTAGCTTGTGTTCTTCTAGTGTGACTGTTTACAAAAGTGATTATTTGCTTTGATTTTGTGCTACGCAACTGAGGTAGCCTCACAGACGAAGGGTTTGCCTTAACAATACTTGGTGATCCTAAAATTAAGTCGTACTCTTAAGTCGATCATCGCTAATGTTCTGCAAATAAAGCTCTCAGGAGAGCCAGAATAAGGGTGAACTGAGTATGTGCATTTTGTCCTGAGAAGAGGAGAATTACAAGATTTCACTGAGGTCCATGTTCATGTGCTATTTGTGGAGAACATAGTGGAAAGATGTGTTTGGAATGCTGTGATAAAATTTAATACAGTATTGTATGTTTAAATGTACCAGAGAGTGTTGAAGTATTGTTAAATATTTAAAAAATTTAGGTGTATCTCTTTTATCTTTTATTAAAAAATATTAGTATGAGGTAGTCTGTTAGACAAATGGTCAGTAATCCCATTTGTAAAACGAAGGTTAGTAATCTAGGGTTAAATGAATAGGAAAAGGAAACACTACAAAATTTACTTATAATGGATAACTGAACACACACATTACTGATAATGTGAAACATATTTAATTAATAAATTGCATTTTTCAGACATATGACTATGTTTATCAAATAGGTGTTATAGGTAACATGGATATACAATACCCCTTGATCACAATGGATATTTTTTGTAATTAGAGATGGGAATGAATTTCAGAAATAAAAAAATAAATACCAACCTCTACAGCTGTTGGGCAAGATCGCATCATTCCAGTGCCTGAAGCATGCATTTGAGCAAGATTGTAGTATGCAAGGACATGTCCAGATTGAGAGGCAAGGCTGAAGTACTTGTTTGCCAATTTATAATCTCTACGCACTCCTAAACCACCTGAAATATAATAAAAATATTATAAATATGGAAATATCTGGACTACTACATTCCTAACATACAATTACTAAAAACAACTGTAAAAATGTGAAGACAGTAAAACTCCTAATACACAAAGTAATTTGAATACTCGTTTATACAGTTAATTTTGGTCCCCTGCAAGTACATTGGCATTTATTGGTTTTATAATAACCTCATTACTACAAGATGCATACGCCCCTGAAAGTTTGTAATAATGAATCTTTTATGTACTGACAACATTGGTAACTTTTCACATTTGCATGTAAATCTAAACAAGTATGAATTTTTAAAAAATTCAAAAATAAAATTTTTTATTGTTTCACAAGAAGTCACCCTTAAAAGGAGAAAACAAGAAAAATATTTCAGACTATTTGTCCATTATAAAAGATTTTGATGTCATGTTTTTAATTCATTACTATTTATTTACATAACTTAAGTTTGCATATCAAAGCCTAGAACAGCGTTTCCCAAACCTTTTGAATCCCACTGACCACTTGAGCAACCCATTCAGCCCCTATGGACCAGCTCAGTACTCACAGTGATACGAAGAAGTGGTAAAATGTCTAGGTAAAACGCCATTAATAAAAATATTCAATACCTGCGATAGTGTACAAATTTCTAAATTTTTCCCAAAAAAAATTCCAACTAAATATGATGTTCGGCCTAAAAATAAACTAATATTGGAAATCTACAACCACCAACAAAACCTTCACAGACCATAAGTGACCTAGAATATGATAATTTCACTTTAATCAAAGGTCTTCAAGGTAGCGCTGAAAAAACTTCGAATTTTGGAAAATTCTCCAAATAGTGAAACTAAAAAGTAAATTAATCAGGACACCAAAATATTTTATAAAGGACAAATAGTCTGAAATATTTTCCTTGTTTTCTCCTCCTGAAGGCAACTTCTGGTGTGAAACAATAAAAGATTTTATTTTTGAATTTTTAAAAAATTTGTGCGTTTTAATTTTTTAACAATCAGCTTGTGTCCAAGTTTTTGAATTTCGAGTATCATGGTTCAGATCGCCCTTTTTCAGCATAACTATAATATAATCGTCATTAAGACAGTAGCCTATATGCTACACCAAAATTTATGTAAAAATAGGATATTGTGTGTTATGATTATAGCGCCTGGATTATAATGATCTAAGCATTAAATCAATGCTCTTGAGGTATGGAATATCAATTCCTGTTGAAAGGAATTGGAGTTGTTGCTATGGTAGTTAACATTTATCATTGTTGAAAACCGAAAAACTTTTCATAATTTTTTCATTAAAACCAAATTTTTATGCAAATTCAGCTTGGATTTTAATTTTATCTTCAAGAAAAATAAACTTCATTCTTTCATCCACAGTATGGTGCATATCCTGACTTTGTATCTTAATTGTAAATAATTTAAAAATTAATATTAGAATGCCTTGCACTAAATCCCATGCTTCTTATGGGGTATTGAAATGGAATATTGGGGTTAAAAATATCCCTCAAATATTACTTTTTCTAGAATTTCTGATTTTTTTCCAGTGGTTGTACCCAATGACCTATCTTCATGCCAAATTTCAGCTCTAGAAGTACCTTTGGTTTTACATGATGTATCCTATATCATATATCCTATATATGTAAGAAGCAGCTATTTATAATGATTATTATATAAGGATATATATACCGTATTTCTCAGCATATAAGACACTTTTTCCCAGAAAAATTACCCCAAAATCAGCTTGCGTCTTATACGCCGAAGGTAAGATAAATACTGTTCTCAATACTGACACTAACGAACTCACTCATCCCCAAAATGGAATAATTGGCTGTCATTCGTCGCAAAGACATTAAAATATACATTATTAATAATACAAAATTTGTTCATATATACAGTAATACCATATGCAACGTGCATTCTGAGGACGCATTTTCATTATTACGCTTTAATACATGTCTGCTCACAGTGATTACAATTTTGGCCCATTTGCGATGTTTCGTTCCTTATGAGCCCATTGAATAGCACAATTAACGTCATGGAACAGTAGAATTCATGTAGATGTCATTTATTTATTTATTTAATTAAAAATTTCACATACAGCATTCGCCATTTTAGAGTGAAATATATAACATCATGAGTATAAATAAAAGCGAATAAAAAACAGAAAAAAAAAACAGAATAATAATAATAATAATGGCTACAAAAATGAAAAGATATGCTTATGCTACTAGTTATAAGCTTCAGGAGATTCAATATGCAAAAACGCACGGAAATCAGGCAGCAGCACATCATTTCGGTCCACCTCGCATAAAAAAGATCTGTGAGTGGAGAAAACAAGGAAAAACTGAAGCTGACGGTATAAGAGAAACAGTCTTCATAAGGTTGGTCTTAAATGGCCAAAACTAGAGGAGGAAGTGATGGATAGTAGAACAGAGGAAGTTTGGTATTGCTGTATCAAAAAAAATCATTACATACGAGGTAAAAAGATGTGCAGAAGAAAAAGGACTAGTTCAGCATATGTATTGTTATTACATATGCATTCCATTTACTATTTCTACCATTATATTAAAATATAATCTTGAACTTAAGTTTAAGTACTATCGGTAAAGGTTATCTATACGTGCAACGTTTACTTTGACAGCTTTAATTAATATGACTGCCGAGTTCATGCAGGGCACATTTATCTATACGAGTCTCAAAGCAATTATTTTTGTTTTAGATCATCCATATATGTTTTACGAATGAAGTTTATCTAAAATGTTATATTTAATGGTTATCAGACCAGAATTTTTCTGTAAATATTGCAGGATACGGACTTAATCATGGTTGGAAATGATACACAACATGGCCCTTCGTAAATGTCTTGGTGAACCAAACTACTTTTTTCCTAAAAAATCTTCTAAAATTCCAGGTTGCGTCTTATATGCTGTGAAATATGGTATGTATATGTATATATATATATATATATATATATATATATATATATATATATATATATATATATATATATATGTATATACAGCGCCGTAACTAGCTATTTTAGCACCCAGGGCAAACTACCAAATATGCGCCCCTTTATGAAAAATTCTCTAATACCTACATTTTTTACTATATGGATTTTGGGTGAACAATTAATAAATAAAAATAAACTATAAATGATATAATTTCTCACTATAGATGCACATAATTTAAATATATAGTTATAAATATAATTACACACATAATTACACAATTAAAACAAAGTACATTTTTAATATTACGTGATTTTTAATACAGAAAGCTCATCAATATTGTTTGAAATATAATATACCACTGAAAATCACAATATAAAACAACTGCTTCATAACACAGCAGCAGCCTACATCAACAAAATAATGTTTAACTGAACATTCAAGTTCTTTCACTAAAGTTTTGTTATAAAAACACTTGGCCCTTGCAATTATTTTTTACATTTTCTTTCAACTTTTAGGATTCACTATTCTTGATAAATACAATAACCTTCAAATACAAACTTGGTATGACATGCAATTATGCAGGAAAAATTATTTTAACTATTTTTTACATCCTTAACATGTTTGTAATGGCGTGACCCATTGGTAATTTTACTTATGGATGTTGTGACCCACATGTGGGACATGATGCCTATGCTTTACATGGACTTCACTCAGGCAGACCGTGTAAAAATATTCTGAAATTTTTTTACTACCACAAGAAGCAATTTGTGCATGTACCAACAGTATATCTTACTTAGACATCACAATTTTTGAATTTGGAGGCGATCAAAAATGAAAAACTCAAAACATATGCCAGAAGGAATTCAACCCTACCACCAAGAAGCAATATACCTCATGCAGTGGTTATATCCTGCGATGGGTCCCAATTTAGTGGTAAAAGATCCCCAATGGTTGGACCCTCACCCTGGATGGTTCTTTGGAGGAGCAAGAGGCATGTGTGTGTGTTTAGAGAAAACCTTTATTCCAGTCTCACTCATATTTTTTGCCTGAATTTTGACCATGAATTCAGGATATGCCTGCCTAAAACTGGTAGGTCATAATTGATGCAAAAAAAATTGGTTTACAAGTTACAAGATGTAGGTTTATTTTAGCTCAGGGCTGCCGTTTTCATGAATTTTATGTTTTTATGGATATTTTAATGAAAAACTTGAGACATTTCCAAGATTCACAAATATTTATAAGGTGAAATTCGGATGTTATCTGGGGTGTTTGCTTAAAGTAGGCCATAAACTAAATTCAGTGAGTATTAATATTTCTATGCCAATACAGGTATCCCCCGATTTACGCAAGAGTTGCATTTCTGTAAATCGCTGCGTAAAGCGAAAATGCATAAATCGAAAATATTTTTCCCTTTGAAAATCATGTAATAGGCATTGCTTACATTTCTGAGCAGAGGTGTTCTATTTAGAAACATCTTTAAAGTTGATTTAATGAGCATTATTTTTTCTGCGTTGAGTTTTTGCCATAAATTACAGATGTCTTGAAGCTCCTTCGATCAGTGAACCCTCCTATACAAATATAATCTCCTCATCCAACTCAATGAACATTTTTGCGCGAGTTTTCCCTCTTACAGTTGTTGATCACTAACAGTGCATCACTTTCTAGAATAAAACCCCTCTTCAGCACAAAAAAGTATGTTCAAGTGCGTTGTAAGATAGGAAAAAGAAAAGATTCTACCGCAATAGGAACTACCAGGAAATCCTGCTGTTGTACGATGCAATTAATGGTATCACTGCATGGGCGATTAATGGGCAAGAATTTACAAAATATTTAATAAACAATAAAATATATAGGATTTTAAAGAATATTTTGATGGAATTAACAGGATTTAGAAAAAAAATCGTTGTCGTGCCTGTTTTAGCTCACTCTGGTATCTCTGCAACCCTCAACATTTCCATAAAATTTATCACTATTAATAAATAAATACCTTGACCATTTTAACGATTTTCAATGTGCTATCTCTTTTAGTATCCTCCAATAATGTCTCTGAACTTAACAAACATGAAAAAATTCAAGTAGAAGTAATCGTGTAGACAAAGGAACGGACGGACAAATGGATAGGCAGGCTGACTGACCAGGAATCGAACCCACATCTTTCACATGCCAGGCAGATATTCTGACCACTGAACTACAGAGGGAAACTAATTCTCCCGCTTCAGAATAGAATATTTTTTGTGCTAGCCAAGCTAGTATCAACTACCCCCAAATGAATGTCCTGAAGAAAACCCATTTTCTTCCCAAAGATTATATTACCAGATAAATACAAATGAACGTGTTGGTGAAAATTCTATTCAGATAAGCATATGCTAAACAGAAAGAATTCTGAAAAAGGACGAGAAAAATCTTGCCTTGATAGGGAATCAAACCCATGTCTTCCATGCAGATATCTGCATAGTTTTCACCAACACTTTCATCAGTGTTTATCTGGCCATCTATTAAATATAAAAACTGAAAAGGAGCAGATTGGTCCCTTTTCACATTAAAGAGACAAGTAACATGGTCCCTTTTCACGTTAAAGAGATAAGTAACAAAAAAGGTCTACCAAAAAGGGTGTCCTTTAACATTTCTACTCACTGAAATACATGTTGCCAAGCTGAAGCTGGCCATCAACCCATCCTTGGTCAGCGGCAAGTGAGAAGTACTGTAGGGCTTTACCATAGTCCTTTTCCACACCCTTTCCATAAAGATACATAAGTCCTAGACCGCTTTGTCCAACTGGATTCCCCAAATCTGCTGCCTTTTTGAAATATTTATAAGCAGTCTCATTGTCTTGCTTTACAATGTCACTGCCTTCCAAGTAGATCTGTGTTGAATAAGAAAATGTAATAAATAAGACCCATGTACAATATAAGCATAGAATCCGAGCATGATCCCGAGTCTAAAATTCTCTCCTAAACTGAGTGGTCAATAGAATCCTGAAATATTATAACTGAATTGAATGCCAAATAAGAGAAGGCTGTTGTTTACTGAAAAAGCATTGCTTCTTGTATTGTAGAGAGACAGCTGTCCAAATGGCCAAGGATGAAGATTAGTGTATTTCAATGCAATTATTTGACAACAAGTGTAAACAATACCGTGACTGTAGCAATTTCGGTTGAATAAATTCAATTTTAGGTTTTTAAATACACATTTCAAGAGATGGGATGCACATCTTATTCAGGGGCATGTGATACTCAGATAAATATGGTAAATAAAACATGCACATATGACCATGCCATTGTCAGAATTCAAACCCATGAACAGACATGCTAACCAGGCCCGGCTGTTCCTGTGAGTCAAAGTTTACAAATTCTTTCATGGTAATTTGTCTAAGATTAATTTTTAGAAATGTAAACATCTCACAGCTTTGTGACCAATATTTGTGAGCTGATATGGCTTCTGCTGGAGTGATTAGTTTACAAACAATTGGTGGGTGGCACCACACTCATCTAGCCTTAGCCTTAAACCGGCACCACACATGAGATAAGTAGATTTAACCTAAACGAATCCATGTTCTAGAAAATAAATCAAATCATCAATATAAATTCTAAAATGAATCGAATTTCAGAGTTTCACATGGAACTAGTTCTAACCCTTCAGTTAGATTACACAAAATAGGATAACAAGCAAGCAAATAATACTGAATGAGTTAATTTTTTAAACAAGCAATAAGAGAAGTTCATGAAATATTTTATGAAATCAAAAAGGAACTAAGGTTAATGCTAACCTTTCCAAGAAAGGCCATAGCAACAGGGTTACCAGCATTAGCTGCCAGTAAAAAGTAGTCTAATGCCCTCTGATGGTCCTGTTGAACTCCACGCCCTCCTTGATAGTGAAGCTGTCCCACTGCCACCTTTTTTCAAACAAAAAAACAAAAAAAATATACAAAATGGCAAGAGTAGTGAAATTAGAGCACAGTTGTCTAATCAACCAAACTGTGTAAAGCACTACAGTGCAACTTAGGGGCACTCCATCCATATATGCAATGTTTGTGGCGAACATGGACAACCGAATAATTGGAGGCAGCCGATTGTTTGTAAAGCTTGTAATATTGTACAGTTTTTTAATATATTTTTTTTTGTTTTTAAACGTATTTTAATTTTTAAATATATTCTGTGTTTCCTACATATGTATAAGTTATCGAAATTTGTATTTTGGTGCAAGAGCAGAGCAGGAACTGAAGGGACAGATGGAGTATTGCCTCAACCTCACATCTTGAGAATGGAGTATGATCCAAATGCATTTTTTGTTATTAAAATTGTCTTACTTTACTTTTATAAATATTATATATCTAAAACATCCTCTTTGCCATTGCACTGTCTTAATTCGAAAATGGGTAGCCATAAAGGGACGTGCACGTGGATGCCCAAAAAGGGACTTGCACACAGGTGGCCATGATGCACGGCACTTCCCTGAGGATGATGACTGATAACACACCATTACAGTAACATGCATAAATCAAATCAGAGAAAAATATTTATACTAAGCGTTTATGGAAAAAAATCAACAAGGATATTTCCAATATCTAAGTTTTAATAGTGTTTCAAAGGAAGTTTTACAGTTATTTACTGAAAAAGAGAAATATATGCTTCTGTTTATTATAACAGAAAAATCTGATGTGGCCACCACATGACTTTCTCTATACCTGTAATATTTCTAAAAATTCCAAATAGGTTACATGATAATAAATATTTTAAGGAACAGAGAAAATTTTAAACTTTAAAAAGAACAGAAATAAACTCAAACCGTAGCCTTCTGATATTGGATATAGCCACGAAGCTCCAACAAATAAGAAAATATAAAGGAGCATTACTAAGACATAACTAAGCGTCAATTGTTTACAATAGTCACCGGTAGGTGGTGTGGTTATGGACATAAAAAATTAGTTTTTAAGATATCTCTCAAACAATTGTTTCAAACCAAGGTTGTAGAAAATTAAATTTCCTGCAACTTTTATTCACTTTTTTACATTTATCAAATATTAAAGCAAATATTTTTAAAAACTGATAAGTGACAAGAGTAAACACCCTCTTTCGTTTGACTGATTTTTACTAAAAACTAATCAGCTCTTTTGCATTGAACTGAAATGTCAAATATAAAATTTCGCGTTGACTTGATTAATACTTTTAGAGTTAGAGCACCCACAAAAAACTGTCACTCACATACACACAGACATCATCGAGAAAATGGTCGAAACATGTTCAGGGGACCTCAAAACGTGTATTTCCATTGAAATCTCGAAATAGATTTCTTTCATGAAAACAATACAAAATGCAAAAATTTTTTATTTTCTAATTTTATTTTCTGAATGGGTTGAAATATTTTCTTGAGCAACTTGAACAATACAAAAGAGAAGAGCAGCAAAATTTGTTATGAAAGCATGCTTTATAAAGCTTATAAAGAATATGTATACTCTGCATCTACAAATATATGAATAAAACAAAATGTAATAAATATGACAAGGAGTTTTTCAAATGTAAATCAATTTTCAGTATGATTAAACAACCAAATCTTACAATGCTATTTTTAACATTATCTATGCGTTTCTTACAAGACAGGCAGTAAGTAAACTAGAAATAAGGGAAAGTTAAATTACACAAGAAAATTGTGTTATTGTGTAAAGAATCACAGATATTTAAGACAGTGCTTTATAATTGGTGGTACAGTGTGTATCATAAGGGGTTACAAAAACATAAATAATGTTTCAATTCTTTATTAATTTATAAAATAGTTTTTAACCACCAGATCCAGACTTGACACTTTCTGCCAACAATAATGTTCCAAAAATTGAGCTCAAGTCTGATAAACTGGCTGTAATGACTTATTGAAGAATTGATTTGAGTTTACATTCTATGGCTACATCAAAAATGCAGCTTGTTTTTATAATGAACTATTGTGACATTTAAAAGGTTAGAAAATCTATATTAGAATCCAGTTAATATCCAAATTGTTTAAAATGTGTCATTACTGTCAGGTGCAATGAAGTGTTCGAGATACCGGTAATATAGTTTTACCACATATGGTGGAGGTACATGAGGTAAAAGATTGGCAAACTCAGTTTTACGAACAGTTTGAGAGACTACAAAATAAAATGTCAACAGAACCTACTTGAGCAGGAACATCTCCATTCTGAGCTAAGAGTTGGTAGTATTCAACAAGGTCATTTTCCAGAGTGGCAGGATTTTCCATTTCTTCCAGGAGCCTTACTCTCTGAACAGCAGAACCA
Source organism: Tanypteryx hageni (assembly GCA_028673005.1). Lineage (NCBI taxonomy): Eukaryota > Metazoa > Arthropoda > Insecta > Odonata > Petaluridae > Tanypteryx > Tanypteryx hageni. The sequence goes on along the minus strand of CM054114.1, from coordinate 65,418,995 downwards.
CCAGAAAGAGAGACCTCTTTTGCCACTGTTGACAAGAAAAAGTAAGAAAAGAAAACATCTCAAAGGCAATATCCAAAGCCAGTGGTAAATTGTGAATTTCAGGGTCCTTGTCTAATTTCCTCTAAGAGTTCCTCTTTATTAACAAATTTGCTGCCTTCCAAATATTGGTGATATTTTTCCAGGAGACAAATTTGTAATTTTAATTTTCTCATTTGAAAGCAGCTTAAAATAACAATAATGAGAGTTTTAGTCAATGTTTTGAATTTACTCTAAAAATAACATACTAAACAAAATAACATGTAAACAACTTCCTAACTAACCCAAATCCAAAATAAAATCTTTGTATTTTTTTCCCAAAACTAACTAAAAAATTCTAAAACCTGAGAAAAAGAAGAGAAAGTTATAACTTGTGTCTAGTTAAAAAGCAAGGTACAAAATATTCCAAAAAATAATAGGAAGATAGTAAAAAAATATATAACATTTAAAACTCCCTTGAAAACTACTAGTGAGACCAGGATCAAAAACACAATAAAAAGAAAACAAATGCTGCTCGCCTGACTTCTAAACCTTCACTGAGTACCTTTCTTAGGGACATTTCCCCCAGCACAAAGCCAACGGATCTAATGATATAACCATGTACATTTTTTATGCACAGAACCATTGCCGACACACCATGGTTGCTTGGCTTGGCGCTCATGAGCCTCGAGGATATCAAATTTGTTGTTCACTATTCAATCCATGACAAAATGAACAAGAACTAGGCCAATTCACAGTCTCTTAGAGCTCAGGAAAGTTGGACTAAAGCCTGTTTATAAATCTGCCTTTATCCAAAAGCCATCTCCACTCATCATTCAAATTGTGGTTAACATCAGCGGATAAAATGAAATGGTGACCCAAAGTTGCCTTTGTTGAATTAGAAGCACTGTACGTGCACCAAGGTGGATGTATAAGAACTCTAAAAACAACACCTAATCATAAAATGCATACAATGAACTTCAACATGAAAAACTTTTAAACCTTCAATTTTCACACGTTGCTAAAGTGAAACCTAGATTCAATTATTATTGTTGGAGCTAATTTCTATATTAGGGAATCTGTCTCCAGGCCTTTACAGGGCCTAACCCTGTCTGATGGCTCACTTCACTCAACTATTATTTTCAAACTAATTTAATATGAATTTAATAAATATTTGAAATATATTTTCATTACCTGATCGATAACAATAAATAAAATAAGTACAGTAGAAGCCCTCTTATCCATCGCGGTTGGGACCGGCAGTTAGTCGGTTAATCAAAAAGGCCGGTTAAAGCGGAGAACCAATAGAAAAGCACATATACACAGTCTGTATTTTAAATATTATATATATTATATATATTTTATATATATATATATATATATATATATATATATATATATATATTAATACATAATTTAATATTGATTAAATATCGTAACTAAAATAACAATGAACTTGACTAGTATGTGGGACAACTGACAGCAGACTATGTGGACAACTGACAGCGGATGCATACTAGACTAGATTACTATCTAATGAGAAACATTTTAGCACAATTGTCCACAAACACTCGAATTTAACATTTAAATTGCTTATTTTTGCAAAATTTTGCGATGTTATAAGGATTTGCCTTGAAAACCATGCCATTATCAAAATCAAGATCCCATTGTACTCAATTCTCATATGAGTAATATATTCATACATATTGAGTGCCTTAATATGAATCATTAAGCACTTAACGTGTTGTCCAGAGAGAGGGCAAGAGAAGCGTGGAAATAAACAGGGAGGGAGAAGGGGTAAAAGGACATCAATTTTCCAACACTCCAGCTTTTTGTATGACAATAAATAAGACTCAAGGGCAAACTATTTCTCCTATAGGCCTTTTACTGGATGAGCCAGCATTTGCTCATGGCCAATTATATGTTGCGCTATGGCGAACCAGAAATGGAAATAATTGGAATTTATGTTAAAAGTTCATAATTATAACAAAAACTGAAAAATGACAGCCGTGTTTTCACTGTGAATATTGTGCATAAAGAAATTTTAAATTCTTTTTTTTGTTATTGAATTTTATAATATTTAATTTCGTTTTATTTTTTCTTATCCTGTTGTTGAATTTTTAAGGTATACTTATTAATTACAATTTTTAAAAAATACTAAAAGAAATATCTTAAATAATGTTCAATTGTTTTCTATGATAAAGCATTAAAGTTTATGTTATACATCCATTAAGTTAGAATTTTGAATAAAATTTTTATATTTGAAAGATATGAACCAATTATTTCTAAGAATAATACACACGAGATTTTAAGTTAAATAATAAATAAAATATTCCTTCCCATCATATTGACAGGCTATTATACTAGTATTTTAATAATTAGTCAGTATTTACTTCCTACTGCAGAATTATAAATCTGATAATTAACTGCAAACAACTATAGTTGCAAAATTAATTGCATGTGAATCTCACCTGAATTTGCCACCTTCCGATAAAAGTCAAGAGCCTTTTCACAGCTGGTGGCCACAGTAATGCCAGCCCAATGACGGTAACCTAGAGCCATTTGTGCCCAGCTGCTACCACCAATGGCTCCAAAAGTATAGTAGACTAATGCCTTTGACTGACTGGCATTTACATGCACTCCAGTGGCATAAAGGAAACCAAGACCCTAAAACAGAAAAACACAGCTCTGCTGAAATCTTGTCTTAATTCCCAAACCTTGGTAAACCAAATTGTAGCTGGAAAACTGTACACCTAATGCACTTGAGCACTTTCCATGAAGTTTTAGAAAATTATTTTTCCTCGGTTGTGACAAAATTTTCATTCTAATCAATATAATTGTACATCAACAAAATACTTATTTGAACAAAAAGGTTTTTTTCTCAGCCTCTGCAGGAGACATGGGGAACCTAATGTAAGCAACCATTTCCAAATGCCACCTTTGCCATACCCTAATTACTTAACTGTCAATACATAAAGTAACCTCTATGACTATCACATGATTGTATGAACTAGATGAACACTTCAGAAACAAAATCGCTGAGCTTGACAGTATTCACCAATTATTGATTCAAATTAGACAAAATTTCTCACAATACATCGTTACATTGACATCAGAAAGATATTAATGAAGGGCAAGGAAAAAAACTGCATCATAAGCAATTTAGGTTTACTTCTATCACCTCTAACTTCCCCTTTCCACAACCTCTTTTAAAGGAAGAAATACAAGATACCAGGCAGTTTTGCAGTTCTCAGGGTGCTCCAGGGACCTCACCCCAGCAAAAAGAAAGAAACATTAATTTTCTAAAATGGAAAATGGTACACCACAATTAAATGGGAAATTGTGGTTATAGTACTGCAAATTCAAAGACCATTGTGGTTAAATACAGAAATTACACCAAACAAAAAGGTATAAATTATAGTTTAGTGATTCTAGATACTGCACCAGTTTTTCATGCATAGCACTTGCCTCCACATAACTAATATGATCTTTCTTTGTATTAATAAAGGTCTCATCCATGTTGTCAGTAAAGAAGCTTTTTATATGTGAGAACAAGCGGATAGTGCTCTCAAACACCAACCATTACTTAATGTCTTTCCCTTCAACTTCCCTGAAACCAAATCCTTTGAAAGCATTAGCAAACTATGTAAACATCACTATAAAACCACTATACCATGAACTAAAAATTGTGTGAACAGGCTGAAATTTTATTTTATTGAGAGCAGGATAAATGAGACCTCAGTAAAATTCAATTTAAAAATTTTAGATTTGCTTGTTATATTTAGTACTTTCATTATTATACATTACATATAACAATCCTAATATACAATTCAATTAACAATAAAAGAGCAATTAAGCTATAGGTGTGAATATGTAAACTGACAATTCGACTTTTGAATTTACCTTACACTACATTTTCTAACAGTGATAAAGTAAATAAAGACTAAAATGATATCAAAACCCCTGAAGACCTTTCTGTGGGTCTGAAGACACGTGCATACAGTCTGCAACTACTGTTCTAGGATGTAATAAACAAAGACAATACAGTAATAAAAGCCAATCAAGTGAGAAACTTGACAACTCACCATCTGAGCATCTGGAAGGCCCTTATCAGCCAGCTCCACAAAAGTATTATATGCCTCCAGAGTATTTCTTGGGATGGGATCAGGATCTGCATTTCCCAGCAATTGGGCCCATGCTACTCTTAAACGAGCACCATCATGCCCAAGAGAAGCAGCCTGGGAAAGCAACTTATATGCTTCTAGACGATTGGGACGAGTTGCATTAAGAAGGCCCAACGCAGTCTCAAATAAAGATTCAGCTGAAAAACAATACATCCAAGTACTTTGTAGACTTAATGCAAAACTACATGAAATAATAACAATCTATAAACAAAATAAAATTAAGCAATAGCCACCTGCCTAAACAAAACATAAACAGGACCAAAGGCTTGGAGTTTGATCAACAATAACATCCCATTATAGTGCTTTTTAGATGAGATGGCAGGTCAGATTTTGGCCGTACTCGGGACCGCTCATACGTCTCCGCTGCTAAGAGGTGGGGTACTGCCTCCTAGCAGAAAGCTCATGCTAGACGTTGCCAACTCTACACCGGAACACACGTAATGTTTGGAAGGCATTTAAAGTGAAATCGCGAATGTGGCAACACAGCACACTCGGGCACGATGTTACCACTAGGGAGACTCAATGGAGAATGAGCTTTCGAATGCTTAGGTTCCCCCTCCTTCTTTCCTATTGGTTCGCTCAGTGTCTCACCCCGTCTACTTTCTCTTTTACCTCCCCCTCACTTGCCATCTCATCTGAAAAGCACTATAATTAATGCAAGCTATATAGAGTATATAATAAAAAATGAAAATTCAATTTATTTATTCTGCTTTTCATTAAGATTTTAATTAATATAACTATAGTATACTTTCCAGACATTACAATTTACTTATTTTTTCTCTATTGGCTAGCTCAAAATTCAGATTTTCCGGCCTTTTACAATGACCATAATAATCATAACAAAGACAACCATACATAACCATGCCATTGGCAGGATCTGGCACCCCTCTATCAAGGCCAAAATATCTTTAAATTTCATTTCCATCTCCTGCATCCATTCTCCATTATAAAGAGAATTAAATCATTTTCTTGAGACAAGTGGTAAATAGACAAGGTAAAACTAGACTATGTATGTTCATACTCAAAGAAAATTGATCTGTAATATTCCACTAAGAATTTATCATCTATATGCTGCAAATTCAGGAACATGTGCCAAACAATAAGAAGGATCATAATGCAATGGTGAGGCATGAAACTTGATCACAAATTGATTACAGTCATTCATGTCCATTATTTTGACATTCTTGAAAAATTTACTTTCTAAAGATAAATAATAAAACTAAGTGGTTAGAAAAATGTAACCTTTTCATTGGCTTGCTGTCAGTTTATGGCCATAATTATTTTTACATTTAAATTAAGGTAGTTTCCAAGAGTTTTAATGACAATAAAAAGCAAGAACATTAATAGTATATGGAATTAAAAGATTATGTAATCAAAACAGCAAACAATAAAAAAGAAAAAGTTTTAATTCCACCTATTCTTTTTAATAAACATTTCTCAAGGTCTAAAGGCACGTATTCCAATGAAACGTAAAAAGTTACTACTGAAATGTTCCTTCATTAATTTTGCATGAAACTCGAACCAAATTGGTTGAGATAAACAAAAATGTTATACTTAATGAGATGCTATTTGGCACAAATTTTATATACTTCAGATAATTGAAGAAATAAATGTAAAATTATAAAATCCAAAAATTCGCGCGTTAATTGTAAATTAATTAATACTGATGTAAAAAAGCATTAAGCTTATGCCAAAGGTACCACAGATAAGGAGCCGAAAATGTCAATGAATGATTGGAATTGAGATAAACTCAATAGTTTTCACGTGAACCTAAATAACAAAATGATTTTTTGACAACTTAAAAAAACTACACGTATAGTAATACCTTTCTTTTCTTCGTCTGTCAACTCCCGCGTAGGGGTGGCCACAACAACTTCCGGCATTTCTTCTTCTTCAGCGGTAGTTTCTTCGTTGCTTTCACCGAATACAACCTCATGACTCTCCATGTCCTCAATGATTTTTTGTATCCATTTGGTTTCCGATTCTGCTTCTTCCTCTGATGATGACACTGTGCTTTCTGCGCCATCATCACCCTTACGTTTCATTTCAACAAATTTAGAAATATCGGGAGCTTGGATTATTTTAACAACTTTAGATTTTAAATTATCTTCACTTTCTTTTTCCACCTGACCTCTACCATCATAGTCATCGGACAAGAGCTCCCCATCATTATCATTCTGTTTTTCATCGTAAGCGTTTCTCTTTAAATCAGAGAAACGCTGATTTGTGGCTTCAAAGCGATTCCTCAATTCTTGAATATGTTGTTGCCTATTACGTATTTCATCCCCATCGGCCCCAAAACTGAGATACACGAAACAGAGGATGAAAAACAGTGTCTGGTTTCTCATGATTTTATAGAAAACGACACATTACAATTAAACTATGTTTTTCAATCGAAAAAACCAACTGTGACTCTTGTGGAAGGTAAAATCATGAGAAGTGTTGAAAAATAGATATAATAAAATGAGAAATGATTGAATCAATTAAAAGGTACATATCTTCATAAAGATAGCGTCTCCAAGACGTCACAGCGTTCCTACCATCAGCTCAGTCATTAAATATTTTAGTGAACATATCACAGGGAAAATAAATTATTTTAATGCACACTCACTGGTTTTACAAACTTCCAAAGACTACATAAACCAATCTAAACTAAATCGCAGCAAGCTTTAACTCCACGACAAATGACACAGGTGATCCAAACAACACTACCGCTATCTGTGGAGAAGATGATAACTACCCAAAAAAGATCACAAATAAAAGAATTAATTTTTCGTAAAATGCATAACTCTCTGCTATGTATCACTTTTTTTATTTGATACTAAATATCTGCATAATTGGCACAATAGTGTAACTTACGCGAAGGTATGCTACTCTATTTAGCGTAAATTGTTTATGAAAAATTAAAACAGCATTGCACTCAATCAAAAATTACGTGGCGTTTTTATACTTGTCCACATCAGTACCGACATTGTCAACTTAGGTTCTTTTTCAGCACTGATATTATAAAGTTAATAATGGTATTAACTAGAAATAGTAAATAGAGCGTACTAGTGGAATTCATAAATATATATACAGCCATGTAATTGTAATTTTCGGATTGAATTAAATCATGAACACCATCAGTATTTATGATAAACAGAGAATAAGATTTAAAAGTTGTGGAAAAAAGATTTCTTTCGTTTCTAAGCGTTGTTCCTCAATTATATATTTCATTATTATGTTCATCCTCATCAGCATGATCAGCTGATGAAAAGCGCCGGCGTGTAATTCGATTATCGACACCGAATATAATCGAGAGTCTAGAATGGCGGCTAACGTGAGGTCTTACGAAGACTTAGAAAGGGAGCGGTTCAAGGAGCAAGGTTGTTTCACTCCAACTTCTATTGACCAGGTGCATTTTCAAATAATTGACATCAATGCAATGTTGCAATTCTTTTTCATTCTTAAATCATTAACCCTTATAGCTTATTATTCTTCTAACATCAATCAGGAGAATTTTGCTGCCAAGTTTCAATTGTATATACATCCATTGAATTGCTTCGATAAACTTTGTTTTGTTTCTGTAATGCTCATTGTCGTATGGTGAGTTCATGTGACTTATCGCCTCTCTATTCTGTGCAGATAACTGTTGAAGAATCCGTGAACGAGCTTTTTGAGACATTTTTCAAAGTGGTTCAAATAGACCCAGAAGCACCAGCTTTATTAAGAGATAGGCACATTTCCTACCTTAAAAAGTGCTTAACTCATCTTTCCAATGCATATGAAGTAAGTGTAATATACTTAATCCATTTAAAATTCTCAAAGTAAAACGAATTCTAATATTTCCTTAAAATATAAAACGGTTTATATCATATTCTCGTATTGTTCACTCTAAGTAAAACTAATTATAATATTTGCATAAGGTATATAACGTTGGTTTATATCATATTCTCATATTAATGACTGTGATAAATACCTGAATATAAACATCAACACAATTGAAATTTCATTTCAGTGTCTGGATTCTAGTCGTCCCTGGCTTTGTTATTGGATTCTTCATAGTTTAGAACTTCTAGATGAACAGTTACAACCACGAGAACTATCTAAGATTGCCCAATTTTTAGCTAAGTATGTTTAAATATTAAATCACAGAAAAAGAGCTTTTGAACTACGTTGTCGAATTTTGTTATATTTTTTCCACACTAGATGTCAAACTCCAAAAGGTGGATTTGGTGGAGGTCCTGGTCAGTATCCTCATCTTGCTCCAACTTATGCCGCAGTCAATGCGCTCTGCATAATTGGAACTGAGGAGGCTTACAGGGTGATAGACAGGTAAACAATCTTTTTCGCCAATTTGTTTCAATAGCTAAATTATAGCTGGCTCGTCATGAATTAGTGTGAAATTTTCTTCTACTACATATCTTTCAGTTTTTATAATTTGGGATAACTTCCTAAGATGAATCATGTTAGTAAATTAGCCACTTATGCATTAATTAGTCATGTATATGTTTTCAAGTTTTTGCAATAAAATTATTCATTGGTAAGTAAGCTAATTCATTATTCCATATCTATTTTTTTATTTTTAATAATTATTTTTGGAATTGATTGTGATTCCTGCCTATAAAATTGCAATTATCAGGGATGGCTGAAAAGTTATCGGCCTAAGTAGGAATGGAATAGGGGAAGGAAGTGACATATATAGACATTGTAACTTGACATCTTGCTACAGTGTATACACAGTTTAGTGATAATACTGTGGTTCATTTTCAGCAAATCATTTAATGTAATCATGCAAATCCTCAATTGACATGGTGAAATTCAAGCACCGAGCTGTGATCCGTTACTTTACTCTGATAGATTTAGTTTTTAGTTGCTAAAGACATCCATGTGGATACGCAGTAGGCATAGCATCCAGTTATACAACTGAAAAAATGGGTAGGAAATTTCAAAAGTGGAAGAGAGGGATTGGAGGAAGAATCTTGCAGTGGATGTCCTGTCTCAGCCACAACAGAGGAAAATATTGAAGTGTATCAACACTGAGGTAGACAATGTGGAAAAAGCCTAAAGAGCTATCAGAAGTTTCAGGAAACTGTGAGCTGCAATGTGTATAAACAGTATTTCCCTAACCTATTCCTTTCCTACTTAGACGGAGAACTTTTCGATCGCTCCTTGTAGATTCTGCTCATGAATATTTCAAGCCTTGGTCTTGTAAATGCATCACCGAAGGGTCATTGTTACAATCTTAACAATAATCCTAGTTACCATTGTATATCAAAAACTGTTATAAGTAAAGTTTGTATAATATATTTTGTATGTTAGGTTGCTGTCTGTCCAGTTTATATCCATATATCTCATATATGATCATTGTGTTTTATTAGGATAAGATGCAGTATGATTCTCTGATAGATTTCATAATTAGGTTCATTTTTTGGTACAAATTAAGCAATATATAACAATTTCACACGGATCTACATAGCAAGGATTTCTCTTACGTAAAGAAGCAATATCAAAACCTATATTCAGTGTGTGTCAGAACATACAGCAGGCCATAATCCTTGATCAAAGAGAAATTTTCTGCTAATGGATGTAACAGTAACCGTAACTTGCAATCTAATTCAAAGTAAATTTCACATTAACTCAAATTTATCCTTTTGTTATCATTATTTTGATAGTATATAGATTCCCATTTGTTGGAGATGAAAGTTGTCTTTTTCTTGGTTAGAATAATAATTGCTGCAGGGGTTTTTTTTTACTAGGGAGAAGATGAGAGAATTTCTTTGGTCGGTACGTTCTCCAGATGGTGCTTTCCACATGCATGTTGGTGGAGAGGTGGACATTCGGGGTCTCTACTGTGCCCTTGATGTAGCTCGCCTCATAAACATTTACTCAGATGACCTCTTTGATTTGTCAGCAGAATGGATCATTGGGTATGTTGAAATTGTACCCTGAAGTCAATTGGAAAATCTCATTAGATAGAAAGCAATTATAAACGTAGTCTCCTTAGATTATTCATAACGAAATACACTTGGAACTTTTCCACAAGATATATATTTTTTATGACCAGTTTCACTGTGATTGGAAATACTTTGACCTGATGATGCTGTGTCATGGTGAAACCGGTTGTGAATAAATTTATATCCTGTGGAGAAGTACAAAATATATTCCATAATGAATAATATCAAAAATTTCCATTAAGTCATGCCTGATAGTTTGTCTCCTTAGATTCCAAGGAATTCTCCATAAATACCATTTGTAATTCATATTTTATCAATGATAGAGAAAAATTGAAAAACAAATTAATAGAGCATTATCAGGTTTAAAATTCTAAAAGCAATGTCAAAATCTGTTTCTGACATTATATTTCATATGCATTTTTAAAAATAAACGAATTTAATAAATGTACTGTTTGTACGCTAATATGTACTGATCAACTGTCCATTACTGAAGGGTAGTCGAGTAGAAAAGAATATAACCCATTTGTTCACTCATCTATGCTCAAGCCGAGTTCAGTAATAGTTGTCTCCATGGCAACAATCTGATAAAATGCTATTTAAATCACAAAAACATTATGTTTTAGTAGAAATTCAAGAAATTACAATCAATTATCAAAATTCTGTGGTAAAAATTAGAATCTACATTCTTTTCCCCTTAGAAAATTACAAACCCGCTCCAATATCACAATATTAAGATATTTTAAAGTATTAAAGAAAACATCTCTGCATGATGGATTTGAGACTTCCTATGTAAAACAAATAGGGAAAAAATGTTCCTGGAATCGAATCCAGGACTTCAATCTATGCCAAATAAAATATAGCCCGGAGGTGGACCCTGGCAGCACGAGTTGCATGTAAATGGTGCAAAAGTTGTTAGTTGGGGATACACACAAACACAACCATTTCTTAAGGCTATGTTTCCTTTGGAAACATGTCTAAAAATAGTAGCTGAAGATACAAACCATATAATATTTAAACATTGGCTGAAGATAATTTGGATAATATTTATAACTGATTCATTGGTTGCATAGTACATTAATGCCTCAAAGTTTATCTCCTGCTTTGTACTAGCAGGACATATTTAAATGCCATGCAAGCATTGAATGGGTTTGATTGAATCTATCTCAGGCAAACATGTCCTGCAAGCTCTAAATGCATTAAGGTTATAATTTATTTTTCACAAATGTGTCAGTTAGTTGTGTGTCTTCCTGTGTGATGGCAGTATGATACTCTCCTCAGAAAGTTGTTCCTAGAGCTCCTAGTGGCAGCTTGTTTGACATACTGAAAATGGTGTCATTTACCTTTCAAAAGCAGCGTGTGATTATCAGATATTTGCATCTTACCGGGAAAAGTCCAATTGATATTAACCGGGAAATGTCGGAAGTGTGTCCTGTAGGTCTTATGGATGTGAAAAATTGATGCAGTTGGGTGCGCAAGTTTCGTGAAGGACAAGAGTCGTGTGAAAATGTAGCACGTCAACCAAGACCATGAACCAGCCATTCTGGGTACACCATTTCCCAGGTTGAGGCAAAGGTTATGGAGGACAGAAGATTGACAGTGGATGAAAATGCAACATCTTTAGGCATATCTGTTGACTCTGTGCTTACAGTTTTGCATCATGACCTCAAATGAGCAAAGTTTTAGCCAGATGGGTTCCCAGACTACTTTCCGAGGAACAACAAGACAATAATGCCGACCTATGTCAAGCACTGCTTACGCAAGATGCTGCGATGAATGGTTCTTTCTTCTCCACAATTGTGGCGATAGATGAGATGTGGATTCCGCTGTTCAATCGAGAGATCAAGCGTCAGTCTGCCCAATGGAAGTGCAGTGACTCACCACCACCAAAAAGATTTCATGTTGTTGCGAGTACTGAGAAAATGATGGCTGCAATTTTTGGGGTGGTGTCATCTTTACACACTGCGATCCTGCAGGCACTATGGTTTCAGGAAACAGCTATGAAGAGGTTCTGAAGGAGAAGTTTCTCCCAAATTTGCAGAAGAAATGTCCCCACATCGTGAATCATCTTTGATTCCATCACGACAATGCTTCTCCCCATCATGCTGACAAGGTGCAATATTTCTTAGAGAAAACAAAATTGAGGTTATCCCACATCCGCCATACTTCACACCAAGTGACTGGTTGTTTCCGATGATGAAGGATGTACTTTGTGGCAAAAGTTTTTCAAGCCAATCAGCAGCTGCGACTGCCATTTATCAGTGAGCCAAACACACTCCCAAAGAATGCTTTGCTGCAGACTTCACAGCTTGGAAGAGAAGATACCAAAAATGTGTGGAAGTTTGTTTGAAAAATGATATGCCACATTCTTGTAAAATGAATTAGGGGACCTTATAACTTGGACACACCTTGTATATATAAACTGATTAAAAAAAGAATTTTAAATTTTTAATGGTTTCTTGACAATCTTATGAACCAAAATGGTTAGTAATTGATATTAGTACAAACAAAAACAATTTCTAAAAATTAAACATATTGTTTTATGGGTAATAAAACCGGTTTGATGATATGTAGTTACGTTTCATATGAAACACTGCCGCAAACTTTTTTAACATATTAAATAGGTGCATAATTTTCTTTATCCCATTCCCTGGCAGGACAATTTTATGTTATAAAAAATTTATATATATATATATATATATATATATATATATATATATATATATATATATATATATATATATATATATATACATATATATATATATATATATATATAAGACATTTCAAACTTAATAAAATGATTTAATTAATGATAAAAGAACTTTAATTTGCCTAAAATACCGTATTTACTCGCATATAAACCACCACTGCATATAAAATGGAAAAAAATGTTTAGAAAGTCGATTATCCTTTCTCAGCTCACTTTGCCCGGATCCAACTCAAGAAATCTGTAATTTTGCTCCTCTTCTTCCCACCTGCTTCTAGTAAGTAAGCAAGCAAAGAAAAGTAAAGCAGAAAAAAATACCGTACCGCATTGTCCCGAATATAAAGCGATGTTTTTCCCAAAAACTGAAATTTTAAAAGTAGCCCCCGCATTATATGCGAGTACGTTCTAGTGATTTTAAAAGATCGTAAAAATCGTGTTTCGAAAAATCACCGTACATTCCGCACGTCTGTTTATGAGATACAGGATGCTTGTTACACTGTAGACACATTAGGTGTATGTTATATTGTACTTGAAAAGCATTCGAGGCGAGAATAGATCGAGTTTAGTCAGTGGCTGAACCCCCGGTAATTTATACCGTATTACCGTAAAAATACCGAATTTACTCGGTAACACAGTAATTTCTGAGCGCTGTAGTTTGTGCTGAAGTTGCGCTGAGTTGGATCTAACCAATCAAATACCTTGAAACTACATTGTAAGCTCCGCAAGTCTAGAATAATCAGGCAAGGCAGCCTCCTCAAACGTTGCGAAAAGATACTATGTATTTAAAATATCGCTCCGATGTTGATTCTGTCTATACTGCATTCTAGAGGAAAGAACGAGATCTATCCAACGGCTCCTAACAGAAAATAGCATAAGTCGAAATCGAAATATTATTTTCTGAACATTCTATTTTGAATTTTTTTTGCTTCGTATTCGCGTATAAGCCGCACCTTCATTTTTAAAATGAAAATTTCAGTTAAAAAGTGCGGCTCTTACGCGAGTAATTACGGTAGTTATTATATTAAGAGCAGTATTAGTTGTTGCATCTGATAAATTTAAATTTGTCATTTAATTGCCATTTGTCACAGTTGCCAAACTTACGAAGGAGGATTCTCTGGTGTTCCTGGAATGGAAGCACATGGAGGCTATGCATTCTGCGGATTGGCAGCTCTCTCTTTGCTTGGTAGAGAAACTCTTTGTGACATCAAAGCATTACTGGTTGGTCCATAACCTTAAGAATAAACGCTCGTATTTTAGATTTTCTCATTTTTATGCCCATATTTTCATTGTATTGATTATAAAGCCACTTGTTTGGAATAGACTGATATTACTAAGGTTTACTAAGAGGCATAAATTTCTGATATATGGTCTGTGATTTTTTCTTTTTCGTCTCGATCTAATTGACCAATGCTGAAGAGATGGAATGTGAATAGGCAAATGCGTTTTGAGGGTGGATTCCAGGGACGAACCAATAAGCTTGTAGATGGTTGCTATTCTTTCTGGCAAGGAGGAGCTTTCCCACTCATCCATCGTATTCTTAGTCAAAATGGTTAGTATGTGAATTCAAACTATGTACATTAAAGTACCATATTTGCTCATGTAATATCTGTACTTTTTTCCTAAAATTATCCTAAATTTAAGGTGCAGACATTGCCTGGAATTTGCCTTATGTGATTCAGAAAATCAACATTTTCTGCATGATTTGTTCACACAAAACCTGTATGTACGTTAAAAACTTCCTATGTATCAGTATGGCCAGCTATGAACATTGAAATTATAGCATCAAGCTGATTAAAGAGATGTGGTAGGATAGGTACCCAAACCAACCCATTTCCCTCACTTGGACCGCATATCCTGTTGATAAAAGGAAGGTAAATTTTCATTTTAACTATTATAAACTGTATTGTAAGACCTTTGGAGTGTTACATACTGATTTTCTATTAACAATTTTCAGTTTCTGCTTCATCGCAGTTATAAATTGGCCTTGTAGAGATAGTTTTTCAGTACTGTAAATATACTCTTTCATCAAGGTCTACAGTTGCAGGCATTAACTTGTTTCCATATTATAAAACCAGAAAATTTTTATATTTCCACTTTAAAAAATTTTTATTTCAACCATGGTTTCAACATGTTAAAACGTCATCTTCAGGGTAAAGACTGGGAAGAGTAGTGCAGTGGGGGATCCAAGGGGGAGGGGGGCAATCGCCCTCCCCTTGGACGTTGTCCTGCACTGGGTGCATTCTTAAATTCATTTCGCGCAACATTCCTTGTTTCTACAATGAAGATTAAGTTTGTATGGCAAAAGAAAGAAAGATTCTGATGAGGATAGGGATTTTAAAAATGTATGGTTGTTGGCAGAGGCGAATCAAGAGGGGGGATAGGCAGTTGTGGTGATCTCCCACTCTTGGGAAGTTTCTGGATCTGCCCCTTGAGTAATGCTGTATATAAATGGAGAGAAAGAGTGGGGGATGAAGAGTAGAGGGAGGTTTAGAGTAACGACAGTTGGATAATTAGGGACAATAGAATATCACATGATGGGTCAGGGAGTAGGAAATGAGATAGAAACGTGCTATTACAAATAAATACAAAGTATGAGAAAACATGTCAATGGTGGGGTAAGTGAATGGAGAGCAAAGGGAGTTGAGTTGGGAAAATATATTCATTTAACAAAACAGTACCACCATCATAGGAATTCTCTTATAGAAAATCCCAGATCTGTCATTCCGGAACACTCGAATGTGACGTTGCTCTTAACCCCTCAAGCCCGGAGGAGATTTATTAAATCCCACCCATACGGCTGGATGAAGTTTTTAAATTTTCACGATTGCGTTGCAAAAACATTCGAAAATATTAAAATAATCATAACTTGAGAAGTTTTCTCTTGATTTTTCTGAATTTTTTTTTGTGGATTCATGAAAACATGAAATTTGTAAATATCTATTTTGCGTGTAATATTTTACATACGAAGATCATTGCAGTAGAAGAGAATGTACACCAATTGCTAATTTTCCGGCGTGCATTCGCGCTTGATGCATAACATTCAGCACCGGAAAATCTATAGAAGATATTGATGTGCAATCTTAATAAAAAATAGCTTAAATTAGTAACTATTTCATTCTGCGAGTCTACCCATCTAAACCAATTAGGTGAAAAGTTTTACGGATCTTAACTTTTTCATGTCTTGACTGGAAATTTTTAAGTAAATATAGTATTATTTATTTATTAAAAGATGATTTATTTATAATATAAACGTTTTAGTTAAACAGTCATCATTCTTAGTCATTACAGGAGTCACAAAAGAAATGGTTACATTTCGTTCATTGGAAAGGGAGATATGACGTTGTATAAAACACGGAAAACTTGAGCTTATAGGCCCTTCCCAAATATTTTCAGAAAATTTACACATGCGTAATTGGATTCAGCAAGAAATGCCTTATAGCTTAGTAAACACTTCTACTAATCTATTGTGTAAATATATGGAAGAGCTTTTCGTGTTTTTTTGCTGGCGTGTCCTCTTCTTGCCTACTCGCTTCATCGCTACTTTGGCCCTGCTAGCACAACAGCGAAGCACTTATCTGAAGAGGAAAACAGACCTCGTCTTCTTTCAAATGTCAAAGAAAAGGAACCCAATTTGGTGGGTTCTCTTTCCTCAGGTATTTATGGGTCAACTTTAGAAACCGAAAATCCGTAGGTCCGTGGTAAAAACTAAATTTCTATCACAAAACTAAATGTATATTATATGTAAACAAATACAAATAGATATACTCAATTCCCCGCAATTTTCGTCGAGATTAAAATAAAATTCTAAAGGTCTTGAAAATTATCTTTCTCACAAAATTCCTCTCTTTGAGGCGTGGCACTAAATTATCGGAAGAATGTCGGCCTTGGATTTTGAAATCATCTGTTTTGACGTTGACGCTCTCCTATGAAGCGATGAATGAAGGATCGCACGGTAATGGAAGGGAATGTTTACCGAAATGTTATTACTCAACCTAATTCTATTCTTCATCAATTGCATTGTAAATATTTGTAATAAGCTGTGCATAGACAGACATAAGATGTTTTCCTTTCTTTCTTTACATACCGATGAAGACCTTTGTTGCATGACATAAGCCAAATATCTCCACCAGGAAAAAAGTGGAGAAAAAACGTGCTCTCCTTTGAAATGATACACAGTTCCTACATTGCATTTCAAACACCAAGGAAAGGTTCCTTGCTGCATTGAAAAGCGACTTTTATATGGAGAAACACCATCATATCATAGCAAAATTGCAAATTCTATCGCAAAATTCAACGTTGATTATATATTTTTTAAAAGAGAAAAAAATACAGGTCAGACATATATAGGAAGTACAAAGCTTCCTCTTTTAAAATATATATAGGTTATTTAGATTTAAAGAAGTCTCTAGCGTCAAAAGATAAAATAAATTAGGGCTGCCGCAGGACGTAATAGTACGCCTGACGGCGTTGAGGGGTTAAAGAGCGGGAGGTTCGAGAACTATTTATGACAAAATGTGTACGATATATTCTTTTATTATTGGTTGTTTTTTTTACGACAATGAAGAAGGTATGCCGATACAACTTACTAATTATAAGTGATTTATAAACACAGTTTGTATTTATTGGTGCATTTATGATAAGGTATGTACATTGTTATGACAGCAAATATTGCGTGAAATTTGTTTGATACAATAAATGGGAAGAAAATGAATATGCGTAGTTTTGTAATAACAAAATTGCTCCAAGCGACAGCAATTTGCCATTCATTCTCAAGCGACGACAATTTCCCATCATTCCAGCTTTTGCTGCTGTAACAACATCGATGTCTTAATTAAGGAAAATTCTGAGATCAACTGCTTGCCACTGATGAATGGTTTACAAAGAACGTTGTTTTGCAAGAAGTCTTTCAAAATTAATGAATAAAAATTAGATTTGTTTGCTCACAAACAAAATTTTAAATATACAATCATTGCTGCTTTTCAGGACTACTGCAACAATTCCGTCCTAGGACGGGTTATCAGCTTAATACTTAATTCACGCATACCCGTCATACATGATGGGCAAGTACGCTAGTAATTTATAATTTCAAATTGTTCTAAATAATCCATTTTGCACCTTTCTGTTGAACATAAAGAACTTTAGGGGTGAAAGGAACTGTTGTGGTTTTTTTCTAACAAGTATTTGGCAACTATAATAATCCAAGAGGTTGGTTAGCCAAAAATACACACACACGTGTTTGGCCAAGTTTTTAAAGTGGAAATATACAAATTTTCTGATTTTATAATATGCTCTTTCATGTTATAACAAACTCTAATGAATCATTTTTATGCATCATGTTTCACCGAACTACCCCTGCATGAACAGATGCAATGTTTGAGTTTCTTTTTTTTTCTAAAATTAGGTTTAGCCAGTCAACTTTCATTCCCTCTTAACAATTCTGCAATCTGTAACAAATCGTCAAAATTTAGGAAACAAATTTTATATTCCAAGTATTTGACTACCTTGAAGGCTTGATGCACTGCATATTAGTTAGTATGTGGTTATTATCTACATGATTAATGTGTTTCAGATTGAACATCTCTATGAAAATAATACTCACGGCCCATTATTTATCTGTATAGCCTCTTGTTCTTTATTTTGATATTATTTAACATTTAGTAATAGACACATTTTAATTTGTCAGTCCAAAAATTACCACTATAATTAAGGATAAGAATTACCCTTCAGAACTGATGGTATGATACAATTTTTCTGCTTTCTTTCAAAATAAAATCAATACTATTTCGGCTATATACTTAAAATATTGCTTGAAAAACTTACTATGCTGAAGACTAAATGAAGTATGGGCTGTACATGCAACCATTTAAGCATCCAGAAAATATGGCTTCAGTATTTCCATTTGTACCTGTAAATCAGAAAGAAAATCATATAAAGAAATATTATAACTTTAACCATCTTATGACTTGGGTGATTATGTTGTTTGAAGGCTCTGGTGTGTGGGGTATTGTATGATTGTTGACCTGCAAATAATCAGAATGTGCGTGTCTAGTTGTACTATGTAGAGTACCATGAAATTTTAGGCATGTGTTACCATGTTTGCACTAAATATATCTTCTTCCTTCTTAAGAGAATTGCCAAAGAAAACTTCATGTAGAAGCAATTGATATAATTAAGAACAACTGAATAAAAACCTGGATGCCACTTACTAGCTTGGTATGGAAAAAATTACAATTATAAAATGTTACTGTGAAATTTGTTTGCCTTATAAATTGCTTACAATCATGGATGAGCAAGGCATTAAATATGTGAATTGCATAAAATCTTTTAAAGTGTAATGAACAAGTCAGAACCAATGGTAATTGATATATATACCTTTATCTTTTAACAGATGAAATAGCTGCTAATCTGGACCGGTGGTTGTTTCACCAGGAAGCGCTTCAAGAATATCTTCTGGTATGCTGCCAAAATGCTAGTGGAGGACTTCTAGATAAACCTCATAAGTAAATTTTCTGAACTTGCTTTATTGCACATAATAGTATGTACATGTAGAAACCTTCGAATCTGAGGCAAGAGAAAAAAATGTCGTCTTTTATAATCCTTTATATTGATAGTATCATGCTTTATTTATGGCAAAAAAATTTCAGCAGTTATCATGTAGACCATAAGTGCTGGTACAGTAAAACCTCATGCAATGTGAATTCAGACAACATGTTTTCATTATAGCATGGATTTCACTTACACAAAAATTTTCTTGCAGCATGGTTCATTTTCAGCCATTGCAGCAGAACCCTGGCTATAAATCTGAAAATTATGCAAAATTGTAATTTTGCCGACCATCTTGTGCCCATCACATGTTCACTAAGTGACATACAAAGTAATACCTTATTCTGGATCCTTAGGTCTTTTAATTTGATCTTTTTAGTTCCATAGTACTAAACTCTGTAGATGCATTTTTTGCATAGTTGGTTCACATTTAACCCTCGAGTGGTTGCACCCAATTGTAAAACACCAGCGGTCGTGCATGGCACAAAGTGCAACATTTGTCGTAATATAAGTAAAACGTCTCGTTATTACTAAATTCGATCGAGGTAATCATAGAGACTTACTAGAACTCAATTTCTTTTATTAAACAGTTGAGTAGTCATTCAAAATACATAAAACACTGTAAAACAATGGAATGGTACATGTCCAAAAAGGTACTTTTCCGAAAAAGAATTTGGTTACAATTTTATAATTTAATAATATACATTTTATTAGGCTGGTTTCCAAAGGAAACATAGCCTTATGAAATGGTCCTATGTGTGTGGGTCCCCTACTAACAACTTTTGCACCAATGGACCGATTTTCATGAAACTTGGTATGAGGCTCGTGCTGCCAGGCCCCACCTCCGGGCTATATTTTATTTGTCATAGATTGAAGTCCTGTATTCAATTCCAGGAACGTTTTTTTCCATATTTGTTTTACATAGGAAGTCTCAAATTCATTGTGCCGAGATTTTTTCTTTAATAGTTTAAAATATCTTAATACTGTGATATCGAAGCGAGGTGTGTACTTTTTAAGGGAAAAAGAACGTAGATTCTAATTCTTGTCACAGAATTTTAATAATTAATTGTAATTTCTTGAATTTCTACTAAAACAATGTTTTTGTGTTTTAAATCGCATTTTATCAGATTGTTGCCATGGAGACGATTATTACCAAACTCGGATTGAGCATTGATGAGTGAACAAATGGGTTATATTCTTTTCTACTCGACTACCCTTCAGTAATGGACAGTTGATCAGTACATATTAGCATACAAAAAGTAACATTTATTAAATTCGTTTATTTAAAAAAATACATTCAAAATATGTCAGAAAGAGATTTTGACATTGCTTTTGGATTTTAAACCTGATAATACTCTATTAATTTGTTTTTCAATTTTTCTCTATCATTGATAAACTATGAATTACAAATGGTATTTATGGTAGGAGAATTCCTTGGAATATAAGGAGACAAACTATCAGGCATGACTTAATGGAAATTTTTGATATTATTCATGATGGAATATATTTTGTACTTCTCCACAGGATATAAATTTATTCACAACTGTTTCATCATGATCCTTGATCAAAGAGAAATTGTCTGCTAAAGAATGTAACAGTAACTGTAACTTGCAATCTAATTCAAAGTAAATTTCACATTAACTCAAATTTATCCTTTTGTCATCATTATTTTGATAGTATATGGAGTCCCATTTGTTGAAGATGAAAGTTGTTTTTTTCTTGGTTAGAACAATAATTGCTGCAGGGGTTTTTTATACTAGGGAGAAGATGAGAGAATTTCTTTGGTCGGTACGTTCTCCAGATGGCGCTTTCCACATGGGTTATTTTCTTTTCCACTCAACTAACCTTCAGCATTGGACAGTTGATGCATACATATTAGTGTATAAACAGTAATATGTATTCATTAAATTCGTTGATTTAAAAAATTGATGTCAGAAAGAGATATTGACATTGCTTTCAGTATTTTAAACCTGATAACTCTCTCTTAATTTGTTTTACAATCTTTCTCTATCATTGATAAACTATGAATTACAAATGGTATTTATGATATGAGAATTCCTTGGAATGACTAACACATACAGAAACATTTCCTTTCAATATAAGTAATCAATTCGGGACTAGAGGCCTGCATACCCGCAGTTTGCCGGACCCGACCTTCGGATACCCGCAGCGAAAGTTGCAGGTCAGGTCAGATATATAGTGCTTCCGTGCGGGTACGGGTCGGGTTCGGACACAAAAGGCACCGGTGTGGGTAAAGAGCATGTACGAAAACTAGTTTTAATTCCAATGCAATCATATTTCTCCAGATGAATTGACTGCATATATTGACAAAACTGATGACATTACTAATAATTTTGATTTAATGAAATGGTGGGATGAGCAAAAAAATTGATTGCCAAATGTAACTATTTTAGCGAATTTGAATTTATACAAAATAAATGTCTGTGACTCAGAAATAATATTTTTATTTTTTTACGATTTCTTGCTACGGATTTGTCTCGAGTTAGACCGAACAGTTAAAAAATATGGGTCGGGTCGGACAAGTAGACCTGTGTGGGTTAATAGCATGCGGGTACGGGTCGGGTATATATTTTTAAAACCAAGTTAAACATTATTGTTATTGATCTTACAGTTCTAAGCATCTGTTACAAATAGTTTTAATTTCACAGTGGCTTTTGCAAGTGAACAAACATAAATAGGAAGTACAAAGCTTCCTCTTTCAAAATATATATAGTTTATTTAGATTTAAAGAAGTCTCAAGCTTCAAAAGATAAAATAAATTAGGGCTGCCGCAGGACGTAATAGTACGCCTGACGGCGTTAAGGGGTTAAAAAAGAACATTGCTTTGGCATTTGAAAATGTTCCATCTCCTAATGAAAAGATTTAGATTTCAATTTGTTTCAGTTATTTCATTTTCTTTTACACATAACGTCTTTTACATGCATTGCTTATTCGTTTAATATTTTTATCAATCAAAGTTTATTTATATAAGTGAGTTTTTCATTAATATTGTAACATGTTCATTATAAGGCTGAGGATTAATTAGCACTTTACCTCATTTCTGTACTTACGATCAATTATTCATTTCAATAATGGTAAAATGACAAATTAGAAAGTTTGAGCCAGAAAAAAGCATTACTGTCTCCACACAATATATTCTCTCTATCAGGGATTTCCACTGTTTCAGCTGTTGCCTGTTGTTGTTGACCTAGCTCTTGGATATTTAGTTGCTCCATGCTCTAGATAGACTGATCTCTAGCCTGTCATACAACCACGTTTTTGAGGATTATTCCAAGGGGTCACGCTGCTTAATGTCTCTTCCAACAGATGAGATGCTGACTTGCATGCTCTCCTCTTGACAAAATAAGATGGCAGGGCAACTCATGATTGAAAAACTAGCTGCCACCAGATTTCAAACCAGTATTCACTGCATGGACACTCAGCATTCTAAACACTCCACAAAGTTTCCTGTTACTTTCCCAATACAAGATATAATGGGATCATAATCTTTAAAAAGCAGTTAGCCAGTTAGGGAATTAATCTTAGACCTCTGCCATGAGTTCCAATGAGGTAAGAGGATATTGGAATTTGACTCATCTCTACAAGAGGTTATGAAGTTGCTATAGTTGACTTTCAAACTAATATATCTCATGAGTCACATTAAGAGATCTGCAATGCAAATTAGTATTGTTGGTTGATTAGTGCAACTTTTAAAGGTGCATCAACAGTTGTGCCATTGGTACCTGTAATATTTTCAAGTATAAATTTTGACTGATGCTTTTCTATTGAATGTATTTTATACTTGTTAAAAATCTGAAAATGTGCTTGTAGGTAGATAATCAATGACATGTGCTGTAACAAAAACTCTAATTTTTTAATTAAAAAACTTTGGATAACATTGTTTTTTGAGAAACGGTAATTAGTAAAATCATTATTTTACATGTACATCTAACATTAATATTTCTGAAATATGGTGTGGTATGTTTTCCTCATAGAATCATATCATTAATGGCATCTTCTGTACAAATCATTGTCATGGTTACATGATTTATAAGTTATGTGGAAAGTTAATCCTTTTCCTGTTTTTACCTTAGGCCTAGAGATGTATACCACACGTGTTATGGGCTGAGTGGTCTTTCAGTTGCACAACACTTTGCATGTCACGGAGGAAAGCCTTATGTAGTTGGAAACCCAAATAACGAACTAGTAAGTTGCTATTGTAGAATTTATCTTTAATTTTAGATGCTTTTGTATAAGTGTGCAAATACATATGGCCAAATCTAATTGCTTCATTATTTGTGATAATATACTTTTCCTAGTAATGAAGATCCCTGACAAAATATCAATATAATGAAAGCACTATAATATTTAAATACTAGATTTGCTTGAGTGATACCTGCTCATTTTTCCTTTTAGAAATCACTTGAAGATTTTGGTATGAATATTATATGAATACTATGGAGATGCCCGTTGAAATTCAACTGGATAGCTTTTTGTGAAATAAAAAATGAACAAATATAGCTCGACTTTCTTTGGATGGCAAGAAAACAAACTTTTGTTCTTTTAGGTGTTCGTTGTTTCAAGTCTCAAACTTCTAGGATGATTCTAATACCGAATTTTAATATGCGAATGATTAATGTTCTACATTCATATGTATTCCTTCTCGTAAATAACACAACGAATGTTGTTTACATTGGTTGCTATGAAAAGAATTTCTCTCTCCTCTCTCTAATTGTAAGAGCATTCAAAGCATGCTTTCACCCATAAGGATTAAATAACAATAGGATTTCGAGGTTTAACAATGTAATGGGTTGCCATGACAACATCCCATTAAATGGCAAGATTTCCCCAAAATATGTGAATTAAACATTTAACATTAGGAATTTCGAACTGTAAGCAGGAAAAGATGAACAGAATAAGAAACGTCATAGTTTTTTCTTTAAAATGGGCTAGATCCGAAGATCATAGGTTAATTCTTTCTAATTTAGATCTCAAAAAGAATAGCCTGCAAGTCAAAAAGTCGATTTTTACATGTTATCATATGGGAAATGGAAATGCCTACCATGGAGTCAAATCTAGGACTTTTTCTGAGATTTCTTTTTGTCATCATCTTACAATATGTGAATCGATCATTCCTGCCAATTATAAAAAATGAATCTCGTTCCATTATTGAGTTATTCACATTTTTATAGCATGATAGAGGGAGCCACAAAGGTACAGAAGTAGCCTTTTATTTTTGGTAGATGATTCTGAAAAATCGTAATACAGTGAAACCTCTGTTTAACATTTCTCTGAAGGAATAGCTTTTTAGGCATTTACAATAGGTAAACAAAGAATGCCTTATGGTTAGGTCGTGTCCGTCCATCCACATGTTTCATATCAGAAACTATGGGGCGGATGTTGATGATATTTAGTATTTGGGACAAAGAAACTAAGAAAATGATATAAATAGTTTATGTGGCCTAATCGGGAGTGCCACTTTACTAGTGAGAAAAAATGAGCTTTTCTTTATATCTCATACAATATCACTTATAACAAAAAGTCTTTCAACTTACTTTGTAGAACTAATTAAATAGCATATGTTTTGTTCAATACATTTTTATCGAAAGAGTAGCCAATTTCAAGAAAATCAAACTTTAAAGTCGTAATTTACTTTGGACTTGAAAATTTTCCCGTGTTTTTTAATTGTGGTCAACGAAAAAATCTTCGTAACAGCTGATGTAAACAATATCTGCTGTAAATACATAATTACTTTAATTTTGTTTCCTGCACACACAATGTTTGGAAAATGAAAGGAAATGGATAATCTACGACGAAGAAATGAAAGTAAAAATGTCTATTTTTTTACGTATAGTGTTTGTAAGTGAAAAAGAAATGGTAATTTACGACGAAGGACTGAACTTGAACATAAAGATTATATTACTGGTATCCGAGTGAAGTAGGTTTTAAATAATTTTTCATTGTTTTATTAATTACAATTGATTAAGAATTAGTCGGCGAATCAAATATTCGATATTTCCTTGGCCTCACTACTGGTATTTTAGTTCGTAGACATTATACTAAGCCATTAATATTTATTTTTTGACATGATTGCATAAATCATAAAGAATGCCTCGCATGTATGCATGCTAGGGTGGATCGAAAATGGAAGTTTATAGCTTTTTTGAATATTGCGCTAAAGTCGCATTTTAGTGTGCCCGACACAATATCCGAAAAAAGTTTAAAACCTCCATTTTCGACCCACCCTAATGCACGCATGATGTGTGCATCTTTCCACTCTTGTTGTACACTAAGTCAGGGTAAACACTAAATAGGAGTTACATACTATTACAGTGAGTAACTGTTAAATTTTTTACAGCGAAATTTCTTTACATCATTTTGTGCATATGAATTTCTTACAATTCTTAAACATAAATTAGGGTGAAGGCACAATTTATGTCATGTCATGCTATAATTATGAAAACATTTAATTTCCTTACATATGCATGTAGCATTTTGTAAGCGGAAGGAAATGGATTATCTATGATGAAGAAAAGAACATAAAAGTTAATACAACTACTTAACTCAAGTGAGGTGTTTTAAATAATTTTCAATTGTTTGATTGATTAAAGCTGATTAGAAAATAAATCGATAAATATAAATTTAATATTTCCTTGGCGTAATTTCTGATACATCAGTTTGCAGTATTGTCATTACACTAAAATTATATAAATGCACTTATTAATGCACCAACTTAGGGTAGGGAAGAAATTCTAGAAGACAGACATAATTGGGTCCTAGTGTTTCGCTGTTTTATCATGTGTGATCGTTCAAAGTATATCCTTTAGATTCAAATATTCCACCACATGAAACGCACGTCTTTGTGATCACACTTGCCTAACTTGTTAAATATATCCAAGTATTTATAAAAATACCTGGTATCATTACTATATCACAACTTTGATTGTTACTTTGCCTTATCAATCAAATGTTTTCATTTATGCGATTTTTGTGTCCGAGTTGAAACGTGAAATGCTCCAAACCCCCAGGCACATGGGTAATTTTTTGCATTCTAGCTGACTGTGGAATCACACCACAACAGAACAGCTCAAGAAACTTCAATAAAATCCATCACTTAATAAATAATAAACCGAAAACACTGAGAATAGCAGTTGCTTTATGAATGCTAACCTATAGTTGGTTATGGTTTGACTCTACAATCAGCTTGGATGTGAAAAAATTGCACTGAAAACAAAGCAATGCCTCGTAGTACAGCTACATCCAAAATTTGGATTAAAAATGCAGCACTTGCTTACTATGACTGAAAATGTGTGCAATCACCTAGCACTGTTATCATTGGATCCATTGCCTGTTTTTCCCCGTCAACTCAGACGTTAAAAAATGCTCATATGGTCATAGCCTAAGGGTTGCGGTAGTAACACAAAGTTGTATTAAATTGAGGTAGGTTTTTAATGAACTGGTAAAAATGTAGTACACAAAATCTGGGAATACACTAAACTAAATAGGGTGTTTGACCGAATTGCAAAAAATAAACATTAAATGTGAGACTTAAATTGGGTTTTCACTGTATGCTGTATGTTTTGTTCGCATGAAACATTCTTTGGCCCATATTGTTCAAAACTGTATATGCATCAGTTTGGCCGAGCACAAAAATTTCAGTTGTAGCAACTTTTGAGCCTTTGCCTTTGAAGAGGTGTTAGCATAGGTACCCAAACCATTCCATTTTCCTCATTTGTTTTTTCTAACTAGGGAAAGTAGTGTATATATTTAACAATGCCAGGTCCTTGTAATAGCATGTATTTTAAATTACTAGTTGTGGTCAACCAAATCCAGCATAATAATTATAAGTGTAGAATTTGTTTTTTTGTTTGTAATTTTCAAAATAATCTGTTGCTTGGAACTTGGCGTGAACAAAATTACCTCATAAAGTGTTTGACTACTGGATGTCTCAGTTAATTTATTAAAAAGTAAAAATAAAAACTGAAGCAAGACTTGAAACATGGTTTGAATCAAAGAAAGGAAGAGTATTGATAGATTTTTTATTTCACAGCCACATCTTGCTTCAGTGAAGATGACTAATTTTAAAGCCACCTTGTAAATCTATTTATCACAATGTACCCATATTTGTATTCAGCATTAACTACATAGATCCCAGATAAAAAGTGCATTTGTCTTCTTTTGCAGGCTACACTGCATCCTGTCTACAACATTGGCTTTCAGGCAGTGATGAATGCCCAAGGCTATTTTCAGAAACTAGGTCCTCTTCCACCACGGATCTCCAAAACAGAAGAACCTTTGCCTTCTCAGGAGTCGACATAAAAACTTAAGATTATGACCCAAGGAACTTAAGTGCCCAAGTCATAATTGTTCATCATATACGTACGTTATGTTCACCTGAAATGGCAGACAGCCTTTCTGGAAGCTAATTGAATGAAGTTATTTTATTTAGAAATGTACATTCTGTAGTTTCACAATGAAACAAATATACTTGCGTGCTTTTAAGTTAGAATCTCGTAGACACTTTTTTACGTGTAACATGACAATTTGGGGCAGATGTTATTATCATGAAAGTATTTTTTAAGTATTAAAATTGTGTAAATGTTGGCTTTCCTCAATTAAGGATTCATTACAGAGAAACACCCTCTTATTAATTTGATGTTTTTACACAGTATAAGATCCTGCCTGGTGCATATATTACAATTTATTGCATTGCCTTTAAATATTGTCAACTTTTTAAAAAGCTTTTAATGCTCCAGTTTTCTGAAAATTTCTCAATTCCTCCGACAAAAAAAACTTGAAAAAATCCATAAATATAGTAATTTTAAAATCAATTCTCCTGCGTGCATAAATATAAAACTAGGCTCATAATCGGTTGTAGAAGTAAAAATATAACGAAAATTTATTTATGGAAAATTTTTAAGAATTATGTCATACAATGCCAATTTATTGTACCTAATGTTCACAATCATTTGCCACAACCACAGGAATGCTTTTTATCAAAATAGTAAACAAAAATATCTTACATCCTAATGAGATTTCTAAATTAAATTAAATATCTTGCTCCTTAACTTGCTAGTTGTAAATAATTTCAATTTAAAACTAATCAATGAAAAGAAAATGCAACCAAAATCTAACAGGAATATCATTTCTCTAGCTTACATGTGCAGCTTTCTGCAGTTTTTTACTGTATACAGGCATCTCTTTACAATTGAAGAAGCATTAAGATAGAACTTGAGATGTTCTGAAAGATCCTGCCAATTCTTTTGATGATCATTCTTAAATTTTTGTTTTCTTTTACACAAGATACACAACTTGAACATCAGCCAAACCAGCGGTGCATTATTTCCAGAATAAGGGAAACATTTCTTACTGATTGTTGACTAGTAAAGTAGCCTTTAATTTATTATTACCACCTTTTCAAGAAAATTTTTCAGAAAGACCCTACAAAGTCCTCGAACAGATAGCGTTATCTCAACTGACTTATTACTCAAATACATCAATGTGTACAAATGGTGAGTGCAACTAAAATAATCAAGTTAATGTCTTTATAATCATACTGACAAACCATAATGGTCAACGGTAACATTAAAAAACAGGCGGTGCCAAAAAATCTAATGAACACAAAATGTAACCTCCGTCCAGATAATGCATTCATGAACTGCACTCGTCTTCATTTTACAGTCGGTTTTCTTCTGCATAACTAAAGAAACGACTTCCTAATACGTGGCACAGCTGATCTACAGTTTCAAACTGCCAGCTAAACAGATAGTTTTGAAAGTTTCGACGTAATTCTTCCACAATGAAGTTAAATGTGCATAACCACAGATTCACACATATTTACATCCATTCATACACACAACACTCAATATTCAGGTACGCTGACGTGTAGAAAAAATTTGGGAGATAACAGTTATCGAGTGATTTGGGAGAGATTTCATCAACCATACATGTAAATCAAGGATGGCATTCTTTTGATGACTTCCAAGTGGGAAAGCTTTTGACAATGGAAGAAAATCCATAGATTTCATTCTGAGCAATGATTTAGCTGAATCGATGGATACTGCTGCTCTCTTCCCCACTAGAAAACACTCTCCCCAATACAGGCGGGTCATAATGAACCTCTCCCAGTATATTCTATGAGCTCCCAAGTCCACCAATTTTCAACTTTTTTGACCTTCGCGTAGTTGCAGCTGCTTCAGAATCTGAGGTGTCAGATTCGGATTCTGGAGGGAAGCTGGAGGCAGATTCTGACTTCATATTAACAAGCGATACCTCACTCGATTCAACTGCAAAGTTTCCAGTTGCTTTGGCTTTTTCAAGGGTGCGAACTGTAATTAAATAGAGGTATTTTAATACAAGAAGCCACATTTATAGAATGAGGACTTACTAGGATTACAACAGAAAATGTATCATGTAATGAGATTTACCCCATTCATTGGCTTGTATGGGATATGCATTATACTCTTTGAAATGTCAAATATTTAACAAAAGAAAACATTTATCACCAGAAAATTACATAATCTCTAATTTATTCTATGATTAAATGTACCATTGTTGCTATATGCATAAGAAACCAAATTTAACTCATTAAGCCAATAAATACAAATTTTGAATGTGACAAATCTCACAATAGAAATCTCGAATAGAGATGCTTCTAAATTTTGTAAATTTGAGTCTCCAACTACCTTCTTTAAGTGTAATTTGGAATTACAACAATCTTTCTCAGCAATTAAGCAATATGTCCATAAGATGGGATGTGAAAAACCTCTTACATTAGTTGTGGTAGTAACAACTTGTAACTCAACAAAAATATTTTTATAAACTGCCTTGAATGTTATTTTGTGTTAATGGTGTGCTATTATAAAATAAACATTTCCATAACATGTTTTTTCTTTACATATATACTTAATGAAAATTTTAAAAGCAAATCTTATTGTTAAATTAACAGAAATGGGATGATAAAATGTTTACACATACTGATGAAATTAAAGAAAAAATCTGATGTGGCCACCACGGCTTTCTCAACACCTGCAATGTTTCAAAAAACTCCTAATAGGTTAAATGATAATAAATATTTTAAGGAACTGCGAGAAAAATTTAAAAACTTGACAAAGAACAGAAATAAACTCAAACTGTAGCCGTCTGATTTTGGATAGTCAGGAAGCTCCAACAATTAAGAAAATAAAAAGGAGCATGTTTACAATAGTTGCCAACAGGTGGTGTTGGCTTAAAAAGTACCTTTTAAAATATTTTTAAAAATGCATTAAATGGGAAAATGTTTCGAATAAATGTTGTAGAAAATTAAATTTCCTACAACATTTATTCCAATATTTTTTTTTACATTAATCAAATATTAAAGCAAATACTAAAAAAAACAGGTGACAAGAGTCACACCCACTTCCATTTGACCGATTTTTACCAAACTAATCAGTTCTTGTACCTTGAACATATATGTCAAATTGAAGAGCACCTACAAAATTCCAGTCACAGACATCATCAAGAAAATAGTCAAAACGTGTTCAGGGGACCTTACATGTATTTCCGTTGAAATCTAGAGTTCAATTTTATTCCTGAAAACAATACTTTCTCTATACTTCGTACATGGATTAAGTAAAAATCATGGTATAACTACGTTATTTTTTAAAAGAATTTAAAACTGAAATTAGTGCAAGCAGCATCCACTTAACATACAGGTTATGTTCTTCAAAATGCCTAAGTTAAGTGGATGTACATTAAGCAGAGAGTGATTTGTCATATAAAGGTATTATAAATAGAGATGCATTCCTGTACAAGTCCATGAATTTTCTTAACTAAAATCTGGCCGGAATATTGTACCACTGCATTTATAAGTTAACAAACATTAAATTTAATAATAAAATAATGCAGAGAAACAAACATGAATAGATATTTTAAAAATAATTTCTGGTATGAAATCATACTTACCACTTGCTTACTATAGTTGATGAGTTGTTATAGGGGAGAAGAAAAATTATTGACAGGAGAAAGGAGGGCTATTATTAGAGGATTTTGGAAGGGAATTCACTAGAGATTCAGAAGAATTGGGAGTTGATTTTAGTGGTGATTTGCGATTCTTTGAGGAGTTCTTTCTTTAATATTTTATCAGCGAATACGATTAAAACCTTTTATTCAAAATGTTTCAATATAAAAGCATAAGCAAAATCCAAGTAGTCAAGATGGCTGACCATACAGCAACAGCGTACATGTGGCAACATACCAGACAATAGTCTGCCCGAGTACTACATACACATCAGCAGACAGTATGTACATACAGATGGTCATACGGTACCATCACGCAACATATGCATTGGCAGATGTACGTTAACCGGATGCTGTCTGCACTTATTTTAGGTTTCTCCAATATCCATAACAAAGTTATGGCCATTATATTTAACAAAAATACTAATTTGTCAATTTCTGATATACATGTAATGTTTGATATAGCTTTGGACTTGATGATTAACAGTATTCACTGAAATTGACATTTATAAAACCCTCGTCTTTATCTACATTGTTTCAAGATTATCAGTAGATTTCCAAAGCTGCTCTAAATACCATTCACAACTGGCTACAAAAACTATGTTATATAGCTGTTAAGAACTTTTTATGAAACTATTAAATTATAAAAGTTCCTATGTAAATAAAAATATTTAGACCAAGCAATAAATTTTACCAGCATATTTAAAAAAAAAATACATTATACAGGCATCCCTTGCATAACAATGTTAATTCATTCCACAAAGAAGCATCATGCAAAATTCAATAACCCAAGCTATATTATAATGCGTTAATTGGTACCAGGTTGATGGCCTTGGGACCAAATATTCTTATATAATTATGAAAACTTATATGCCAATGCATAGCAAATACTGGTAGATATGAGGCATGACAAATACCTTGTTGCAGAGAAAAACGGTAAACAAAAATGACTTTCACATAAGAAAGGGTGTAATAAAAAAAGATATGCATTCCTGGCCCAAAATTACTACACTAATTTTAAAACATGTTTGATGGTACACAGTACATCAAACGGATGGCAAGACAAAAACTTAAATACGAACAAACACACATGATGTGGCAAGTCTTCTTTTAATTATCTTAAGTGCTGATGGAGCACATATGGCAATAAAATTGAACATCGAAGATATTCCTTGGTCTATACAAAATTATAAGGCACTGATACGTATTTCAGCCACGAAGTAACCATCATCTGACTGATTCTCAGTATAAAGGAATCAGGTGAATTTGGTCGCGTTTTGAGATGCCAATACGTTGAAAATGGTCACTTTTTAACTGAAATACATATTGATATCTAGAAGACTGATACCAAGTTGAGTATCCCGACCAATAGGCGTGAAGACTAGCGCCAATGTCGTAATCTTATATTAGGCACGCCGTAAGAGCAAAACAGGGTCATAATACTATGGTGTCGTAACTGCAAAACATTGTTAAGCAAAGGGATGCCTGCATTATAATTCAAAAGTGCCCATCAATCACCTTTTTTAAGCACTTCCAGTAGGAATTTATGAAATTTTGTGTAGGCATAGGCTATTGCAGAATGCGGGCCCAGAAAAGGGTTCTGGGCTTGACTACAGGAAACTTTTTCTTCTCCATTTGATTATCACTGGAGCAAGAGCAGGACACTAAATCGGCGTTTCAAAATAGGTTAGAATTTATACATGAAATTGAGACTGTCACATATAGAATAGCCTTTTATTCAAATTTACGACAATGTCAATGAACATGCTGCAAGAGTTGAAAAAAAAATAAAAGTTTTAAATATCAAATAATTAAATTCACTTAATTGAAAAAACTGAAGAACAAAGGAATTAATCAATCTAAATAAATTTTCTTCACACACTACGATATTTCTTCTGCCATAGAAACAATAGTCATGAGTATTCATGTTGAATTTTTAATACAAAATGAAGAGTAATTATAATGTCAGTTAAATCATTTCTTCTACATACCACATTGGCCCGATTATAAGAGGTATGAATTTCACTGTTTACCATCAAATGACTGCTTTGACAGCACAGAGGATTGAATATGAGGGGAGGGATAGATATATGATTACAAGGTATGGTTTCTTTAGTTACAGAAAAATAGATCCCCTTATTATAGGGCTGATATGATAATTTGGAGAAAATTTTGCACTGCTGCTAACTCAACAATTTTTATATAAAATACTTTGAAAAAATGTCGTAAAAGCAATAACATATGCATAAATTCTTTTGCCATACATTCATCCATTGGCACAAAATGTATTAGTCCAACTTTCTTATCAAGACAAGATTGTGAAAATCAATAGAAGATATATCAATTGGTATTTGAAGATGAATTTTTTCACCAAAGAGAAGAAAAAAAACATTGCTGCAAGGGGAAATGAGGACATTTTCTCTCCTTTTCTTCTTTGATGGTAAGCATAGCAAGATGGCCACAGTTGGATCTATTGTCAAATGCTTCCGGTTTTTCTCCAGTGTGTGCTCCAAGTTTCTCCAGCATGAGATTTTGTTCCAATAATGTATGCTCTCTTCAAAAGCATATATTTAATGACATGAAAGCTGCGTAAGTTCTTCATAAACTACAAATCACATTTTGGAGTATCAGTATCAGGACATGCCACCAACATTCATTTTTCAGGCTGTTAAAATACCACAATAAATAATGAAGCATATGATAGTTGCTAGAGTGATTCAAATATGTTTGATATAATATTGCTATAATTCCAATGAGCAGAAACTAAGCTTGGTTATGTATTTTCCCAAGCATCTATAGTGGACCTGGAAATTTGCTTTGGCAGATAAAAAATTATCTGAACACCTCACCATGTGCAAAGTAATAGGTGTAAACATTTTTAAGCTAACAACAACATCAATGGGTTTCATAAGAACCAGAGGCATACCAGAAAATCTGTAGCCCCCCACCAAAACAAATATGAAGTCCTGAGACAAATTAAAATCGCTTACGAAAAAAATTTGTCCCCCCTCCTCACTGCACCATTACCTCAACTAATGAGAAATTAATATAATAATGAGGCAAGATTTGAATAGCCAGGGGTATAAATTATTCATAAAAAATATATCAAAAAACTGAAATGATGAATCACTTCATCTGATGCAATATCGTTACACTGCTTCTTGAAAATGAGGGGGGGAAAAGTCTGATTCCCTATTTTGGCAAAGCAATGGAATACCAACTATTACTATACCATATTTAAGTATACAAACACCAACCTACCGGTAAAATTTGTATTAACAAAGAAATTACAGCTGCCCCTTTCACTCATCCCTATACTTTTAAACAAAGATTAACTTTTCAATTTATTTAAGAATACATACCTTACTACCGCATTAAATGCTCTCATTAATTTACTTACTTTGTGATTCCAGAAGTGCATTCTGTCTTTTCAGATCATCTATGTCTTGTTGATGTGCTGAATTTTTTTTTCTCATAAACTGTATATAGTCTGCAGCTTTTTTCAAGATTTGTGCTCGACTGGCCTAAAATAAAAGACCCTTATATGAGGCTTATTTTGCGGATTATTAGTAACAGATGTGCAGTAATCGCTAAATTTTTAGTGAGTGATTCTTTAATGCGTTTATTGCAGGTCTATTGATTTTAATGGTAAACTTTTAGTATTATGAAAAAATATCTTTATCAAACATGAACCATCATGGAAATTCGTGTTTTTGTAAGAATACTGTAATGCTATAAAAGACGAACATTAATGTAGCATATTTTGAGCTTCTAAAATTATTAGATTAAGTGTAACTGCTTTCAATGACTGACTTATTCAACAATATTTTCTCTATGTTCTATAATAAATTATCAAAATAAATATATTAAAGTTTAGAATTTGTGAATGATAAAAATCACTAACGGGTAGACCACTCACAACTTTTTCCCCCTGCAATGCTGGGACAGAGTCACGAAGACTGCTGAAACTGTCCTTAATATGATCTCGTCGTTTTCTCTCCAAGGCATTGTGATGCGCTCGCTTTTCGGCCTAGAAATCACAATTTACTCACGATAAATATATTATCTGAAGACTTCGCAAACATATTGATTTAATGCAAACATGCTAGAAAGAAGGCTTACAAACTTGACTACTCGACTTAGAACTATTTTCAGCATAAAAATACCAAGTACATTAATATTAAGTGCGTTAATCTTATGAATCATATACCATAATTGTCAATAATCACAAAATTACAAGCTACGTGTGCGCCAAAACATAACCTTCATTCTTAGTCTATTATCTTGGACTCAAATTTAAATAATTACGTGATAAAGTACATTGGCTGAACTTAAAACATCTAATTTTCAGTAAATTTTATAATTACCATCCCGAATCTTTCATTTACTAATCTAGAAGATGGAACATTACCCCGAGCTTGCACAAATGCTGCGCAACTGTCCTATGTAGTGTTAAAAACCTTTATAAACGGAAGAATTAACGGAAATACTTATTTGACATATTTTTAGAATTATTTTAAATTTATCGTTTAACTGTTTTAAATGCCATTTTTTCACAATTACCTCTGATGAACTTTGGCGAAATTGACCACTTGACCGCCGTTGTAGTTGTATTCTCCTATCAAGGAAGTCATCGATGTCCTACATAGTTATATAGAAATGTATGCTAAATGCTTAACGAATTACTTTTTAATTAGCATGCAGGATTTTGTGACTGATAAACAATGCAAAATAGTGCAGTAGCGCATTAGAAATAAAATTATCACTAATAACAATTTTTTATAATAATTACTTAAAAGTAGGCTAATATAGGATAATTATCATTTGAAATGATTAAGACCAGTTCTGATATTAATGCAGTGTTAACTCCGTCTTACATCGCTTTCGATATCGACGTCTTCATCGTCGCTCATTATAAACTGCTCTTCAGATGCCTTGCTCAATATGGCGATGGATCATGTATCAAAAATATTTTAGTTTTCTGTTTGCACTGCATGGTAGCTAGGGCTAGGTGCTAAGATAATGGAAAGGACATTTTTTAAAACTCATAGTGGATTAAGATGATATTACATTACCTCTTTTGATTAATATGTTCTGATAGTAGCTGTTCAATGGCGTGCTTATAAAAAAACGGCCTTGTTTTAAAAATAGTACGAAGTTGTATGATTTTAATTAAAAATCTATTAAGCCAATGTCATCTACATTGTATGTTTTCTAAATTAATATTTTTCATCATTATAATTCCTGATAATGTGAATTCGCATTACGCTATTGTTATTAAAGACGCTGTCAGATTCATGACAATGCCTTATAACTTACGTAGGTATATAATTTGTGACATTTTAAAAAATGGTTCGTTTCATACGTAAAGGTACAAAATGCTGCTCGTATTTGAAATATATCCCAATTTGAGGTCAAGGTTTTGGGAATAATGAGGAGCAGGTAAAGATGTTATAACCTTATCAATCACAGCATTTGCTTCGTATTTTTCTGATTCTGTGCAGACCTCTCAAGCAGCACTTCATATTAACATTTCAGATAGGAGCGCTTGGCTGAGGGGGATGAGAGTCTCCTCCATGTTCCACCAGTTCCAATGACAGAGGCCAGTAATAGTTACATTACAAGAAGGTGTAAGTAGTGCATCATTCTCAAACTACTTTCACTTGAATTGGAAATGGGCTTATGAGATCATGTCTTTCTGTCTAGTTTCCACCTCATAAACAATCTATTTTTACACTTCTTCCATGATTCTTTTAATGAGCGAGTTTAAACCAAACATTTTAAATGATGATTAGTCCCAAAAAAGGAATAATGCCTGGTATTACGTTGAGGAATATTTTTGCATATTAGAATCAGCAGTTCTGGACAGTCATATTTGTTTAGAATTTTGCAGACTGTTATTACATCATCATTACTGAGTGTGGTTTCCAATTTCGTGAGGTTAAGCATCTGCTTAAGATGAGTGTGTCTGTGAACAACTTTTGAATGTTATCAATATTGGGAATAATTTTGAAACGAGAAAGTCTGCTATGGCCTGGAATCGAATCCACTTGCCATCGAAGAAAACTCCTCCCTCTGAAATGGTGAGATTACCAAGCAAGAAATTGATGGAATAAAGCGATCAATCTTAGAAATGTGAAAAATTTCAAGTTTTTACATCTACAGTATGATGGGGTGACTATATGGGAGTAGCAAATTCAATGAAACTTCTGAACAAAAAACAATATAATAATTTTATAGTACACATATGCCATACAGTTACACCTCCATTAAAAGAATCTCAAACAAAATCCCCCAGCACAATGAAGAAAGACTCTGGTCCTTGTATGTTGCCAGAACCTGTACCTTTTCAGCTACAACTGTTTGAAAATAGCCATTTTCATGTGTTTTGGGGTTTTCTGTGTGATTTGAAAAAATGATGAAATGAAAGAGATAATATGTTGTTACAATCTCATGAAGGAATATATATCCATATACATAAATAATATTTCTACAATGGATACAAAAAGATTCATTTATTTAGCAATAAAAGGAACTGTACTTCAATATAATATGAGAGAGTCATATGTACAACATATATTTTAATACGATAATCGTAACAAATTCTCAAAATTGATGGGTATAAGAATTGGACTAAAATGAAAGAATGTTGAATTGCATTTAATAAACAAAATTTATTTGCCTATATCACACATAGCGAGAGTACATAGGTAGTCATTATCAAGCTACAAAAGTGAGGAATTTGTACATAAATACAACACACAAAAATTAATAATAGTAACCAACTTTTATAACATTAACACTTTTAATGCATCGAAATGTATTTAGGGAAATTCATGCGAATGATGGGAAACGTCGGACTTTCACGTTAAGAACGAATTTGTGGATCAACCAAAAATCTACGTTAAAGTGATTTTTCATTCTTTTCAACGTTCTTCGGTGAAAATCCCATGTTCGTACGGAAATCTTAAGTAATTTTAATATGCAAAACATGAGAATGCTGCACCCTTTCTTGTGCCATTCAAAGGGAAGATATGCTTATATAAAAGTTGGAGAAAAAGCAAAAACAACAAGACAAACAACACAGCATTCTCCCTTTGGCGAATTGTCGCATAGTTATGCGAGTTGTGGGATCTAAAAACCCATATTCAATATTGAGACTAACCAACCCTCTGCACGAAAGCTACTGTGTAGTGGAAGGGTATATGGGTAAAGGTTTCAAATTAAACAAATTGTTTTTGAGTCACTGGACCAGATCATGACTTCGAATTTCAGTGTAGACGTATTTTGAATAATCCGTACTAAAAAGTACGCAAAATCCTATGATGTTGGCCGGGGACTGCTCTTAGCTTCGAATTACACGCTATTTCGAATTATCCAGGATCAAAATAACGAGGTTTTACTGTAGGTACCTTTCAGACATGTAAGACATGGCAAAGTATAGGAAATATTATTGTGTTGTTCTCTTTTGCAATTTGACACTAAATTCCTTTTCAACTTTCTAACAGAGGTCAGTGATGAAACTGCATGCACAGTGATGACAGAAAAAGAGATGGTGGAGCAGATCCCACAACCTAGTGGTAGTGGTGGTCCTATGTCTACTTCCATTTCAACTCCTGAACAAACAACTAGGCACCATACCAGCTCCACACCATAGGTATTGAAGAGGAAGAGGAAGTATATGTAGAACATGATGTGTAGTGTAAAAATATTTCCACGACATACATATCAGTATCCATTAGTGTTTCTTGTTTCAATACTTTTTGAAATATTAATAATTCACTTCAATAAATGACCACAACAAGAACCACCCTAATATAAAAAAGTTCACAAATATTATAGCATCATTAAAACTTCACTTAGGAATGAACCAGAAAAAGCTAGCTATTCAATTCGAAAATGCAAGGCAGACCTTCACTGCCCTTGCACATCGCAATGAAGACAACATGGAGGTAAGCTACAGTGTATATTTGATCTGACTGAACAAGAATTACTTGGTCTTAGTCAGTAATTGAGAAATCATTTTTCTCCCTGCAGCTATTGGCAAAAGCAATGTAGCAGCAGGCTGATGCAAGTGCGATGATGGCAAAAGCCATCCAAGAACAGGCAGAGACGAACCACATGGTAGTTCAACCATTCAATCGAAAAGCCAATGCCCTTGAAAAAAGAATATGTATTATAGACATAATGAAAAAGTTATTTTAATGTTTATTTTATTTTCTGTTTTTAATATAATGTATATATTATTGTGTATTAACCCTTTCAGAGCCACATGACAATATATCGTCGTTTGCTTCCTAAGCACAGAGTGCCAACAACGATAAATCGTCGACCATGCTGAGTAAGCATAAATTTGTAATAGTTACGCATGTAAATGACAGATGGCAAAAGATGGTATCAATCGAAAGAGGAGACTATGTAGTTCACCTATCTTCCATTCTTTTTGGTTCACGTTGATTATTTGTTATGATTTTTTCAATTGCACTCATTAAGTGTCGACGAATGTTATTTAGAGAAGGAAAATTTCGAGATTTTACAAGATATTTGTGATTATTTTAAATAATTTTTTTTCAAATGTAAAACCATAGCAAAATATTTTTTAATTTTATAAATAAATATGTTATGAATATATAGTTTTATAGAATGTAATGTTGTATATATCATTTCTGCAATTACTGAAAGAAACACATAAGAATATGTGTAAATAGCATGTAGGTGATTTTCATAGAGACTGATGAAAAAGTGCTAAAATTGCAGATATGCAAATAATATTTTTCTGTAATTTTATTTTTTAATATTTTTGTGGGCTTTTGCAGTGTTTTACCTGGATGTCTTGCCTTTATGAAAATAAGTTAAATATACTAGCGAAAAGAATAAAATACAACACTTTATTCAATATAAAGTCGACTTTTCATTTTTGTATTAAAAAAATTAAAAACAATTTTTTTAAACAAAAAAATCACAAGATGAACTCGAACATTCCCTTAATATAATTAATATCTGTAATCATTTGTGCAGTTACTGAAAGAATCAGGCAAGAATATGAATTAATAGCATGTATGTGATTTTTTAAGAATGTTTCTGGTTGTGTTTATTTGTAAGCTCTTTTTCTATTGGGGGTATTTTTTACAACTGTCCTAAATTGAAAGTGGCTCCTCATTCCAGTGAACCAGAAACTGTTTTTGCAACTGCAAGGTTATGCTGCACTCAGAACTCTATCTCTCCTTTTGTTAAGAGCCAAGTCCTATCTTAAAATCATTTGATAATTTCAATTAGAACTTTCTGCAGAAAAGCATCTTATGTGCTTTTCATACACCCCTATTGGTTTACTTTCTATTGATCATCATTCCTATCTGCATCTTCAAGGTGAGGAAATCTTTGTTGCATCAATCGATGCTGCAGACATTGAGCTATGGCTCGTGGGCCTTCCCTGCATCCGATAGCCACAGCCTCATTGTCTCCATTTTGCTGTGCAGCTGCTTCTTCTTCATTAAAGAAATCATCCAATGAAAGGTGATGATGAATGCGCATATTGTGGATGACTGCACATGCATTTACTATCCTACCTGCAAAATCTGGGGCATACATCAAGACACGCTGATATGACATGCATTGCCATGTTCCCTTAAATACTCCAAAGAAGCGTTCGACTACATTTCTAGCTTTACATAGCTTCTCTGTGTACTGGAATTGCCTTGTTCCTGGAGGATAATTTGGTAGAGGCATCAGTAGCCATGGGTATCCTGCATCTCCTGTAATGCAGATATAGTTGTCTCATTTTCACACATGACAAGTTAAATCTGGAAATTTTCTTTTAAATGAATTAATTCTATGAACAAGGTCACCTACCAATGAGCCATGTGTGCCTCTCGCCATGATTATAGTTGTATTCCATTACCCTATGTATTGGAGAAACACTCCATATATAGGAGTCGTTTCTGGCACCAGGGTATATGGCATTTATATTTAGGATCTTCATGTTGGAGTCCACTATCTGCAAAGATTTATGTACATACATAAACATTCCTTAAAGAACTGTAAGAGGCCTTTCTCCTGTATGAAAAAGATAGGAAAAATATTTGAAAGTAAGGGAATTTAATAAGGATCTTACTGCTTGTACATTTAGGCTGTGATTTTGGTGGTGATTGACAAAGGCTTCCTCATGCTCTGCCGGGGTGAGAATATTTACATATGTGCAATCAATGTCTCCCTCAAATGGCTGAGGTGCATGGAGAAATTTTATTTGAACTGCTTGCCGCTGCTCTTGGGTAGTTAGAAATTTTATCCATGGCCGTAATAGGTGCTGATTTATTAAATCTGTGACAGCTTGAAGGCACCGACTCACAGATGATGGACTGATGGCAAAATCAAACATCACTAGTTGGTCTTTGATAGCTGCCATGAGCATAAAAATTGATAGCTACCAGAACCTGCAAAAAACAATATAGTGGCAGAAACTGGAGTCAGGGCATAGTAATTTGCAGTAGTATGACACAGTATGAGAGAAGCACAGAGAATATTTGGGTAAGAAGTCAATAAATATATCAAATAAGCCTACCTGTATTTCAGAGGCCAAACCAGTTATATGCACACGCTCCAGGAAAGGGCGCAAAGAATCTGTAATATGCATGGCTAACTCTGGACTTAATCGAAATTATCTCAAAAATTCATTTCGAGGTAGTTCATACGGGTTTTGTGCATCACTTAGAGTCCTATGCAGACGGCGATAAACATGATTCACTCTCTCTTGGAGAATCATTCAGTCCCAAGCCAGGAAGTTGAGGGCCATCTTGCCAAAGAAATAATAAATGGTGTGATGTATTGTAAGTAAACTCAAGGAACCTTACGTCACAAACAACTTTCCTTGAAGTAATCAAAGAAATGGTACAATCCTCGGTGTGCACTTCCCAAACACACCCACATATTTTTTTACATTTCGTTCAACTCAAAACATTCTTAGTTTTAAATGCCAGGATAAAATTCAAGTAGGTATGCAAACATCAAATTCTTGCAGTAAACATTTCATAAGTTTACTCACCTTGAAATTGAAGTTCACAACTCAATAGCACTCTTCAATTCTTCGTTGCTGCAGATTATTCTGTATTTCTGTGTCAAGCACTGAAGGTGTAAACATAATACCTTGACCGTCGAGGCCCTCATAGCGTACCAACGATGCTTAACCGGGATAAATCATTAAGCATGGCATACAGAAAACGTTCAATAACTTAACAAACTAGCGACGTCAGTAAGAGCTGCTAACGAGTTAAAGAAAGCCCTTACAGGGGTACTACTCTTTGCTCGCCCCTGATCCTAGGCCCTGTTTACAAGCATTCATATTAAATTAATGCAAGGATCCAAGTTAGAAATTTCTCTTTAATAACAAATAGTCGATTATTCATTAGGAAATGTTGCTATCATTCGTAAGTAGAAGTGGAAAAAATAAAACACTAAACCCTGTAAAAAAAGTTCTAGGTACTTTCGGATTAACGATGCACCACCTCCTCAGCGCTCCTCTGGGAGCGAGATATGGAACTACAAAGCGCTGAAAGTGGCGAGATTAGGAATTACGTGGACCAGTAGTCCATTGGAACTCGGGCACTCGGATGTACCAAGTAAGGGGAATTTAAACATGAAGGAACATTTTACGCGTCCCAACCGCATTGGTTTGGCTGGTGGAAATGTTTTGGTTACCCCCCACGTTCACAGTGTTCCTCCCTCGGTTAGGGAAGCGTTCATCTAAATAAAACGATACCACGAATTGCTGAAGGAACATTTTACGCGTCCCCACCGGGTTGGGTAGGTTGCTGGAAGTATTTTGGTTCCTCCTCGGGTAGGGAAGCGTTCGTATAAATATATCAATGAAAAAGGGGTACTTTGGGATTAACGATGCTCCACCTCCGAAGGCCTTTCTACCAGAGGGGGGAACACTGTGAACGTGAGGAGGAACCAAAACACTTCCATCAACCAACCCAACCCGGTGGGGACGCGTAAAACGTTCCTTCATATTCAAATTTCCCTTCCCTGGCACCGCTGGCACTTCCAATGGTCGACTGCTCCACGTAATTCCTAATCTTGCCACTTTCAGCGCCTTGTAGTTCCATATCTCGCCCCCAGAGGGACGCGGGGACGCTGAGGAATTGGAGCATCGTAATCCCAAAGTACCTAATTCTATTACATGAAAATCATTTTACATTATTCAATGGGGAAGGATGAAATAATTATTTTTTTAAATATTTCGCAAAAATACAGGAAACGAAATATCCATTAATAGATAAAATACTGCAAAACTGGATTACATAATTGTAACTGATACCTATTATTATTATTTAAGATCTTTAACGTAGACGCATAGTTTACATGTTAGCCATAAGACAGAAACCACTTGAATACTGATTGGTGTCGAAAGTGACTATGATTTTTCGCACGTTCATGGCAAATTTATTAACTAAACACAAAACTGCCTTTTTTGCGATAATCGGCAGGTAATCTTTTTTTCTGGCAGGCAAAGATGAGTCTTAGGTGTTCCCACGACAGTGAATGTTATACATTAAGCGTATAGAGGTTGGTTATTGATGCCATTTGTGAAC
The DNA here is from genome assembly GCA_028673005.1 of Tanypteryx hageni. Classification (NCBI taxonomy): domain Eukaryota; kingdom Metazoa; phylum Arthropoda; class Insecta; order Odonata; family Petaluridae; genus Tanypteryx; species Tanypteryx hageni. Next base: position 65,375,026 of record CM054114.1, on the reverse strand, counting down.
ATTTTCCAATAGACTGCTTCACCTGACGATTCTTCACTGAAAAGATCGGTTTATGCAAGTATTCCGCTTTCTTTCCATTCGTTGCGTGGCAAAATTATCGGGATGGTAGTACTGCTATTAAAAATTTTATGTTGGTCAACATAGAATTGAAATATGCAGTCCGCATTTTAGCGCGCGAGAAAATTAATAAGCGTTGTTATATTTTGAAATGGGTGTAAGTATTGATTTTTGCCTCATAATTTTATCCTTTTCCAATTCTTATATATTTATAAAAAAATAATTTACATAATTTTGTGATTCCCATTTTTAATCGCTCAGAGGAAAACACCTAAAACGAAAGAAAAGCTAGAAAAAAGGAAGGAAGAGAAGGCCTTATTAGCCGAGAATACCACTTTAGTGAAAAAAGCCAAAAGTCAGGTAATCTCATTGTCAATTAATTTGATTTTAGTTTATTTATAAGAATGGCTAAGCAATTATTATTTTCAGGTCGATCCTCTGAGCCCATTCCCAGCATTTACAAAATTCAATAAAAATGGGTTGACTTTGGCTTTAGAGTGCAAGTGCGTGACGGGTCTTGATGAATCCACTCTAGATTTTATATTCAACTTGGAAAAGGACAATATGAAGTCACTGTAAGTTGATATTCATTAATCGGAGGAATTGAACATTATTACAATCCTTGTGAAAGCTTGAAATATTCATGAATGAATTAATGTAATAATGCCTTCTGTAATCACGTGATGGTGATGACCATTTGTTTGTTTTATGACAGGAAAAACTTTGACATGACAAAAATATCATATTTGTTGCATAGATAAATCTAGGGCTTAAGTATTATTTTGGTATAATAACTAAAAATTGTTACGTTGTGCTAGGAATGTTTTTGTTCAATGAGATGACATTATTTTTTAATATCTTGAAATTCAAGTTTTTAAGTATCATTATTTATTTCTCTTTAAATAGGTACAGGCCATGTAAATTCAGTCAGAGATATTCATAATGTTCACATGATTTCTCTCCTTGCATTACAAAGCATATCTTAAATGAGGATTTCCTTAATTAATTATTTATTTCAAAGTTTACCTACTTATATGATGGAGCCATGTAGTGAAGTCACTGAATTTTCCTGCAGGTGTTACTCAGATCATCATTATAATTTTGAGCAGAATTGCAAGAAAATATTCCAGTTAATATTTCTTATGTTTTGTGCAAGACCTTGTCTAAATAACATGTTAATTAACATTGATTATTTTAGATTATTTTACTTTGTAATCTTGTATGCTCACAGAGATGACTACTTGATTAAGAAATTCTATGCTGCTGATCGATTGGCCCAGATTTTAAACTATAATGAGATGCAGAATATGATGTTTCATTATTCTACCGTTTTTTTTTTTAAGTTTTCAACTTTGACCTTTTGCCTGATTTTGCCATATCACATACGAGCACTACTTCACCCGTTATCTCTATTTTGAGATGCCAGTGTTTTTTCCCAGATTGTTATGGTTGTTACTGACCGATGCAAACCTCCAGTCCAAACCACTGGACCTAGGATCCGGAAATTTTGCATGAAGCCTCTCATTGTGTTACAATTAACAAGGAAATTCCAAAAACAAAATTTTTTAGCTTATATACCAAAAAACAATTATGGAATTCCCAAAGAAACATTTTCCTTATAAATCAAGAATGGTTTGATTTAACATGTTGCAATTTTTTTAGTCCAGTAGAGCATAAAAACTGAAAATTGCCCCACTTACTCTATCATTCTATCTTTAACCATTTGTTTTATAATTTAACCTTAATGTTTCAAAATTGAGGCAGGAAGGGAAGTGCTGGCAGTCCAGTTAAGCTGGGGAGGGGATGGAGAAGAGGGGTTTGCCCCCACAAACTTTGTGGAAGGGTGATGGAGGTGTGGTGGGTAATGCAGGTGGGGGGAGGATTGAGGCTTTAACAGCCATGCAGTTCCAAAAGGGACCACCAAATGTATTTGTGAATGACCATGCTATCCCTTAAGGGATCACTAAGACTCTTTGTTTCTGGGCAGATTAGTTTTGCTTTGAATACAAAAATAAGATAGAAATGTTTAAAAGGCTCTTCAAAAGGCTTGCACTTGATGATTATTGTGATAGACACTATGAGTTTAATTTATGTCTGTAAACTTGTTAGAAATCAGCCACACATCACTCTATGCTTCCTTTTGTCTCTCAGCATGTTATCTTTAAAATTAAGTCTCAAGACTTTTATGTACGACAGCACTTTTGAAGCCAGCCCAATGTGGGTCATGTTTTCTTTTGAGTAAACAGTCTCGTGAGTATTGAAGAGTATCTTTTGCATTCATTTTGGAGGTTAGAGCTGCTGTGAGAACATCCTACATGCTCGTTCAAAGCTGTTCTTTCTTTTGAGAATTTTTGCCAGTTTTATGATTTATAGTTCATTTTTGAACCCATTAAAATGGCTAAAAAGCTTATGAAGTTGTTTGTGGATAGTGATTTGGAGGTGGGAATAACTCAGAACGGAGTCAGAGTAAGACCGAAGACAGATCACCCTCCGTTGACCTATTTCCACCTATATCACACCAAACGAATCTTATAAGACAATATAAAAAGAGGAGAATCATATTAAATGAAATGGTAAATCTTTATTAAAACTCCCATTCAAGTGTTTATGTCTATTATTACTTAGTCATCTCGATTACAATTTTGTACTAATGAACTTTTTTCTTTCAGCTCATACATGCTTCTTCATCTAAAAATATCATATTAGATATTAAGTAATTTTGAAAAAGCATCCTTTGTTGTTTTTTCTTTAACCCCTCAAATGCGGAGGCCATTTAAATCAAAGCCCTCCCAGAGGAGATTTAAATGAATTTGCTAATCTGGGGTAAATTTATAGCTTTTTACGTATTCATTGGATTCATCTAAAGTTTTTTAAGGATTTACGTAAAACTATTTATACTATATTTCTTTACATTGTTTTAGGTATTTTTTTGGGTAAACGGTTTGATGATTTATTTTAAGCATTCGCAGAAGCACTATACCACGTCTTTATTCCAGGTTTATGGATTACTTCATGTATACTGCTTTATCATAGATCGCTACATCTTTCCCATAAGTTTTTTGGAAAAAAAACTTCAATAAGGATAGACTAATACGCTAGAAGGGCACAGGAACAGGAAAGAGGAGGTTTCATGTTTGCGCGCTCAACAAAAAAATGTCAAAAAATCTAGGTTTTTACCTTATTAATTTGAGCATGATCTTCAATATGATTCATACTATCACTGTCTGAACTGACACATTCTTCCAAATCACTTTCAAGTAAGATTTCTGTCTACTTTTCATCATCAGGTATTGCTTGCCTTTTTGTATAAGTTGATGCCATGATAGCTTCAAATCTTTTAACCTCTTAGAAATTAAACATAAAAGTAACCACGGAAAAAAACAAACAATAGCTGCCTCCATACAGCATAAATGTTTCCCTCATGCTAACTTCTTCAGAGCGGCAAGAGAAATTTTTTTTGTGCAATCCAAGTGCTTCCCATGTGTTCTGATTACACTTTTGGTCAAGAAGTAGCATCGTGAATATCTTTGAATGGGCTTGAAGGCTTCATATTTCCGGGTGGTGACCACGTTGGTCAATTGGTGGATTGACAACAGTTTCACCGACCACCAATTGACCAATGTGGTGACCACCCGGAAATATGAAGCTTACAAGTCAACAACACCACGAAAGCCTTTGAACGAACTTTGAATGGGCTTGTTTGTGCATTGTAGCCAGATAAGTGTTTCTCTCATTATATTGTCCTCAAGAATTGCTGAACCAAGCACTAGCCCAGACCTGAATACCCTTCCTCCCTTTCCATATAGCTCTCAAGTGTTGATGCATAGGAAAAAATATTCACTTCCACTACACAGTATCTTTCGTGCAGAGGTTCAGTTCATCTCAGCATTGAATAGGGGTTTTTAGAAGCCACAATTTGCATAACTATGCAAATATTCAATCACAAATTTGACGTATAATATAGGTTAAAAAGAAAGACAGTAAAAATTGCAGAATTAAGCACAATAGGAAGGCCCAAGTTTACTGTTTTGAAATATAGCAAAATTTAAGAAAATGTATTCCCTCAAAAAAAATAAAGAAATCAAGCGATCTCCTTGGCATACTCAGTACACAGGAAAACCGCATGTGAAGTTTTCATACTGGGTATGCAGGTCAACGCTAAGGGGTTAAAACACTCTTTGTCTTTATACTTTATCATTTATAGTTTTCGAGTTATGCTACTCTTGCTGAATAAATGCACTTAATATAAACTCAGACCATTTAAATGACAGGTCACAGGGAGATACATTTGGGGTTTAATCGTCATTTTAAGATTAAAGCAATGAATGTTATAGAAGGCCTGCAATGGGGGACTGTCATATATCGGGATTTACCGATCATTTTATGAAGTTGTATGGCTACTGTTATAGGCAAATATCAAGTTTTTTCGTTAAATTTTTAACAGGTATTTATAAAAAAGCGAGTTAAAATGGACGAGTTAATGCCGACCCCGATTACATCCGATAGGTAGCCGAAGTTTGCTGAGTGTTTAGTGACGTCAGTGCATCCCACGAGCATCCTAGCCGTGCTAGAAGCCATTGTACCAACATAGAAGTAGTAGCTTAAAGGACATAAATCTGCTGTTTTCCTCTATCCGCCGTCTTAGAAGAAATATTGGTAAAGTACTGCACCTTCCTGCATTTATTTTGCTTTATGTTTTGCAAAATGGCATCTGAAGGGTTTTGTGTAGCCAGATCTGATAATTAATAATTAATTTGCCCAACGTCGATTTGTACATGCGTTTACAGTACATTGGAAGTCATAGGGAGCAATATTCAGATGTTGAAATGCGTGGAGTGAAGGTAGACAGGTCTGTATTACATTTAACTGATAAAACAAGTTCGATGTAGCGCTTTTATTTTCAGTTATTGTAATAGTAGGTACTATTATTTTGACTGAAATGCAGAAGATATGTAAAAGATAGATTGATGTCTGAAAACAGCTTACCCATATTAAATGAATAAAACAACTCTAGTTTTAACTAATATTATAGAATATTTATTTATGTATTATTTCCCATACTGTCCTAGTATCTAGTAAGTAAAATATAGATAAGTATAAGGCCGAGACTTTGTGGAATTCGACAATAAAATAGCATGAACAATACTAGGTATTATTTTTTATTTATATTAAGCTTTCGCTAATTTCCACAAAATATATGAAGTAAAACACAACCTGTTTCGGTGAATAATCACCATCATCTGCCTTTACAGAATCATCAGGTCAAATATTGACAAATGTACAAAATGAATGTGAATAAACTTAGTTTCCGTGTCTTGTCTATAGGAAATGAGAAGTTTGTTTTTTTACGTGTCTATCTGCCTTAGTTATTACCTATACTTGTAAAAAGAAAAACTGTAGAAGTGTTTGTAATAACTGCATATCTCTTGTATATGTCGCGAATTTCATCGTTGCTTTTATGGCTTTTTTCTCCCTTTGAGGTCAATGAGGAAAGACTATGTTAGTAATGCTGTTGGATTTGTTAAACTGAAGCGAGAAGGAAAAATTTGTATTGTTAAAGGCAAGATTTGCCCTGAACACAGAATAAGATAAACAGGTTATGAAGTGAGTGTAGTTGTAGATGAAGAAGAAGATTTAGTCACGTCTGTGGAGTGTCATGACTACACTTATTTATCAAAACATGTTCCTTCAAAATATCATGCTGTCGTGTATATTATGTGAACAAATTTATTAAAATATTTAAATTACAGAACTAACTTAATATGTAACATTTGTAAAAGTATTTGCTTAAAAACTTGGTACTTAAATATATGCACTGCAACAGTAATTATTTGCTTAATAAACCCATAGCTCGACGATTTCCGTAAGTTTGATCTTACATATTTAGAATAGGTATATTACATTATGGAGGTTTTGTTAAAAATATATATGCTAATCTTTGAAACATAAATATAATTTACTCTTTCAACATCGTTCTCCTTAAATATATATTTATTTATTTAATAATTTCACATAGCTTAAAAATGCCATTTTACAGTGAAATATAAAACAGGAATATAACATAAATAAATAACAATCAATCACAATCAATAACAATAATAATATCAGCATATAGTATCACTTACTTAAAAACTGAGAGAATTGTTTCATGAAAGAGGGAAGTGAGAGGCAAAAAACATCAAGATCAGATGGGAGGGAATTTAATAAGGATGGAAGGTGGAAAAAAGAGAACACTGGATCAAAGAAATTCTAGGGGTATTAGTGTGAGGAAGGTGTGATAATCGGGTTGATCTAGAAGGCACATAGAAGTTGAAAAAAGATAATAACTCAGGGCAATTGATATGAGAATTGAAAATTTTGTGAAGAAAAGAAATATCTTGCTTATGATAACTGGTAGAAAGATTGTCAATAGCTATTGTAGAGAGAACTGTATCTTTTGTAGAAAACAAAGAGAAGGAACACGTATTCTAATAATTTTTATATGCATCATGTCAATGTAATGCCGACATAAGTCATAAACTAAAATACGAAGCAATAAAATTACGTACATATAACTAGTACTTACATTAAAATGATCTTCGCAGACAAATGCAGTTGTACGTTCCGATATATCAGATGCGTATCTCCTCATGGCTTTTAACCACAATATTCTCTGCTTCTTATTTCTTCCCAAGGAGCTCGGTAGCGTGAAGAACAATTTTAAACGTTGTATTTAAGCAGTGAGGTACCAGACAATACTTATAACCCTTCTTAAGTTCCATATTCTCCATTTTAGCATTGATATCAGGAAAAACAAACGGAAGAAGTATCAAAACTGCATGCTTTCAGTACGGTCGTAAGGTATGTAATGATGTCACGTACCCCTTACTACTCTCTCTTCAACCAGGATGCAGTTTTCGCTGGATATTTAAATGAGTTATTTTAAACATTTTTTTCCATAATGAATACGATTTAACAAAAAAATATTCACAGGGAGTAATTAAGTCAATTACAAAAGAATTTAAAAAATATATAATTAAATATTTTGACAGTCCCCCATTGTTTAATGAGGGCCAGAGATGGAATGATAGACTTGAGCTAGAAGATTGGATGCCTGTTTTTCAATTAAAAACGATAATTTAGAAAATGCATTCAATTGTACTTCTGTAACTATGAAAAAATATTGTCTCCTTTTCACTAAAATAAAGAAGCATTTATATGGAATCCTACACAATTTACTTGAGATAAAAATTAGCTATCTTGCCACAGTAGGGCACAGAATGGGCCACATGCAGATGTAGAGCATCCACCTTACTGATCTAAAACAGAGATAACAATTTGGGTGGAAAGGAAACATATAGAATACATTGTCTTTCAAGAGACTAAAGAATGTATTCAGCTATGAAAAATTACTAATAGAAGTAAAAGGGAGCAAGGGAGTAATGATCGAGGTGCTAAAGACGCAAGCCCCCAATGTGAATGATTAATAATAAATAAATATATACAGGTAAACTCCATTACAGTGCGCTCCATTAGAATGCGAAATCCAGTTCAACGTGGTAGTCCATGGACTCCATTTTAACACAGAGTTCGTTATTATGCAGTATCAAATTTGCGTCATTTTCTAAAGTTAAATCCTAAATTTTTGTGAGGGGAAAAAAGTTTTTTATCAAATGTTTTCATTTCACAACAACCACATATGGGATATAGGCTTCCCGCTTTGTCAGACAAATAACGTATACAGACGGACCTTGACTTACAAACAATTCATACTTACAAACATTCCATGTACTAAGGAATTTTGACTCCCTATTCTGTTATCGAACACAACTTTTGCAGATACGAACAACTGGACCACCGTAGGAGCTCTTTGTTCTTTTCATCTTCAAGTGGATGCAAACAACCCTGTATATGAGAATTCTTATCTCTGCTCTGCATCTTGATTCTGTCACTCATGGCATAAGTGTAGATCCTTTTATTTAAGTTTCTGACTGTTGGGGATCTGCATAAGACCACGCAATAATGCTTCTACATTTTAATAATACCTTAAATAACCTAAACTCTATTTGTAATGTTTCCTTTATCATCTGAAATTCGCTTCATTATAATCAATAGAGCTTCAAGGGTTCTTGTGTTGGTGATGGTATGTTTTAATGTAAAAGTTAACTATTATCGATAGACTTAAGCCTTCTAAAGTTACAAAAATCAAATTTATAAAAATTTCATTTATTAGGCCCATTTTCCACTGCAAGAGGAGTTCTGCAGCTAGTTTTACTGAGCAGTGTGTATGCATGGAGGCTTTCTTACTAGGTCGCCCTATGATTCTTAGATACATAGTTACGCTCCTGCTTATGCCTCTTGAGTTTCCCTGTGCATTTGAATTCTTACTGGTGTGCAGTGACATTATATATTCCTTTCTATTTTATAATACCCTTAAAAATACGGAAAGCAAGCATAAAAGTAGTGATTCTGATGATGCTTCATCTATGAGTAGTAAAAAATGTCGAGTGCTATTGATGGAAACAAAAATGGACATAATAAAGTGATCAGAAAGAGGTGAGTCATTTGCTTCCATTGGATGTATTTATGATGTCAATCATTCAACAATTGGAACCATTTTAAAAGACAAACAAAAAATTGTTGATTACATTCACAACGCAGGCTCACTTCAGTCTGTGATTGTCAGTAAAAACGAAGTGTCATCGTGGAAGAAATGGAATGGTGTTTAACAATTTGGATTCAGAATCAAAATAGAAAAAACCAACGATTGAGTACTGAATTGATTTAAGATAAGGCTAGAAGCCTTTTTCAGGATATTAAATCACGTATGGGGGAAACGGCAAGTGATCCTGCTGAATTTTTGGCCAGTGCTGGATGGTTTGCAAAATTCAAGCGTAGGATAATTATGAAAAACTTTCATCTGGTGAATCTGCAAATGCCAATCACGAGGCAGCAAAAAAATTTCCTGAGGCATTGGCAACAATTATTAAAGATGGGGGTTACTGTTCTCGTCAAGTTTTCAATGTTGACGAGACGTCTTTTCTGGAAAAGATGCCTTCAAGTACCTTCATTGCAACTGGAGAGAAGAAAGTTCCTGAATTCAAAATTTCTAAAGATCGTCTAACCCTCCTTCTGGGTGGAAATGCAGCAGGAGATTTTAAATTGAAGCCACTTCTTGTTTATCACTCTGAAAATCCGAGGGCTTTCAAGGGCATAGTCAAGGCAACATTTCCCATGATTTGGATTTCGAATAATAAAGCATGGATAACATCCTTGCTATTTCAGCAGTGGTTTCTTGATCACTTTGATCCAGCTGTCAAAAATTATTGTAGGGAGAGTAATTTGGCCTTTAAAATTTTATTGGTCATCGATAATGCCCCAGGTCATCCTGTAACATTAGCTAACTTGGACTCAAACGTCCAAGTTATCTTCTTGCCTCCCAACACCACTTCCTTACTGCAACCGATGGACCAGGTGGTAATCGCGACCTTCAAAAGGTTTTTCTTACGTCGAACTATCGCTCAAGCTATTGTGGCTACCGATGCAGAAGATTCTTTAACCCTGAAAGACTTCTGGAAAGGGTACAGCATCCTTGATGCAGTTAAAAACATTGGTCATTGTGGGAAGGAACTCAAACAAACGACAATGAATCGCTGTTGGAGCAAGCTGTGCCCACAGTTTGTTTATGATTCACAGGATTCTGAACAAACCAAAGAGCAAATCACCCATGAAGTTGTAGAAATGGGAAAAAGTATAAATTTAGAAATGGATGCCTTAGATATGGACGAGTTAGTGGACTCTCATTCGATTGAACTTACAAATGATGAGCTGATAGTAATGCAGAAGGAAGTCAAAGAACAGGAAGATGACAGCAATGATGACAACACTCCTTGTCCTCCCAAAAAAAGTTTTGTCTGCAAAAGTCCTCAGCGATTCGTTAAAGAAAATCGATGAGGCTTTGAAGGTATTAAAAGATAATGACCCAAATGCAGAAAGGAGTTCTACAGTTTATAAAGGTGTTCAAAGAGAGCTATCCAACTATAAACTCCTTTATGAAGAGAAGAAAAGAACGTCTTTAATTCAACTTTCGTTGAACAGAGTCTTCAAAAAAGTAGATAACAGCACATCGTCTCCAGCATCAACTTTTCAGGCATCAGAAAAATATCCTGCATACTCACCTACAAATAGCCCTGCTGAACCAAATAATTCCTCCCCTAATTCTTGAAAATAACAATCTTGGTTCCCTCCCATCAATAGATGTCTTGGAAACCAGTGAATGTTCTCTGCACGAATAACTTTGTACAAGGAAATTAAAGTTTTTATTGAAAATAAATGAATTTATCCTGTTCACTTTTTATTCCCTTTATAAGGAAAAAAATTGATACTTTATAAATATTCAGGAACGGATTAATGAATTTAACATTGTTTCTTATAGAAAAAGTTAATTCAACTTACGAAGAATCAGCTTACGAACGCATTTCCAGGTACGCATTAAGTTCGTAAGTAGAGGTTCACCTGTACATAATACATTTGTACAATGTATGTGTATTGTATGAAGAGAAGCAAACATTACAAAGGGGTAATTTATTTTCCTTGCGTAGAAAAACTCAGTCACATTGATTGCTTTATTGCTTCATTATTCTTTTGAATATAATGTTGCAGCTTGCCTCCCGCTGTCTTTACTTTTACCTTTCGATGCGATGGACCCTCCTTGGCACCCTGCCAGGTAAGGAAAGAGGGTAAATGTTCTTTTAAGCTTGTTTCTTTGTGCTTCTGAATTTCAACCCAATTGTAACGGCTGCATTTCGTAAAGCTACACGAAATGAACAAGACGTATGGTTTGAGTTTTATTTTCTTCAAGTTTTTCAGTTTTGTTTTAATTAAGTTTTTTCCATTTCACATGAACAGTATTTTCTATTTAAAAATTATACCCACTTCGAAATGGTAAAAAGAAAGCAATTTACACTTTCTGAAAAAATTGCAGCTTTGGACTAAATCAAATCCGGAATATCACAAACACAAGTTGTAAAGGATTTAGGCATAAATGAATCGACTGTGAGAGGTTGGAAAGCAAAGGAAGAAGAATTACGGAATTCTGTCCCACGAATCCGTTTATATCATGGTCTGAAGTTATGGATCCCATCCACAGTGTTGTAATGGAGTTTCCCTGTATATATATATATATATTTATTTATATATTTTTAATTAAGATATTTTCATCAATAAACACATGCCAACTATTTTTTTCGCTATGATATATTTTAACAGTAACATGTGCCATGAATGAGATCATTATACAGAAGAATCTATCTATGGACTAATTAGATCGGCCTTTAAAATACGGAAGCCATTTCTTCCTGAGGAACACCAAACTTACTGTCCATTCACACCAAATTTAATTAAAGATCCCAGAAGCAAACCCTTAATTGGCAGAGAAATGAATTTGGTATGAAATGCGTCATCTACTAAGAGAAAGCACAAAGATGCAGCTTGATATAATTTTCTACTTTCAATATATGCCGAAAGAAAGGGGTTTAGGGGATGAGCATGGGCAGCGGGCAAATTTACCTCACAGAGCGAGGCATGTGGTTGATGCGCGTAGGGGCAGAGCCTCTAGTTAAAGATAGTAGCATTTATAAAACATTTCTAAGAAGGAAAAATTGACTAATTTTGCTTGCTATTAATCAATTAACAATTTTTATTAGTCCTGAATTCTTTTTTATATTGTAATCTATTTCTAATGGAATAGAAACCCGGTTTTGTATCTTTCTCTGTATCTCATATGGGAGTTACCTTTTGAGAAGCAATGCAGCATAAATTTCATAATTTTCCAACATTCCGCATAATCTGGCATAGCCATAGATAGCTCAATATCTGTGGCAAAAAATTATCGGCAAATTCGGACGAATTTTTTAAATTTAAAGCGAATTTTCGTTATCTCATTGACAACGAAGGATTGTTAGGTGAGCAGATATATAACTGCAATGAGACAGGCTTAAACTATAAAATGCTGCCTTCAAAAACTTTAGCTTCTTGGGGTAAAGCTTCAGCTCCTGGGTATAAACGAAGTAAAGGAAGAGTGACGATTCTAGCCTGTAGTAACGCTACTGGTAACTACAAATTAAAACTCATACTGATTGGAAAGGCCAAAAAACCACGAGCTTTCAAAAACCTAGCTCCTACTGTTCTACCACTTTTGTATAAGTACTGCTACTGATGTCATATTATTGAGATGCTGGCGCGACCTCGCCGCAAGAAATAGAAGCAAAGTCTGGAAACAAACCTCAATTAGGTACTCAATCTTTTTAAACAATAACTTTAACTTCAAATAATAGTTTTGTACTCTGTTATGTTAGTTGTACTGTAGAATAATGATTAATAAACGTGATTTCATACTTATGTTATACTTCAAATTTTTGTTTCATTTCACCCCATTCTTTTCTGTATAGTCCGACATTTTCGTTAATCCGACCACTTCTTGGTCCTGTTTAGGTCGGATTATCGAGACTCTACTGTACATGAACCAAACAATGCCTTAAAGATTGAAAATTCATTTTCCTACCATCGATTTTGAAATATGCATTGAAACGGACCATATATTCATTCTGAACAGGAACATTTTGCATTTTTTGGATAAAAAATCTTCAGTTTTTAAGGGCAGTCGCATTGTTGCTCCTGGGATAATTTTGCTCACTATTTATGAATTAACAAAGTTTTATTAGCCCTGCATTATTTTTGTATTATTATATTTCAGGTATGAAGAATGTTCCTGGGGTTGGAATGATAATAAAAAAAGGGAAGAAATGATGGAAGAGTCTGCAAGATACTTAATTGCTAGGGATCAAGATGGTAGGCCTGTTGCCTTTTCACACTTTAGATTTGACTTAGATTATGGAGATCCTGTTTTATATTGGTATGTATAGAGCATCACAGATTTGACATTTGATTATACTTGATGTTGTGTTTTAATAGAATATATATATGGATGGCAACAAGATGTTGGGATGAGGAAGCCCAGTAAACACTCACCAATCGGTCGACTTCAAGTTGGCAAGGCCCTGGGGATGTCGAAGCGACACACGTAAAACAACACTTGCCGACATACAAGCCTTCGTATGCTTACTCCGCCTCAATGTTGCCCCACCCACATCTGACTCCTCATCTTCCCCCGACTCACCCCCACAATCCCTTTCCGCCTTCAAACCCCCTTCCCAATACATCCCCCCTCTCTTCCTCCCCACCATCCCATCGAGCAATATGCTAACTACATCATTCATGCAGTCGCCCAGCCCAACTTTCCCGATCTTCTTGACCACCACGCAATTTGACGAAACCAGAAAGACGCTATTTCTACGCTGAAACGCAATGACAAAATTATTATCCTCCCTGCAGACAAAGGTATGACCACAATGGTAATGGACCGCTCGCATTATAATGACAAACCCCTCCGCCAGCTATCTGACCAAACTTCTTACCTTCTTCTCCCCTCCAACCCCACCGACCGCCACTCCTCCGAAATTTCCGCATATCTGCGATCCGTGGGAAAACAAGAAGGCCTCCCTGACTCCACCATCTCCCTGATGATCCCCAACACACCCCGGACCCCAACCATCTACCTTCTCCCTAAAATCCACAAACCCAACATCCCCGGCCGCCCCATTGTTGCCAGCTTTAATTCTCCCACGGAACCCATCTCTGCCTTTGTTGACTCCCACCTACAACCTCTCGTCCATCAAATCCCATCTTTCATCAAAGACATGAACCACTTCTTACAATGCCTAAAATTACTCTCTTCACCTCTCCCACCTAACACAATTATGTCCACTATAGACGTCTGCTCCCTCTATAACAACATCCCTCACAACCAAGGACTGTCCGCCCTGAGAAAATTACTTGACTCCAGACCATCTGACGCAAGACCATCCTCCCACTTCCCAACGGAGCTGGCTGTAATGGTGCTCCAAAAAAACAACTTCTCTTTTGGAGGGTGCCACTACCTACAAATAAAAGGTACCGCGATGGGCACTCGCATGGCGCCCTCCTATGCCAATGTCTTCTTAGGTGAACGGGAGGAATGCTTTCTTGACGTTTCCCCCAGACCACTCCTATGGCCGAGGTATATTGACGATATTTTTCTTCTCTAGACGCATGGACCTGACTCCCTACAATCCTTTTTACAACGCCTCACATCCCACCCCACGCTTTCCTTCACCCACCACTCCTCTGCCTCCAACATCACCTTCCTGGATGTCGATCTCTCCATCCGGGAAGACAAATTCCACACCAGTGTGCACCTCAAGCCTTCCAACCACCTTCAATATCTCCAGTTAGACAGCTGCCATCCCCTCCACACCAAAACCTCTATTCCCTAGCCCGACGAGGGCGGAGAATCTGCTTGGACAGAGATTCGCTGTCCAAGTACTGCTCCACCCTTGAACATGTCTTTCTACAGCGCGGATACCCGCCGGATCTGATCCGAGACCAAATCTGGCAGGCAGTCGCACCCGCCACCCCTAACTCCCATCCCAATACCCACACTACCACCGATTCCACCCCCCAACTCACCCTAACCACCCTTTATTTCCCCGGCATCCACGACATTTTGAAAAATATCTTAAAAGCCGCCCACCCTATCCTCACATCCTCCCCTCATCAGATTCCATTTCCCAGGCCACCGATGCTCTCCTTCTGCCGTCCCCCTAATCTGTCAAATATTTTATGGAAAAAAGAACCCCCAGCACCCACACCTGTACACCCTGCCGGATCTTACCCCTGCAGCAGACCCCAATGTCTTACATGCCCAATTAACCCTCCCTGCAACTCCTTCTCCAGTCCCACAACCAACATCACCTACCCCATAACTTCTACCACCAACTGCACCACCCGCAATATTATTTACCTCCTGAAATGCACCCAATGTCACGCCTTTTATGTTGGCCTCACCAGCAATCCCCTCAACATCCGCATGAACGGCTACTGCAACATCGTCACGATCAAACGTCCGCTGCCGGTGGCCTTTCATGCGAACCAACGTAATTTAAAATTTAACGACTGCTTAACAGTGAGAGTCATTCGTGCTCTCCCCGACAATGCTTTGGCTCCCCAACTCCGTCAATGAGAGCTTTCGCATATTCATCTCTTAAACTCCTTCACTCCCCCTGACCTCAACCTTCGATAGCTTATCACTCCCCTTCTGTCTTCTCCCAACCCCCTTCCAATTCCCAACCCCCTCCGCATCCTCCAATCCTCGACCTCTTCGCCCCACCCTTCCACCCCCATGCCTCCACCCAGTGTCACTGCCATCAGTTGTCTCTCTCGTTAACTGAAGAAGGAATCATTCCGAAAGCTTCTACATTAGTTATGTTTCTGTTTTGTTTTTTTAGTTTTGTTTTACGTGTGTCGCTTCGACATCCCCAGGGCCTTGCCAACTTGAAGTCGACCGATTGATGAGTGTTTGGAATTTGGGGGCCCCATCTAAAGAAAAAACTAATAAAGAACATTTTCAATTTCATTTTATCGTGGCAACAAGGCCAGTGGCTCGTTATCATAAAGGTAAAAAGACATCGGCGCCAGTGTCGCCGGTTACATACAAGGCAGTCTTTATTTTTTCAATTAGCTAACTTAACTATTTAAGGAAGAACTAAATATAAAATTTCATAAAAATCGATAAAACCATTTTTGAAAAAAAACGTAATTTTCAAATTAATCTTCAAGTTCATTGACCTTGGCAGGTAGAAAGTTCAGTTTCCGATAAAAATCACTTAAAAATATTAGTAAAAACAGCAATGAGTTTTTGAAATTGTGATTTTGGGGCCCCATCTGAACGGGGGACCTAGACAGATGTCTTTTTTGTCTATATGATAACGTGCCTCTGGTTGCCATCCATATATCCTTTTTACCTTTCCTTTTCCGTAAGCTTATATATATACCTACCTTGGAGAATGGGAAAGACTCTTCCTCAACGTTCCACTCAGACCACTTTTGTGGCTGAGATACATCGACGATGTCTTCCTCATTTGGACGCATGGACCTGACTCTCTCCTTTCCTTTCTCTCGCGTCTCTCCTCCCATCCTTCACTGTCCTTCACCCACCAGTCCTCTACCTCCCACATCACATTCCTGGATGTCGATCTTTACCTTCAAGACAGCCAAATCCGCACCTGTGTTCACATCAAACCCACCAACAGCCTCCAATACCTCCACTTTGATAGCTGCCATCCCCTTCATACCAAAACCTCTATCCCCTATGCCCTTGCTCGTCGAGGATGGAGGCTTTGTTCCGATAGAGCATCCCTTCTAGAGTATTACTCTGTCCTCGAGGATGCTCTTCTCAAACGTGGATACCCTCCAGTCTTGGTCCGCGAACAGATCCATAGGGCGATGATGCCTACCCACATTGGATCTCATCCTCACACACCCACTATTCCTGCTTCTACCCCTCCACTCACTCTTACGACACTTTTCCATCCTGGTATCCACGAAGCTCTCAAAACAATCCTTCATGCTGCCCACCCAATTCTTACCTCTTCCTCCCATCAGTCCCTCTTTATCAACCTTTTTGCCAATCCTCCGCTCCTCTCCTTCCGCCGGCCCCCAAATTTGGGAAATATCTTGTGGAGGAAGGAACTTCCCACTTCTACCACGCTTCTTGCAATAGGTTCCCACCCCTGCGGAAAACCTCGCTGCCTCACTTGCCCTATCCACCTACCATCATCTTCTTTCTCGAGTCCCTCCACCAACATCACCTACCCCATCACCTCCAGAAGCAACTGCACCACCCGTAACGTCATTTACCTCCTTACCTGCACCCTTTGTCCCGCGTTTTACGTAGGCCTCACCAGCAATCCGTTAAACATCCGAATGAACGGTCACCGGAATAGCGTTTCTCTCAGTTGCATTACATGCTAATACCCACAATGTCCCCTTTAATAGTTGCTACAATGTTAGGATTATTCGCGCTTTACCCTATGACATTCCTGCCCCCCTTCTCCGACACTGGGAACTAGCACATATCCATCTTCTCGACTCTTTCTCTCCGCCTGGCCTCAACCTCCGCTAACCCTATTAGCCCCCTTACAATGTTTCCTTGTTACTTTGTAACTATTCGGACTCTACCTCATCACACTCCCTCTTTATTGGCTATCCACCCCTCCTACTCCCCACCTCCTCCAATCATCAACCTTCCCACATCACCGTCATTCCCCGCCCAGTGTGTCACTTTACGTTACTCTTTCGCTGAAGAAGGGCTTAGGCCCGATAAGCTTGCGTGTGTTTTTGTGTTCGTGTGTTTTACGTGTCTCTTCGACGCCCCCAGCAGCCTGCCAGCTTGGTCCTCAACTTGGTGAGTGTCCGCTGGGCTTCCCTCAACACCTTGTTGCCACCCTCATCACTACCTTTTCTTTTCCTTTAGTTAATATATATATATATATATATATATATATATATATATATATATATATAATAACTTGCGGCTAGCTCTATTTATGTCTTACCTTCAAATTATAATATTGTTTTAATGAACTTATCTTACTAATCTAGTTTTAAACTAATCTCTGAATACCTCTCATGTTATTAAGATTTACAAGTCGCTATCAACTGTGAGAAAAATTGACAAATAATTCACTGAAATACCTTATTATTACAAACATTACCAATATTTACTGATATTTCTGTATGTGCAGTTAATGATACGTATTAGTAATAAATACCCAGAATGTTTTATGCCTAATCGCGATTTTTGAAGCGCGGCTTATTTTCAGAAACTTTTTTTGCCCTAGAGTCAGTCTCAAAAAACAAGGGTGCGGCTTAGGTGGCTTATATGCGAGTAAATACAGTATTTAAACCCTAAACCACTTTGTGAAGAGGCCTTGTACTGAAGTTGGATGGAATTTTGAATCTGCAAGTAATTCAGTAAATATCCTTGGCACTACCATAGCAATCGCCTACATAAACCGACGTCTTTAACTCCGTCATCAATAATAATAACATTTCTTTTCCTTTTTATTTGTTTCAGTGATTATGTTATGTTTTTATACGTCATATACTGCTCATTGAATCACCCAGCCATTTAGCGAAGTCATAGTGAGTTTTAACGATTATCTCACATTTTTGGATTTTCCGATTTTGTTTCCTCATATATAAACTGCATCCTCGTTTTGAAGATGAAAATAGTGTGGCTTATATGTGAGTAAATACGGTAATGCCTACATGTTTGTCATGTTATTAATTTAGTACTATCCTCCATTGAATCTATCTCAAAGAAATGAAAAGGCTTCAGTGACCTCAATAGCAATTCAAGATCGATGTTTACCTAGAAAAACAAGTTGTTATTGTTAATAGCGTAAGCCAAAAAAAGTTGACTCTACCATATATTTTCTGCTACAAGGTAATCTTCTTTAGCAATTTCAAATTTTGTTTTATGTTATCAAATTTTGCAGTCTCTTTGAAGGTGACATTGTGGTAGTTTGATTGATTATATGGTTACCCAAACTAAATAATGGCTTTAGAATGTAGGTGCAACACATGTGCCATTTAGGGTACAAAAAGGTCATTTTTTAAAAACATGCCTAGTTTCAAAAATATTATGTATTCATTATACAGTGCAATCACAATTGATCAAACTAATAGGGCGGTTAGGCCATTCAAAATTCATGACTCTCATGTCTGGTCACCATTATATGTACGGTTGACCATAAACAAGTTTACAAAACACCTTTAAAAGACTAAAATAATCCCTAAATAACTAATGCAACATAATACACAGTTATGCTATATTAATGAATCACTTACCAACATGTGACAAATAACCTTTGCAAATTGTAGGAAACTATGCCACATAGGTTATGTGTCCACCGAAGGTGATGTGTCCAAACTCTTAGAATCACACGAACTCTAGAGTGAGATCAGAAGGCAAGAGAGAGAAATCACAGGTGAATCAGCATTCGACACATTGGACCTGTCTTTTCTGCGAGAACATGATCGTTCAACCCTATATGATGCGGACGTGGAAAATTCCTTAGCATAAGGACCCTTAAGAGAGAATTGACAACAAACTCCTAAACTGTATGAATCTCAAAAAAAGAAAATTATAGATAAACAATTAAAATATATAAAGTTTACAGAAAAATTTTTTCATGCCAGGGACTTGACATCTCAAAGAAATGTCTGATGGTTTATGCATCTCATGACAATGACAGGGACCAAACAGACTAAATTCAAACATACACACAATCAAACTCAATCGCACAGATGCCTAAAAAGTTTTTTTAATGAGGTAAGTATTCTAATTCTAAATGTACATTTCAAGAGCGAAGCTCTCATCATCAGTAGATGATAGTGAGTGAAGGGGGCAGAATCTCATGTGGTGTACGTATTTAATGGTGTGAAAGTAGGGGAGGGAGGTCTACAGTTTGACTGTAGAGAGGGGAATGTTAAGGGGGTCTCGTTTGTTATTCATAATGGTCTGTTGGTCTTTGTGTATGTACTATGTTTCATATACATCTAATTTGTATACATTGTTTACTTGTTTTGACAAGGTTAAGTTGTTGATAGTGATGGGATGACTGATTTATAGTATGTGTGTGGCTACGCTTGAGATGTTAAATCTTATGTTTAAAATGTGCAAGGTGTTCTTTAAAGCGTTTTTCTAATTTGCGTTTATTTTGTCCAGTGTATTTGTTTTACTTTCTTATATACGTAGTATATAGAGAAAGTATTGTAATCGTGAAAAAATTCGACTAAGATTTTGATGGAAATACTAATTTTAGGTATCCCTGAGTCCATAAAAGTGGTTTTCGCCATGCCGTCTGTCTGTCTGTCCTCAGCTCTAGGAGTCAAACGTGTACATAAAATCAAATGGTATCTCGTAATTAAGCAATATATCGTCTTTTACAGACCCTTTGTTGATAAAAATGATATTGCACAAAAACAAAAGGCAGTTGGCGATTTTTAGAAAAATTTGATTTACTCAAAAATGGCTCCAGAGAATTTGATTTAAATCAATCCAATTGTAGAGCCTGATCTCACAAATAATACTACGTAAGCCATATATCTCTAAAAATCACTATATGGCATCCAGTGACATTATAAGCTACTTTACCTAAGCCCTATGATGTCATGCCTTCGTTGTGATCCACTCAAAATCTTACTACAGCCTAGACGGTTAAACTAAATCAAATGATATATTATATTTGTGGATAATATCATTCATAATAAACACTCTGAAGAGATGATCAATATTGCACAACAATTAAGGGTACTTTATTCTTGGATATTTTGAAACAAAATTCATTTTACTCAAAAATGGCTCTAAGGATTTTAATTAAAATCCATCCAATTGTGCAGCCTGTTGTCACAAGTAACACTAACTAAGCCATATGTCCCAAAAAAATTACTATATATGGTTCAGTGACATTAAAATATACACTAAACTACAGTTAACTGTTATTTATATGTGTTTTTCTTTTATGAGCATACACCATCGACCAAATGTATATATGCATGTATATGAGAAAATTTGTGCAATGTATATTCATTTATTACAAGTACCACAAGATATTTTGTAAATACCTGATTTGTGTAAAAATGGAATTGCATCTTGAGGATTGTGGAGAATATCAGTGAGTTTACCTATTTTGGTTAACATGTACAGCTTTACGGTCTTATTTAGAAAAAAATGTTGCTAAGTTTGTTTGTGAGACTGGGTGCAAAAGGTATTTTAATGTGTTTTGTTTTTGTGGTAAGGATGTTTGTGAATGTGGTATGATTTTTGATGCATAAATAGTTTTTTTATTTCCGCAGAATGTTTTGGATTATTTGTGGATTGTAATCATTAAGAGAAGCGCAGTTTTTAATGTGTTTAAGTTCTTTATAATAATCTGGTTTGGAAAGGGGAATATGTAATAGTCTGTCTACATGGGGGTGCTGGTGGTGTAGTGGTTAGGATGCTGGCTGCTACTTGCCTGCTGCTCGATAAGGCAGCAGGCACAAATCCTGCTCAAGTAGGATTTTTTCCGAGGTTTCCTGGTCTCCTGTATGTGCAGTTTGAGGGTACCATGCAAATTCAGCATTCTGTCCTTCGGAAGGGATGTTAAGCAGTTGGTCCCCTTGGTGTTTTTCATAAGAGTAGGCTAATGCCGGCACCAGGTTTCCCTCCTCTCTTCTGTCTGTACATATGTCCAGTTGATGACAGTGCAAAATGACCATAGCCATCGACAGACTTAAAAAATCAATTATTACTACTACATCTACACTTTTTTGTAATTTTTTTTGATTGACTGGGGTTAAGTGTTGCACTTTTCACAAATTCACGAAATTTTGAGACTATTTTTAAGTTTAAACAATACCTTGGTTAGGATCAACAATACAACAGTATTGAACATAAATAAATATCTATTCATTGGTATTGCGTTAATGCGGATCCCTAAGCCAGATATAGAGGTCAATATTGCTGAATTTTTAAAAAGATTTTTGGTACATTTTTGACAAAAGCTGTTTTTAATTTTTTACTAAAATCAGAAGAATAAAATTTATAAATTTTAATTCATTGAAACAGTATTTGTTATGAACTGAAAAGTAAAAATATATAATTCACATTTTAATATATTCCAGAGAGTTAAATTAATTTTGGCCATATAAAAGTTGTTTAGCATAATGTTTAACAAATAAATATTCATTTTGTATACTACTGCAAGCATTTCCTCTTGTCTTGAAAAAATATTAATTTTTCAGATATTTCATTATTAGAAATATTTTTTTAAATCACAAGTTTGCAACTCTGCACTGATTTTTGTTATTTCCTTATGGATCAAATTGTAGTTAAGGCAATCCCTAAAATTTTCAATTTTAAGTATATTATATTTTTTCCATTGTGGGGTGCTAATGTTGCACATTTCTGCCAAATTTTAACGTTGTAGTACACCAAGAAGTGAAATAATATTTATCTAATTGTTTAAATTTTAAAAGTGTTTATGGCCACAATAACAACTTCATAGAGATTTTCACGTGTTTATTTGAACATTTGCACTAAGCTCTAAATAAATGAAAATTTCAGCTTCTTAGCTTGTCCCCTAGTACCTAAACATTTATATATTTGTTTAAAATTTAAGAATTTTTAACAGCCGAATTAATTAAAATATCAAAATTTGTATAATCCCTATTTCGTTTTTCTACAAATTTTACCTATAAAAAAATTTCAGCTCCATATCACATTCGGAAATACATAAACCTTAAAAATTTGTTTAAACATTTGCGAATTTTTAGCAGCCGCATTGTTAAACTTCTTTGAGATTTTCGATTTTTCTAGTCGGTCCTATCCACATAAACAATTTCAAGTCTCCAGCTCATCTGGAAGTGCCTAAACATTAGTATCCTCCTATCATCATTCTATGTAGCTGCTTTTTACTTATGATACATTCTGCAAGCATTGCATATCACCTTGAAAAATACATTAATTTTTCAAAAAGTTATTTCATTATTAGAAATGTTTTTTTATGCTTTCTTTGCACCAAGTGCACATAGTGAATGCATATAGGGGAGGTCTTTTCCGTCCATCCATCCGCATGTTAAAACTCGGAAACCGCTGGACATATTTTGATAAAATTTGGTATTGGGAAGTTTTGCTAAAATTGGGTGAACAATTCCAATTTTGGTTAAAATCAGACAACAATTACGACCACTTTCCATGAAGATCTACAATGTTCCTTTGTTTCAACTTGGGAACTGCCAGACGTATTTTGTTGAAATTTGGTATTGGGGAGTTTTGCTAAAATTGCTTGACCAATTCCAATTTTGGTTAAAATCGGACAACAATTACGACCACTTTACATGAAGACTTACATGTAGTTTGCAATGTTCCTTTGTTTCAACTCGGGAACTGCTAGACTTATTTTGATGAAATTTGGTATTCCAGAGTTTTGCTAAAATTGGTCAACCGATTGCAATTTTGGTTAAAATTGGATGTCAATTACAACCACTTTACATGAAGACATGCAGTTTGCAATGTCTCTGTTTCAACTTGGGAACCACTAGACGTCTTTTGATGAAATTTGATATTGGGGAGTTTTAGTAAAATTGGTCAACCAATTCCAATTTTTGTTAAAATCAGACAATAATAACGACAACTTTACGTAAGGACTTAAATGTATTTTACATTGTGCCTCGCTAGCTTTTTGTTAAATACTCATCTTAGCAAAAATATTGAGAACATTGTGAAATCCCAAAGAATATATTTGGAAACTCTGTGTACTCCGACATGGAGGACACCTTTCCAATCTTGTTGATTCAAAGATTTGCACCTCTGCACAGATTTCGTTCTTTTTTATGGAATAATATTATGGTAAAAGCAATCCCTAAAATATGCAATTTTAAGAATATTGTTCTTTTTACTTTCTCCATACGTAGTAAGGGAAAGTATTGTTTTCACGAAAAAAATCTATTTTGAGATTTCAGTGGAAATACATGTTTTGAGGTCTCCTGAACACATTTTAACCATTTTCTCGATGTCTGTGTGTGACAGTTTTTTTTTTGTGGGTGCTCTAACTCAAAAACCATTAATCAGGCCAACACGAAATTTTATATTTAACATTTTTATGACAGTCACAAGATCGGATTAGTTTTTCGTAAAAATCGGTCAACTGGAAGTTATCTATTTGTTTAAACTTTAAAAATTTTTAACAGCCAAACAAATAAAAATATCAAAATTTCTAATTCCCTATTTCGTTTTTTTTTATAAATTATACCTTTAAAAAAATTTCAGCTTTGATCAACAAGCGGAAGAAATTTATTTATCGTCGGATGAGGCAGAGGAGACGATTATGCAGGAACACAGCATATTTCAAACCATCGAAAATCGTTAGATATAAGCATAAGATGACAACATTTGCTGAGGATGTTTTTATTTTATTTAGAGAAAGACACTTGGCAAACTGAATTTAGACTTATTAATTGGCCTGATTTATTTGTAGCGAATTTGTAGCAGCCTCATTGTTAAACTTTTTCAAGATTTTTTGTTCTAGTCAGTTCCTATCCACATAAAAAAATTCGAGTCTCTAGCTCCTCTGGAAGTGCAATTTTCGATTTTTCTAGTTGGTTTTGTACATAATCCTACCTACCTAAAAAACTTACATTAGTCATCATCATCATCATGCTTCTGTCCGAAGACAGGTTTTAACTGAATCGCTGCCTCCATTTCTCTCTCTCCCTAGAAGCCTCTTTTATACCTATATAAGTATTATATCCCTGCTTTATATTATCTAATATTCCTATTCTTTTCTCCCTCTTCCTCTTCTTCCACTGATTTTTCCTTCTAAGATCGTCCTTTGTAAACACTGTCTTCTCAATATGTGCCCTATCCAATTTGCTTTTCTTTTCCTGATTGTTTTTATGAGCGTCCTTACTTCTCCCACCATTTCTAATACTTCTTCATTTCTCTTCCTCTCTGTCCATTTCACTTTCATCATTCTTCTCCATACCCACATCTCAAAACTTTCTAAATATTTTTCCTCCTTTCTCCTTACCGTCCACGTCTCTGCACCATAAAGAGCTATGCTCCATATGTAGCATTTTGCTAATTTCTTCCTTGTTTCTAAATTTATTTTCTTGCTTGTGAGAAGCTCCTTCTTCTCGTTAAATGCTGCTTTTGCCATTGCAATCCTACTTCTGATGTCCTGTGAACTACTTCCATCCTGTGCTAAATTGCTGCCGAGATATTTGAAACTACATACTTGTTCCAATTTTTGGCCATTTACCATTATATTTAATTCTTTATGTTCCTTTGAAACCACCATGACTTTCGTTTTTTCTGTATTGATCTTTATTCCATATTGTTGGCCAACCTCCACTAGTCTGTCTGTCATCCTCTGAAGCTCTTTCTCGCCTTCTGCTATTAAGCCCTGATCATCTGCGTATTTAATGGTGGTAATACTTTCACCTCCTATCTTAAATCCTTTCTCTTCCATCAACGCTTTCTTTTATTGTTTCTGCATAAATATTAAATATCGCTGGTGAAATAGGACAACCCTGCCTCACTCCCCTCCCTATTGAAGTACTTTCTGTTTCTTCTCCTTCAACCCTGACTCTAATCTTTTGATCAAAGTAAAGGTTTTTAAGCAGTCTTTTATCTTTCCAATCTATTCCAATTTTGTTTAAAATACCCAGCATTTTATCCCATTTCACTCAGTCAAAAGCTTTCTCCCAATCTACAAAACAAAAATACATACCTTTATTGACTTCTAGCGCTTCTAGTATCCTCCTATATATCATATATATAACCCTCTGTAAGAAGCGTCTATATATAATAGATATCATAAGTAAAAATCATCTTTATATAATTGATAGATAACATTACCAAATTACCAAAATTGCAGTCTTAATTCTTCTTTTACCCTCTCCCAAATCATAATGGGAATCGGAAAATCTCAATATTGGGACTTGAGGGTATATAATAATAAGGATTAAATGTATCTTTTTATTGCTCACTCACGATCTGTATCTTATGCCACCAATATTACATATCCTGTGACAGGATATAATATGCCTCTGTTTTATACAGCCAGTGGTGCATACACCGTTACAGACAGACAGATGGGCACTTGAGAATTATTGTATAGGGATATTAAATATCTTTATACAAATTTTGTTTCATTGTGTTACTTAAGTATGAGATGATGTAACAGTGCTCGAATTGCAGTTTTTGATGCATTCTCAGTCATTACTGAAAAAAGTCCTTCTTTATTTCACTAAATGACCTTAGATACTGGTGGACCTTCCATCAAGACAGTTTACTGTTTGAATTTTTAATCATAATTTGCTTTAAAATACTAGAAAATGGTACAAAATTGTTGCAACAACATTTTTATATCAATAGCTATCAGTCATTTATGAATGTATCAAGTACATAATTAGTCAAAATAATCGAGCACATTTAACTGGCCCGCAGATAACTATTTCAATTTCAAGAATATATTATATGTACATATCAGGTGTGTATAATAAACATAACAATAAGAGATTAAAAGATTATTGACCTACCTTTCTAACAAAAAATATATGCATAATTGGTTACTGTTCATCTTTAATTTATTTCCAGCTATGAGCTGCAATTAAAAGATGAAGTTCGTAGGAAGGGACTTGGTAAATTCATGATGCAAGTGCTGGAGCTTATAGCTTTCACCTCAAACCTGCACAAGGTGATATTAACAGTGCTGAAACATAACCCTGCTGCAGTAGAATTCTTCAAGGCTCTTAAGTGAGTGTAGTTTTCAGTATGTATGTTTTATGTTGAAATATCATGTTGTAACTCCTTCAAATCTGGCCCATTTTATGAAAACCATTCTTGTCACCAATGTGCACAATAGGCAGGTAAGTACTTTTTATTATAAAATTAAGCATTTTTAGGCATTCTTTACCAGCAAAGTGGTAATAGTGGAATGCCTTATGGGCACGTCTGGTCCATCCGTCCGTCGTAACTTTCATCTCCTAAATCGCTGGACGGATTTTAATTTAATTAAGTATGAGTGATCGTTATTAAAATTTATCACCCAATTATGAGTTTCAACTGAATCCATCAATTAGAACTTCCACTTTACATAATTACTTTAATAAACTTATACACCCAGACCTCGCTTTGCATCATTCTCGAAGTTGCGTTGTTAAACAATTAAAACCAAAATTTTGCTTTGAGTCGTAAAATTCCGCATTTGCATCGTTGTGGTATGTTTATGTTTACCACCTTTTTCTGGTGTCCTTACTAAACACTGAATGAAACCATGATATTGTTACTCGATTTGAACAGTCGATTCAGGTAATAATTGAAATGCTAACTTTTGAATTGTATTAAGCTAAAATTTGATAAAAACCTGTTTGATAAATTAATCGTGTTTTTTAAGAACATAAACCCGATGGAAAGCAGGGTCTGGATGTACTTGTATCTCGTTAAATGGCATCCGTCAAGCAACAATGAAATACCAAATTTTTCTCTCCCAAGCTCTTATATGATCTGTAAGGTATAGATTAAAAAATTTATTCGGATAGAGAATAGCATTAACTACAAGATGGTCCCCAAGACCATGTAATTATGACTTATGGCTTCTGAGATAAAAATTCGAGAAAATCCCATGCAAAACATTGCATATTTTGTTTACATCAGTCGCAAAGACGGTTCTCTCAGCAAACAACAATTAAAAGTGCATATATTTCTCTCCCATGCTCTTATATGATGTGAGATATAGATTAAAAAATATATTTGGATAGAGAACAACATTTACAACATGATAGTCCTCAAGACAATATAATTACAACTTATAGTTTTGGGGATAAAAATTCGAGAATCGCCCAAACTTTTGATACCGTTTCATACGCATTTCCCATTAAGAACTCGTTTGAAATCTTTGCGTATTCCATTTATGGAGTATACTTTTCCATCGTGTTACATTTTCCATGTGAAATTTCGAGACAGTATTGTTTTCATGAAAAATCGAATTCATGATTTCAACAGAAATAAATGTTTTAAGTTCTCTTGTACACGTTTGGAGTTTTTCTCAATGATGTCTCTGTGTGTGTATGTGACCAGAATTTTGTGGGTGCTCTAACTCAAAAATTATTATTAATCAGATCAACGCGGAATTTTATATTTGACAGTTTTTAAAAGGGAAAAGAACTGATTAGTTTTTGTGGAAATCGGTCAACCGGAAGTGGATGTTTATTCTTGTCACTTATCCGTTTTTTTGAAATATTTGCTTTAATATTTGATAAATGTAAAAAAGTACTTCAATATAAGTTGTAGGAAATTTAATTTTCTACAACGTTTGTTCAAAACACTTTTCCATATAATTGTTTGAGAGATATTTTTAAAATGAACTTTTATCCACCACCACCTACTGGCGACTATTATAAATTCTTTTTGCTTAGTTACGTCTTAGTAACGCAAGGTTTAAAATGAGGGATTTCAAACTGTAGGCAGAAAAAGATGAACAGAATAAGAAACTTTTTAATTTTTTCTTTAAAATCCAAAGATTGTAGGTTAATTCTTTCTAATTTATAACTTAAAAAGAATAAAAGCCTGCATGTCAAAAAGTTGATGTTTACACGATATTTTATGGAAAATGGAAATGTCTTCCCTTGAGTTGAACCCGGGTTGTTTTTCCACATTTTTTCATCATTCACTTTTAGTATGTGAATAAAGCATTCTTGCCAAATTTAGATTTTGTATTTCGATTCTTTATCTATTTTATATATTTATATACCTAGTTATATTTTATTTATTTATATAGTTAATATAAAAGTTATTAAAAAGCGCCAAAAATGGGACAAAAATAATTTGGCCTATGGACAGGATATTTCCCAATCTGGCGTTGCTTTTACAATTTTATTAAGCTTTCTCCCTATTGTATAAACATGATTATTTGAAAGAAAATTCAGAAACCATGTAATGTCTTATTTAAAGCTATTATTGTACAGCTGTAATGTTTACATTTAAGGGTAATCCAGTTTTTGAGTGAAATATAACTGGACAATTGCATTCTCTTTCTTAACAGATATGAATTGGATGAGACCTCTCCTCAGAAATCTTTATTCGAAGAAGAGTGCCACTATGAAATTCTCAGCAAGCTAAACAGGAAAATCTTCAAGTGATTGAAGCATATGCCTAACCGATTAAATATGAATTATGTTCAATTCAAATGTTGACTCCTTCTCATTGTATTTATTAATCATATTTCATCGTCGAGGCATTTTTAAGTGGTATTATTTAGGTGTTAATTAAAGTGTAACTGTAATGCATGTGAAATTATATTTTATATACTATGAATTTTATATTTTGTATTAGAATTTAACTCATTGTCTTGAAAATACATACCTATAAGAATCAATGTAAATAGGTTTAATTTGTTATCTCAGCACCTCTTAGTGCTATAAAATTATTTTTTTAGACCTCTAAACCTATATGATTGGTTAGTTCAATTAATTGCTATACAAAATGAAATGCATACATACTAAACAGTCATTTAACGCATTAAAACATTTAATATAAAAAACAAGTGAAAATTATGAACTGCATGCTCATGTACACCCTGACCCAAAATGGAAATGAGATTTGGCAACCGATGTTAGCCATAAAACATTGGATTAAATTGTCATTGATTTCTCTTGATCCCCTTTCACCCAGGAAAGTGCAAGCTCACTATTTAGTGTTGGCTGTGTGCCCATCACTTGATTTGGCCACCTACCTGTATATGGTGCAGCAATGGTCGTGTTTGGATGCATACTGCTATTCATAGATAATTTTACTCAAATCTGAGCCACAGTGGGTTACTGGGAGATTTAAATGTGATATGTTAGAGCAGTGCCGCCAAAACTTTTCAGCTCAAGGGCCACATAACCCATTTCAGCACTCATCGCAGGCTACACTCGGTCGAAAATCGAGTTGAAGAATAATTTAAGGGTTTAGTATGAGTCAATATTACCTGATTTCTTTGAAATATATTTATTATGGGAATAGAGGAGTAAAGACAAAATATATTCTTTTTATAATTCTCTTTTTATTTTATGTTACATTGCATCCTTAAATGTCACCAGTGAGAGGGTAGTGAGATTTTGTTGGTTTATCTCATGGAGGACATCTCTTGAGGCAGGTAGATATTAGCTTGACTAGCCTGGCCTCAACTATGAAAAAAAATCACATTCTGTACTAGGAGAATTAGTCAATCGGTAGAATACCCACCTGGGAAGAGAAAGACCCAGGTTTAATTTCCAGGCATGGCATAATTTTTCCTGATTTAAAATTATTCCTATATTCCAGCCTATGCAGACCCAGGTTTAATTTCCAGGCATGGCATAATTTTTTCCGATTTAAAATTATTCCTATATTCCAGCCTATGCAAATTGAATGATTGTAGTATATTGTACTTACTGAATTTTTTGAATTTCCAAGTCAATATCAATACATAATTACATTCATAATTCCTTTGTATCATAAATTGTCAGTAATGTAGTATTTGACTCATGTACTGAAACTAAAGGCTAAACCAATCTTAATACTCGATAAAGTGAAAGAGATGATAAAAATTTAAAATTTGTTTGGGCATTCAACTAGGGGCATAATATATCTCTGCTTTGACTGTTGGAGTCTTTCGTTTACTTTAATGTAAACTGAATAAATAGCTTCCACGGCTGTTACCAGGGACGGCGTGGAGCGTGTGCAGTCTTCCCTGCACTTCAGTACAAGACTCAATTCTTATATATTGAAATTTAGACATTTTTTATTATGTATTAATTTATTCCGAATTTTTCATTCCAGTTTTACAATCCAGATGCGCTCTTTGACCTATTCGATACATTTATCGAATTTACGCCTCAGATTAGTTATTTCTGAGAACGGAAAACAAATCTCGCATAACAAGAGACACCCAAATTGTGATTATTTCAAGTTACTTATCTGAGAGGAAGATCACTCCTATTGAATAATACCTATCGTCTCTCTCTCTCTCTTTTGTTTGCTCTGTTGGAGTTGAGGATACTCTTGAGTTCTGTAAACATATTTTGCAAACAAACAACTGAAGTCAATTCTTATTCAAGAACGGGAGACAAGTTGAATACTTAAAGCTAGGGAAATCCCTATATGACAGGGTTACCCAGCCTTTCTGCATTAGGCTACGAATCATCTGTAATATTACTCTAAAAATCCGCATGTTGGCCATACTTATGATTTGAGATGTAAGAGAAATACCCCTATGATTCACCTGGACTGATGAGTGTCTCAGAAGGCATGCACCACCAGCCAAACAGTAAAGAATTGTGAGTTGTATTAAGGACTCTCTAGTCTTATTTGCTCTCAGCAAGTATGCACCTGGAGTAGTGCTTCAACAGCCTCACAAGGACTTTCCTTTTGGATTAATATCAAGGTATGTTGAACAAATAAAATATTATCTATATATAATTTCGTATATCTTTAAACTCATGTTTCGTGTTTGATTTAATATGAAAACTCACCAGGATTTTTCAGAAAGTATATTTCAAGTCCCGGGAAATGAACAACAGTCAAAAATCAGAGTTACTATAGTGTACGTTAATTAGCACATTGCTATCAGATTATTGCGCCTTACTCCTTGAGGCTTTCCTCAATGGAGGATACCCTGCCGACTTAGTCCGCAATGAAATACATCGCACTGTCTCCACCCCCTCCAGACACCCACCAATCTTGAACCCACCCTCGAAGACAGAAGACTCTCACTACAACCTTTCACCTGGGGCTGCACGAAGCCCTAAATAACATCCTTGCGGCCGCCCATCCAATTCTCCTTAACACACCCATAACTACGCTACTCTTCCCTAAGCCCCCTATGATATCCTTCCGCCGACCTAGGAATCTTGGCGACCTGCTATGGTCCTCCACCTTCCCCCGCAGGGTCCTCCCCTTGTAAAAGACCACGTTGCCTCACTTGCCCCATCTTAGATACTTCTTCCTCATTTACCAGCCCTGTTACCCAAATCTCCTATCCAATCTTATCCCGCAGCACTTGTACCTCCAAAAACGTAATATATCTTCTTACCTGTACTCAATGCCCTGCATTCTACGTAGGCCTCACAACCACACCCCTTAATATCCGCATGAACGGCCATCGGAATAGCGTCTCTCTTAGGCATCCCCTTCCGGTGGCCGACCATGCGTTAACCCACTCCCTTCCCTTCAATAGCTGCTTCACAGTAAAAACCATTCATGCTCTTCCAAGGAGTTTATAAAATAAAATATTTTTATAAAAATATTAAATATAAAATTTTGCATTGACCTGATTAATAGTTTTTGAGTTAGAGCGCCCGCAAAAATCTATCACATACAGACTGACAGACACACAGACATCATCGAGAAACTTGTCAAAACGTGTTCAGGGGACCTTAAAATATGCATTTCCGTTGAAATCTCAAATTCGATTTTTTTCATGAAAACAATACTTTTTCTATACTTCATATATGGATAAAGTAAAAATATGATGTGGCCACCACATGACTTTCTCCGTATCTGTAATAGTTCTAAAAATTCCATATATATTTTAAGAAACTGCGAGAATATTTTAGACTTTACAAAGAACAGAAATAAACTCAAACCATATCCTTCTAATATTGGATGTAGCCACAAAGCTCCAACAATTAAGAAAAGAAAAAGGAGTGTTACTAAGACGTAACTAAGCTTCAATTGTTAACAAAGGTAGGTGGC
The DNA here is from genome assembly GCA_028673005.1 of Tanypteryx hageni. Classification (NCBI taxonomy): domain Eukaryota; kingdom Metazoa; phylum Arthropoda; class Insecta; order Odonata; family Petaluridae; genus Tanypteryx; species Tanypteryx hageni. The sequence goes on along the minus strand of CM054114.1, from coordinate 65,342,784 downwards.
ATGGTGGTGGCAGCTAAATATATAAGATATATCTTAAACAATGCATTATATGGAAAATTGTTTCAAACATAGGTGTTAGAAAATAAAGTTTTCTACAACTTTTATTCCAGTGCATATTTACATTTATGAAATATTAAAGCAAATATATCAAAATAACAGAGAAGTGACAAGTGTAAACATCCACTTCCAGTTGACCGATTTTTACCAAAAACTAATCAGTTCTTGTGACTTTTATACATGTGTTAAATATAAGATTTCGCGTTGACCTGATTAATAGTTTTTGAGTTAGAGCACCCACAAAAAGCTATCACATACACGCACATACTGACATCATGGAGAAAATAGAATGTGTTCAGGGGACCTCAAATCGTGTATTTCCGATGAAATCTCGAACTCGATTTTTTTCATGAATACAATACTTTCCCCTATACTATGTATATGGTGAAAGTAAAAATGATAAATTTGAGTTATTTTAAGTAGTTTGAAAATTTTAATGGTTTAACACCATTCTGAATGGAAAACATTAACAATTATATTTCCGTTTGCCACAGGGTTTAAAAGCTGTTAAACTAAATAAGGCGTTTTAAAAGAATTATAAGAATAGTTTTTTCGATTTGTATGAAAAAATGTGCTACTGTGTTGATATATGACTGATTTCACAGTAATAATATATCACAATAAAAAACTAAGATTATTTTTATTACTTTAATAATATCAAAATACATTTAAAGATATTGGTGATCTGCGTAAAAACTTCTGTTTCAAGAAGTCCACGATGTTGAAAAGGTTACGAACGTTCAGGACATCTTTTCGCTCAACAGTCGCAACGAAATTGCGAAAGGGACGCAATATTTTAAATTTGGAACATGAAGGTATGGACGAACTTATTGAAGGTGCCGAGGAAAGTTATAGGATTAACTACTTTTAAAAAATAATTGATGCTGCTTTAGTTTCTTTGAATCATAGGTTTGAAATATATGTAGATCACAATGCTAAATTTGGATTTTTATATAATTTTCAGCAACTCAAAATAATGACTGAAACTGATATTCTTAATCATTGTAAAGATTAGCATTTAACACTATATGTATATATGGAAATGGTCTTAGTGAAATTTACCCAAATTTAACAATATCTTTAAGAATAATACTCACTACACCTGTTACAGTTGCTTCTGCAGAACGCTTGTTTTCAAAACTTGGAATTATAAAAAATTACTTAAGATCCAAAATTGGTCAAGAGCAATTCACTTCCCTTGCAATACTATCTATAGAAAACGAAATAGCAAAAACTATAAATTTTGTTGATGTCTGTCAAAAATTTGCTGCTAAAAGAAACTATGTATTTCATTTTGTTATTTTATAAAATATGTTTTGTGTAATAATCAATTACTTTTGTATTCCAAGTTTGTAATAATTTCTAAATTGAACTTTTTATAGTTATTCTGTTATGCATTGTTTTATATTCAATTAATAAACATTTATACAACCCAATTTTTGGTTTCTTATTCATAAATAAATTACTACATAAAATGAGTACCCTAAAAAATTACTTAATTTTTTAACAAAACTTCTATTAAGAATTCATTTTCATAATAACTATTTTTTATTTAAAAAAGACCACTGTTCTTTAAAAAATGTCATTTTTGCACCACCAAATATATTAACATCTAAATAGCCTCCATTCCATTCACTGTCGAACTAGGCCCCACAAATAATCACGCCGTCCCTGGCTGTTACAGTAATTTTGTGACTGAAATGTATTCATTCGATTTATTAATTTAACCCCTCAAGCGCAGAGGACATTTAATTTAATCTCATTTCGGAGGAATTTTTTTAAAACTTTGAGATTTTGGTTCCTGAAAATTGCAAAATTTACAACTTTTTTCATTTTTATCAGATGTCTGAAATTTTTTTAGAATTTTAGTAAAACATGACATTTATTAGCACGTTTCATACTTTCTTATGCTAAGCACACTCTTTGCAGGAGAGAAGAGAAATCATCCCGATTGCCAGCCAGTGAAGCGTGCACTTGTGTCTTCATATATCTTTCAGTATTCTGAAAACTATTACCATTATTGATATGCAATCTTTTTCAAGGAAAAATTTCAACTTTTATAAACATTTCATTCACTGGATGAACCTCTCTAAACCAAACAAAAAAGTATCTCTCAGGCCAACTTTTTCATGGCTTGACTAAAAATTTGAAATAAATTTTCCGTGTCATATATTGTTAAAAGATTTCATGTAGCCTATGAAGTTTTGAGTTATACAGTAGTCATTCTTCATCATTACAGAAGTTACATGGCGAAAGTCATCTTATTTCGTTAAGTAGAAGCAAAGATGACGTATATATTGGAATGTACAGGTAATAAAAAAATTGGAAATTAAAAAAAAAAACTTTAAAGGCATTTGCTTTACCAAATTTACCATGAAATTTACTATAAGAAAATATCATAACTTCAGTGAATCATCTATACTGATTTTTTTACTAGAATTTAATTTGCTTGTAATCAGTTCGATCACACTCAGGAGAGACCACATTTCGCCTCCTCACTCATCACTTCCAACTGCGAAAATTTTCCTTTGTTTGAGAGAGCATGGCAAGTTACAAAAATTTTTGCACTATCTTCCTCTTGCTTATTGTCAATGTATGTTAGTACATCGACTTCTGTACGATCTTCAATACAATTATCACTATCGCTGTCTGAGGTAATACTATCCATTTCCTTACTTGGTCCATTTGACCTTTTCCTGCTCGTTGATGGCATGATTATTTAATTCCTAAAAATTAATGCCACAAAACACAAAATTGCCTCTGCACAATGTGAAGGTTTTCTTAAGACCGACTTCTTTAGAGCGACATGAGAACATTACCCCTGCGACCCGAGTCAAAGGACCCGTGCGCTGCTCCGAAACCATTTTTGCTCAAGAAATAGCAGCAGACATCATCGATGTGGCATATTTGTAAACTGACCTAGGGAAGACGTTTCACTCTCTCTGATACTATATTGCTCTCAAGAAATACTAAAGTAAGCACATGGCCTTAAGAGCCAAACAATAGTTTGTCTCTCCTCGTCTTATAGCTTTCAATCGCTGACGCATAAGAAAAATCGAAGAGAAATCTGTGGGCAAATAAGCAGAGTCAAAATCTCTTTTCAGTTTGCAGTAGCATTCGTGTCGAGATACAGTTCCTCTCAGCATTGGATAATGGTATTTTAGAAGATGCGATTCCCCAATTCCCATAGCTATGTGAAATATCAATCACAAATTTTAATGCATATTAAATGTTATAAGAAAGACAATAAAGATCGCAAAATAACGATAAATAGGTAGGCCAAAGGTTCCTCTTTTGAAATATATCAAGGTTATCCAGATTTAAGAAAATTCATCATGTCAAAAAAAAGGTGAGCGATGACCGCGATGTACTGAGTACGTCGGTCGACGGCATATAAAGTTTCCCCCCGCTGTACTCAGTACGTCGATCGACCTTGAGGTGTTAATTGATAATCTAATAATGTGTGAAGCATGTGTTGTGGACCAATTACAAAGTTCTTGTAAATTTGTCATTTTGGTAATGAACTTTGACAATTTATAACGCAATATTGTTTTATTTAATAACTATAAAAAAGCAAAAATAGTTATTTTATGACTATTTAGAGTCTAATTGCATATGGTATAGTTTTTTAATCATGAAAATATCATTCTTCGTCTATTAGCAAATTTAAAACAGTGCGCAAAACTTCACATATCATTTCTTTTTTGTTTTATACTGCAACGCCCAAATTATCGCGGTAGCCGTTGGAAGCTACAATTGATTTCTCTCGTCAGGAAGCGAATACGTAGTTTCATATTTATATATAAAATTTAATCATGACCATTGTTACAAAGCCTATTACAGACAAAAAGTCTGACAAACTCGAACAGCCTTTGGTCGACAATGAAATCAACGAAAGTTTGGTAAGTTAACTATATTAATCCATTATTTCGGAATCTGATAGAATCTTGTAAAGCCATTGATTTATGTTTTTTTATTTTATCATTGTTTATGCGGTTTTATAATTAAAATGTGTTGTAAATATATGTATTTTTGAAAAATTAGGTAGTCGAAGAATATTTTGGTAGTAATCGACTTTATTTTGCTATCTTGTGACATTGTTTGTTTTTTCTTTAAAGCCCACGAAGGTGGACTTGGAGGCTACAGCTGAACCAGAGCCTCCGTATTTGCTAATGAGAGCCCGTGCAAGAAGAGTTTCAACCGCTACGACGGTTTGTCTGTTTCTAACAGCTTTAATAGTAATGAGCATTGGTATCATCGGTGGTGTTTTTCTCTATCGCCAATTTGCTAGATCTCAGGTCAGTTTAATATAATTAGACTCAATAGTTATTGCATTTTCTTTATCATTACCTTGATAAAATCGTTTATTGATGTTTCATTATTGGCGCTATATCTAAATAAGATAAGGATTTTATCGTGTTCTTGGGAAAAATCTCTATTCGAAGATTAATGCATGGCTATATACTTGATTGTAGAAGTTTCCACAGTGTATGTTATATTGTATTTCTTTGTTGAGTTTTTATTAATAATTTAACGCATGCTGTAGTGGAATGCATAAGATTAATTAAGCATAGCTTGGTGACTGGCAGCCCTTCACGCGTTATTTTCAATGCCTAAAGCTTGCGCTGTTAAGGAAGATGTAGCTAGAAAATTCGACGATAAAGTAATGACGCATAGCAGGAAACGGTATGAAAGGAAAAGGAAATGAGAATTATTATATTTATAGTTTTAGAATAGATAAAGTGTATTAGCCTTGATAGCGGAACAGAAGTGTTTTATAGTTTGAGAATTAATATGTATCTTAACTGCAATAATTTGAGCAACCTAGAAAAAATTTTCCGTTTCATTTGTTTTTGAAGAAATTTAATGCAGCCAAATAAACTTCCAAATATTTGTATGCATTTATTACGCTACTTTATATTTCTTTTGCAGAACATCTTAAATTGCTGATTTTTTAGTTAATTATTTCCTTTCCTTTGCTTGTTCCCATAACTATTAGTAGTTGATGAATAATTTATATTGATGTATTTTATGCAAAACTTTTAGCATTACTGGCCTTTGATTTTATTTATTTTTGTCTTCGTACATTTTTAAAATGCTCATTGCTACAGGGAGTACATCAAACAATGGTCTTCATTAACGCATACATGAATAGATGATGTCTTATTTATTTTAATTATTATAGATGATAGATAGTTTAATGGCAATTTATAAACCTCTTTTCATTTGTAGCTTCAAGATAAATTGACCTTGTCTTAGGTTTTGGGTGAGGAAGAAATGTTTTAGTTATATTTGTTTTGAAATTGTTTTTGTTTGTACACAACAATGGAAAACTGAATACTGGATATTTTGCTGTTTTTGCCAATTATATATATTTGTTTTGGGTTTAAACTGAGCATTAACTTTTATCGTGTTCCATTAAGATCTTAACATTATTAAAATTTTGAAGGGCCCATTCTTCAGTTTTTTGGCTGATGTAATTCTCTTGAAGCTTATTTAATTACAAATTTGTAATGTGGTTAATATGCATAACAAACTAAAATGCTTTTTATACTTATTAATTCAAACTTTGCAGTATTAAGCACTCAAAACTTTCATTTCCATTTTCACTCTCATAACAGCAGTTGTGTGAATGACTCTTGTATAGGCAGTAATTATTTTCTTGTTGTAATGGCATTTGCGTTCATAAAATGGAGAGGAATGGGAGGGGGTAAGGAGATTCTTCAAATAGGAGGCTAGAAGCATTGACTAAAAAGAGCGGAAATTTAGGAAAACTTCTGGCCGTCTTCAAGAAGCTTTGAAGCTTGCTTCCCTTATTGGCAGGAGAATGAACTGGGTATGTGCATGGATATGCATATGATGCGGGAGCGTGTATTTGGACTATCTATATTTAATTTTCCTTGATAGGATGTTTTATAGTTTATTTCCAAATCAGGTCAAGGAAGAAACATGGTAAATAAATTGCCATACTGTATATTATTCATGTAGGAATATAAAGAATTGGATATTCAACTGATAAAGTTTGGGCTTTGTTTTTAGTTATTTAACCAAGAGATTACAGAGATAATCAGCACTCCCAGCTCTAATATTTTTCAAAGATAGTAGTCAATATGTATTTTCTTATTGAAGATGATAAGTAGCTTCATTCTCAATAAATAAACATGATTGTAATAATCTATCCAATTAAGAAACTGCCTACATTTTGGGCCATTTTATGTAAATGTAGATAAAACTCCAAATATTTAATGCTATAAAATTTTGTTGGTTTATATTTTTTCCAATGTAATATGCATCTTTAAGGACTGAAAGTGTATACTGAGTCTTTGCTTATTGCTGTAACTCTATTTTGCATAGAATTTGGCAATTTTTCTAAATTTTATTTCACAAGATGCATGTAAATGTCATTTATTGTGCCAATTTTATGCATACAGTTTATCCGCAGGAAAAATTAGTAATTTTTTGTTATTAGGTAATTGTTCTTTGCTGTGGAATGTCATTTGTACATGTGAATATATTGTTTGTTGAATTAATATAATCACTTCCATAACTGCATGCAAGAACATAAATTTTTACTGTCGATTCATTACTAATGTTATTTGTGAAACTTAAATGATTTTGAACAGATGCATCGATTTCATGGAGTGTGCAACATCCCATATAGCACAAAGGGACAGTTAAAATACGATTCCTTTCACGGTGGACCTGAACTTACCAAGGTAAATTCAGAAAATAGTTGGTGTTACTGGCATATCTTATTAAGAAATGAATGGCCTGATGATTTCAGCAAAATATACTCACATGATCAAAAGAAATTTTTAAACTTGGTGTGAATGTCGTGATTATCGTTATAAATCGATTCTTTTACAATTACATTTTTAAATTTTCTTTATTACCAAATTTATTATTTTGTGTCTTCATTTCTGTCATCCTCATCCTTCCAGTCCTCATTTTGGATCCATTTTGCTGCAATGCAGGTGTACTTGTTAGTTTAGATGCATTCATCTCTATGCGTTTAACAGTGCTTATATGGAGAAACTGATTTTTACGAAATTTAGCATAGGGACCTTAAACCTATTTTCATTCTTTTGGTGGCTCTTAGACTGACATGGGACCAGTGCCGTAACTAAGAGCGGAAAGGCTTCCAGAAAAATGTCATCGATGACCTCTCTCCACCTTCCCCAACAAGTACATTAATTAAAGCTCAAACCCATTGTAAAGCCAACCAAGTTGCACTTATTAATCAATTATCAGGAATACGTGGAAAAGGTTAGATTTTTAAAAATTACTGTCCAATGATATTGCTTAACTGGAAAGTCATTCAGAAATAATGATACAAAACAGTGATTACTAAAAAATCTTGTCAGGAAAATGCAAGGCCACTTAGGCCACCTTATTGTTACACCACTGCTTAGAACATCAAATTTGTACACTTCTCACCAAAGATTACCAATTTTTTTCAATATTTACAATTTTATAATTTTTAGTAAGTAAAATTATTTATATTTTTATAACAATCAAGAGAATAGAAATTCATTTGTTGTTTATTGATGAAATTTAAAGACTTGATTTATCATAGAAGTATGGCAAACACACTTAGTTGGAATGTAATATTTTTCCTCTTTCTTCTATAACCAGAGTAAGGTACGGCCAGAAAATTACAAATATTTTCAGTATTGTTGTCAAAAAGTGAGCACAATTCCCCCAGTAGTTATCCATAATTTTTGCCAGATATTTAACATCCTATAAAAATTACCAGTACTAAAGTTGTCTAAGATGCCACTGTCATATTTAAAATGTAATAGCTAAACAATAAATAATTATAGGGAGGACTTTATGAAGCTTGTGCAAATTGCATACCAGTACACAAGCTGATTGTGTCTAATACAAGAGCGCATAAATACTTATGGAAGCAAATGGGTTGGCAAAATTAATTTTCCAATCTTTTTGCATTATTTTTTATTTGAAATAAATATGAAATTTTCAGATTACATTCTTCATTTTTCACTTATGCTTGCAACACAACCTAATGGCTTGCTTTGCTCACTTCTCCATTTAAACAAATTTTGTACAGCTTGCTTTATTTACTTCCTCCATGAATTGTTAGAAATATTATCACAATGTCTTGCTGCAACAATGTTTTTCTGTCACATTTGCAAAATAACTAGACACATTTTAAAATTAAATTTTGGTTTGTTGTTGGTTTCTTCTATTTGTTTTATGTGCATGCAAGGTGATGGTAACAGTTTTTGGTGGCTATCTAATCTATATTAATGTACTAAATGTGTGGAACCAAAGGCTGTGATGTTTTAGTCCCTTATGAGCCTGTTGAATAGAGCAATAAATGCCACGGAGCAGTCGTGTTGGTGTGAATGTAAAATATTTTATACATATCTAGGATAAATAATGTTACGTGTATTGAGATTGCAATGGCTACAAGAAGGAAAAGATATGCCTACACTGTTAACTATAAGCTTAAGGTGATTCAATACACAAAAATGCACAGAAACCGAGCAGCAGCACATAATTTCGGTCCACCTCTCACAGAAAAAAATTATCTATGAAGATGATGGCATAAGAGGAACATAGTCTTTGTAAGCTTGGTCCTAAATGGCCACAACTAGAGGAGGAAGTTTGGTATTGCTGTAACGATTAAAATCGTTACATACGAGGCAAAAAGAGTTTCAGTAGAAAAAGGATTAGTTGAGCCTGTGCATCGTTATTACATATGCAATTATTTATCCCATTAAATTAAAATATTATCTGGCACTTAAGTTGAAGTAAGCACTATCGGTAAAGGGTATCTATACATGCAACATATGCGGCACATTCCTACAGCTTAATTAATGCGACTGCAGAGTTCACACGGTACATTTAGCTATACAAGTCTTGAAGCAGTTTTATGTTTTAGATCATCCATATTAACTTTTATGAATTAAATTGATCTAAAAATGTTATATTTAACTGTTATCACACCGTAATATTTTCTGTAAATGTTGCCAGATACATACTTAATCATGGCTAGAAATGATACATGACGTGCCCCTTCCTAAATGCCTTGGTAAACCAAAATACCTTTTTTCCTGAAAAATCTTCTAAATAACCGGGATGTGTCTTATATGCTGAAAATTGCGGTAACTGTGCTGTAGTGAGTGACCTTGGTGGTAATGAAAAACTGGCAAGAGAATGGAGTAAGATTGAATCCGTCATGATGAAGATGCCTGAGACTAAATGTGCAGTGAGAATATGCAACAGCTATTGATTGTAAATTGACCTTAATTTTTTGAAGGACTTTTTTAAAGCTTGAAAGGTTGAGTTATAGTCTGTGACATGCAGTAAGAAAAAATTGAAGAATTTTTGATTAACTAATGCAGCAGTAAATAATATGAGAAAACATTACAATCACAAAACCTGGATCTCTAACAGCTTTTGACAAAGAGGGATAAAACGACATTGATTTAAATCATAATCTCTTGCTTTTTTCATTTCTGTATGGAAGAAGTACGATTCCTACCTGACGTTTATCTGAGATCATTGGCACTTCTTATTGAAAGAGGAAATAATGACATACAGTAAAAGAATTTAGGGTAAAGCTCCTCTATTATCACACTGCAGGAAAAATAAGTGAGGGATGAAAGGTAGTGCAATTTACATAAAGATGCTTTTTTCTTTCAATTCCTCCAGTAATTGAAAACAATTAAAAAACTTTCTAAAACCTTGACAAAAATATAGGCCATTCATTATATTAATGATAATAGAAATAGCAAGTTTCTTATTCAATGTGAATTTTAATTCTGTTTTAAAAAAATATGATATGCATTATTTCAGCTATATGATTGTTTATGTCTTAATTTTAACTAATATAAAAATGCAAATTTATAATGCCCTGCACCAGGGGTGGATCCAGAAACTTCCCAAGTGGAGGACAATTGCACTTCCCCCTCGTGAATGCACCTCTGCTGATGACCCTATATTTTTAAAATCCCTACCACTGTCAGAATCTTTCTTTCCCTTGCCATACAGACCTAATCTTTCATGTAGAAACAAGGAATTTTGCATAATTTAAGAAAGCACCCTGAAAACTTGGCTTCTCCAAGTTGCAGGATTCCAGAGATATTTCCTGTACAGATGGATGGACAGACAAACCTAGTACATAAGCGATTTTTTTTAAGAAGAAAGCACCCAATAATTTTGACTAACCTGTATATTGAGGTGTTTGTCATGATTTCTTTAATTCCTGAAAAAAAATATTTGCTCGGTAATTTTTGATGCGTTTTTTTGATTTGTCATAACTGTGGTGGGCTTGTACTTGATGTTTGTTACTATGACTAACTGTTATATGTACTAGTTTGGTTTTCACTCTTGATAAAATATAATAACTTAGATAATTATTGCACTAATCATTGGATAAATTATTCATAAGCTTAGCAGGCAGTTGAAATCCTGCCATGATGTTTTATTCAGGACATGGTGAAGAATGGGAACAGAAGAGAAGCATATTCAGGAAAGTAAAATTGATTGAGATGAAAGATGGTGTCGTTGGTGAAAATTATGTACATTCCAATTAAATTGGGCATCTATGGGGAAAATAGCTTGTCTTTATAATAATAAATATATTTTATATTGATTGTATACTCTTATTTATATTTGCTACCTTAATATGTCAATATTTTAAATCCTACAAGTAAAGTTAGTATTATATTTTTTTGCTTTGGAGAGATAATATTTATGGCGTTATCCTTGAAAATATTTAATAAATTGTTTTGTTCATAATAATAAAACTTCAATAAAACATCCATAGCATTGGTTAGTTTTAATTGTATTACATACCTTTCTTTTGAATAAGGTAGGATATGTTTTGTAAGGAATAATTTTTTCTCAAAATGCACTTTTTTCAAATAGTTATCTGATTCGGGAAATGATCTTTATGAAGATTTTCGGCAGTCTGGGTTGAAGGGGGCCAGCAACCGTCATCCAACCCCCTCTGACCATTTTGCAGAAAAATTTGAGCTTGATCTCGACTTTGGACACTATGAAAAGATTGATGTTCCTGACTTTAGGGATGGACGTAGAGGAAGATTCATACATGACTTCAATGCTGTAAGTTATCTTCTATGCGTAAACTGAAAATGTATTTATTCAAAGAAGCTGGGTGAAAAATTCCATGCAAGTTATTTAAAATTGTACTTACCTGTGCATTAAAGGATTTCAAATAATTACAAAGCTTTTTTGAATTATAATCATCAAATTGCCAAAAAATAATTTTTGTCTGTGGAAATAATTGAATGCTTACTAATTAGATGTTATTCCATATCTTTCTAATAGATGCAGAGTTCTCTAAACAACAACAATGGTTGATTATATTAATAAATGTATAAAACAAATATTTAGTTTGTACCTGATTTACTTGATTTATTTTCTGATTAGCTTGTATTTTCATTCTGATTCTTTGTATTGGAAAAGTGATTATTTTTTAATGACCTGGTTAGCCTATTTAGAATTGTTAAATTTATATTGTTTCAATGCAGAACAAGACCGGAATCATTGATTTGGATGGCCATAGGTGCTTTGTGATGCCTTTGAATCGATATCAGGTGCTTCCACCCAGGTCTCTGTTTGATCTCATTAGGAAAATGTGGGAAGGTAAGTTATTATTTTCACATATGTTTGTTTTAAGTGGTATAGTCTTGCTGTTTATCAAGGAATCAGTTTGTAATATAATGCAGTAGCTAAATAGTAAAATAAATAGAACTGCCAATGTTATAAATTTTCCATACAAATGTTATCAATTTCAAGTAGAAGTTTTAATTTAATTTTATTTTAATCATAATACACGGGTAGTAAATTACCCATTTACAAAGATATATGAAACATATAATAGCACAAATAAAATAAATATAGTAAAATGTTACATTAAATCAAATATATATATTCATTGTAGTTGTAGTTACAAAACAGTAATAAACTTATTGCATTTTATGTAAAATATGACCACCAAAGCACACAAATATGACCTAAATTCATGAATTGCCTTGATTTGTTTAACAGCAGTTTCAAAAATGTCTATAGAACTATAAGATAAAAATAGATTACCTAAACGTTGAAGACGGTTTATTGGTAAGTGGTATATATAATTTGTAGTACAAGCGTTGTTAAAAAATGTATCTGTGGATCTAGTATTATAAGATGGTATGCAAAACTGAATTAATGATAATAGGTTGGGGCAATCATAACTGGAATTTACTATTTTTAGTAATGTTACAATATCCAAGATTTCGCGACGAAAGTGTAGTGTTTTTAAGTTGAGGCTACATAGAAGATGTTGATACTGTATTTCCGATGTACAATTGCCGAGTTTGAAGTTAGCCAGCCTTAAAAATTTATGCTGAACTTTCTCTATTGAGTAAGAATGGCTTTGGTAATATGGTGACCGCACAGGTGAAGCATATTCTAAATGGGGTCTTACCAGGGAGCAATACAGTAACTTTAAAGATGTGACATTTTGGAACATACTAGTATTCCTGGAGATGAATCCAAGCATTTGTAACCCCTTCTTTACAACAGCATTAATATGGCTAGAAAAGGTAAGGGAAGAATCAAAAATCACACCCAAATCCCTAATTTTGTTAACTCTTAAGTGCTGTGTCATTTATAAAATAACATTCCAAAACAGGATATTTGCACTTATGAAAGGTGATGACGTTACATTTTGAAATATTCAATTGCATTTTGTTGGTGGTACACCATCTAAACAAGTTATTCACAGCCAATTGTAAAATATCGCAATTAAATAATAATGGTCCCAAATGGGAGCCCTGGGGGACTCCTGATGTCACATCAAATGTATATGAAAAGAAGGATTTAACTTTAACATACTGCTGTCTACCAACTAAATAACTACGTAGCCAAGACAACATAGTACCTCTGATGCCTACAGATTCTAATTTATTAATCAGTAAACCATGGTCCACTGTATCAAAAGCCTTACTAAAGTCTGTATAAACAGCGTCAACTTGCAAATTATTGTTTATGGCACTATAAATATTTTCTTCATAAACTAATAAATTGGTGACAGTAGAATGATTTGCCATAAACCCATGTTGTTGATCAATGATAATATTTTTTAAAAGTGGAGTTAGCATATCTAGAACTAAGCTTTTGAACAATTTAGAGAGACATGATTGAATAGACACAGGTCGATAATTAGTTATATCAGATTTCTTGCCTTTTTTATAAATTGGAACAACGTGACTTATTTTCCATTGGCTTGGAAATTCACCCGACGAAAGTGACACATTAAAAAGTATGAGAAGTGGAAAAATTAATACACTGGAGCATTCTTTAATCAAAAGTGGGGGAATGTTGTCAGGACCTGGACCTTTTTTAATATCGACAGATTTTAACTTTTTCAAAATGTCATCCGAGGTCACCTTGCATATACGTATATGTGTAGTATTGTCTTCTTTAAAGTTCAAATCATTATTCATATCTGAGTTTGAGCTGTAAACACAACTAAAGTACTTGGAAAAAAGATTTGCTATAGCTTGTCTATCTTGAGCTACCTCAGATTCTATATACATGTGATTAGGAAGTACGTTGTCTTTCCTCAAAGAATTAACATGATTCCAAAAAGGTTTGATGTTGGAATGCAGTAGGGACTCAATATTATCAATATGGTCCTGATAACAATGCTTAGACAGATCTTTACATCTGGCTCGTAGCAAGGAAAAAGTCTTATAATCAGAAACAGAATTAGACAATTTGAACTTCCGGCTTGTTTCTTCTCATATATTAATGACCGCAGTTCAGAATTGAACCAGCTTGGAAATGACTTATTTTTAAATTTAAATTTAGGAACATATCTTTCAATTGCACAACCCAATATATCATAAAGGTAATTCACAGCGCTATTTATGTCCAGTTTAATTAACACATTCCAGTCGATAAGAGATAGATAGTAGGACATACCACTATAGTCTCCTTTGGGAAAATTATATGATATTGAGTCATATTTGATCAAGTCAGAGTTGGTTTTGATCATAAGATCGCAGTCGAGGGGTGGATGATGAGGATCAGCTACAATGAGAGACTCGCAGGCCTCACTTACTGAAACTTGCTGAATGTTGGTGAGCACAAGATCCAGGCATTTGCCATGTATGTTGAGCACATTGTTACACTGAGATAAATTTAGGTAACTGACTGTGTTCGCCAATGGTCTACTGTGGTCATTGACTGTGTTGAGCTCTATCTCAGTGTTGTACCAAGAAAGACAAGATAAATTATAGTCGCCACAAATAATAAAGTAAGCACCAGGATATAGCAGATAGATTCGTTCAAGTTCTAAACAATGATCTTCATAAACTTTGGGAGAACTACCAGGGGGAATATACACACAAACCAAAATTACAAATAATTTAGAGAACTTTACAGCTACAATGATGTGTTCAATATTAGTGTGCTCAACTTCAATTTCAAAGGAGTTAAAATTATATTCACTGCAATCAATACCCCTCCACCCAGTTGTTTATCACTAGTAGCAATAGATCTGTCAGTCCTATAAACATTATATGTTGGAGTTAGTCCAAGTTCGTTAGTGCCAATTGCATCACACAGCCAAGTTTCAGTTATAAAATAACAATCCAAAGTATGTGAAATAGCTAATCTTAAATGATTAAGTTTAGTTCGTAAACCACATACATTCTGGTAATAAATTCTAAGCTTACTGTTCAAGGGGGACAATTTTTTGTTAAATGAATTAGTTACACCAATAATATCACTATTTGTGGTAGAAACTGGCCTACCTACTTTGTTAGTAAAAAAGAACTTCCACTACTACTTTTAGGAAAATAAAATTTGTTCACCGCCGTATTACATGGCCAATTCGAGGAATTGGTAAGCTTTTCGAGGTTCTTAGAATCGGAGGACACTCTGAAAGAACTGTATTCACCTTTGGCGTTTAGCTTCACTACTTCCGCTTTACAGCCTACAGTATTTTCGACATGGAGAATCACATCATTCGCCGTTGCGTTAATGTCAAGACGCCACACGTGTAGGTGAATCTTCGGGTTGGCACCGATTAATGACGAGGAGTTGTTTCCTGTACCAACAATAACTTCGCATTTGGGTCTACGTTTATGAGTCACTGGGATAAAGGGATCGGCATCATTGCAATCAAGAGAATTCAAGTCAATATCGGGAGATTTACTTTCCTGAGAATCCTCCGTAGGAATGTTAGGGCTAGATGAGTTCAATGATGTGGATGGTGCTGAGTGTTGTAGCTTCTTAGTCTGGCGAGTAACTGGTCTCTCGTAGTCAGGTATTGTGCTGGGCAGCTTCCTTTTCTGGGATTCGTGGTTTGGATTCTTCACCACATTAGCGAAAGAAGCGATGCCTTCTGCTGGAGAATGTTCGATTGAAGAAGCCTGCTTGCTTTCAACCAAAGATAGTCGCAAATTTACTTCAGCCAGGGCACTCAGAATGTATGCCGTAGAAGCATGGACGCCATCACTAGACGTCTTGTTTACGATGCATATGTCGCACTTCCACATTATTGCTCTATGACTTTTAACGACTTTGAATTCAATGTCCGTAAGTCCAATACATTTTTTATGAAAAACGGAGTTACATGTACCACCGCAAAATAAATATTCGGAGGAGGAAAGAGATTGGTTGCAGGAGTGACAAAGAGAAGAAAATGTGCCGTCGGCCATCTTGAATAATTTAAGAAGTAAATGTGCATAAAAAGTAATTGGTCTATATAAAAATAAATTAATTTTCAATTAGATTCCATCGAGTATTTCTTATATCAATTTTAAATGTGTGTAAATACTAACTGAAATGTTGGATTGTGAAATGATACCATGAGGATTTTATTTTTTGGTGAAAAACATTTCTCAGAATTTAATCTACAGGATACCTTTTGATATCTTTCCTTGCTCCCCCTTTCTCTACCTGATCTGTCAGTTCAAAGTTGAGGGTTAATACGAATATAAGATTGAAAAATCATATTTAGAGAAGTGATGGCTGCTGCTATCGAATGGGTAAATGATGATGAACTACGTTGTGTATTAGTTGTTATGGTGTTTCTGTAGACTAACCACACTACCTTTTCAGCCATCATGATGGCTTGATTTTGTTTTGACATCCCATACTAAATTTAACGAGACATATCCTGATTATGATGCCAAGCATCAGAACCTGGGTCTTAAGCTTCTAGCAAAAGATTGTGGTACATGAAAGTATCATATCATGTTCAGTGGCGGCTCGTAGCTAAAATTAGTGGGGGTGCTGCTCCAGAAAATTTTTAGCCTTTGTTTTAAAATTGTGTAAAAGGAAAAAAACATGTATAAAAAGAAAATTTATTCAGGAACTTGATAAAATCTTAACAAAAAAAACCAAACATTTTTTACTTACTTTAACTTAAATTGTTATAGTTCAAGCTTGATCTATTCATTTAAAAATGAAATCCATTCTTCTTGTTTTAATTTGTGCAAAAAGTTCAGTAATTTTCTCCTTGATCTCTGGATGACAATTGAGGAAATTTTTCTCCATTGAAAGTACTGCAAGTGCATTTAGTCTTTCCGAATTCATAGTGCTTCTTAAAAAAGTTTTCATTCTTTTCAATGTTGAAAAGCAGCGCTCTGCCTCTGATGTAGTCATGGGAATTGTCAAGAGGATTTTTATCAGTTTCGTAATTTCACTAAAAACATCATCTAGATTATTTTCCAAGATAAATTTCAGCAGCTCAATTAATTTGCAATATTCATGAATATCAGTCCTAGAATAGAATACTTTTAGTTCAGTTTCAAGCTTTTCTTTGTCAATCATGGGATAAGCTTGTGGTCAGTACTATCTCTTTTGTGGGATGTTCATTCTTAAATCTAGTGAAGCATTTCTTGTTGAACAATTTAGCAGCTACTAAGTGTTTAGTGGAAGAATATCTGTCCATTATATCAACACATATATCGTCACACACTTCCTTAGCTTCTGCCATGAGTGTCTTTGAAGGATTCTCACAGTACTTTGAGTTTCTCAATTCTAAAATAGCAGTTTTGAAATTTGTTATATATTCATTAACTTTAAACACACTAATTTCTCGAGATTGCATTTGGTTGTAAATTATTTCAACATGAGGCATAATCTGATGAAAAAGCTCTAACCAAAACTTGAAATTATCATCATTCAGGTATTTTAAAATTCCTGTTGCTTCTGCAATGGTTTGATCTGCATTTGATGTTGACTGAATTGCAGTAAGGCAGTTTTTTAAAGGTTGCAAATTTTCATGAACTCTGTTTATGGTCCGTATGTTGAAATTCCACCTTGTAGAGGATGGACGTGGAATGCTGACGTCCATATGTTTCTTGAGAATGGACACACATTGTGGTGATCTTGAGAAGAATGTTGGAATAGCCAGAATGTTAGAGAAAAATATTCTTGCGTTTCGTGTAATACTTGCTGCATTTCTCATTATTAAATTAAGTTGATGTGCATAACAGTGAATGAAATGTGCATTACTATAAACTGCTTTTATTTTTGCTTGAACTCCTGCTTTTTTGCCTTTCATGACATTTGCACCATCAAATGTCTGAGCTATCAGTTTTTGTCCATTCCTTGAAGGATTATGTCCAATTGTTCTAAAATACGTTTTGATATGCCATCTGCAGTTTGATTTTCTGGAATAAAGAATCCCCAAAAATGCTCAAATATTTCTTCATTCATTACGTACCGTAGAACAAGGACCATTTGAGTGTGTTCCGAAACATCTGTTGTGTCATCAGCCATGACAGCTACAAAGGAAGCTTTTCTAATTTCCGTCCTTATCTCCTCATGGTATATTTGTAGCAGGCAGTCAAGTATCTCATTCTGAATGGTCTTAGAAACACCTTTGAAGACTGCACTGGTTTCTAAGTGATTCTTCAAATCTGAATCTAATTTAGATGCAAAATTTACTAATCCTCTAAATACCCCTGGATTTACTGAATCGTCTTTTTCATCATGTCCATGTAAGGGAGTTTCAAAGTTTCCACAAAAGTAAATGCAGTCTATTATTTGGGACAAAATTTCACGGTTCTTTTTAACTTTTATATTATGCTCATTGATTGAAAGTCTGTATGCCTCACTAAGTTTCTCCTTAATACTTACGGTTCCTAAAAGTGACAGTGAAACAACATTATCAACGTGCTTCTTTGACTTCTCATGCTTTTCAGTTTTTTCTTTCATTTTGTTTATATTTCTAAAACCATCTTTTGTCCACAGTACATCACCTCCAAACAGCAAACATGGGAAGCAAAACAGTGCATTTTTTACTTCACAGCCGCAAAGCCAATTTTTCCGTTGGTACCATTCAGAATTAAAGCTACGAATATATTTCTTGTTGTTGCTTTTACCTGGCTGAGATATTAGAATATCAGGTGTTGAACGACCTCTTTTCTTAACTGTAACTTTCTCATGGAGAGATAGCTGTGAAAACTTAAGCTGTTGAAGTTCACTTACAGAACTTATTTCTTGGGGATGCAAGGCCATGGTTAAAGTTTTCTGTTAAATAAAAGAACCAAAAAAAATGAATCAAATAGAATAGCTGGAAGCAGAATAATAATCTAATTCTGCACTCTTCTACACTATCACATTCAAGAATATGGTACACGGTTTTTAAGCACAACACATGCTGAGTAAAAAATAACTTCCTTCCACCATCACGCCAGAGCCGGCACTGCGAGAGCAACAGTGCTCTCTCTACCTGGCAGTCCCGCCTTCCTCCCCACCACCCCTCCTATGTGCGCATGCACACAACAGTCAAACACCACGTCGCTGGCACTGTGAAGCGCACCGTTCCATACAAAGATTTTTGTATCTTTTTCATAAACTGGGGGATGGCTTCTGAAGTACTGACATTAAGCTTAAGGAATATATATTGTACTACAAAAATAAAGAAAGAATTAAAGAAAAAAGGACTCATTATATTAAATGTTATCGATAATATCAAGTGGAAATAGGGGGTGCTGCAGTTCCGCAGTGCCTATACACGAGCCGCCACTGATCATGTTCATAAAATCATTGCGATGCATAATTTTACTTTATACTTGAATTTAAGACGACTTACTTTTAAAAAGCTGAAATGTGTAGTTAAATTCGTGTGGGAAGATAGACGCATCCAACATAGCAACGGGATTAAACAAACTACTGTCATTGTTTAATTGGTCTTTTTTTTAAAGTGGATTTGTATTGATACTAGCATTTCTACATTTTTTGAAGAGATATATTTCTGCTAATAATTGTGTTTTTATTTATCGTAATTCTTATTGATAGTAAGTTTTTATTTATCTTAAAAACTTTTTATCTTTAGTCATTTAAGATTATTCTAAAAACTTTTCCCTGTGAGTTTCATTAAGAATTACGTATGGAAAATCAAGGTACATGTAAGCTTTTGATGAATTTTATTATTATTATTAAATTCTTATTGCTCATATAATATTGCCTTATACATGTATTTTATTATTATTACATTATATTCACATTCGTATTGAAATACTATTAATAATCATTAATGCGATCTTCTCGGAATAGTTCACATTGAAAATTCATTTAAACTCTACTTTAGATGACTATATTTGTTTATGTAATTTGTGCCATGAACATAATTTTATTCTTTGGAACTGTTCACTTGGCTTATTATTTTCAAGTGTTGTGTTGTAGCTTTGCAATTCTTCAGCTTATTCAATTCAATTTATTATTTTTGTCATTTAAGTTAGGTGACTAAAATGTGAAATATTCAAGTTTCACTCCTACTATCTATCTAAAGCTGAATTATATATATATAAATATATTTTCATTGATTTTAAGCAATATGAATGGATAAGTCAGTTTTTTCATTAATGAAACAAAAGATATTATCAAACTTCTTACTACTTATATACCAAACATTCTTATGTTTGTCACAGTTCTCTACTTCTGTCTACCATTCCCATAACTGTAAAAAGATTAAAGTTTAAATAGCCCCCCACATAACTCAAGAGCTGGTAGACACTTTTGCAAATTTTTACGCCCATGCAAGCAGAAAGGTTATCATAATTATATTATAGAGTTTATTCATATTAAAGTATGAACTATATAAAAGTTGGCTATAAAAATTCATTTTTATATCTTCATTTGTTGTTATACTGAATTGGCAAGGTTTTTTTACTTTGGTAACCATATTTTTCAGGATATTATGAAGTAAATACTGAAGTTGTGCGTGAGACAATGAGAGTCGTCACACCAGCTTTGGGTGATATGCAAGGTGTTGGGCAGTATATCAGCCGAGAGTGCAAGGGAGTTCCAACTTACATGCTTGAGAAAGTCACGAGGTCTGGTAAGAACTTTAATTGCATTTTGGTGTTGTTTGTCTATTGCCAGAACTATATGATCCAGATAATTTATATTGGCAGCTTCACCATAAGAAGAGGGGTGAAGTATTAAAGTTGTTGGTTTTATCCTTTACTGTAGATGTTACCTTTCTTGCTGCTTTTAGTTAATCAAAGGGTCTTTACTTTAGAAACATTTTCTGTTAGCTTTTCTTATTACTTGTGCAAATCTTTGAGCCAATATGATATTGAAAATTCCATTGCAAATCATTTATATTCAAGCTGGTTAGAAAAAAATTCTGAATTATCCAAACTAATAATGCTAGCGCATACCACATAAGTAAGAGGAAGGTATTCACCATGAATTACTTTTTTATGAAATTTGCTGTTAGGAATTTTGGAAATATTAGTTAGTCATCTTTTCAATTTGCCATGCAATTTGTTGATTTTTTTTGTCATAAAATTCTAGTTTTCAAGAGAAGTGTAGATGATGAGATACCAGATGCAGCAAAATTTGCCGAATTTGCGGGCCACAACATAGTTGAGTTTGACATTGTCAATTTCGAGGAATTGATAGCATACGAGGCTGCCCAAGCAAAGAAGAAGAGTGACGATGGTGAAGTGGTTGCGCCAGTTGTAGAGGGAGATAGCGCAGCAAAAGATTCACTTAGCCAAGATGATGGATTGACGAAGAACAGTGGGGAGTAGATGAAGGCAATTTTCCCCTTAGCCCCTCATTCCCCTTTCCCTTGTTCCCACATCTTTTCCTGAGTAATATCAAACCGCATTCATTATTCACTATAATTGCTATATTGATTGTTACTCCTGTATCTTCTCTAAATGGATGTCAACCTAAGGAAAGATTGTGGTAAGTTCTTTCCTTTGTTGCGTGAACCTTCACCAAACCTTCCCCTCTCTTCTCGCTGTGTTGCATTTCTGATGTGTGTATGAGTGATATGGTCCATTTTGGGAAAATTTGTGATGTCGGACAAATGAGACTGAAAAATTTGCTGAAGATTTTATCATTAGTGTAACATGCTGTTAATTTAAGTGCTTGTGTGAGGTGAGCTACGGTTGCCTCATTTGAGATCTCCAGATTATAAACTAATTTTCTTTATAACTTGATTGCAATATGGAGTAATAGTGGTTTTGCATATTCATCTGGAACGTTAGAACTCAAATTGGCTGCGGATATTTTATTTGGTCAAATGGGTTCCATTAAAAAAATGCATAGAGCCAGCCTGGGAAGGTAATGTGGATTATTTTACATCTTTTATAATGTATAATAGAGAATATAGGTTGTAGCATATAAACTGGAATTGTTGGCAGCTATAGAAAGTTTAATGGATTCTTTAAGCATATTTTGGTCTAAATATCAAGTTGCCGTTATAAAATTGTGTGAAGATGATATTGTTCACAGCAATAAATAATATTTTCAATGTTTTAATTTTTGTTATGGTGCCAAAATAAGTTTATAGGAAATTGAATTGGTCCCTATTTTCAGTATGATTAATCCAAAAACTTACATGTACATTGGATTGAGTCACCTGGTTAGATATGTTTGAAGTACTGTATAAGCAAACTAAATATAAATACTTATATAAATATATATATATATATATATAATGTCCATTCACTGTAAAGTTCTTATGTGAAATCATTATTCACAATAAATTTATCAAAATTTCAATTTGTATGTTATATTTTATGTATGTCACTTTATTCTCTTCCAGTGCAGTTAATGTGTCTCATCAGTCCATGTCACTGGAGACTTTCAATTCTTATAATATTATTATACAGAAGCAGCAACAGCTAACAATTTATCTTCTGAACTGTTCATAGAAATATTTAAATTTAACTAGTATGGCTGTGTATTGATTAGATGCGTGTCTTTCAGAAATCTTTGGGCTCATAAATGGGGCACATCCTATAGAAGGGTACATAATTTCTTCCAGATTTAAAAGACAAGAAACTTAGATGCATAAATTTCAAGAAACGTATTGTAATAACAAAAACAAAGTTATTTGTACATTGCATCAAAATTAAATGCAGAACTACAGTAAAACTCCTCAAGGCCTCTATTTAACCTTTAAATGCCTGGTGTGCCTGTACGAGCATGCAAAATGGGTTCCATTCGGTGCTTGGCATGCCCGTACGGGCATGCTTAGTTTGGAAGTTGCCCACAGATGTTGCATTCGTCATGGATGTGTGAAATTTGGGAGGGGTCCACCTAGAGACCTGCTCGCAAGTTGTGTCGAGGCAAACATGCAGTAGACCCAACTACTGGGAGTAGGACACCTCACACCGAGAGAAAACAGAAAATAGGGTGAGAGCGTTAGCCTAGCCCCTTTCTAACTCCCTGACTCCGACCTCTCCATGACCCAAGAGTGTCGAAAGTGGACAAAGCTCTTTCCACCTCCTCAAAGTCACAGAGGTCAGAGGGGGTAACGGGGCAAATGACACATCGCCAGTTTCACCTTGCTTTTGTCAGGGAACTTGTTGAAGAAGAGACAGACATCAGCTATTCCCTCAAAAACTTCCCAAAAGGAAAGACAAGGTGCAAGCGGGGCCCCATTTGGTCAATTAGAGACGAAAGAAAAGGAAAATTGCCTTCGATCCCGTGTATGCTCAGTGAAGGGAAAATACAGACGGCAGTGGCAAAATGCAAAATATGCGATTTTGGTCTGTATTTTCCTGTTTTGAAGAATTCCACACAAAGTAGGATTTCTAAGTGTATTGCAGAATGAAATTCATAAAGTAATCCATGAAAAATGAACTATAAAAATTATCACTAATGTTTTTTATTGAATTTGCCATTGTTATATTATAGAATTATGCCAGATTTGCATTCTTTTGTTTTCTTTTGCTATAAAAGATTAATCTCATTAGTCCCCAAACGATTTATTAAATAATACATTTTATTTGAACGTTTTATCACTAATAGTTCAAGAAATACTTTATAGTTTCTGATTGAATGCAAGGAAATTTTAAATGGCCAAAATTAAATCCGGCAGCAAGAGTCTACTAACAGACATTTAACTCTGGCATTTAAAGGTTAAGTGGAAAACTGTCATGATGGAAAAAATTCCTCTGAGCCAATTTTTCTTTTATTTTGAATTCATTAAGGCAGAAAGTTGAGAGGCAGATGGAAAATAATTTGATAATTTGTATATTTCAGTACATTTTAACTTGCAAAAGGCAAAAATACTTGGTTAAAAATTAAAATTTTGTTTTTGTTGTCACATAGACAATATTTAAGTCCTTGATACAATATTTCTTTCTCTTTTACATTTATAAATTGCAAGTGTAGCAGCATATGTTGCCAATTGTGATTAAGTTTTGTGATCATACAATTTAAATTTCCTCCTTTGCTCATTGATTGCTGATGCACCTACATTGAGTAGGAAGGGAGTGTAGTTTGAGATGGCAACAACTGCCTAAAAATAATCTAAGGATGACACTGTATGATTTAACACAGTATAAGGCTGTTATTGATGCACCGTATTTACTGGAATCCAAGACGGGGTTTTTTCCAAATTTCAGCTTGCAAAAATTGGGGGTCGTCTTAAATTCGAGTACAAAGTCCTATACTGTCAATAAATCGTGATCAATTGATCGTGTGTAAATTCGTCGCTCTTCAGTTTGTGGTGCATCAATTTGTCTAATGAAAAACTCATCGCTTGGCAATACAGCACTTGACAAACTCATCTCGTGTCAATTCTTCGCTAGAAAAAGTGCATCGCGTGATAATTTCGTTGCGATGCAAATTGGAAGGCGAGCACCATGGCGAATTTGTTGAGAGATGAATTGATGTGTGATGAGTTTGTCGTATGATGTATTGTTGCACGACCAAATGACCGCAACAAGTTTTCATAGAAAGTATGATTATGTGTTTAATCGGTTTTATTAAACAAATGAAACAAGATAAAATAATTGTATTTTTATTGCAAACTTATGATCCGGAATTCTGTCAATAAAGTCTTAATATTAAAAATACATTTTAAAATTCTTTTTTTAGAAAAAATTTGTAATTATATCAATTAATGAATGAACAAGTTTACCAATGCTGAATGTGTGTGTTCGAAATATACACCAAATACAGTCGGTGAGAAATTGGGTCATAAAGTCGTTGTTCTGATTTGACAGGCTGCTAAAAAGGGGGGGGTCATCTTGGATTTGGGTTAATACAGTATTTTACAGTTGTGCCAAAAATGCCTTTTCAGACATCTTTAATTTTCATTATTTCGGCAACTATTTGCCTGTTGTAGGACTTAGTAAATTTAATTCTTTAGAATAGACATGTATCTACTTTTGGCATATATAAATAAATACAATCATTGTTAACAAAGAAATCTTTTGCTTTACCCTAAATTAATTTAAAAAATCTGATGTGGCTGTTGACAAAGAACAGACATAAACTCACACATGAACCCACGAAAATCCGCACTCTAGGCACTGATTAAAATTAGTTTGAAATTGTATATTTTTTAATATTTCTAATATAATTTATGAGGACTTTATTTGTAAAATTGGAATTTTAGAGTTATATACTATGTTTTCCTTGCCACCTGGCCAAATTGCAATGTTTTTAAATAAATAAATAAACACCGTAGCCTTCTGATATTGGATATAGCCACGAAGCTCCAACAATTGAGAAAATAAAAAGGAGCCTTACTAATTGTAAGACATAACTGTAAAGTGTTTACAAAAGTTGTATCCAGGTGGTGTGGTGGTGGCAGCTAAAAAATATAGTTTTAAAAATATCTCAATGCAATATATGGAAAAATGTTTTGAATGAACATAGAAAATTAAATTTCCTTCAACTTTTATTATGATAATTTTTACATTGATGGAAGTATTAATGCAATTATTTTTTTTTAAATCTGAGGTTGACATCACATGACTTGCTGCATACCTGTAATATTTCTAAAATTCCAAATAAGACCTTACAAATAACAGACAAACTCATACCGTAGCCTTCTGATATCGGATATATCCATGAAGCTCCAAGGAGCATTAATAAATAACTCTAGTGTTTACAAAAGTTGCCTCCAGGTGGTGTGATGGTGGTGGCAGCTAAAAAAATAAGTTTTTCAAATATCTCTTAAAATGTGCGTTGTATGGGGAAAATGTTGCAAATAAAGGTTGAAGAAAATTAAATTACAACTTTTATTTCAGTAATTTTTTACATCGATACAAGGATTAAAGCAAATCATTATAGATAGCTGCTTCTTACATATATAGGATATATATATATATCATGTAAAACCTATGGTACTTCTAGAAGCGCTACAGAGCTGAAATATGGCATGAAGATAGGTCATTGGGTATAACCTCTAAAATATTCCAGAAAAAGTTATATTTAAGGAGATTTTTGACCCCAGTGTCCAATTTTAAACATAAGAAAAGAATTGAAAATGGCGCAGAGCTTTATAAAATTGCTTTTTTAAATTATTTACTATAAGATACAAAGTTGAGACATGCACCGCACTGTGGATGAAAGAATGAAGTTATTTTCTTGAAGACAAAATTCAATTCCATGCTGAATATGCATAAAAATTCGATTTTATTCATAAAATTATGAAATGTTTTTTGGTTTTCAACAATGAAAAATATTAACTACCATAGCAATGACTCTAATGCCTTTCAGTGGGAATTGATTTGCCATACTTAAAGACCATTGTTTTTATGTTTAGAATGGATTATAATCCATTTGATTTCACCCAACGAAGTATGCATATGATGACGTGATAATTTTGAATTAGGTAATTTTTTATCTGGATACGTATTAAAAGGACACGGATGATGATGCCATAATCCTAACACACAAAATATCCTAATTTTTACATAAATTTTAATGTGGCACATAGGCTATTGTCTTAATGATTTTTATAGTTATTGTTGAAAAAGGGTGATATGAGTCATGAAACTTGAAATTCGAAAACGTGGACGCGAGCCGATTGCCAGAGAATTAAGAAATTATGGATAGATGCCTTAATGTTGCAGAAAATGAAAACTATTATCATATTTAAATGGACTCAGAGTAGTTCAAATGTTGTCGTGTTAGTTTATTTAAGAGTTTAGATCTTGGTGTATGGTAATTCTTTAAGTGCTTGTAATAGGCAAGCACCGAAAACTATTTTTAAAAATCTGAAGTGGCCACCATATGACTCTCCATATCTGTAATATTTCTAAAAATTCCAAATAGGTTAAATAATAATGAATATTTTAAGAAACTGCGAGAAAATTTTAGAGTTTACAAACAACAGAAATAAACTCAAACCATAGCCTTCTGATATTGGATATAGCCACAAAGCTCCAACAATTAAGAAAATAGAAAGGAGCATTACTAAGATGTAACTAAGCGTCAATTGTTAACAATAGTCGTCAGTAGGTGGCATGATGGTGGCAGTTAAATAATTTAGTTTTTAAGATATCTCTTAAACAATTCATTATAAGGAAAAATGTTTCGAACAAATGTAGAAAATTAAATTTCCTACAACTTTTATTCCAGCGTTTTTAAATATATCAAATATTAAAGCAAATATCTCAAAATAATGGATGTGACAAGAGTAAACATCCACTTCTGGTTGACCGATTTTTACCAAAAACTAATCAGTTTTTGTGACTTTCATAAAAATGTTAAATATAAAGTTTTGCATTGACCTGATTAAGAGTTTTTGAGTTAGAGCACCTACAAAAAAGCTATCACATACACACACAGACATCATTGAGAAAATGGTCAAAATGTGTTAAGGGGACCTCAAAACGTGTATTTCCATCTGGAAATAGATTTTTTCCTGAAAACAATACTTTTCCCTATGCTACATAGGGAGAAAGTAAAAAAGCGCTAAAAATTGATGGGAAGAGTGATTGGGCCAGGGCCCATTTTATGTGCAGTTCTAACAATTTTGTGCTATTGCTAGTTCTTTTTTTCAAGTAATACATGAATCATGAATGCCATGAATAAATTATACTCTTTGTCACGGGATAGGTATCTCAGTACCTGACCCATGCTAATGGCCTATTTAGTTAGATCATTTCTCACTAGGTGGCGAGTTTAGTTTAGTTAGATTGTTTCTTACAAGGAGAGACTACTGCCAACTGCTGTATTTTGGGT
Organism: Tanypteryx hageni; assembly: GCA_028673005.1. Taxonomy (NCBI): domain Eukaryota; kingdom Metazoa; phylum Arthropoda; class Insecta; order Odonata; family Petaluridae; genus Tanypteryx; species Tanypteryx hageni. Next base: position 65,315,271 of record CM054114.1, on the reverse strand, counting down.
ATTTTTAGAATTCACTGATTCAGTTCAACTAGCTTTCCTTCTCTACTTAAAGGTAAGTCATACTTTGTAGTAAATTGTATATGTATATAATTACCTAAAAATAATTAATTTAGATTGACCCTTAATTCCATTAGCATTGAGCCAAAAAGAAGGAAACCGTCAACGGCAACAATGTATTTTGGATATGTTTATGCCATATAGCTCCAAAACATCAGAAGCAGCATCAGCTCAAGACATGTTGGTACCCTCTGCTTTTGCCTGTATAAACAATATAATAGATGATGTTATGCCCTTGGCATCGACATCTACAATAAATGTTGATAAAACATTTGAAGGTACAAATGTGGATAAAGCATTGTATGATACAAATGTTGATAATACATTTGAAAATATGAATTTAGGCAAACCACATCAAGACAGCATCAAACCTAATATTGAATATCTGTAAATTTGAAATAATAGTGGACGAAAATATTTTCATTGTGTTATGTGCCTAAAATATCCAGATATAAGAGAAAAGCTAAAAAAATCCAAAAATGCCTGTTGTTGCATCACAGTACAGAACCATTTACAGGAAAGAAACTGTCGAACACCATTTTAACACTCAGTATCAAAAAGATTGCATGAAAGTTGACAATATGTTTATTAAAGGAATGAATGTTCCTATTCAACCGAAAGATTCTCCAATCATATTAGCAAATCCAATTAACAATTTGCTAACAGAATTGGAGGTTTAACTATATTGGCATTGACAGATTTAGGGGGGGTCACAGATGGTGCACATCAAGGGCCCAATGAAGTGTGGGGCCCTGTGACTAATGCCAGTGCTTCTCAACTTGGGTTACACAGAAGCCTAGGGTTCTGCTAAAGATTGGGATTCCGTGTGGATCCGTGAAAATGGGGGAAAAAGGCTAGATTTCCCTATCACTCAGTTACCCTAAATCTTGATTTCTGTGAACATACAAATGGTTGATTTATTTATTGATGAACATTTTTGCGACCCCTAACAAATAACTGAGGCATGTTGTGGCATCTAGCTTGAGAACCATTGTTCTAGGCCAACTCATATCTGTGCTGTGCAAACATAAAGACATTTCTCAGTATCGCAGAAAAATTCTAGCTTGGTTGTTATAAAGATCTTTACTTTTAATTGTAGACAACAATATAATCCAGTATCTTCAAACCTCTCTCTCTAGCAAAGTTTGTATAGCTACAGCCCTTGACCCATGTCAGGGATGGATCTGAACAGCAAACTGGCAATTCAATTGTTTCTTCATAAACTTCTAACATCTCAGGATAATTTCCTTAATTTTCCATTTCCAGAAGGAACAAATTCACCATGAATACTTTCTTTAGAAGAAGAGTTAGCCTCATTCTACCCATGTATCATACTAAAAATACAGTATAACTAAGGATTCATTAAATCTTCCACTTGAAATGATTTATTTATTTGAGATATTTTCCACATTTCATTAAATTATCCTTGACATATAAATAAATTTATTACAAAATTTGATTGCAACCTATAAAACAGGTAATTTGCAGTACTTGAGTACTTTTTTAAAACATCAAACTAAAGGCTCTCCATTGATTGCTTTCTGCCTCAAGGTGAACAGTTTCTTCACCCACTTGTCCATTTTCACCTGAGAGTTGACCAATAACTGGAAAAATAAAGTGTATAAGCACAAAATCCGCAATGCATTAAACTGTACCTAAATATGCATGCAATACCTTTGTCAATAATACTACCAATACAAAATGAATAAAAAACCACAATAATTACAAGTGTAAATAATTGTATCCAAAAAAATGAACATTCATGCTTTTCAAAGGCAATAAATTGCAAAACTTTATAATCTCCACTGATTTTTACTATACAACCAGTCACAATAATATCATCAGGTAAAAGGTTTCACAGAGTCAAAACTTCCTTAAATTCTTCCAACTTTAAATTTTATCACAAAAAGGAAAGCATGCCAACTGTTATAGATATCTTGTTTCAAGTGTTTAAACTGTATACCATATTTGTAGTCATTAAATGAATATATATATACACACACATATATATCATTATATATAGACATTTCTTACAGAGGAGGAGGATATAACATACTAGTAGTTGGTACTTGCATTCTGCAAGCATATCATCTCACCTTGAAAAAGCATTCATTTCTTAGACAGATAATTCAACATTACAAATATTTTTTTAATTTTAAAGATTTCACCTCCGCAGCGATTTTCATTTTTCCCTTATGTAAAAATAATAGGCTATAACAATCCCAAAACTTTGCAATTTTAAGAATTTTATACTTTCTCCATTATGTGGTACTAATGCTACACATTTCTGCCTAATTTAAAGTTGTAGTACTTCTAGAAGTGAAATAATATTTTTCCAATTGTTAAAATTTTAAACATTTTTAACGGCCGCCGCAATATGTTTATGGAGAGATTCAAATGTTTATTTGAGCAAATGCACTACTCTGTACATTGAAATTTTCAGCTTCCTAGCTCGTCCCGTACTACCTTAACAGTTATCTATTTGTTTAAACACTAAGAATTTTTATCTGCCAAACAAATTAGAATATCAAAATTTGTATAATCCCTATTTCGTTATATCTCAAATTCTACCTATAAAAAGTTTTAGCTCCGTAGCACATTGGAAAATACATAAACCTTGAAATTTTGTTTAAACAATTGCGAATTTTTAGCGGCCGCATTGTTGTACTTTTGAAGATTTTCGTTTTTTCTAGTCAGTTTTGCACAAAATTCTACCTACGATAAAAATTTCGAATCTCCAGCTTATCTGGAAGTGCCTAAACACTAGTATCCTCCTATATGTTATCATTATATATATATATATATATATATATATATATATATATATATATATATATATATATATATATTAACTAAAGGAAAAGAAAAGGTAGTGATGAGGGTGGCAACAAGGTGTTGAGGGAAGCCCAGCGGACACTTACCAAGTTGAGGACCAAGCTGGCAGGCTGCTGGGGGCGTCGAAGAGAGACGTAAAACACACGAACACAAAAACACACGCAAGATTATCGGGCCTATGCCCTTCTTCAGCGAAAGAGTAACGTAAAGTGACACACTGGGCGGGGAATGACAGGGTGATGTGGGAAGGCTGATGATTGGAGGAGGTGGGGAGTAGGAGGGGTGGATAGCCAATAAAGAGAGTGTGGTAAGGGAAAGTGCGAATAACTACAATGTAACAAGGAGACATTGTAAGGGGGCTAATAGGGTTAGCGGAGGTTGAGGCCAGGTGGAGAGAAAGAGTCGAGAAGATGGATATGTGCTAGTTCCCAGTGTCGGAGAAGGGGGGCAGGAGTGTCATAGGGTAAAGCGCGAATAATCCTAACATTGTAGCAACTATTGAAGGGGACATTGTGGGTATTAGCGTGTAATGCAACTGGGAGGGGGCGTCTGAGAGAAACGCTATTCCGGTGACCGTTCATTCGGATGTTTAACGGATTGCTGGTGAGGCCTACGTAAAACGCGGGACAAAGGGTGCAGGTAAGGAGGTAAACGTTACGGGTGGTGCAGTTGCTTCTGGAGGTGATGGGGTAGGTGATGTTGGTGGAGGGACTCGAGAAAGAAGATGATGGTAGGTGGATAGGGCAAGTGAGGCAGCGAGGTTAGGTTTTCCGCAGGGGTGGGAGCCTATTGCATATATATATATATATATATATATATATATATATATATATATGGATGTCAACAAGGTGTTGGGATGTTCTTTCTCTGTAGCTGATGAAGGAATAATTCCGAAAGCTTCTACGTTTGTGATGTTTCTGTGTTTTAGTGTTCTTTTATGTGTGTCGCTTCGACATCCCCGGGGCCTCGCCAACCTGAAGTTGTCTGATTGGTGAGTGTTTACTGGGTTTCCTCATCCCAACACCTTGTTGACATCCATATATCAATTTTACCTTTCCTTTTCCGTAAGGCTGTTTTATATATATACACACACACATAACCCCGTCATTCCCTGCCCAGTGTGTCACTTTCAGATACTCTTTCGCTGAAGAAGGGCATAGGCCCGATAAGCTTCCGTGTTTTTTTGTGTTCGTGTGTTTTACGTGTCTCTTTGTCTCTTCGACGCCCCCAGCAGCCTACCAACTTAGTCCCCAACTTGGTAAATGTCCGCTGGGCTTCCCTCAACACCTTGCTGCCACCCTCATCACTACCTTTTCTTTTCCTTAATTTAATATATATATATATATATATATATATATATATCCATCTTTGGCTTTGGCCAAAGGCAATGAAGTGTAAAGATTACAGAACAATAAGCCTTCTGTCACACACATTGAAGATCATATCGAGGATTCTTAATAAAAGTCTGGAGAAAAAAGCAGAAGAAATACTAGGGGAAGATCAATTCGGTTTCAGTAAAGGACGAGTAGTTAGAATCATATCAGAAAGGGCAATAGAGCACAGTCAAGATATCTGCGCATGTTTCGTAGACTGGCAGAAGGCCTTTGATAGAGTAAATTCTGTAATTTTGATGAAGATATTAAAGGATATAGGTGTAGACTGGAAAGACAGGAGACTGATTAGGAATCTATATGAGAATCAAGTTGTAAAGGTCAGGTTTGAGAATGTGGATACCTGCGGAATAAATATCCGTAGAGGAGTAAGACAAGGCTGCTGCCTATCGCCAACCCTATTCAGTATATATGGAGAAAGTCTAATGCAAGAAGCTTTAGAAGGCACAGGGGATTTCAAAATTGGAGGAAGGATTATAAGAACAGTAAAATACGCAGATGATCAAGTACTTCTTGCAAGAAAGGAAGAGGAGCTACAGAAAATGATAAATAGACTAGCGATAACAGGTAGAAAATACAGTATGGAAATAAATACAGAAAAATCCAAGGTCATTCGAATATCGGGTAAAGAAGAGAATCTGAACATAAGTATTGGGGGAAAGCCTTTAGGACAAGTTTCAGAATATAAATACCTTGGAAACATCATAACACGAGAAGCAAAATGTACGGATGAGATCAGAACTAGAATAGGAAAAGCAAAAGCTGCTTTCAGGAGAAAGAAACAACTACTTACAGGGAATATAAGGGAAGATATCTGCAAGAAGTTGATAAAATGCTACGTATGGAGTATAGCATTGTATGGGGCAGAAACATGGACGCTAAGGAAAAATGACATCAAATACTTGGAAAGCTTTGAAATGTGGACTTGGAGGAGAATGCTGAAGATAAAATGGACAGATAGGATGAAAAATGATGAAGTGCTACGAAGAATAGGAGAGAAGCAAATGATTATACAGACTATCAGAAAGAGGAAGGCTAACTGGGTTGGACATCACCTGGGGAGAGAGAGTATGATTAAAGATGTGTTAGAAGGAAAACTAGATGGGAAAAGGGAAAGAGGTAGGAAAATATTTCAGCTGATAGACTATTTGAAAGGGAAAGAGTTATCAAGATATGAAGAGGACAGCAGAAAATAGGAGTATATGGAGAACCAGGTTTAACCAAGAATAATCACGGACCTGTCTACGGACAGACTAGCTATGATGATGATATATCCGTCTTAATTACAAGTCAAAATTCTTCACAGATAAATGATTTTAATGAGAATGTTGGATACTGTATTCTTCATAGAAGAGGGAAGTGACCAGTGAATCTTCGCTGTTATCTATCAGTGTTTCACATAAAATAAAGTTATGCTGATGGGAGTGGAGTCAAGGTTTTGGTATTTTTAGTTAAGTCAGTATCTCGGGGGTAAGATGTCATATTTATCCAAATCCAAGATTTATATAAATATGGTATGTTTATGGTATAATATATTTTTTTTTGATTCGTGCAGTTGAAAAACAGGTGGGTCAATTTAAAAAGTGCAAACTTACTGAAATTAAGATCAAGCTTATTTTCTTTCATACAACAACAACACACCTTGACGCTTTCCCTTGCGGGGTAAGCCGTGCCATATGTCTGCCAATTAGCAACCCATCACCTTCCTTCACACACTTCTATCCTTGCACACTTCTTTTGCTTCACTTACACTAATACACTGAGTCACACATTTCCTTTTATTCGTCATGCTTTTTACGTCCCTTTTTCTCCGAGTCTCACCAACCACATCCAACCAAGTCTTGCGTGGTCTGCCTCTCCCTCTCTCGCCATTCACTCTTCCTTCATATATTTGTTTGGTGATTCTACTCTCCTCCATTCTTTCTACATGTCCGAACCACCTCAGCAGTATGTCAGTAAACTGCACGTACCTCCTAGTTGGTAGGACACGGGCAACGGAATGTTGGCTCACAAGGTAGTCTCTAGAGTAGAGATCCTAGCTTGTGTAGAATAGCGTAAGCATACCTGGGGTAATACTGGGTGTTGGTTTCGCTTGTAGCATGATGGCCAAATTGTGCCAAAACTGACCGGTATTGTGCCCTTACCGTTAGTAGGGAATGCTGCATGTGGCACGGGTACAGTATAGGCTGGTAACCTTGCTTACCCTATTTTTAACATTACTACAATATGCTATAAGAATGCCTCGGACGACCAAAACCATGATGGTATTTTCTTTCATAATTCACATAATAGGTGGATTTTAAAAACTCTACTAAACCCAATGATATAAAAAGTATAAATAATGTGAAAACATTATTTTCATATCAATATATAAACATTTTCGATTTTTCATTTGGCATATAAATGTCTGCTCATCTCTTGTTAATAGAATGCCAACCCCTGTACTTCCTCTGGTGATAAGGAAGAAACCAGTCTTTTCTAAGGTATCACAGTTTGAAGGTGATAATTAATAACAATGTCTTTTATAATTATTACTTAATTTACTATAAAAATTTCATTTTTTCATTTGAATTTGCTTTCCATGTTTATGCCCAAAGTTTAAAAAATTTTCTCAAATTCAAGATAATCTCAAACTTGAGTAGATGAGGTCATTTTTTATTATGAACCACACAATTCATAAAGTTCTTTCATTGCTAGCAACACCATAGGTGATTGAGAGATAGAGATAAAAATATTTTTTCAAAATCTGCACCGAGATTACTGCAGATTATGGTTATTTAGCAGAAGAGGCATTTTTTTCAAGGAGTTTTTAAACTTTTCCGATCAAGCTTGATGGGATATTATGAAAGACGGACTGATTACCATTTGCCTTACATCCTCAAAGCACCACATCTTGGTGGACAAATTTGTAAATGTAAAAGTTCTGCGGTTTCCAAAAGTTTGAAACCATATGTAAAATAAAACTATCTCATGTAGAAACTTTTCTCGGGTACACAACCGGGTCAAAGTTTGATCTAGGATGGTGGGAGAAAGACGGAACCTGATTGGTGGGTGGGTGTATCAGACCGTTACGGCCTAAGAATTAGTATATATAGCGGACAAAACACGTTTTTAGACATCCTGATGAAGATGGCAGAGTCAGCCATCGAAACGTTGATCCTAGATCAAACTTTGACCCGGTTGTGTACCTGAGAAAAGTTTCTACAATCAATCCACCGGGAAAGCACCAGATCCTACTTCAAAACTATTTCATGCTATAAGAGTTATTAGCAAAAACCATAAACGGATAATTTTTTAATTACAAACTTATGCTTGGTACTAACATTTGGATGGAACAATGAATCCTTCTCTGATGAAGGGTCATTCTTGTTAGCAAGTGTAGCTGTGACCACAGTTGAAATAATTCCAGCCGCCTGCTCTGATGAAGTCTCGGCTCTGCCATTTGATACAAAATTGTGCTGTACAAATCCAGGTGCATTTATTTCATCTAACACTCCAGGGTCATTGTGATCAGAAACTGAAATATCTGCAATAGTCAAAGATTGAATTTGCAACAACATATTGGAATTGAGAAAATTGCAACTAATCAGTTCCATGATGTTAAGTAAGTTAGAGTAACTACTGTCCTTGCAAAAAGTCTAGACACCCGAGTTTGAGACCGTATATCTCGAAAACAACCGCAAGGATTTTAATGGGGTGAAAAGTAACGGTTAGAGAATTTATTTCTGATGTACATCTTAAATTTTTAGTCTATGTTTAAATATTTTATATTGAGCTGTTTTTGAAGAAAAACAGTTTCTAGACCAGGAAATCCGATAAGACCAATTTGAATGTTTACAACTCAGAAGCCCTATAATGTATCAACTTGCAATTGCAACAGCACATACCTAAAACTATTAGGAATACGTATCTGGAAGTGTTATTTTGTTACTGCAATATTAATACCCGATTTTGTTATATTTCTGAAATTCGGCTATCTTTGTTATTCCTGGGTTGTTTTCAAAGTTAGAGGTACCGTTGTCACCGGACAAATGCCTTTATTACTAATATGTAAAAAAATAACATCAGAAAATTACTTCCCAAAATGATACAGATTTTTATTTCATCTTCATTCAGCCCTCACCTCTGGCTTAGCAAAACTGGCGGGAGAGAGAAGGAAAAGTAGCAATTGCAGCATGCGACATTGCCACATCTTCTATGTTAGTGTGTCATTTACATGACCGGGCGTGCAGTGAATGTGGAAGAGGTAGCAACAGCGTGCGCTCTCTCTTCCGCTGTTTTACTGTGCCAGAGATAGCTATAAGGCAGAGGCAGAATGAAGATGAAATAAAAATCGGTATCATTTTGGGAAGTAATTTTCTGACATTCCTTTTTACATATATAGTAGTAATAGTAGTAATATAGGCACTTGTCCGGTGACAATGGTACCTATAACTTTGAAAACAACCCAGGAATAAGAAAGATAGTCAAATTTCAGAAATGTAACAAACTGGGGTATTAATGTTGCAATTATAAAATAACTCTTCCAGATATTTATTTCTAATAGTTTTAGGTAAGTGCTGTGAAAATTTCAAGTTGATACATTGTAGGATTTTTGAAATGTAAACATTCAAATTGGTCTTATCGGATTTCCTGGTTTAGAAACCGTGTTTTTCTTTAAAAGCAGCCCAATATAAAATATTTAAACATAGATTAAAAATTTAAGATGTACATCAGAAATAAATTATCCAACCGTTACTTTTCACCCCATTAAAATCTTTGTGGTTGTTTTCGAGATATACGATCTCAAACTCAGGTGTCTAGACATTTTGCTAGGACAGTATGAAAAATTTTACAGTAGAGAACAACAGCATTACACAAATTTTAGAATTGTGATAAATAGACAATACTTGATTAATTCAATTACAAACATTAAACAACTACTTATAAAGAGCTAATTTCAAAAGAGCAAAATAGGCATTTTTTATTTTATTTAATCAATTTTACTGATGTAGAAAAACTGTTTTTTAAAAAGGACTTGTGTGTTTAACTGCAGTATTTATAAAATTTCTGCAAATATAAAATAACACACCAGGATCATCAAATTCCTAGCAATTTTAATATGATTCACTATTTCCAATTCGATATAGGTACCTAAAATAGCATTCCTTACCAAACAAAAGATTTAAAAATTTTTTGCGGCAAAGCAAGATACCAGAAATGTATATCACTACTAAATAATTTTACATTATTTTAATTTTACAGTATGGAAAAACTAAAAAAGTTACCAAGTTTAATATGTTTATGATTCCAAAACCAACCAGCATAATAATCGAATAAAATAGATTAAAATATTTTAAACTGTGCACATATTGGGCTTGTAGGATTATTCCATAAAAACTTGAATAAATTACTTCTATTTGTATCCGACTGAGAGGCTTTAGATGAAGCAGCAGTAGTGTTGGTTGATTGTGGAGGAGGCAAGAGGACTCCTTGCTGGCGTAGAAGCTGGTCAGCAGTCTGTGCAGCACGAATTGCAGCTTGCAATTTAGCACTCAGCTGATCTTCGCTGCTACGGCCAGGACCACCTGCATTGCTAGGAGCAGTTTCACGTGATGAGGTTGATTTGCTGCTCTTACCATCTGCCTTGTTATGAGAGTCTTGTGATCCAGAAGATGGGGATCTAAACAAATGAAGCAACTTCGCACATTTACAAACATAATTTGCTTTGGATTAAAATACATGATTTTATTAATTGAATTGGTTAATTTTTGTTGGATTATACTGATGTCAATCAAGACAGTTTTCACGCTCAAGCTAACATAATTTAGTAATTACCGTCTATAAGAACGAGGCCGTTTGTTACTGCTAGGAGTAGGAGATCTTGACTTAGAATTAGATCTAGATCTTGACCATGACCTGGACCTCAAACTGCTTCTAGATCGATCATCTCCACTGCGGTTATGACGACTTCTGTTATATGAGAATCGCAATGTAAAAAATGGTAATATTATATCGCCAAACTAGAAAATTTGAATGAAGGGTAATTAGACTCATGAAAAGGAAGCATTTAAATTAATATACGCATATTAATTGGAATACAGAATCTTTCGCATATATATTGGTAATAGTTTTATTCCCAAACATTACCTGCTTGATTTTCCTTTCCTATCACGGCTACGGGAACGACGACTTTTGCATTTTCTTTTTTTTCGTGATCGTTTCCTAGCAGTAGAATGTCTACTACCGGAACTGCTGGACTCTGATGAGCTCCGTGATCTAACAGAAATTTAAATTCACACTTTGTAATTTTGCTTTTAAAAATTGTAGTTGATATGATATACACTTTGAAGTTAACCCGAATAAAGCTTAACTTTCTTTTACTCTTGGAAAACCAATAAAAAAAAGGGACTCAGGAGAAAATACAATATATCGTCAACGTCACAGAAACTTACCTCCCCTTCCCTCGCCCAGAATTTTTCTTTCTTCTGTGGCTACTGTCATCATCACCAGAAGAAATTGAATCGCTTGAATACTTACTCATGGTAAATAAAAAATGTAGACTGCCATTTACCAAAATCTATGCACTTATAGAGGCTAGGAAAACTGCTTCCATAAAAACAGTAGAAAAAAGAAACGAGACTACACAATTTAGAAAAATTATCTTACAATTACACCTGTAAGTAATGTTGACAAACGCTAGAAACAACATAAACACATCGGCCAACTTAAAATCGCTAATATGCTGACATCGATTCTCAGCAATAATTTCTCCTTCTCTCACATACGCGCTGTCGTCAAAATTTCTTGACTGCTGAAATAATTAATATCCCGGGGGAAATTACTATAAAGCGAAATTTAATTCCCAAAGTCATTATTTATATAATTTTATACTTATTTGCTATTTATTTTGCCTTTTTAGGATTTCACATTAATTTCCTTATTACAGTTTATTCACACATATTGATGTAGTCACTTCGAAAGAAGAGCCCACTGTCATATTAAAAAGGAACCTTTTAAGAATTCTCAGCAGCTGAAAGACGTTTTCTGCTATTTTGACGATAAAGGTGGATTAAAGTTATGCAGAATTAAAGAAGACTTTCATGAATTATCAATAAAAAATTTTATTGTTGGCTACCCTGATAGGTTCGTGTGATATTAGTCAAGCATATTTGTTTCAGAAAATGTTTAAGTGGTTATAAGCAGAGTAACATTTTCTGTTGAAATCATAAAGCAGACAGAATTTAAATTAATAACCTTCTATAATCGATGATAATTGATTAATGTTATTCGCGCAAAATTCGCATTATGATTATCACATTTTCCCCTAAATAAGTGTTTCTTGTCTGAACTATTTTGCGTTTGAGACAGGTTGTTTCGACATCTGGGGTTAATATTGTATTTCTTGTCGAAAACATATAATTTTTTAGTTTTCATCTTCCAGGTTAGCGTTAAAGTTTTCCTGTGATTCTGTAATGTATGTGGATAAGCTTAAGTAGATCTCGAGCTCCTGCGCTTATTTGACCCATAGTTGTCTGGTGAGCTTTGTTCTTATGTTTTGTAAAGAAGACTGCTAAAGAGAAGAGGCGAAAATGATGAAAAGTGGGATACCTAAAAAAGAAGGAAAGATGAGAATCAGGGCTTTCCCGGTAAGTTGGTTATTGTAGGCTATCTTATCGGTGTTGTTAGATAGATGAATTGTATTTCTTGTGTTAGTTTGGATTGGAGCTTTAAGTATTTTATAACCAAAACGCATTTGATTGTAGTAATTACGTTTAATGCCAAGTGCTAATGACGTTAATAATTTTGTAGGTGAATCGAACATATAATTAATAGGATTTAGATACTTACTATCCTGCAACTTGTGATTTTTCTAAACACATTAGTTACAAAGCCAAAAAATTTATTTCGCATTTCTGCTGCTTTAATAAGTAACAATGAAGTTTTACTGAAGTGAGTCTGCTATTGTTGTGATGTCAGTAGGATATGTTTTGTTTGATTTGCTATGATGATGAATAGAGGTATGGGTTTTTCTTAAGTTTTCTTTCAAAATTCATCACCACTTTCTCATTTTAAAATTTTGACTGAGGTTTTATGTTGCAATGAATCAGTCTTTTGAAGCATGGACAAATTGGAAACCCAGCTATATCCTTTCACTTTACAAAACCGATCAGGAATGTTTGGTAAATCATTATCAATCAGTGCTTTTTTAAAGTTGGGCACTTTTAACCTTGAATTATTGGCTAATATTCTTGAAAGTTCCGCAAATTCTATTTAAAATTGAAATTATGTAGTGATTTAAATAAATATCAATGTATGATTTCCATTTATAGTTTATGCTCATTATTTTCTTTTTGTGTCAAGATAAACTTTGGAAATAGGTTGTAGTGGAAATATTTAACGCCTTTTCTGTAGTTTAATTTTGATTATATTTATAAATTTCAGATGTCAATGGATGAAAAGTATGTGGAAAGCATCTGGGCCCTTCTCAAGAATGCTATCCAGGAAATACAAAAAAAGAACAATTCTGGTTTAAGCTTTGAAGAGCTTTACCGAAATGCTTATACAATGGTTCTTCATAAGCATGGAGAAAGACTGTACACAGGACTGAAAGAAGTTGTCACTCAACACCTTGAGTCAAAGGTATTTGAGATGTGAATATTAATTTTTGAAATGAATGAAAACATTTATTAGAATGCAAGTAAAAATTATATGTAAAAATAATAAGAATCTTAGATGGTTATGTTTTATTTGTAGTAAATAAAATTAACATCAAAACTAATGTTTTTTGGAAATTGTTTAAAAAATATCATATTAGCTTATATTTATTTGGTAGTGTCTGAAATACTCATATTTTTAAATCATCAAAAATTTTATGTAGCAATTCTTCTGTGATAGAGAAGATAATTATCAATTAATTAAGGGCAATTACAAGTTGATTTACATTTCTTTGCTGGTTGTCAGCTTAGTACATTTTCTCTATATGTGTTTGTTATTATTTCGATAGCATTCATATTATAGCGTTTTAAAATTTATTTGGGTTTTCAAGAAAGAAATTAAACCGTTTATTAACTTAAAGTTGGCACTATTTTCATTTTTTCACATTCATTGACATTCATCACATAACATGAATCAGTATTTGTTTCAACTTTATCTTCCAATATATTCTATCAACGGTTGCATCTAATATAAGGACAAATATGGTGGACTGTTTATTATAATTTTTAATAAGCTAAGATTTCTAGCTATGATCATTATAACCGTATTTGCCTGAATATAATGGGCACACCATTTTCAAAGGTTGACTTTAGAAAACATAAAAAGGGCGAATATAACGTGCAGTGGATTCTTGCGAATATCATGTTAAGGAAAAAAAGTGCACATTATATTTGGGAAAACATGGTAACTGTAACTAACTATTAACTATTGAAAGATAAATTAACTTTTTATATATTTGAAGAAATTTTTGTTTATTTGACAAGAGTGCAGCCCCTTCTTCAATTTTGAAATTCTTGTATCTTTCTCAATGTAGGTGAGGGAGGAAGTGCTCAAGTCTCTCCACAACAATTTTCTACAAACATTGAATGCAGCCTGGAATGATCATCAAACTTCGATGGTTATGATTCGTGACATATTAATGTACATGGATCGAGTATATGTTCAGCAAAATGATGTAGACAATGTCTACAACCTCGGACTCATTATATTCAGGGATCAGGTTGGTGGATATTTTTTGTGAATTCGTTTAAAGTATTTTTGTTCTTTATACCGTACCTTTCCATCCTAATATTTTGTGCTATTGTTATGTTTTACTTTGTCCTTATGAATAGAAACCTTTGTGCAAATTTCTTAAACCTTTAATGCATAGTGTAATGTTACTTATTGTGGCACAAAGTAGGATGGCATGCTGTTTAATGCCGGTGATCAATGTTGTTAGCTCTCATAAAATAGAGCAGAATGTGGTGAATCCGAAACAGTTGTCCATTGCGTTAAAAATTGTGTACACCTTGCGTGACACACTTGTTTCAAGCATACTCAATCCTATCCTCAAATCACTTTTCTCCACATCCTCTCTATGGCTCTAGCTTCCCATAAATTCCTACTGTTCCTTTTACCTATCAAAAAAAAGTTAATTCATTAACTTGCTTTACTGATCTTCTAATTTTATTAGTGTAAATGCAAAGGATATTGCCTGCTAGATCCATTCTTTCCCATCTCTTTGCTTCTTCTAATTATAATAAGGCTGAAGAATTCTCTTAGGGATTGAACTCCACCTGTGTGTCACTCCAATCTACGGACAATATTTTCTATTATTTTTGTTTTGAAATTGGTAGAAGTTTTTTTAAGTGCTGAAATCATAATATTTTCCTGTTGTGGTCTATGATGCTATTTACTCATGTTGGACTATTTCCCTCAAAAACATCTTTTCATTACTGTGTAAATTAATCAAAAAGAACAAGGTAATTATCATTTCTGCTGACTAATAAGACCTGTTTTTCTCCAAAATATGGTCCCCAGTAAATGACTCGTTAATGTAACAAGACATCCCAATCATGAACTTCACATAGTAATGAATCAGATCTATTGTAAAATTCATGTTGATGGATGTAATCTTGTGGAATTGTTCCATGATGAACAAATAAAATGAATACTTCATATTTTTTGTTTTAATATTTCAATATGTCCCAGGATCACCTGAAGATGATGTATCACATCGAGACCCAGGTTGTAATGAAATGTTAAAACTGTGGAAAACGCAAAGTTTTCATTTTATTTGTTCATCATTGATCTATTTTATTTAACTCGAGTATGAGAAATAGTAAACCTTGCTCTCGGTAGGTTTCACAACATAAAATTACATCCTGTCTCAAGTGATTCAACTGGATTTTATAAAGGGAATATAGAAATAATGTGACATGCCACAGAACCCAGTAGTAATTCCCTATACTGGCGGTGCTATATAGTAAATGCTTCATAGGTTCATGTCTTGTAGTTATTATACTGTGTTTAGTAGCAATTTGCGGTTCTACAATGAAGTCTTAGTTTCATTTTGCTGTTTTGGTCATGTAACTTAGTCAGGGTAAATATGTAAATTGAAAATGTTTTTCTGAAAAATGATTTTAAAATTTTGTTGGATCTTTTCATCTGTTAAATATGGTATTTAAATTTGATGATTAAATGACCGTGAGAGGGACAAAAGTATTCAGATCAGGGTGGGAGGGTTGGTATCATTCATCCAACTGTAAAAAGACTACTGTTAAATTAAGTGATTGATTAGTGATTTGGAAAAATCTTTAAAAATTGTATTTTTTTATTAAGATCAGTCTCATTTAATGCAAAGGTAGTCAACCTTTTTCTGTTGAACAACAAATTGCCCAAAATACTACAGAGCAAAATGCAACACACAAAAGCACTGATGAAGTATCTTATCATATAATAAGCTGTTTGTCCTTCACGCTCGACTGAGGCGCCATCCTAAAAAGCTGTTATAAAGGAGTGGGAGAATCGATTATTTATGACTGACTGTAATGATATTTTTAACAAACTATTGGAGTAGGTAGAAGATTTCAATTTGGTAGGAATGTTTGATTCTTATAGCAAAAGCCATTTACGAAAGAAAAAAAATCGATTTTTCAACTCACAGGCTTTTATTCTTTTGCAAATTAAAATTAGAAAGAATTGACTTACAATCATCAGAAATCATCAGACCTAGACCGTTTAAAATAAAAATAGATAACGTTTCTTATTGTTTTCATTACATTTCGCCTACAATTCTAAATCCCTCAAGTTATATGTTTAAATCAATTTTATTGGAAAATTTTAAGCTTTTTAATGATATGTTGCCTTGCCGGCCATGTCATTGTTAAACCTCAAAATTGTATTGTTGTCTCAATCCTTATGCTATATGCGTAAGGATAGTGTACATTAATACAAGAGAGAGGAAGAAAAAAGAAGGGGAGAGGGAGGGAGACTGAAAAGGAGGGAGATAGATAATGTTCTTTATTTGGGTGAGGTTGAGACTAGGAATTATATTTTTCCAGAGAAGGAGATAGGGAGAGATAGTGAGGAAGAGAGAGATAAAGGGAGAGAGGAGGGAGAGATAGTAAGGATGAGAGAGATAAAGGGAGAGATAGTGAGGAAGAGAGATAAAGGGCGAGAGGGAGATATAGTGAGGAAGAGAGAGATAAAGGGAGATAGCGGGAGGGAGAAAGAGAAGGAGAAGGAGAAATAGATAATGGTTTATAAGGGTGAGATTGAGACTAGGAAGTCTATTTTTCGAGAGGAGAAAGGTGGAGAGGAAAGGAAAATAATAATAATAATCCGTCTTTATTGAAGGTGGTATTTAGACAATCATGCCCATTCTTACATGTAAATATTCAATACCTGTGATAGTGTACAACTTGTTTAATTTTTCCCAAAAACATTCCAGTACGGCCTTAAAAAAACTAATTTTGGAAACTGCCAACAAAACCTTCACGGACCACAAATGGTCCGCAGGCCATAGGTTGGGAAACACTATTATAGAGAGTATTATTTGTAAACATCTATTATACCAGATTTGGAATATGAATACAAACTTTGAGACTTTTAACTTCAAACAATTTTTGCAACTTTCTAAGATGACCTTAAGGCACTAAAAATGATTCCTTTATCATAATATAGTTATGACGATGTCATGGGATTTTTTGCATAATTAATTTACAAAGAACATCACTACCCTATACTTCAGCAGAGTGAATAGGAGACCTATTTTTATTTTAATTCTTCAAAAGAAGTTAAAACAAATATTATTGACTATTTGAGTAATTTGATGCACCAGAATGGATTTCTGGTTTTGTTTGAAGAAGGGACATAAACTCATTGAATGAACAAGATTGTCAATTTTTCTGTAATTGCAATGATTTGTTCTGTCATTTACATTTGAATGAGGTTTGCATTACGTTATACTGGTGGCTCTATTACAATGTTTCTTTAATGGATCACAAGGAAGTAAGATAGTCAATTTTATTTTAATTATGAAATTATTATTATGAAATTTTGGTATTTGTTCTGATATGGTAGTAATGTTGCTGTCAGTGACATCTTTGAAATTTTCTGGCACTAAAATTAATTATTTACTGAAGATGAATTAATATTTTGGGTATTATTCTCCTAGAGGTGCAGTCTTATGTTCTCTTGCTATAGATCCTACATTTTGTTATATCGTTTGCATAAACAATAAACCTTATTGAATTAGGCAAAATACTTCACTTTTATGACAATTCATGATTTGTGATCTAATTGTTAATTAGTTCTGAAATTCATCCAATTTTACTACTTCCCTCAGTGGCTCTATGTTGTTGGAAAAAAGAGAATATTAAATTTATTTGCTAATCTTTCAAATTAGCAGCAATCTCTGATGTTATTTTAATGATCTCAGATATACCTATGTATTCTTTGTAATATCTGTTTTTACACACATTTCACTCATTCCATGTTCGCGTGCCTGCCTAGTCAAAATTCCTCATGTGCATTAGCTCTCAAATTCTATCTAAATATTCCCTTTTTAGTGCTTTTCGTCATTGCTGAAAAGCACTATTATCTTCGTGATGTCCGTCCGTCCGTACACATTTATCAGAGAAGAATTGGCTTGACAGATTTAAACGAAATTTGCTACATAAAATATTCACATAAATTAATGATCAAAATGGCATATTTGGACTGAATTGACTAAGCAGGGGTGCCACAATTGCAAAGTTAAACTTTTCAGTAATTTAATATTTGGAAGGAATTGGATGAACCGATTTCAACGAAATTTTGTATGAAGGAGGCATGCAACATAAAATAACATAATCAGGATTTTGTGTGTGTGTGTGTATGTATATGTGTGTGTGTGTATATATATATATATATATATATATATATATATATATATATATATATATATATATATATATATATATATATATATATTATAGGGTGGTCCTTATAATGGGTGGAAAAAACAAACGTTTTATTTTGAATAGGGGCACTAGCCTATCTTGTTCCAATATTTAAAAAAACAATATTCCCAAAATTTGGTAAATTTTAGATGAAATTTAGAGGTTGCTACCAAAGTTTGAAACATTAAGTTTTCTTTATTTTAAACAAAATGCAATACAGTACAAAGCATATAAAATTTAGAGTTGGTAATTTCCATGCTACATTGTCATATGATGAACATAACAATACTGACACAGTGGTATATTAATTATTTATGGCAAGTGTTCCCTTTGCAAAGTCTGGATATCTCCTCCGATGATCGCTGACAACCTGCAGTAGAAATTGCTTTTGCTGGTCACCCTGGGTGTGTAATCGATTGTATTCCTCGATCAGGGCAACTCCGCGTTCTGCCGTATTGTACCTGATGCACTTTTCTGTGGCAATGTAGTTCCCATCAGAAGCCCAGAGTTCGGGATCCAATTCTGTGAATTTCGAGTCAAGACCAAGTATGTCAAAAAACCTCGAAGTGTTGGTTGACACAAAATAGTCCAAATTTTTCTCCAAGATGCTATCCAGATCGACAGTCACTCTCTTTGAGTGGTCCTCATTACCATCATTTTGGAGAGCTTGAATCAATTTGGTTTTTGTATCTATTGATACTTTTTTATCAAAGAAATCAAGGGCAACCAGCTCTTCGCTGAGGTACAACAGATGACAAGCAAGCTTCTTCAGAGCAGTGTTGGCCACTATTGAGTTTGTAGTCTTGTACTGTTGGAGGTTCTTCAACAGCATCAGGTCATTTAATGGCGCAGCAGTTGGAAGTGCAGCTTGAAACCACGCCTTCAAATAGAATCTCACAACAAAAATTGCTGTGTCCCTTATCCCAGCTTCCTCTTTTGTCTTCAGTGGAAACTCCTTTGAACATCCACAGTTTGATAGCATAAATGGCTTTGGCCATCCAACGAGCCTTATGCATTGCACCAGGAGCAAAAAAAAAACTAATTCCACGAGAAGGTTCACTTCCAAGAAAGGTGATAGAAATTTCCAGGAGTTCTCTGTAATCATTGTGAGGTTGCTGCTCATTCAGTTGGTCTGTAGCAAAAGTGATTATTTTGTCTTTAATATCGGCAACAGCACTGGCAGTGAACTCATCATCAAGTGCAGTTCTGTATTCGGACTTATTCAGTGACGCCCAATGAGCTTGAAATCGCTTGAAGATTAGTATTTCTGGTCTCGCTGATGGACTTATGATGACAGAGAAGACAGCTTCCAGTACCAGCTCCAATATGTGGTGCCTGCAGGGAATGTAGAGAAGGTTCTTGTCTAATTTCTGTTTAATCCAAAGACATGCTCCATTTTTTCTTCCAGTATTTGACGTAGTAGTGTCAAAACACATTCCTTTCACTTTCTCTGCTAGATTCCACAGTTCCAAAGTTTCAACAACAGCCTTGCCCATTTCCAATCTAGTTCCAGCCGCAATTTTTGGAACACCGAGCAGTTGTTCTACTCCATCATCCAAGTTCAAATTGTCTCGTTCAAATTGTCACATTCAAATGTGAGCACAATTTTGAAGAATAAGGAAAAATATTTGAAGGAAGTGAAGAGCACTAGGCCAATGTTATCAACAGCGATAAGACAACATGATGGGCTGATTCCTGATGTGGGAAAACTTTTGATTGTCTGGATAAATGACCAGATGCAATGAACCTACATGCCTCTGGACCAGGCAATGATTTTGGCGAAGGCATTGTGTCTGTTTGAAATGCTTAAGAACAGGTGCGGTAATACATCAAAGGAAGAAGTTTTTAGCGTGAGCAAGGGATGGTTTGATTGCTTCAGGAAGAGAGCTGGTTGGCATAACATTCGAGTTCAGGGGGAAGCAGCAAGCAATGAAGAAACTTTGTGAATGGAATTTTTTGTGATATGCATTTAAGAATTTTCAAATTTATTTTATAGGTATGCATTACTTTTATATTGTGTTTATTTTTACTTAATGTTTGTAAAAGTATACATATGCATATTTGAGTTTTATGTACTTTTCATTTATTTTTGTGTCAATTGGTATTTTTATGGCATGAAATGGGTTTCCAGAAATGAAACCCCAATATATAACATTGTGCCTATAGGAAATAAGGGTTCAACTTACGACAGTTCGCTTTGTGACCATCATCCAGGAACCAATTAGGTCGTAAGTGCAGGGGTCGCCTGTATAAGCAATATATAAGATAATATAAGAAATTTCCTAATGCAAAAACAGCTTCATGTCTTTTCCATTTAACAAAATCACTCTTCAAATAAATTTGTGACCTTGGTTTTAGACAGGAAGATGAAGATTTTAATCTAAAGATTTGTTGCTTCTCTGCATTAGCCTTTCTTACAGTAGATCTGAGTGATGATGATGATTTACCTGCTGAGTTTGTCTCCTACTTTGAAACAACTTACATTGTCCAGGAAAGGGGAAGAAGGGGAAATCGAAGAAGGATTACTCCTCCTCTTGCCATTAAATCTTGGAATGTTCATATAAGAACAACCCACAACTTGCCAAGATCTAAGACTAGTTTAGAGGGATGGCATATTGCCATTCAAAATTCAATTACATGTCAACTACCCTCTATCTGGAAATTTATTAATGCATTGAAGAAGGAGGAAGTTATGGCGCAGAAAAGGAAAATTGACTATGGCATAGGTATTGTAGTACACCATAAGAACAAAGATGTCATTAAACGCCTGCTGACTGCAATTGGTTTATTAGGGTGAGATTGAGACTAGGAAGTCTATTTTTCGAGAGGAGAGAGGTGGAGAGGAAAGGAGAATAATAATAATAATCCGTCTTTATTGATGGCGATATTTAGACAATCATGCCCATTCTTACATATAACCCTCATATGATAAACACAAACATCCGTGTCCTAGGTCGGATTTGAACCCACGATCTTAGCATCCATTGGCAGAAACTCAAACCACCCAATTGAAAGTAAGTAAAAGGTAATAGATCCTTCACCGTAAAATAAGGAAAGAGAAAACTCACGTACGTGCTGCAGGTCTCTAGAAAAATCGTCATGGAACCTAATTCTTATGAAGAAACACACACACTCCAAGGAGGCACTCACACAGTAGACTCGAACTAAATATATTTAACTAGTGAACTACTGAAGATGACAGCGTAGCTGTCGAAACATCGGTGTCTTGTTAAATATATTTGGTTTGAGTCTACTGTGTGAGTGCCTCCTTGGAGTGTGTGTGTTTCTTCATAAGAATTAGGTCCCACAACGATTTTTCCGGAGACCTGCAGCGCGTACGTGAGTTTTCTCTTTCCTTATTTTACGGTGAAGGATCTATTACCTTTTACTTACTTTGTATTGCATCACCGTGTCTCGCAACGCCCTTTTATTACCCAGTTGAAAGATATAATCCAAATGATGAGATAACTTTTTTAAGAGGAATCGCTAACAGTATGCATAGATTTTAATGTTGGTATCTTTTTAATACTGTCATTGTTTTATCATGTGGTTTAATAAAGCATTTTAATTTTCTTTATTATTTTTTCTTAATGATAAATAAAAAGGTTTGTTGTCTGGGATGCAATTGCCCAGAGACGCAATTGGTCAGAGACACAATTGTCCAGGGATGCAATTATTTGGGATGCACTTGTCCAGGGACGCAATTATCCAGGACGCAATTGTCCAGGCTTCAATTGCCCTAGTACCGAGAATTATGCAAAGCTTTTTGTCATTGAAGTGAAATTTGTTAAAAATTATTATTCTCATAAATTTAGATCCTATTGTGTCACTTTCATACTCAACCTAATTAATATGCCATATCAATTCCTGCTCTGTTAGTACTCTAGCTAAGTATACATTTTTTGTAGCATACAACAAATATAGGTAATATATCACAAGAGTGTTTGTGGTATTTTTGAAATTATTCTTATCATGTTTAGTGGAAAAATTTACCTGTGGAAACATTTCTCTAGTTGTATAATGTTTGTCTTGAGAAAAATTAACTGTGTAATATCTATTCATTCAAGAACAAGCTCTTAAAAAATATTTTCTCAGGTATCTCCAATGGCCACAACATGAATTGTGTTACATGCAGTTTCAATATCCATAGAACTTTTCAGGATTGCTTATATTTAATATAAAGGGGTAAACCCATTAGCGGATTTGAAATAAGGCTCAAGTAGGCAATAAGGTGACGAAATTTTGGGGCTGCAATAAAAATGGGATTTCAGGGCTGGAATAAAAAATTAATATACGCAGACTCTTGATGAAGTAAACTATTATGATCTACATACAGACAGATACGGATAGACAAACCATATATATGAGCAATTCTTTTAGGAAAAAAGTGAAGAAAAGGTTGCGGAAAAATAATT
Organism: Tanypteryx hageni; assembly: GCA_028673005.1. Lineage (NCBI taxonomy): Eukaryota > Metazoa > Arthropoda > Insecta > Odonata > Petaluridae > Tanypteryx > Tanypteryx hageni. The sequence goes on along the minus strand of CM054114.1, from coordinate 65,292,672 downwards.
TGGCCCAGGAGCAGGAAATTTACAAATCTGCCACTGGGTAAACCTGTATCTTATTTGAAATGTGTATTGTCTGGACTCATCCTTAGTATATGAGGAAATGACAATTTTATAAGTGACATTTATTTTCAGGTGGTGCGGTATGGCTGCATCAGGGACCACTTGCGAGAAACATTGTTGGATGTGGTGATGAGAGAGCGTAGGGGAGAGGTAGTAGATCGAATTGCTATTAAAAATGCCTGTCAGATGCTCATGGTGCTGGGCATAAACACCCGGCATGTGTACGAGATGGACTTTGAAAGGCCTTTCCTTTTACAATCAGCTGAGTTTTATCGGGTGAGTTCTAAAATGTTTTGCATTGGTATTTAATTTTACCATGGATAGTGTTGTACTAAAGGCATAATGTAATGTAGTGTAAAATTATAAAATTTTTATTATTATTAAGGAAGTTGGTGAGATTTGCAAATGTTATCCAGTCTTTGGTGGCATTAATATTTCTAATTTTTATCCTCGGACTTGAGCTATATATATTTTATTATGATGGTGCTTCAACTTAAGAGCACAGATTGTATCCCAACCATTCATTGATTCAGTTCAACCCTCCTTGTCCCTGCTGAATTTCTAAACATGATGACTATCATGAGCATTATATTAGACCTTCATAGTTCTGTTTCCATGGGGCCAGGATGGTCAGATGCTACTATTAGGCACTCCTCCTTTTAGAGAATGCATAGCCTATATATGAGAATCACTACAGTCTTACTCAAATGCAAGTTGGAAAAACATTTAAATACTCACAGTAAGTGAGCAAAAGTAAGGTTATTACAAATAAAAATGGCTATCAGATGCTAAAAGTACAAATAAAGATGAAATAATAGTAGTATTTAAGAAATACTTATCTCAAGTTTTTTCAGCTCAGATGCCTTTTCTTCTTACTTCTGCCTTCAAACTCCATTTCGTTCATCGTAGTTAAATTAATTATAACAAATTTTTGAGCTGTTGTTCCTGAATATAAATATTCTAATTTTCCCTCCTTTTAATTTCCACATGCACGAATAGAAATGCTTTATTTCTAAAAATCCTTATTATAATATGCTAACGTCTGTATGTATGGACAGCAAGAGAGGGGAGGGGGTGGAGGGGAGAGGATTGCATTAGAGAGGAGGGGTGGGGAAGGCACGCCATCTTTGCTGGTAAGTTCTTCCATGAAGAGTCAGTTGTGATTAGGTAGCGAATCCAACACAGAGTATTAATTTTTCCTCCTACAATTGTGGCACCAGGCCCCTTGTTACTATTTATTTATTTATTTAATAGATATCATCATCATCATGCTTCTGTCCGAAGACAGGTTTTAACTGAATCGCTGCCTCCATTTCTCTCTCTCCCTAGAAGCCTCTTTTATACCTCTATAAGTATTATATCCCTGCTTTATATTATCTAATATTCCTATTCTTTTTCTCCCTCTTTTTCTTCCACTAATTTTTCCTTCTAAGATCGTCCTTTGTAAACACTGTCTTCTCAATATATGCCCTATCCAATTTGCTTTTCTTTTCCTGATTGTTTTTATTAGCGTCCTTTCTTCTCCCACCATTTCTAATACATCTTCGTTTCTCTTCCTCTCTGTCCATTTCACTTTCATCATTCTTCTCCATACCCACATCTCAAAACTTTCTAAATATTTTTCCTCCTTTCTCCTTACCGTCCACGTCTCTGCACCATAAAGAGCTATGCTCCATATGTAGCATTTTGCTAATTTCTTCCTTGTTTCTAAATTTATTTTCTTGCTTGTAAGAAGCTCCTTCTTCTCGTTAAATGCTGCTTTTGCCATTGCAATCCTACTTCTGATGTCCTGTGTACTACTTCCATCCTGTGCTAAAATACTGCCGAGATATTTGAAACTACTTACTTGTTCCAATTTTTGGCCATTTACCATTATATTTAATTCTTTATGTTCCTTTGAAACCACCATGACTTTTGTTTTTTCTGTATTGATCTTCATTCCATATTGTTGGCCAACCTCCACTAGTCTGTCTGTCATCCTCTGAAGCTCTTTCTCGCCTTCTGCTATTAAGCCCTGATCATCTGCGTATTTAACGGTGGTAATACTTTCACCTCCTATCTTAAATCCTTTCTCTTCCATCAACGCTTCTTCTGTTATTGTTTCTGCATAAATATTAAATATCGCTGGTGAAATAGGACAACCCTGCCTCACTCCCCTCCCTATTGAAGTACTTTCTGTTTCTTCTCCTTCAACCCTGACTCTAATCTTTTGATCAAAGTAAAGGTTTTTAAGCAGTCTTTTATCTTTCCAATCTATTCCTATTTTGTTTAAAATACCCAGCATTTTATCCCATTTTACTCGGTCAAAAGCTTTCTCCCAATCTACAAAACAAAAATACATACCTTTATTGACTTCTAGCGCTCTTTCTGTCATCATCCTCATACATCCTATAGCATCTCTAGTCCCCCTTCCTCTTCTAAAACCAAACTGATTATCTTGCAGCTCCTTTTCTATTTTACATTCAATTCTTTTGGTTATTATTCTGGTTAGAACTTTAGCTGTATGAGAAATTAAACTAATAGTTCTGTAATCCTTACAACATTTTGCATTGTTCTTTTTCTCCAGTGGTACCATCACAACATCTAAAAAATCTTCAGGCCATATGCCAGTATCATATACTTGGTTAAAAAATTTTGTGAGTTGCTTAACTGCTTTAGAACCTAAAACCTTGAGAACGTCCACTGGTATATCATCACTCCCAACAGCCTTCCTTCTTTTCATGTCATCAATTGCTCTTTTAACTTCAGACTCTAGAATACTTGGTCCTAGCTGATCTTCTTCCACATCCTCTTCTTCATTTAATTCAATATTTCTTGGCTTTCCTTCTTTGTCATACAGAACCTCAATGTATTCTTTCCAGACATTCTTTACATTGTCTGGCTCCGATACTATTTTACCACTTTTGTTCATGATTCCTTTACGTCCTATCTTTCTTGCTTTTTTCTTGAATAGTTCCCTTGCTTTGCTATACATGAGGTCTGTTCTACAAATTCTTTCACATTCGACAATCTCCTCGCATTTTTCATTAATCCACTGTTCTCTTGCTTTATCTGTTTCCCTTCTTAAAGCATTATTTAACTCCTTGTACTTTCTTTGGCCTTCTTCAGTGTTTATGTTCTTCCACTTTCTCCGCTCTTCCATTTTTTGCAGCATGGCTGCTGTGATCCAGGGTTTTTTGTTTCTTTCACCCGTTATCTTTCCTACCTTCTTTTCCATTACATCTTTAATGTTGCTATGGATGTATCTCCACTCCTCATCTACATTCTTCCTATTTTCTTCAGCTCTCTCCCCCAACCTTTCCTCCAGCTCAGTCATGATAGCCTCCTTGTTTTTAAGGAGTTCCTCTAAGTTCCATTTCTTGTTAACTCTTATGTTTCTCCTAACGCTCTTCAGTCTACATTGTATATTTGCCACCAATAGGTTGTGGTCAGAATCGATATCTGCCCCTGGTAGTGTTTTCACATTTTTAATGCTATTTCTAAATCTTTCATTGACTAGTATGTAATCTATCTGGTATCGTCTTTGGTCTCCTGGGCTTCTCCATGTGTAAAGTCTTCGCTGGTGATGCTTAAACCATGTATTAGTTACTATTAATCTATTTCTATGGCAGAATTCCACAAATTTATCCCCTCTTTCATTTCTCTTCCCTAGTCCATATTTTCCCACTATGTTATCTTCCTGTCCCTCCCCGACTACACTGTTCCAATCTCCCATTACTATGGTGGTGATCCTTCCATTTCCCTCATCCTCCAATATCTCCATAATCTGTTCATAGATTTCATCTACTTCGTCGTCGCCAGCATTAGTTGTTGGCATATACACTTGAATTATAAGCATATCCACTGGCTCCATCTGGAGTTTTACGGCTATTAATCTGTCATTAACTGTCACTACCTTACTAATTCTTTCAGCTATCTCTTTTCTCATTATAATCCCCACTCCCCTTTCCTTTTTCTCCCCTCCCGAGTAAATAATCTTAAATTCGTCTGAATTTATCTCGCCTTCTCCTTCCCACCGGACTTCACTAAGACCTACTATACTTACATTATTCCTTCTCATTTCCCTTTTTAGGTTCTCTAGTTTACCCCCTGAATTCATAGTCCTAACATTCCATGTGCCTATTTTTAATTTCTCACTACTTGCTTTCTTATTAATCTTACATTTCCTCTGTGCATCCCCTAGGGTAGTCCCCACCCGGAGATCCGATTGGGGGACTATTTTACCTCCGGAATATTTTACCCCAGAAAGATCCATAGAGGTATTTTCAGCTTTTCAGCCTATCATGGGAAATATAATGAGGTAGTTTCCCCTTGCTTTCCTCATCGCAGTTTCACAGAGTGATTACCCATCTGTAGCTGTTCAGATCCACATGATCACCACCTACAGAGGTACTGTGCAAGCTGCTGCCCTTGCACAGGGGGATGTAAAACCCCCAAGACTGCTTCTTAGTCTGACTCTTCCCCTCAGACCTTTCCGGCTTGGATGGTCCTACCAGGAGAATTATCTCCCGCCGGCATAGCTCTTTGGTTCGTAAGAGTACACAAACCCTCCCACCTCTGTAAGGTTATGCAGTCCTTAGGGAGGGTTAATAGATAGGCTCTGCATAAAAATATTTTTGTAATTATAGCAAAACCCCTGAAAGATACTGCGTTCATAATATTGGTTACATAAACATGCATTCCTTCTTAAATCGAAATAGATGGAAAGTCAGAAGTTTCTAGGAGAGAACAGTGCATCAGTTTATATGAAGCGAGTAGAGGCGAGGATTAATGAAGAAGCAGAGAGAGCCAAACATTACTTGGATGAATCTACTGAGCCGCATATTGTGGAGGTGGTCGAAGAGGAACTCATAAAGAAACATATGAAGACCATTGTTGAGGTATATTGATTACATTATTTCTTCAGCTTCAGTTTTGGATGTTTTAGATTTCTTTTAATTTCTGTGATTAATATTTCATGAAAAACTTAAAAATATAATCATATTTCCTTTTGCTACTGACGCGTAATTGTAACTCTCCCAATAAATTAACATCAATAAGATTTAATGAAATTCTTCTTTGTGCAAGGCATATTAACACTTTCAGATATGTATCATGTCTTGCAGTAGTTGCTATCTTCTATGTTTTGGTGAATAGTTAATCTTGCAAGCACTAAATGGAAGTACAAACTGCAATAAAACTGCATCGGACATTTGCATGATTAAGAATAAAGTTATAAAGTTGAACTGGTATAGTTTTTCATATGAAAATGGAAAAAATGTCATGTATGTAGTCATGTGTACAAAATCTGAAATGATTCTCTCTTGTATACACATCAACCTTTTTAGGCTTAACAATTATATCTGATGTTACAAAATTTTGCACTTTTTATGTGATAGATGGAAAACTCGGGAGTGGTTCACATGTTGAAAAGTCAAAAGACTGAGGATGTGGGCTGCATGTATAAGCTTTTTGGGAGGGTGGCTGATGGGCTGAGAACGATGGCCGACTGTGTGAGTGCATATTTGAGGGAACAGGGCCGTGCGTTGGTGCAGGAAGATGACCATTATCAGCAGCAACAAGCAGCGTCTTCGTCCTCGGGCAACACATCCCAACATCCAGGTGGCTCTGGAGCTGGAGGCAGTCCAGGTGGAGGCACTAATGCTATAAATTTTGTCCAAGTGAGTGTCTGCTTAATCCATTAACAGCCATACAATGCTTGATATATTCTTCATGTTATTTAGGGAATGTCCATAATTACTATAAATAATTGAAAAATCTTAGTTGTTTTGGTGAAGTCATTAGGAGGGATTACATGGCTTGAAAATTAGCTTAATGCCTTGGCTGTGCCACTTAAGTGTGGTAATTTTTCCTAGCTAAGTGATTTTCTAAAATTGCTGATGATCTACTTTTGCAACATTTGTATTTATCTCAATATGTGTAATTTATAGTGCTTCCCTAACCAATATTATACTAAGATTTTTATTTTTTAGAAGTCAGTATGTTACTTTTCCTATTAGTGTATGTTTTAATTATTGGTATTGCACCCATCCCTGGGCTGGATTAAGGCTTAAGAGAGGGAAAACCTTGCCAGCACAATTAAAAGCATGGTTATTTACAGGGCAATTCTTAATTGCATACCTTACTGTCCTTGCAAAAAGTCTAGACACCCGAGTTTGAGACCGCATATCTCAAAAACAACCCCAACGATTTTAATGGGGTGAAAAGTAGCGGGTAGAGAATTTATTTCTATGTTAACTGATGTACATCTTAAATTTCTTGTATATGTTTAAATATTTTATATTGGGCTGTATTTGAAGAAAAACACGGTTTTTAGACCTGGAAATCCGATAAGACCAATTTGAATGTTTACATCTCAGAAACCTTACAATGTATCAACTTGCAGTTTTAATAGCACTTACCTGAAACTATTAGCAATAAGTAACTGGAAGCGTTATTTTATAACTGCAACATTAATTAAGTTATAAATTAATGCTTCCAGTTGCTTATTCCTAATAGTTTCAGGTAAGTACTATTAAAATTGCAAGTTGATACATTGTAAGGTTTCTGAGATGTAAACATTCAAATTGGTCTTATCGGATTTCTAGGCCTAAAAACCGTGTTTTTCTTTAAATACAGCCCAATATAAAATATTTAAACATAGACTAGAAATTTAAGATGTACATCAATTAATATAGAAATAAATTCTCTACCCGCTACTTATCACCCCATTAAAATCGTTGGGGTTGTTTTCGAAATATACGGTCTCAAACTCAGGTGTCTAGACTCTTTGCAAGGACAGTAAATATAAGCATCGTGTTCTACACCTACAGACAAGCAAAAACGTTCATGCAAACATATGGTCACAACTGCTTTGTTAGCAAGATATGGCAACCGGAAGCACTGAGGAAAGGAAAGTAGACAAATAACGCAGTTATGGATCAAATGTTTATTAGTTGTTAACAGAAGGTTATCTGGTCAGTTGCAAACAGTTTACAGAAGATGTTCAAAATGTCCACCATTACAGTCAATACATAACTGAGCCATTGTGCCAAGAATTTCTGGTCCACTGAAAGACATTAAGCATGTTATGTATTGTTGTCACAGCCGCTTCAATGACATTCCACAGCTCGTCCCATGTATTACATCATTGGATGTAGACAATGCTCTTCAGATTGCCCCACAGGTAGAAGTTGGCAGGAGTGAGATCGGGTGATCGCAGGTCCGTTTCATCCTATCCATTGACTTGGGTAGTGGGCAATTCAAATATTGCTTGACATCGCGAGTAGAATGGGCAGGAGTCCCATCATGCAGTACCCACATTGTCTGCCGCACTGCCAATGGTACATCGTCCAGTAGACGCAGTAATTGTTCCAATAGAAACTGTAAATAGGAGGCCTCTGATAGTCGAGGCAGTAGTTCATAAGGGCCTAGGAGGTGATAGCCAGTTATTCCCACCCAAACATTTATTGCAAACTGATGTTGGAATCATCTTTCCCGAATTGGATGCGGGTTTTCATCAGCCCATGTTTGCTGGTTACTGCTATTCACAATCCCATTCCATGTGAAGCATGCTTCGTCCATCACCAGGACTTGGCTGAGAAACTTTTGATGTGCTGCATCTTGCTGCAGTAGCCATTCTCAGAATGCTTTTCGATGCTCATAATCCAGTGGTTGCAGAGCTTGAACAGGCTGTATGTGGAACGGATACAACAATTGATCATGTAACACCCTCCTTTCTATTGACTGGGAAATCCCCTGACGAACAGACAACTGCCTGGTATTTGTACCGGGGGATCGTTCAACAGCATGCAGAACATCTTCCACATTGGTGTTCCTGCGACTTCGTGGTCTACCAGCGATTGCCGTAATGGGCTGCAGACGGCCTCTTTCTCTCAGACAACGATCCAGAGAAATGAGCATCCTGCGATTTGGATGCCGTCGTTGCGGATACCTTTCAGTGTAAAGATGTACAGCGGCTGCACTGTTACACGGTGCTTCTCCATACAGCAATATCATATCTGTCAATTCGTTGAATGAATAATCAGCATTATGTGCCATTCTTTGGTATGTAATGTTAACACTACAACACCAAAACATCAACAGTAAGACTAGTTACCTCGTACGAGTCTGTAGACTGAATGATTGCTTTTTCCATATCGTGGCATTGCCTCATTGCCATATCTCGCTAACGAAGCGGTTGTGACCATATGTTTATATGAAAGTTTTTGCTTGCCTTTAGGTGTAGAACACGATGCTAATATTTAAGGTATGCAATTAAAAATTATCCTGTATACCTTATGTGATACCTGTATGTTGGAAATGTTATTAAAATGGCAGTCTGTCCAACTCTATAACCACTTCAGTCATTCAAATTATAAATATGTAGTGACATTTTCTCCAGTAAGTATTCTCTGTAGATATGTAAAATATGTTATGTTTTTTTATTTTAGCATCATCAAAATTTTTATTGTTGGTTTTTGCTGCAAATTCCGTGGTTCAATCTCAAATCTCAGCAGTGTTAATACCTTGAGCCGCTCATCCCACATTTTTTATCACAGTTTAATTAATTTTTTGAAAATCCTCTCTCCTGAGTAGTTTGTGACTATTAAACAAAGGTATATTGTTAGAGCAACAGTTACATTAAGAAATCTATCCTTCATTCCTTGTTTGTATAAAAGTTAAGGTAACGATGATGGTGTGTGGCAATATATTTTTTCTTCGAGAATATATTTCTTTTTTTAAATCTTCTGAATAATTCTCAGTTAATTTGGTAGCCTCTTACTTAATTTATGTCCACCACTGTGGAAGAGCTTGACAGAACCTTGAAAAAATCACAAATATGTTTGCAGCAATTCTACCAAGTAATCCACTTTTAAGGCAGTGAATTATGACTAAGTCTGTTTCCATGCAAAATTTCAGTGACTTCGCATAACTAGGGTGAAGTTAAACAAGGCGATGCTAGTGTTGGTGATGCCGAGAAAGCGACGAAAAATGGAACTACCATGGGGTTAGGGGGTACAGCAAACATGGGAAGAAATCAATACCAATAGTTTGGTTCAACTTACCCAACCTGGGGAGCCAAGTTGGAGTATGTTGCGGGCTGAGTAGTCATATGCTGCAGGCTATGTATATGCCGCACCGCGTATGAGTTCCATTTCTCGTCGCTATCTCGTTGCCAGCGCTAGCATCACCTTGTTTACCTTTCACTGCCCCAGTTATGCGAACAGAACCAATATTTCATTCTTCCAGATAATAAAGTTCCTTCTGATTCCTTGTATTAAGAAATTTTTTCTTTTTGTCATGAGTTACTTAGTAGTCTGATCTTCCACATCCTGCTCGTGCTTCCCTCTCAATGTTTTCAAGATTTTCATGCATTATATCTAAGAAATGAGCAAGGGATTCTAGCAAATCTAAAGCCATCTTAAGATCATGAGTTGTAGATTGCATTGATGTGCTTAATAATCGCATCTAAAGAAATGTGGTTATCAATTTAAAAATTTGAAAACGAGAGGCACATTTGCTGAGGTTGACAGATATTATCGTAGAAAAAAGAAAAGGGCATCTCAGGAATGCATTTTGGTATATGGAATATGGTTGCCATTGTATCTTAAAAATGAACCTTGGTGAATAGATATGACTAATAGTAGAGAGAGGATACTATAAAACAAAATATCTTTTGCTACGTATCAGAGTCTTTCAACTCCATGGCAGCTTAACATGAAATTACGGAGCTTTTGATTGATATTCGGGAATATTGGAACGGAATCCAGCTATCTGATTGAGAAATCTCGCTTTTCATTTCCCCTATTTTTGCAAATAAAGGAATGAAATAAATATTGGTTTAGCTCATACGAGCCAAAATTTAAATCCACCTGTACCCTCCCCTAACTGGGGGTATTTATTGTCTTCCATGAGGTTCATTGTAGCTGTTACTTTACTATTTTACCATGCAAAAAGTATTGACATTAGATTACTGAAATAAAAACTTAAATGCTGTCAAATAATTGTTCTATAAAATGATAACTTTTTTAGTCTGTTTTTTCAATAAATGTTTTAAAAATTAATTTATCAACCCAAAATTAGGATAAATTTAAAGAATGATAAGGTTAAATATACGGAATAATTAGGACAAAAACAAGAAATAATTAGGATAAATGTAAGGATTTATTAGGATAAATATAAGAAAAATTAGAATAAAAAGTATTAGCAATATGAAGATAGAAACTGAAGTTTTGTAAAGCAACTTAGCTAAAGACCACTGCTACTTGGACACCCTTCTGATTCCACCAATGGAAAAATCAATACTGATTCTTGAGCAAGAAAATCCAAACATCTATGCAATACACCAAAGGCCATAAAAAAGAAGAAAAAAAAGAATAGACCCTAAGCATGCAGTTTGATGCCGGAGACTGAATCTACCTTTGAGGGATAAAGAGCAAATAAAAGAGGATATATAATTGGTCAAGAGAAGAATAGCCCCCTCTGTGGAATTCCAAGTATGCAATTTACCTCTTCAATTATAACTTTGGCCTGAAAATCATGGGGCTTTTCTAGTCATCAAAAACTCGACTTAGGCAAGACTCAAGTCAAAAGGATAATATTAAAATAAAAGTCACATAAAAAGACGATTGATTCAACTAAAAACATACCAGAAAGCAATGTAGAAGAATATCATGAAAAGAACTAGTATAACTCTGCTGAATTCATAAAAGTGTGTCCGAACGATTCCATGTATGTGTGTATTCATTTGAACATGCTCGGTGGATGGGGATAGAACATTTGTTATTCTGAATGACAAAATTAGGTATTTTTTTGCAGTTAAGGTTTTTGGTCTAACTCTGGTTCTGAGGCCAGGGGAGCCTCAACGACTAAGGGTCTCAGGGCACATGCCCCCTGCATCCCTACCTGGTACTGTTTCAATCCTCTTGTTATTTGTCAAAGTAAAGTATTAAGTAAAACAAGTTGTGTGTTTTGAAAAACTTTATTAGCTTATAATTAGGCTTAGTAGGATTTGATTTAATTTGATAAATGTTGAATTCGTAAAAATTTCAAAATTGAAAATAATGAATTGTCAATTTTTCACTACTAAATTTTCTATGAAAGTATTTGCTTTATCACACTGAAACTTAACATATTTAAGTGCCAAATGTCCAAAACAAAAGATTTGTCATTTCAGACAGCCACACTTCATTCAGTATTTCATACCTTTTACTAAGATCCCTTATTTCTTAAGGGTCCATACTGAGCTGACAAAGGTATGGCACAAAACAATATGATTGGTGTATTGGGCTCTGTCTTTAATTTTTACTACATCTGATAATCCCCACGTGCCTGTAGTCACAGGATATTATCAGCCTCCATACTCAGAAGTCTTATGACTTCTGCAGACAACCTCCAAGATGCAAAAAAAAGATTTTTCCAAACTGAATTAATACTGATCACCAAATATCCGTATAGCAGGTCTCGAAATTAAAAAGTAACCCTGCTTTAGAAAATTCAATCACCCATAACTCATTTCGTGATTCGTAAGGTTAAAAATATACTACTAAGAGTATATACCTGAAGCCCTCCCCTATAGTATTTTCAAAAACACAGTTATAAAATTTCTATTTTTGGTAGTCATACGTACAATTCATTCTCTAAGTGAGAGAGTCTCGTGCTTATTTTATCTTGCAATGCTGTCGTAGCATCGTTCAATGTTCGCAATTGGGACTTATTTTTATGCATCATCGTTTGTCATTCACCAAGATCAGATTTTTTCAACAAAATATTCATATAGGCATTTGGTTGTGCATAATATTAGCATCACATTAAATTTGTTATAGAATAGTCTCGATTTAATTAATAAAAGGTGTGATTTAATGTGTAAAATTTACTTGGGATTTATTCTGAAAAATACATGTTCTGGGTTGGTGGGCGAAGCCCACAAAAACACATTCACCAGAGTTTAGAGGGCAACAAAAAATCCAGGTCTTATTACTTTCTCCATACTTAGTATAGGGTAAAGGATTGTTTTCATAAAATAAATCGACTTTGAGATTTCAACGGAAATATAAGTTTTGAGATCCCCTGAACATGTGTTGACCATTTTCTCAATGATGTCTGTGTGTGTGTGATAGATTTTTTATGGGTGCTCGAACTCAAAAACTATTAATCAGGTCAATGCGAAATTTTATATTTAACATTTTTATAAGTCACAGGAACTGATTAGTTTTTCGTAAAAATCGGTCAGCCGGAAGTGGGTGTTTACTCTTGTCACTTATCCGTTATTTTGAAATATTTGCTTGAATATTTGATAAATGTAAAAATGTATTGGAATATAAGTTGTAGGAAATTTAATTTTCTACAACCTTTATTTGAAACATTTTCCCATATAATACATTGTTTAAGAGATATTTGAAAAACTAATTTTTTAACTGCCACCACCTACCTGCGACAGTTGTTAACAATTGACACTTAGTTACATCTTAGTAATGCTCCTTTTTATTTTCTTAATTATTGGAGCTTTGTGGCTATATCCAGTATCAGAAGGCTATGGTATGAGTTTATTTCTGTTGTTTGTAAAGTCTAAAATTTTCTCGCAGTTTCTTAAAATATTTATTATAATGTAACCTATTTGGATTTTTTAGAAATATTACAGATATGGAGAAAGTCATGTGGTTGCCACATCAGATTTTTTTGTATATAAAGTTTTAGTACAATTTAATTGGAAGAATCCAATTTATATAATTTTTATTGATAAAAATTGATAAAATGTACTAAGGTAAGCATTGACATTCATCCTCAGTTTTTAGGAATAATAAAGGATAGTAGTCACTTTTTAAGAAACATTACCCTTGATCCGCCAGTAAATCGAAATTTCTTAGATTTTTTTGATTGTCTAGTATTTGTCTTGTATAAGTTCATTTATTCTCTCCATGAAATTTTACAAAATATTCAAGATACAAGCCATTCCATATATGGGTCACTAGGCAGATCAAGTATTATTTTCCTCCCCTTAGTGGTATGTTACATCTTGTTTTTATTTTTTTGCAACCAGGCTTTTTCCAGGTACATATCATGTATATAAAACACAATAACTCATTCAGGAATATATTTATTTGGCAATAAATATCTTGTACAAGAAAGTTTATTGTTTAGTTCACAATTGAAAATTTTAATTTTTACTTAGTCATTCATAGTTTCATGGGTACAACAGTATTTTTTTACATTTTATTATTTCATATGGAATGGGACAAAACATTCCACACAAATGCCAACATCACATTTTGTGCTATAATTTCCAGTCTTTAAACCACAGCGCACGCAACAGCATCTCTTTTTGTTCGCTATAGGGGTGACGAAGTGATTCATTCCATCATTACGAATATCATCATTTACTCCCCTTTAAATAGACATGGTCTTTCCTGGACCCTTTGGAACAATGCCGTGCCAACTTAGGTATATGAGAACTATCTGCCGCCTAAATTCTAATTGAGCAATGTTTCCCCCAGCCTTCCTACACAGAACCCAGGCATTATGCACAGCTGTATCTGTCATCCACGTGAAGAGTGGCCCCCACCACTTTTTCTCACGGTCACTAATACGGAGGCCTGACACGTTGCGATCCTTCCTGTCTGTGCCTACCATATACTTATTATACTCCGTAAATGCAAGGGGCCTTGACACGGAAATTTGCTTCTTGTCTGCTCAAGAGTAACAGCCTACATGCATGACAGGATTGGACCCATAGGTTGTGGAAGCTATAGTCACAATGGAATTATCAACCCAACGAACTAATACTATGCCCCTGGAAAATAATTTACTATCGGAAGATTCTTGTTTCATCTTTTTCATTACCCTTGTTGACTTTATGTTACAATCTTTAGGGATTCTGTTGTCACGGATGGTTCCGGTTGCACCGAAGCCACGTTTCTTCAGGTGTAAGAGAAGTGGAACTCCCGTGAAAAGATCAAAATATAGCTGAAATGGGAGAACCTTCATATCATTTGGAAAACTATCTATCATCATCACCATAGGTGTAGCACATTTGCCAAACCGCGCCTCATACTTTATATTCGGGGAAGGGGATTTTCCTTGGTAAATATTAGAGGTGGGACGAATCCAAAATTTTCTCGAATCTGAATCCTAAAAGGTTCACGAATCTCGAATCTCTCGTATCCTTCATATAAGAATAATAATAAGAAGAAAATAGAAAAAACTTTTACTTAAAATTAACAGTTTTTAATTAAAGCAAAATTTGAAATCTGCGTTTAATGAAAAATAAATTTAAGAGTACAGTTTTTAAAAATACACCTATATTTATTAAGAAGATACAAATGAAATTTTGTTAATGAAGTACATAATTAAAACTCTTGAATCTTGAGGTTCATTTTCTCAACATAATTTGACAAAAATATTTGAGTATCAGTTCAAATTTTTTACATTTTTCCAAAACCTTTTTAAATCAAAGCAAGTGTAGAGGGGGGAGGATTATTTCAAGAGTTAACATAGATAAACACTAAACATGGAACACTAAATTCTCTCCAGAAAATTAAGAAAAATCAAAAACTTGTTTATTTTAAGAGTTCATAAAAGTACTGAACACTTTTAGAACAATCTAAAAGAGCAGAAATCTTCAATGGAGATTTTTATTTAAGAAAACTAGCATTCGAACTCGCTCTGGGTCACCACGAGGTGATATTGGTGATCCGGGTACCACTGAAATTGCAACAATCGCATTCTTTTTTAATGAATGCTTCAATTGGACGTCATTAAAACTAATCTTTCCAAAGTTTTGAGTTAAAATGTTTAACGGTTAACGGGTTAGTTCCCGTCCCACCAAGGGAAACATCCGTGTTCAGAAACGAGAGAAAATGTTCTGCTACGATAGTTCAGAGGTAGAATATCCGCCCGGCAAGTGGAAGACCCGGGTTCAATTCCCGGTCATAGCAGACTTTTTTCTCGTTTCAAAAATTGTTCCATCTTTCACAGCTTATGCCTGTCTGCATAGGATCTTCGGATCATATCATTCCATCAATTTCATGTTTGGCTATCTCACCATTTGAGAGGTAGGAGTTTCTTTCGATATTCTCTTCGAGGACATCTGTTGGGGCAGTTTGATACTAACTAGGTTAGTTCCCGTCCCACCAAGGGAAACATCCGTGTTCAGAAACGAGAGAAAATGTTCTGCTACGATAGTTCAGAGGTAGAATATCCGCCCGGCAAGTGGAAGACCCGGGTTCAATTCCCGGTCATAGCAGACTTTTTTCTCGTTTCAAAAATTGTTCCATCTTTCACAGCTTATGCCTGTCTGCATAGGATCTTCGGATCATATCATTCCATCAATTTCATGTTTGGCTATCTCACCATTTGAGAGGTAGGAGTTTCTTTCGATATTCTCTTCGAGGACATCTGTTGGGGCAGTTTGATACTAACTAGGTTAGTTCCCGTCCCACCAAGGGAAACATCCGTGTTCAGAAACGAGAGAAAATGTTCTGCTACGATAGTTCAGAGGTAGAATATCCGCCCGGCAAGTGGAAGACCCGGGTTCAATTCCCGGTCATAGCAGACTTTTTTCTCGTTTCAAAAATTGTTCCATCTTTCACAGCTTATGCCTGTCTGCATAGGATCTTCGGATCATATCATTCCATCAATTTAAGCATAAATTGTTTACAATAGGTAGTGTTGTGGTGGCAGCTAAACAGTTTAAAAATATCTCTTACTACATTATATGGGAAAATGCTTCCAACAAACGTAGAAAATTAAATTTCCTACAACTTTTATTCCAGTACTTTTTTACATTCATCAAATATTAAAGCGAATAATTAAAAAATCGGATAAGTGACCATAGTTAACACCCACTTCCGGGTGAGCAATTTTTACCAAAAACTAATCATCTCTTTTTCCTTTAACAAAAATATCAAATATAAAGTTTTACATTGACCAGGTTAGTTGTTTTTGAGTTAGAGCACCCACAAAATTCTGGTCACAGACAGACATCATCGATAAATTAGTAAAAATGTGTTCAGGGACCCTTAAAACATATATTTCCATTGAAATCTTGAATTCGATTTTTTTCATGAAAACAATACTTTATACTTATAATCCAAAGTGTTAATATTTTTTGTGCAAACTGGATCTATTTTAATCTGTAGATTCTTATAATTTGTGCCCATTAATCGAACACATGCATTTCCAAACTATACCAAAATTTACGAGAGTTGGGATCTGGGCGTTTTGCCCTCCAGGTGGAGGGGATGCGCAGACAGCGAATCAGAGTCTCCCTCAGGTGGGTCCTATGTTGGCAAACCTCATGGAGCCTCCGAGCCTCACTGCCTGGAGCTCAGTGTGCTGTTAGCCTTTGCCTCTTATGTTACAGTGTGCCTTTTCGCCTTTTGAGTTTTCACGTCTTTCGAGTTTTCTGGAGTTTTGAGTTTTCTTTTTAGAGAGAAAATGCTCATATCACCGACACCGGTTCTCCTATTATCCCCTTCAATAAGGTTATCAAAGGACATCAGCTGCACTTAATGTTAGCTCAAATACTGTGTGGAGAGTGTCAAAAGAAAAGAAAATGCCATCCAACGAATCAGGACCATCTACTTGATCAACCCCGGGCAAGAAAAGGCCGCGAGATTCAAAAATCTCCAACTTGGACTCGTTCAAGGAAGAAGTATATCGATCGCTTAGGGAAGAAAATTTGTATGAAGGAAGTATAAGCTCGTTGAGTACAATATTTTTGAACTTGGGTTTTGAGTAAAAAAAGATTAATGGCTGAAGCTTACTTCTGGAGAGAGGAGATGTTATTACAAAAAGAAGTTTATTCCTGCACCAATTAGTCAGAAAAAACTTCGACGATAACGTTTGGCTGGATGAGACATGGGTGAATGCGGGACACACCGTTAAGAAGGGATGGACTGACCATACCAAAGAAGAAATGTCGGAGGGACCATCTGGTAAGGGAGGGAGGTTCATCGTCTGCCATGCTGGGTCCTCAAATGGCTTTGTTCCCAAAGCCAACCTTGTATTTTGCTCCAAGAAAACTGGCGACTACCACGAGGAAATGGATCATAAAAAATTTTTTGAATGGTTCAAAACAGTACTACTGCCGAATATTAAAGAGCACAGTGTGATAATAATGGACAATGCACCATATCATTCTGTGCAAATCAATAAGCCTCCCACAGTTGCTAGCAGGAAGGCCATGATAATGGAGTGGTTGGCGGAAAACAACATCCCTTTTAATGAGGGAATGACGAAGGGAATATTACTTAATTTGGTGCATAAAAACAGACCCCAGTTCCCTTCACATGTAATAGATGAACTGGCCAAAAGTGAAGGGCATGAAGTGGTTCGTCTTCTCCCCTATCACTATCACTTCAACCCCATTGAATTGATATGGGCACAGGTTAAAGGTCATGTAGCCAGAGAAAATAAATCATTCACTCTAAAAGAAGTGGAAACACTGCTCAACGAAGGTCTTCATAAAGTGACTCCGGGACACTGGAAAAAGGCTGTCGACCACATGAAGAAAGAAGTAGAAGACACTTAGGAAAAAGAAGGGACTTTGGACGCAGCTGTTGACGAACTTATCATTCGATTGGAAGAAGAAATTTCTACTGTAAGTGAAGAAAGTGAAGTGACTTCTGATGAGCATAGTGATCGTGAAGAGTTTATGGAAGGTGTTGAACTTATGAAATAGCATGGAACAATGTGTAAAAAATTATTTGTGTAAATTTTGCTACTTATAATTAATCACTACAATAAAAATGTGTTATTAATATCTATTCTATGCTTGTATACCAAACAAAAAATCATACCAAAATCCTGTCTGAAAGTTCCTAAAATATTCTATTCAATAATTTCCAAGTTTTTAAAAGCATTATTACTGGAATAATTCACTCAGCAGCTGTCAAGTTTTAACCCTCTAGTACTCTGCGTGGGGGGCTGTGGACACCTCAGGCATATGTTTTATGACAGGGTTCCTTTCCTTTGGCGTTTTATGATCCCGACCTTTCAGTAGCTGGAATGACGTGTTTTATTTCACATAATTTGAGATTGTCTCTGAATAGTTTCTTCACTGATCGACATCATAAAATGTGTTATTTCCCGTAATTGGAGATTGCATCTCAGCAATTTCTTCACTGACTCTGATCCTACAAGGTTTGTAGATTTTTATTATCTCAGTGTTCGGTTTTTGTTTTGAAACTCCCAGTCAACTGTTTCCAATTAATATTTGATAACTATTATAAACATTATAGTGAATTACACTAATATTCAAATTGAAAAGTAAAGACAATACAGTTTTCAAGGTCATGATGCCAAAAACAGGGTTTCCTGTCGTGTACAATTATTATTTCTGTTCTATTGTGGTATTTACGATTTATTGAATTGAACTGAAGATATTATAAGTATATTCCTAAAACTGTCAACTGACTCATAGAAAATATTCATGAAATTGTACCTTAATACTTTTTCTTTTCGAAATAGATTAATAATTACAAAATCATATGAAACTTCTGAAAATTGACTTATGAATGATCATGAATAGAACAAAATAAAGAATCAACTGAATAATAGCGATATTGTTTTTATAACAAAAAATTGTGGGATGTCAGGAGAACCCCATGCAAGTACTGGGGGTTGAAAAATCAACGCGAGTACCGGAGGTTGAAATTTTAACGTTGTTTCTGAATGTGTGGTTACGATTCCTTGAAAATATAAGATTTCTTGCATTGCCAGTTTCCGAAACAATTTGAGAATAGAATATGAGCCGTTCGGACTGTCTGAGAACGGCTGCACGGTGGGCGAAATACAGTGGAGGGGATGGAGTGGAAATTCGGTGGAGGGGGAATTGGCAGAAGTCTAGGCAGCTACATATTCTAAGCTCCGCCTCCACAAATCCCAACTCTTGTTAATTGAAGTATAGATGTGCAAAGTTGTGTATCTGAACTTGATTCATAGATCATGGTCCAAAAGTATAATAATTTTAGCAGTCCATTTCAAGAAACAGTCAAGGGTTTTCATCAGGCTTATATTTTTGCTTTGAAATGAAAGGGAACTTAATTGATGTTCTTAATTTTTTCAGAACCTGTTAGACTTGAAGGATCGTTTTGACCACTTCTTACATAACTCTTTCAACAATGACAAAATCTTCAAACAAATGATAGCTTCAGATTTTGAACATTTTTTAAATTTAAACCCGAAGTCTCCAGAGTATCTCTCTCTATTCATTGATGACAAGCTCAAAAAAGGAGTGAAAGGTGTAAGTATAATTGCTCTCTTTTTTACGACAAAGAATTAATGTTTATCATATTGTGATGTTTTTAAAAATTTTCTGAATTTTTCTTAAATCATTTGGTTGTTACAAACGTAGTATTTGTTAACAGACAATCTTTTGATTTTTATGTTCTTATTTTGTATTAATAGTTAGCTGAAGTTCGTTTAATTTCTTTTTATGTCAGATGACAGAGCAAGAAATTGAGTGTGTTCTGGACAAAACCATGGTGCTGTTCCGTTTTCTACAGGAGAAAGATGTGTTTGAAAGATATTATAAACAGCATTTGGCAAAACGATTACTCCTTAATAAATCGGTTTCTGATGACAGCGAGAAAAATATGATCTCTAAGCTCAAGGTATGTATGTAAATTGATAAATTTTTGTATTATAGTATCTTTTTATTGATTGCTAAAACATGATCACAATTTATTTTCTAAGTAACTCTACAAAGACGCTACAATTTTATATATCATATTCACTCGCATATAAGCACCCCTGCATATAAGATACACTCTCACTTTTTGAGACTGAATCTGGGAGAAAAAAATTTTCTGAGTACAAGTTGCACAGAAAACATTACATTTGGGTCTAAAGCATTCTTGCAAACTAAAAAT
Organism: Tanypteryx hageni; assembly: GCA_028673005.1. NCBI lineage: Eukaryota > Metazoa > Arthropoda > Insecta > Odonata > Petaluridae > Tanypteryx > Tanypteryx hageni. The sequence goes on along the minus strand of CM054114.1, from coordinate 65,272,762 downwards.
CACTTATAAATACCATTGATTGTATATATGTATTTATAAATATTGTCATTATTCATAATAAAACATTATTATTACCATGTATACTTGTGTATAGGTCGAGGTTTTAAGACCAAATTTTTAGCAAAAAACTTGGGGGTCGACTTATAATTGAGAAATATTTTCGTTAGGTTTAAACCCATAACTTTATTTGCCCTGCATTTATTAAAATTTGATGGAATTTACACTCTTGTTGTACTTTAACTGTATCAGTAACTATCAAATATTTAAATACAGATGTATAGAAAGAATAAATTACTATATAATTAGGTGGCCCTAAGTTGATCTCTGATGCTTTGCAAATAATTAAGCAAGTTTGGTAAACCTAACGTTTGGTAATGTGATGGCAGCAAGACAGAAAACTGGCATCAAGACAGATGCGCATTATTAACTCTGTAACATGTAGATAAAAAACACCTCATCGGTGATACACAGAAAGGCAACGCCTACCTCTAAGCATCACTAAATTAATAACGCCGAAGTATTTATGGTATAAAAATTATGGTACTGTGCGCATAACTGGAGTGAAGGTAAACAAGGCGACGCCGAGAAAACGGAAGACAAACGTAAATATAAGATTTCGAGATTTGTAATGTAACGGGATACATGTAATATTCTTGATTGTAACAGCAGCAGTGCTAGCGTCACTTTGTTTACCTTTCGCTTCCTTTCCTTCCATGTTCACATTTGCTCTCCCCGAGATATTGTACTATGCACTCATACTTACATATTACGGAAATTTGAAACTTATGAAATATCACGCTTCCCCACTGGGTTGGGGAGACATGTAATATTCTTCATTGTAACATTGGCAGTGCTAGTGTCACTTTGTTTACCTTTTGCATCCTTCTCTTCCACATTCACCTTTGCCCTCCCTGAGATATTCTGCTATGCACTCATACCTACATATTATGGAAATTTGAAACTTACAAAATATTATGCTTCCCCTCCGGGTTGAGTTGGTTAGGGGTTGTCTTGGTTTTCCTTCCACATTCATATTTGCACTCTCCAAGGGGTAGGTTTCTCCGTTCATCTTCCAAAAATGTGCAAAACACGGATTTCCTGGGACCACGTAGTACATCTTTCTGCTGTTTTACTGTCAATTTTGGCACCACCTGTCGTCCGCGGTCCAACGTCAACTTTGTTCCCTGTTCTCCTTTACAAAGATTGCTTCAGAATGAGCACCGGGATGAAATACAAAGTATCCCGAGTCATTCGATCTATTACAAAGGCGTGTACAATGTAACGACTTTTGATGTTATGCAGTGGCGCTGTGGGAGACATCAGACTGCTTCGCTGCTACTTTGACACAACATAGTTATATCGGACTAAAGGGAACTTAGTGTGGAACATAATGGATCAACACGTATTGAATACAAAAAAATTTGTTCTGCTACACCTGAAAATCTGGAGTCGAATTATACGCGAGGTGTACGAAAAAACAAAAATTTTTATGAAAAAGTTGGGGGTTGACCTACACACGAGTATATACAATATTCATAATAATACAGGTATGCCTTACTTAGCGCAAAGGGTGTGTTCCTAGAGGTCTTTGCGCTAACCAAATTTGTGCTAAACATACATTTTATAACTTAGTATTTAATCCAATTGATTTTTTTTAGTTAGAAATTTTACTATTTTTCTCACAGCTTATATAATCATATGGGATTTTATGCTAGGGTTACCATCTTCTGTACACAGAAAAGGAGGACATATCCATGTTTTTGGGTGAAAAAAAGAGGACAAAAACATCGTCCTGAATTTAAAATAAGAGGACAAATTTATTAATGCAAACAATAAAAAAGTACAATGTAAACAATATTTACTAATGTTTTGGATTAGCCCATTCATATTTTTCTTGTGAAATAATTTCTTTCATTATCTCTGGATTGCCTCTCATGTATGACATATGTTTGAAATTGCACTCCAAAAACAGAATACCTTGCACAGACTTAACATTAGACCTATTCCTTTCTTTTGTCCACTGACTGCATTAGTGAAAATGCACTTTCTACATTTGCATTGTGAGGTGGAATTGCAAAGAAAAACTGGGCAATTTTCAACATTTCTGAATGACGTTCAATATTCTTTGAATTACTAAAATATTTGACCCACTTTTGATATGCAAGCATGTTTTTAGAGTCTTCATTATTAATTTGACCTTCAACAAATTTCTTGAGATTGTTCAATTGGTCAAAACACTTAACGTCATCAATTGTTGATCAAGTAGTGAACAGAATATTCCACATCATTCCAATTTGGTTTTGCACTAAGTGTCATCCACATAAAACACAAAATGGATTCCATAGGTTTAAGCCACTTATCCAAATATTCTATGCAATTACCTTAAAGGTTTTTTGTATCACTATAAAATTTTTCACATTCATGATCAAGTCCTTCATAACATTTTTTGGATAGAAGTTCCTTCACTTTCAAAGGCATGAAGTTGTGATCCATTCATTCAGAGACTAGGATATTTAATACTTCTGCAACTGAGTTACTTTCCCTTTCAATTTGTTGTATGTGTGTATGGAACACACTCATAAGTGATTGCATGAACCAAAGATAAATTTCACTACATTCATTTTCAAAGAACCTTTTGATCACAATGGGAGGTTTTTCTTGGGACAGAAAAAGTGCCTTTAAAACTGGAAACATATGTATAAGTCTAGTAATGCCTGGAAATAATGACAGTCACCTCGCCTTGCTGTGGGAAAGAAGCTGTCTATATTCAATCTCAATAAACTCACAGTATTCCTTACGCTCCTCAGTCCAGACTGTATAAATGTGAAAATACTGGTAAATTTTAAAAATAATGTTCTCTATATCAGCATCCAAAAGTTCTGCAGCAATGTAAAGACAATTGTTCAAAATATGTGCAGGGCAGCCCACTCCAGTTAAGGTCTTATTTTGCAACAATTTCTTTAATTTTGCAAAGACATTATTTCCTTCATCATTTCGTCTGAGTCCTCCAAACATTGTATTGCAGTTGTCCCCAGTGAATGCAATGCATTTTTCATACAAACCATTTTTTTCAAGAGTTTCTTTGACATAAGTAGAAATGGTATCTGCTGTCTCATTAGGCATTTTCTGTAATTCAATTAATTTGTAAGCCCCTTGCCTTCACATCAAAATACTGAATCATTACTGGAAATATCTTTTCAGAACCATGATTGCTTCCATCAGTTGAAACCCCACAGTATGCAATATTATTTCCTTTAAAAGTTGTTAAAGCAGTATTAAGAGAATGGTTTGCAAGTGCAGAGTTTACAATGGCTTCTGTCTTGGTTCTAGCACAGGAATTTTTTTTTGCTATTTCTGAATAAAAAAATGCATTTTTTAACATGACAGACGTGCAGTCCATCGATTTATAACTGCTATGATGTTTCACAGTATGAAAAGCAAAGGCGCCCTCTGCAGCAGCTAGATCGTATTCTGGTTTACTGACAGCTTTGGCAAAAAAATCTGTGACCTTTTCAGAAGAGGTGCTTTCTTATGCTTGTCTGATTCTATGTGATGCTTTAAATCACCAGCCCCTTTATTAGCCACTGAAACATATGTCCCCATTCTGCATACTTGACACTCAGCTTCCCATTCATCTTGGCCAGACAAAAAACATGGAAATTTGTTTTTCATCTCTTCTGTGAACGTGCACTTCCGTTTAGGCATTTTTAAAGGAATGATAGTCTTTAATAATATTAATTTTCATATATGAAATAATCATAACCAATTTTATATTATAAGTAATGAATCATAAAATCGTATTGTCTAGAACTATAAAAGTGAAAAATAAATATTTTCGTATTTAAAGTGAAGAACTGTGGTTTTAAACAAAGCTGAACTTCAGTACTAAATGTATTAGTGTGCACCATTGGTTGGTCTTCTGCTAAATATTCTGAAATTAGTCAACAGAACACAACTATGGATCAATGCTGTTCTCAGTGGCTCAAGTCCACATTTCCATGTTGTTGTATTGTTCGAGAAAACAGGGTCCTGAAGCACCTAGCAGGTTATACCACTACAAATATCTATTTATATATGAGTAAATTCTGGAGTAAGCATATGTTGACAATGCTTCGATGTAATGAATTTAGCGTCGTCAGGGTCTTCCATACCTGCTTGGCTCCCGTGAAAAATTTGAATTGACCAATCGTCTCTCTGTATCCAAAAGAGATATCAGATAATGTGCTTCAGCATTCTTCGTTGTGCTTGCTTAAAACAAAATGTCACAGGAAGTAAAAATCCGGACATTTCAACAATTTTATAAAAATCTGGGTAAAAGAGGATGGATGGTAACCCTATTTTATGTACTGTTGTATGGCCAAGAAAACGAAGTTTATGATGATTATTTTAAAATAATTATTCATTATGAACATAAAAGATCAAAAAAAATAATTCTTATGCTTCTGATTTTCTAATATTTTTTCATGTCTTCTTTTGCTATTTTGTGCTCCAGATAATTTTTTTTAGCCATTGGGTATAATCTAAAAAAATAAATGTAGCAATGGAAATAAATTCTATTGTGTTGGTATGGTACTAATTATTTTAAATATAAATTAAAAGCACTATGATACTAAAATACTACAAATTTCTTAAAAATGTCAATTAAAAGGGAAATAAATATAGTGTCTTAAGTACCATATTTTCAGGCTATAAGATGCACTTTTTTTCTTCAGAAAAATGACTTTAAATCAACCTGCATTTTATAGACTGAAGGTAAGATTATTATTGTATTCAGTATTACATTATCAATCCCCAAAATGGAATAATTGACTGTCATTTGACACAAAAAAATTATTAATAAATAATAGCAAAAAATTGTTAATGTAAACAGTAAAATTTTACGCAACATGAATACACTTTATTACATGTTCGCTCATAAGTGATTACAATTTCAGTGCATTTGCAATGTAATTCATATGTTTTAGTTCCTGATGAGCCCAATGAATAGCAAGATTAATATCATGGAACATTAGAATTTGTGTAAATGCCATAAAAACTTTATACGTATCTAGGATAAATAACATTACATGTATTGAGATTGCAATGGCTACAAGAATGAAAAGATATGCGTACACTATTTCCTCTCCATTTATGCGTTCTCGGAAATACACAATTGAAGAAAATATTCCACCTCTCAAAGATGTGTGAAAATGTTCATAGATACGCGATTTGGAAAAAAATTCTTAAATTATTCATCTGCCAGGCAAACTGCAAAATCTATCCAACATGCTGAGAAAGAGGCCATTTTCTCTAACTCAGCTGATGTAGTACTCTATACTAGAGTCCTGCACAGGCTGGGCCTAGCCACCGTTATGGGCCAATCCAATGGAATTCATTACTGGCTCAGGCCTGGCTGGGCTTTAGAAATTACTGGATGTATCAGGAATGTATTAAAAATTTTCAGGCTTTAACGGGCCAAAAATATTTAATGTGTCAGTAATTATTTACGATAAAACAAAATTTGCCTCAAAATCATTACCGGAAGAAAGTTTTGATATTCTTTCCTCTGATGACGAGGATGAACTGTGCCATTAAATGACCCATGATTGTTGTTATTGTAATATTCTAATCTTTTACTTTATTGTATGTACTGTACATATTTGCTTTTCTTAAAAAAGTTCTTTCCTGTCAAGAAGTCCTTAATTTATAATATTATTTGAGTCCTAAATCAAGCTCTATAATTTTGTTTCAGATGTTTAAATGTCAAATGCACTGCACTTAATATTTTTTAATAAACGTTATTTTCATTTACAATACTTTAATAATTTTGATTACTACAGTCCTATACAGTTAGTTTGTCTAAGTATAATACTAAATACAAGTTACTATTACTTCACTATCCATAATCTACTTGAATAAAAATGAATGTTTAGTCAATAAAGAGAAAGAAAATGAGTGATGATAAACAATCAATATAAAAACACTGGAATTAAAAATATTAGAGCTAAATATTTGAGTCCCCGTTTTTTGTCTCCGCTTGTAATTAGAGAACATGGCTTTTGCTCAGTTTTTACTGGAAACTTTACTAAGCCAGCCCAAATATTCTTTATCTTACTCTATAACATTGATAACTTTCTAGACAATTTTTGCATGCAATGTCAAATGATTTTATATTAAAATACGTTACAGTATGTGCTATAATGCACTAGATATGATGAAAATCTATATACAGTAGAACCTCGATCTATCGTTTTTGAAGGGACCGAGAGAAAAAAAACGATGAATGTGGGAAAACGATGAATGCGGGAAAACAGTGAATGTGGGAAAACGATGAAAGCTGGAAATGAGGATTCTGCTTATAGTACTAAAACGAAAACAACTTCAGCTTACTAATTGTAGAACACCAAAATAAGCAACAAAGTATTGAACAAGAAGAATAATAATGAAATTGAAATAAAAAAGGTTGGATTAAAAATTTTACCTTGAAATTTCTTTATTTATTCCTGAAGAAATTGGTGATAGCTGTTTTCTTGAAGATTGGTGTTTTAAATGAAACAGGGATTCTTCTATCCTTAATAATTTATACTTTTCACTTTCATCAATCTTATGGGCGTAGAAAAAAGTTTTTATTTTTTCTAAGGCATCTTGAGCTTCGGAAAATCTCGGAATAGGATCAGGTTAAGGTTCTTCGTCGATTCTGTTTCCTTCTTCGCCACTTCCATCCTCTTTGTTGTCACATAAAGCTTCGATGCTTGCAATACCATAAGTGTCGACCTCACTGTCGCAAAGTGCGTGTCAAAGTTTACTTCAAACCCTGCAGTAACGCATTTCCAATCATTTTGGAAAGATTCACTCTCTTCTTCAGGATTTTTTGTATTTCTTCGATTATCGCCAATCTCTTATGCAGAGTCCTGACCTGCTTCATAGGGGCAGACATAGGAGATTTCTTTTAAACAAAGAAATGTTGCAGAAATATTTGCTAATCGACACTACCAAGGCACTAAACTCCGCATGGCAGTCAGAACAAGGTAAAGGGCGTTAGCAAACTGAGAGCATCAAGTACGTACGAGGGTTTGGCTGTACTGTGGGATTCACATGGAGTGATTTTAATGCCTAGGCTTGCCAAATTTCCAGATTTAGAAAGCGGGACATTGAGATTTGGGAGGGAGAGGGGAGGTATGAAAGATCTTATATTTTTTCGAAGAACAAAAAATGCTCCTACTGCATTTTAGTTATCCCGTTAACAACATAGTTCTAATAAGTGATCCATTAAACTTAATTTTTAAAGGTGTTTTACAGTGAACAAAGCAGGTATGCCTCGTTTGACCACCCTGCTGTGCCCGAAATTCGGATTGAAAATGGAGTTGAGCTGAGATTCTCTTGCGGGGGTTACCCTGAATATTCAGACAGGAAATTTTTATCGTCCCTCTTGAAAGACTTTATTCTTCTTAAGCTTCTTCAAGAAATTAAACACTCGGAACACCAGTTCGCGAGCCTGGCTTCGGAGAGGCCTTCCACATTTTGAAGATGATTTGGAAAGAACCCGCAGAGTCACCTGAAAAATATCGTTTCCGAGACCCTTGCTGGACATCGTTTCTTCCTGTTTAGAAAGAAAACTTTGAAAACTATCAATCGAGGTAAAGCATGTGTTGGGACCAAGAAATCTGAATGATAGATTCGGGAAAACGACATTTAGAGGAACGATGAATGCAGTATTATTTAACATTGTTCGTTATGGGCTTTTGTTGGGACTATGGAAAATGAATGATACATCCGGGAAAATGATTAATATAAGAACGATAGATTGAGGTTCCATTGTATACAAAACGCTAAGGCAATACGTGGCACACAATAACATTGTATTGCTAATCAACAGGCATATAAACAGCTGTTACTGAAACATATCAGATCTTTGTATCATAATGTTAGTATTGTATTGTAAAATCTGTATTAAAGATTATTATTATTAAGTAGATATTACTTTTTTTAAATTAATTTGCGTACAATCTTATATGGTAGATATCATTACGAGCTGTAAGCCCATAAAAAATTACGGAACTTAAATAATTAAGCATTTTCATCTACTTAATAACCTGAATCCCTCTTGGTTGGTCAGAGACATTTTTGTTCAACTCGAATTTATAACACATAAATAAATTATATCATTTAGCATTTCAAGAGATACAGAGTTTTTCTTACCATTGTAAAGTACATAATAAATAAGAGGCATTGAACGCTATCATTATTTTTCTTCTACAAAACAAATTATCAGCAACTGCATCAATTTAAATAGCCACAATGACCACACTATGCTTAGCATTTCAGCTGAGGTACATCACAATGCATCACATTTAGCCAAATCTTACGTGTTAAATTATTAATAACAGTAAATATTTATTTTAAAATGCATATCATTCGATATAGAAAAATAACAACCAAGTAGAACTATGCCAATTTAAATAAAAACAAAATATTTACCACTTTAGAAGTAATGCATGATAATACTTTTCCATATTAATAACAATGTCTAATGTTTAGTTAGAACCTTTGACGAAAGCACAGAGAAAAGTGATTCCTGTTTCAACAGAAATGCCGGAGTAGGCTGAAGAGGAGCATTGAACTCTGGTCTGTGGTAAAGATCCTTCAGAAGTTTTACATTCAGAAATTAAATTTTCATGGCTTGAGACACAAATTGGAGGCTAGACATTTTACACTTTTCTCAAGAAAATGATTAACGAGTAAAGCTGTGGTATAGGGCATAAGTTTGTTCTTGTTACCTCTGTTCTAGTGAAGATGTGAGATAGACAAACCAAAAATGAGGCAGTGAATGTGCCCCTCCAGGAGAACTGCCACCAATTCAGTCGTTCTCTGTTGAGAGCACTTCCGAGGAAAGGGTACAACCTCCTGAAGTGAGAGGGAAATATTTCGGTTGCTCTGGTATTCCTAGGTTTCCCCATCTATTTTCGCACACACACATGCTAAAATCTTTGAAAGGTGGAGGGGCTTTGCATCAGATTTTAAGCATGCACTGTGGTTGATGCATTTGCGAAGGTTTTCATGTATTATAGCAATAAAAATGGACAGTCGAGATAGCACCCCTAAAGTTCCAGCACCCTGGATGGCCAGCTGTAATGCCACAGTGGCATCAGTCACTCATTGAAGATTAATCCCTGCCCCATTTTGCTTTAAAATAACTTTAAATATTTTTCCTTAACTTAGGTAAAGTGATTTTCAGAGTAATGGTGAACATTGTGAACTTGCAGTATCATATTATCTGGTAGACCAGGGGTGGCCAACAGGCAGCTCAGGAGCCACATGCATCTCTTTGAGAGTTGATATGTGGCTCTTTGAAACTTTGGCTGCCTTACATATGCCGTAATTGTCCGACAATAATGCACACCCAGATTTACCTGAGTGAAAACTGAAAATATTTTTTAAATAAAAGAAGAAGAGGGTTTTGTTTTTATCATTATCTTTGGCAGTATGTAATATGCAGAATTATATACATATATATGTAAAATATATTTTATTGGCTCATTCTATTCTGTGATGTCCATTGCAGTATTGTGACTCCTGCTCATGCCCAGGTTGGCCACCCCTGCGGTAGACAAAACAAAATAAAGAATGTTTTGTCATAAACTGAGTGTTATTTATATGTAAACCTCAACTCACCACTATACTCTTTTAAACATTAAAACATTGACTTTCAATTGTATGTTGGAGTATGATCCTATTTCTGATTACTGTGTTTTTTAGTGTTAATTCAACATGAATTTTGGTGGTTATAGTAAACGTTTCTGGGCTTGAAATCTTAACAATTTTTAAAAAGCATGCTATATGTTTTAATAGACTTTTCCAGCATTTGATCCTTAGGATTAATTTATGGCAATTTCTATTTAGCTAATGTCACTTTTTTTAACAATTTTTTAGACGGAGTGTGGCTGTCAATTTACTTCAAAATTGGAGGGAATGTTTAAAGATATGACTGTGTCCAATACAATAATGGAAGAGTTCAAAGAGCATGTAATGACATCAGGAGTAAGTATTGTTCTATTAAATCATCAAATAGCTTGTTCCAAATTCTTCCTTGATCGATATTTCATTTTATCTTTTTAGACAAATCTACATGGTGTGGACCTTAGTGTGAGGGTCCTCACTACTGGATTTTGGCCTACTCAATCTGCTACCCCTAAATGTACTATACCAACTACTCCAAGGGATGCGTTTGAAGCATTCCGCAGGTAGAGTTTTTGTTTCCACTACTTCATAGAATATTCATATATGTATTGTAAGCAATCAAATATCCCATCAGAACCATTGAAGCTAAGGATGTAAATGAAAGGACTTATCTACCAAAAGAATGACTAACATGTGACATAAATGCTGGAAACGGCACACAAAACTATTTTCCTAGGCACACTACTTATTTGATTTCTAATGTCCTCTTTTACCATACGTAGCTAACCAAAGCTACTTAACTGGTAAAAATCAGTAATCTGTTAAAATCAGATTTGAGAAACTGATTGTGTGCTACTTAAAATTAAAAAAATTCCATAATATAAAAATATCTGTATTCCATGTTGCAAAAGCATCTCTAAAGAAATGTTATATTTTTGTACAAGAAATGATGTACTCTATGGTGAAATGTAGAAAGTTTGAACCTATTTTGGAAAATAAATTTAAATATATGGAATAGAAAATAGAACTGAATGCAAGCTTTTGGACTAAACACAACAAATTGTGGGTTTGTACAAAAGTTTTATTGATAGAATCAATGTATTCCAAACTACATAGAAAGGAAAGCATATCTTAGGATTTATAATCAAAGTTCAAGATAGCAGGAAGTATCATGGTCATAAAACGTGTCTTAAAAATTAAGATCCCATCAGAGTGATTGAGAATGCTCCCAACTAGATCCTTTCAAATGAAATGCTTGAAAATGCACACAATAAAAAAATGAAGCTTACCAGAGCAAAATACCCTTGATGATACCATGACAATACAGCAGGTGATAGAACGAAAGAAGCCCCATCACCTAAATATCAGGGCTACATCCATAATTGTTTAAAGCTCTGTAAGTAACTATTAATTGCCCTTTATTATTGTTTTTATCATAATAAGTTAGAAATTTATTAATGAAATGTTGATGATTTCAGTATTTTTTACCTGAAAATGATTTTGAATCATTTTCTTATTTACTTGTAGGTTTTATTTAGCTAAACACAGTGGACGTCAGCTCACTCTTCAACCCCAGTTAGGTTCTGCTGACCTAAATGCTGTATTCTATGGCCCACGAAGAGAGGAGGGTGATATAGGTCCTGTCCTTACAACAACTAGCCTTCTGTCCCCTGGCCCTGTCACCACCACTGCCACGTCTTCTACCTCAGTGGCCTCCTCCTCATCGAGTTCCTCAAATTCTGTCTCGGCCTCCTCCTCGGTCACGCTTACTACACCGAGAACAGGCAATGGCGGTGGAGGAGGTGGTGGCAGCGGTGGAGGAGGAGGCCCTAGAAAACATATCATTCAAGTCTCTACCTTCCAGATGTGCGTCCTTATGCTCTTTAATAATAGGGACAGACTGACATATGAGGTAAGGAGAAAGGTTATTCTTTTTTAAATTAATGCCCGAGCTTATCGATAGGTGTTGTAGGGCATACAATGCTTTTGCTTTCATTGATTTCATGCATTATTAATTTATGCTGAATTTGGCATTGCAAAATTATGCCCAAGCATTGTTTAGATGTTTTTGTACATATTACTATTATATTGCCCACAAAAAATGATGGCTTCAAATGAATAAAAAACAATTTAAATTTTAACTGATAATAAATTATTTTAACTATAGTCATTTATACGGATTTTATTTCTCTTAGCAGTTGGTTGTCAAGATAAACAAATTTTGAGGTAGGGGAGGGGAAGGAATTTAGCCTTGAGACAACAATAAGAGCTTGAGTATTGACAATTATATTGTCCTCAAGGCAGTTATCATTAAAATTGGAATATTTCCCTAAAGTATGTGATTTAAACTTTTAATATAAACGATTTCAAGCTGTAGGCAGAAAAGATGAACAGAATAAGAAACTATAATTTTTTATTAAAAATGGTTCATATCCAAAGATCATAGGTTAATTCTTTCTATGTAATTTTAATCTCAAAGAATATTAGCCTGCAAGTCAAAATCAATTTTTACGTGTTATTTTATGGGAAATGTAAATGTCTTCCTTGGATCCAAACCCAGGACTTTTTTTAGATTTATTTTCATCATCACCTTAAAATATATGAATTGAGCATTCCTGCCAAATTTCGAACTTGTATCTTGATCCTTGATCGAGTTATTCACATTTTTATAGTGGGAGCGTTACACACTCACCGTTATATCAGAGATACAGGCAGATTGCAAAAGCTATATTAACTAATATGTACAGTGATGTCCAACCCCATTGCCACTTGTGGCAGATCGGCCAATGATATGTGGCAAATTGATACTCAATTGATACTATACTATTTTTTATTAGTTTATTAAATCACAGTACTATCTGGTTGTGTACATTTTTGCAACAATACAAAATATTATTTTTTATGAATAGAACTTTACACAAAAACAAGGCTACAGTGATGCACAATAATGATTCGCTCCTCACCCCCGGCTGCCGCTGCTACTTAGTGTGGATTTTATGCCAAATTTCAATGTTCTACTTGTGCAAACGAACTGTCAAGTATCACATTAAAATGTTAGTGTTTGAATTTAACGATTAATTTGACTAATAAATAAATAAAATCATTATTGTGTATCACAATTAAGTCCTTATAATATTTATATTTTGTATGTGGCAAAAAGGCTGATCCGTTCTGTTCCGTTTGCCACAGGTTTGGCGAACCTGAAAATTCTGTTGGGCACCACTGAACTAATATTTGTATGATTCAGTTATGATGAAGGTTTTAAGTTGTTTAATGTTTCACTGCATAAATTATCTGACTTTTTTATAGTAATTCATGAAATATTTTTCATTTGTCCTTTTTTTACTCTTTAGGAAATCCAAAGTGAAACTGATATCCCAGAAAGAGACTTGATCCGAGCCTTGCAATCTTTGGCGATGGGGAAAGCAACACAGCGGATCCTAGTCAAAAGTCCAAGAACCAAAGAGATTGAGCCTTCGCATATGTTTGTTGTCAATGACTCTTTCTCATCTAAGTTGCACCGTGTTAAGATTCAGACTGTAGCAGCCCGAGGAGAGTCGGAACCAGAGAGACGGGAGACTAGATCTAAGGTGGACGAAGACAGGAAACATGAAATTGAGGCCGCTATTGTTAGGATCATGAAAGCTAGGAAGAGAATGCCGGTAAGCCTTGAGTATCATTTTTAACTTCTAATGTATGGAGTAAATGCAGCACCGGCCCTAGCATTTCTGAGGCCCTGGGCAAGTATTATTTGCCCTTACCTTATTAGTCTGAATATAGTCCCCCCTTTTTGGCCAAAATATTAGTAAGAAAAGTAAGGAGGTAACTATAGTCGCTCCCAAAAAATTAGCAAACGAAAATATCAACACTGGCAGTAAATATAGGTAACAATTAATGTTCTCACTTGATTGTTTTATGGAGAATTTCTTGATACATATGCCTCAATAACTCAATTCTTTTTGTTTACTCTTTGGAATTCTTGCCTTAACATTCGTATTTTCATAATAGTAGGAATTGCAGAAGTTTTTGCTTTGAAAACATTGATTGGCCAACTTCATCCCTTCCGTAAGTCACAAATATGCAAATATTGATATTTAGTGATACCAGCCTATCATTATTTTAGAGAAAATGTCACAACGACGAAAGAAATTATCTTTGTTACCCGTCAATCCGTAGTGATCCGTAGGGCCGTAGGCAATTCTGTCAGCTGATCAGACTGTCCAGCTTGCACAGCTGTTGATTGTATATAATGCAATTGCATTATAAAAGTATTACGTAAACTGCAATGTTGAAGGTGTTTCAACTATCTACAGAATGTATTCCTTGATGTGATATTCTGAGGCATAAACATTGGAAGTAACGAAAATACAGGTAAAACAAATTATGAAAAGAATATGTTAATTGGAAATCTAGTGATAATTACTTTTTTATACAGGCACAATTCAAGTAGCCATTGTCAGCGGCATCTGAATGATACGAATGGAATTTAAATAACATTCGTAAATCAAAATTTTCGATTTTAGTCCAGTAACACTAGATACATATTTAAATTACGCCTGCAACTCTAACATGCAAAACGTGATGTCACCGTTTCATTGTAAATTGATAGCTGTAACTACATTGCTCGTACATATTAAAACTCGTTCTTTAGAATATTACAAATCCAAACAGAACTTATGATGCCTACTTTCCATTTAATCATTTATTTAATATTTATATTGGCTATAATAGCTTTAAAGTCATCATGGATATGTAGCTCTTTGTGTTCCAAAATTTCATAATTTAGCATTATAAAAATACTATAAATACATTCGTACGGAACATTAAATTGATCACGCATATTTGTACGGCAAAAATAATGCATGTACATATTAGAATGTACCGAATCTGAGTCCAGCTATTGTTTTTGCTATGGCAACACTCATAATGAGTGATAAAAACTGCAAAATCGTCAGTGTTTACGTGAAATTCTAAGAAATACAATCAATAAGCAAAATTCTACGATAAAAATTAGAATCTTCATTCCTTTCCTCAGAGAATTGTACAAATCCTGCACTGATATTACAATTCTAAGATATTTTAATGTGCAAGAGAAAATTACCTTGCACGATGGATTTCAGATTTCTCATGTAAATCAAATGGGAAGGATAGTTCCTAGAATCAGACTTCAATCTTTGCAACAAAAACTATCCACGGGAGCTCGACCCATGTAGCAAGAGATTTCTACCAAGTTTCATGGAAATCGGTGTATTTGTTCAAAAGTTAATCGGGGGAGCGGACAGACAGACACACAACGACAGAACTATAAGCCTATTTCCATTCTGGAAAGTATGCTAAAAAGTGAGGTCTGTAATGGGGTTCAAACTTTTTTCCAAAACTGAGGCTTCAGAAATAGGGGGGGGGGGCTATATTTGGACTAATATGGTATTTAGGTTTACCGTAATTTAGAGAAACAAAATACAGATACTTTTTATTGAAGAATTATCCATTCGTATCACCTCCATAAAAGAGGGTCCGGTCACCCCCTATTGGCTACTTAGTAATATTCATCATAGCGTTAAAATTAGTAACGGAAAACTGCAAACACTGAAGAAAATATTTTCAAATAGGCAAATCAGCATAACAGTTGCTAGCTTGTACTTGCCCAAATCAACATATATCATATTTATAAGGAGAAAAAAATACAAATTTCAAGTACGTGGGCTTCCAGTAACTAAATTTATTATATATTAAACTAATTTATTGAGGACTATAACTAATACAAAATTCTTAAACAAAATCAACTTTCCTTGCTTTTAACTCAGCAAAATAACTAATTAAGTCATTATAGCCCAAATTTTCACACAGGTCACTTTCTATGGACAACAGTGCCAAATTTGAAAGTCTATCCTGGCCCATGTTTGTTCTCAAATAGTTTTTTATGATGTTTAATTTTGAAAAGCTCCTTTCTTCTATTGCAGTAGTGACTGAGATTGTTAACATAATTGGAATTGCAGTGTATAAATTCGGGAATGCATCTCGAATTTTGTGCAGTAACTGGAAACACTGAACTGCGCACTATCTGAATGAGTTATCTGGGAAAAGTCTTATTTCATGATATAGGTCAATCCCATTAATGTCTCTACTGTTGCCATCTTGCAAGAGGACATCTAAATCGAAGCAGTGTCTTTTCAGGTTGTCATTGGACATTACCCTCAATGCTGGAATATTGTACAAAAAGCCAAAATTGGCATTGTGTTCAGCTAATTGTTTGAACCGTTCTTCCACTGAGAGTATTCCCTGATCTAAAATGCTCAAAAAGTAAAAATTATTTTCAGGGTCACTTTTCCCTGCGTCTTCATCTTCATAATCATAAAGACGTTTTCGTTTGCCTATTCGTTTCTGTCTGAATTCAGATGGAATGTCATTTTCTTCGCAAATTTTCCATGCGGATTCCTTTGACGAGACAAACCCTATGTTTCTAAAATTTTGCAAAAATTCTTTTAGACCTTTTAAAAATGTGACTGCCGTGCTTACATCTGCAGCTGTACTCTGAAGACTTTTACTGACTTGATTGATTGCAGACAACAATTCGTACCATACAACAGAAGTTAAAATAAATTCAAAATTGATCTCATTTTCAGCTAATGACTGGGCTTTGCTTTTAATTTTTTTCGTAGTTTCACTTACTTCTTCCAAGGCATCATGAATTTGACCCAAATGAAGACAATTAGTTTTTACAGATTGTAGTCTGCATTCCCACCTTGTTTCTGAGAGTAGTTTTAAAGTAAAATCTTTAACCTTTATCATACGGCGGCCATTTACATTGGTGCCTCTCGTATTTTTTGGTATCGGAGCTCAAAGAACATACATTAGGAAATACGAGAACCAATAAGGATGGAGCGAAATCTGAAATGTGTTAACACACTTCGTCGCCGTATGGCATCACCTAGCTGTGGGCTGTGAAAGCATACATTTAGTTTCCCCATATGGGGACACCTGGCCCTTAAAGGTTAAGATGGGTTGTAAGAATTTTCCATCTTTTGGCAGATGCTGCAAAAATTGTGTAAAAGTGTTGAATTGTACCAAAAAACGACATCGCCATAGACACTGATGAAACCATATCTCCAAGAAGCAAATTTAAGCTATGATCTGAACATGGTACAAAGAATGCTCTTGAATTCTCAGACAAAATTCTAGACTGGATGCCTTGATGTTGACCTACCATGTTTGCTCCATTATCGTAGGCCTGACCGCGACAATCGCTTAAATTTACGTCCAAAGCTGCTAATTTTGTTTTCAGTTCTTCGGTCAGACTCAATCCAGTGCTCCTGATTATATGTATAAAGACCATGAAATATTCATTAATTTGAAGTTTGCCGTTATCAGAGATCTCCACAATTTGTGCAATTAATGTTAACTGTTCTTTATGACTTTTGTCCATAGTACAATCTAATTGCACTGAAAAATATTTGCTCTTATTTATTCGAGATTTTATTTCCTCTCTAATTCATTGACTCATTAGAGCAATAAGTCCATTTTGAATTTACATCCTAAATTATGATCTGCTATTTCATTCCCACTTATTCATCTTAAATGTTCATCCCTTAATGTATCAAATTTAGCTAACATTTCAGTAAGGCCAAGGAATTTTCCATTGTTTTCCATGTATACTTTACTGCGGCTACCTCAAAAGCCGTCGTTATGTTTAGCTAAATATTGAATACAAGCAATGATCCTCTTCAAAACACCATGGCAATGTTCTTTTTCTGCATTAATCTGTCTTTGCTGTATATTATCAATAGTTTGTCCTTTATTAAGTCTTTTTTAGTTCTAATAACTGTATTTGAGCATCGCCGTGTGCAGTGGACATCTTGTGATCTTTTAAATGGGCACCCAAATGTTTCCAGTCACATATACCTTCATTCGACAAAGCAGACCTTGATGACTGATTAGGAAATATGTAACGGTAATAGCAAGATACCCTATTATTATGTTTTGAATAAAGGAGCCAGTTTCTGCACACCTTTTCACCATTTGGTAATAGGCTATTATAGAAGGCTTTATTAAATTTTCTCCCATGCGCATGACGTCATCACGAAAAGTCAACAGGATGCGTATATTACACCGTACTGTATGTAGAGCGATGCTGCTGATGGGGCGAGATGCATACTAACTGAATTTTCACCATACTCAGAGTGTTTTGATCCCCAACTTTCTAAAAATGTTGTTTTTTATTTTTTTTGTTTTAAGTTATTTTTATTTAGACAAAAACAGAAGTGTGTATTTTTCTCCCAATTTTTGTTTGCATCAAATTTTTTTATATTTTTCGTTGAATAGCACAGGTTCCCCTATGCGCAGGGTGTGGGCCCAGCTCGCCCCTGCCTAAAGGCGGCCCTGAGTAAATGAGAAAGTATTGCGATCATGAGAAAAGTGAACTCTTAGATTTTGGTCAAAATGCACATTTTAGGTCCATCTGAGTTTAAAACAAGTAGTTCTGGAATGAACTATTCCACCTACTTTCCTTTCAATACAATTTTAATATATAAATACCGCCTTAAAACTTAACAAATTTTCGTGGTATTAGTAGCAGTAATTTTTATTTTTAGGTGTATCGACGGCTTAGGTAATTTCAAACTGTTGAATATCCTATTCAGAAAAATCCATTGGTGGGAATCGAGCTTGTAATCTCGACAACTATGAATCGAAACACGGCTGGAATGTGCTCTCGGCTATGCTTCAGCCGAGTTTGGTAATAATCATCACCACAGCAACAAATAAAAAAATCTGTCTCCTGTATGCAGAGACCAAATTGGTTTCACAAAATCTCTTGATATCTCATATTTATACGTGCAGTCACCAAGAGTAGAAACCTTGCTCAGGTGGACCATGGGGGTATTTTAATCATCTATTTTCACCAAATATTGGTTGATTTTGAATCAAATTCTTGCCATACTACATATGGCACCTTAAATAATTATGCCTTGTAATAACCATTGACATTAACCTTTAAATGCCGAAAGGCATGCCAGTGTGCTGGCAAATTTCTGGGTAAGCCTGCCGAATGGCACACCCATGGCCCACTTAGCTCTGAGGCCACTCACAGATGTCGTTTTTGTCATAGAATCAAAATTTTTGGAGGAGAAGAAAGACGAAGCAATCTTCTTTTCTTTTTGCTCTCCCAAGCCTTAAGGTCTTGCATATTGGGGAGGGGAGAGCAAACAAACTATCAAAAATGCCTCGCTCAAGGGATACACCCCCGCTGGGGTGAGACTCTCTCGCACCCAAACAGATGCTATAAATAGAAGTCCAGGACAAAATAACTCCTACTCCACAGATCCCTTCCCTTTGTTATTTTCTTCTATCTTTTTCGCACGTGTTTTATTGTGTTTACGTTCAGTAATTTACCGAGCACGAAGTAGAGCGGGTGTAGACTTGTGCGTGCAAAATATTTGTAACTGTTCGTCTTTATTTTGTAGTTATTCCTTTATTTTTATATAATTAGTTTGTAGATTGTTTTATTTTTTGCAAATATTTTTTTAAATGGGCCCTAAGCGTAAAACTCCGCACGAGGAAATTGAAAAAGTCTTCGTTGACTCCAATGCGGATGCTTACTAAGAGGAAAGTGAGAGTGAATTTTTGGAAGAACAGCCCGAGAGAGCTACCTCCTCAAGAAGTGAATCGGAATGGCTATTTCCACATCAGGCCCGTAGAGCAACCCTTTACCGGTGGCCCGAGTGGACTGAACATCTCGAGCAATTCGACTCCACTCAGTGTTTTCCTCCTTTATTTTGCAGAAGTCTTCCAACTCCTGGTAGATGAGACAAATAGGTACTATCACCAATACATTGACAAAATAGACGAAGGACCTTCACCACAGCCTGACGTGACAATATATGAAATGTACTTGTTTTTTTCAATAGCTATACAAATGGGACACTATGTAAGAGATACATTGAGGGACTACTGGCCGACATTGCAAGGATTTTATTCTCCTTTCTTTAGTGCTACTATGAGATGAGACCGATTTCTCCGCTTTCTTCATTTCACTGACAACACTAACGAGCCTGATAAGACTGACAAAAATTATGACAGATTATGGAAAATTAGAACTCTCTTTGAAATGCTCAATGACAGCTACGCTAAGTGTTATAAACCTACTGAGCACTTGGCTGTAGATGAAGTCATTGTGCTTTCCAGGGAGAGTCATTTTCAAACAGTACATTCCTAAAAACGTAAACGTTTCGGCATAAAAATCTATAAACTCTGTGACAAGACCGGTTATATTTATGACATGAAAGTGTATTTGGAGAAAGACAAAATGCAATGCAAGGCATGACAGTGACACATGCGACTGTTAGAGAACTTACTAGGAGAGTGGAAGGAGTTGGACATAAGTTATATATGGACAATTTCTTCTCCTCTCCTACTCTCTTCAACAATATTCAGTCAAAGAAAATTTATTGTTGCGGAACTGTTAGACAAAACCAGAAAAACATGCCCCAAGACTTTTCCAGTAAAAAAATGAAACTAAGATGGAGAGACATACGCACTTGGACCAGGGATGACTTGACCGCGATTATATGGAAGGACAAAAGAGACGTGTGCATGCTATCAAACATTCACGATCCACCAGGAGAAGGAAACTTCCGCATTGAAGAGGGAAGAGCTGTGAGGCCTGTTAGAGTTGAAGATTATAACCACCACATGGGGTATCTGGACAAAGGAGATAGGATGGCTAACAGCTACATTATCGGTCGCCGCACTTGGAAATGGAGAAAGAAATTATTTTTTCATTTAGTCGACCTAACTATACTAAATAGTTGGATCCTCCTTTCCTCATGCGGAGATGCATTTTCACATCTGCAATTCTGACTTTCCCTTGTGAGGCAACTGGTTGAAGAGGGTGCTAGGGCTCTTCCTTCCCAGAATCTCTAAAGGGGGCGACCTAGTGCTAGTGGAACACACATAAACCGCTTAGAGGCC
The DNA here is from genome assembly GCA_028673005.1 of Tanypteryx hageni. Lineage (NCBI taxonomy): Eukaryota > Metazoa > Arthropoda > Insecta > Odonata > Petaluridae > Tanypteryx > Tanypteryx hageni. The sequence continues at coordinate 65,252,140 of CM054114.1, read as the reverse complement.
AAGGACAATAAGCATTGGCCCATTTCGGGGACCAGTATCCGTTGCCATGTGTGTTCCTCAAAGGGCAAATACTCAAGAACAAAATATAGGTGAAGGCATGTGACGTGGGACTATGTGTTGAGCCCTGCTTTGAGGAATACCACACTAGCCCAACTCTATAGGGAAATGTAAATACTGGGGTTGTGTTAGCTGCAGACCGAGCAGGAACCAGGTTGCCAAAAAGTGAGTAAATGCAGTGTTTTTGCACTTTATTTCGATTTATATCAACAATAAGTTATTTTAGTGGCAAAATTTAGTCTATTAGGGTTATTTCGTCCTGTTTACTTCTACAAATAGGCAAAAACATGTAATTCTTTGATAGTTTGACTACAAAATGCTTTTTATTTGAGCATTTTATCAATAGTTTACGAGATATGCAATTTTTTGCAAAAGAGGTACAGGAAAATTTAAATATCCAAAATTAAATCCGGCAGCTGGACACCGCCAGTGGGCATTTAAATCCGGCGGATAAAGCTTAAAATATATCAGGCTTTGCTACCTTTTATACAAACTCTTTAGTACAAAGTCATTGAGTAATTACCTTGGAGTTAATACTATAACAGAAGGAATATTTTTCATATGTACTATAAAACTGTAAGGTATGATTACATCTCAGAGAATGTTAGCTCAGTATCAGCATGATTCCTTGGTGGCTTGTGTGCAAATAAAATTTTGGGGCCCTCAAAAAGAAAGTGTTCAAACTTTTGATGTGTGATGTTACTGAAAGTGCTGTTAAATTTAGCTTTAATTTTACCAACACATTATAAAATTTAAAAAGTATACATATATTTACAGTTAATTACTTTAAATTAATATACATAATTTAATGGCCCTTTCTTTCTGGGAGCCATATGCATGGCATATTTGACATAACCCATCACACAGGCCCTCGTTTTGCTGCTTGTTTCTTTGATTAATTTCTCCTTAAATATTTGAAAGAAAAGTGTACAAAACTGGAATATTCAAAATCCTTGATCAATTGTATTTTAATTATTTTTGGAAATTGCTATTTAATTTTAAATAAAGTCTATGCAAGAAACCCAAGTTTGAAATTTTGAATAATGTATGATATTTTACAAACCCATTTGTTGATTTTTGCTAAAAATTGGGTGTTTTTGAGCATTAAACTCAGATGTTTTCTCATATTGATGTACTAAAAACAATCCATTGTTGAGAATAAGATGCAGGAAAATATCCGCGTTAATCTTTCACTCTCATTTATTTAGTTGTACATGACATTGAAATAGCATGCTGCAATTAATGTGTTGAGGTATTGAGCATATTCTTGGAAACCAATTACCATATTGTCCCAAATATAACGCGGTTTCTTCCAAAAAATGAAATTTTAAAAGTAGCCCCTGCATTATATTCGAGTACTAGTGATTTTAAAAGATCATAAAATCATGTTTCAAATAATCACTGTACTTTCTGCGCATCTGTTTACGAGATACAAGATACTTGTTACATTGTAGACATGAATAGATTGAGATCAATCGGCAGCTGAACCCCTCAATAGTCATTTGTATTGAAGCTATAAGTGCATTGATGTATTCTTTGTAACTACCTTAGCGAGTTTTTACCCATCTGTTATTTTAATAATGGGTGACAAAAAGATTGTTGATCGTCCTACCGTAAATGTGCCTATTGTTGCGCACTGCCACATTAGAGCGTTTTTACTATACTGTCTTTCTCTGTGCCATTAAAACAATCTGAATTGTTCACAGCTGAGCTATTTGTTTCTATTTCAGCAGTATTTACCATGTTTTATGTAAATTCAAAAAAGTTACAGCAGACAATAATTAGGAGTGGAGGGATTTTTGACATTTTTCTGTTGATATCTAGAAATTTTAGTACATGTGCAAACATAATCTATAAGATTACAATTATTATTCTTATTAATTACAATTAATTCATTCAACAAGTTTATATAAAGCTTTTTGTACAATCTGTGTGTGAGATGCATAAATGAATACTCTTGTCATTTACAGCACAACATTTTGGTGGCAGAGGTGACCGAGCAGCTGAAGAGTAGGTTTCTTCCATCTCCCGTGATAATTAAAAAGAGAATTGAGGGGCTTATAGAAAGAGAGTACCTTGCTCGCACGCCTGAAGACAGGTTGGTATAGTGTGCAGTTGCTTTAATCTTCAACAGCTTTGGCAATCGCCTGATTATTTATTCTTGTCATTTATTTGTTTCAGGAAAGTGTATACTTACGTTGCTTGAAAAGCAAAGAGACTAAGTGGATCAGGTACAAAACAGCTATATTTATATATTATGGGGTTAAAGGTGGCCTTCCTTCCTTGTTTAATTTGATAACCTCTTCAATTCACAGTGCAAAAATTAATACCCAAAAGAGGCCTGCAGATATTTTCCCATGGAAATGAATGGCTTCATAGCCACGCATCTGTCAGTGCAGTGTTGCAGGATCTACTCCTTTCAACCAAGCCTTGTAATCTCATTTTCCCAACTCCACTTGGTTAGTGTGAATGTATGAATAAGCGAGTGTGTGATGAGCGTGTGACAGTGAATAAGGACTATTCTATGCTACGGAGTTGCTTACCAGACTCAATATGTGCGCCTGTCCATCATCCCTCAATTTAACATATTTAATACATACCTACATTTGGAAGCTTATGTCGAAAAATTCTGTTAGATCATGATTAAATTGAAGGAATGTAGTAAATCTTTGTTTAAATTATTCCGTCATGGATGCTGTTTTTTAATAGTGTCTGTGTGGTCATAACATATTATGTTCTCACTATATCTCTCGTGGCTTTTTTTTTCTCGTGGCAAGTTTAAATAAAAAGTGATTGTATGTGTTTCAATTAAAAAGAAAATCAATGAAAATGAAATAAACATGACCTTGTACAGTATATTCTCCATCATTTATCTTGTACTTATTCATATGAGAATAAAATATTTATTCGTGCTGCAGAATATAACAACAAAGCTGAAGTGTATAGTCAATAATTTTGTCATAGCAGCACATTTCAAAGTCCCATATGCAAAATCCCTTTTTAATAAGGCTATTAATGTCTAAGTCCCGCCTCTATTAGTTAGGTAATATAAAATTTAAAACTATTTTGTTTTAATTAGCTCGTTATAAAAATTATTTTTAAATTACCTTTAAAAAATTATTCTATGGGTAATTTCAGACCAATGTGTACATATTCAATATCAGTTAATATTTGTTTTGTTTTATCTAAACTCATCCTTTTGGACAAAAGTATAGAGATTGTGATGTTTAACACATTTCAGGCCAATTAAAATGAGGGTTTAATGGATTCATAAAAATGAATCAAGCTTTATATTTAAATTAGTTGCTTTTCAGTGGCATAAACATGAAATCACTATTTGATCACCAACTTCAAATATTTATGGGAAATTGAAAAAATATGCATTTACTGCATTGTAAATGCAACTTCCAAGGCTTGTACGTATATTACTCTGTGTTTTAAGTCCTGAACATTCCGAATAAAACCTTTCCAGAATTATTTCTGTAAAACTGAATAAAATGCATAATTACTTATAAATCATCATTTTTTACATTTAAAGTTTTATCATTGTAGCACTCCTGAGTTGTTAAAAGATAATCATTTTACTTTTTAAATTAGATTTTTATAAAGTTTTATTTAAATAATGTTATCTTTATTTTTTAAATAAGCTAACTAAATGTTCTATTTTAATCAATGCAATCACACATAAATGAAAATTTTGCTTGAATGGATTTTCAATAAATTATTTTGTACATTTTATATTAACCAAAGGATGGTAAGCTTCATTTGTATTGATTTTAAATTGAGGAGTTTTTACACTAATGAAATTTGTTCGATAGTTGTCATTGTCATTTGGTGTAAGATTGAGTCCTGATTACTGTTATTTATTGACCTATAGCCTTGAAATAGCATAACAATTTTAAAATTCATTTATTTCTAGTTTAGATACGCCTTTTAAAATGCCTAAAATATTATCATAAAATTTAAATTTGACATAGTACATGCTTTAATTCAGCATTTATTGTGGTTATATTTTGAATTAATTGAAGGAACATGCATTCTCATTATTTTCATATACAGTAGTGTGCATAAGTTTAAGACCACATTAGTTTTTCTGCAAAATTTACAAGTTTTTGGTTGTGGTGTAAGAGTCGATCAGAGAGACGTAAAATAAACTATTCCCTGGCTTTGTACACTTTCCAATTTATATGCTGAGGTAGTTTAAAAAATATATAATCAACAGTTATTCTCATTAAATATTTATCTTGTATTGGAGAACCTGTGCAAAAGTTTAAGACCACACAACAATGTGACAGGAACATTTACTACAATATTTTCTCTGAAAATTTATCAATAAAAAGATGTCATAGACATGTATATGCTATAATTAAAGTTATTAGTATGACTTGAAACACTTTTCCTTCATTTATAAGAAAACTAGAATGGATGTGTGCTTGTTGCACTTTGGTAGAGAGGAAATGAGATGTTGTGCCAGCTCGATAAGGGAGATTTCTCCATTCTTGGTACAATAAATTCTGTACTTTTTGCATAGATGTTGGTCTTTCTTTACCAACTCAATTACCCAGAACCTTCCAAATGTTCTCTATTGGGTTGAGATCTGGACTAGATGCAGGCCAAGGCATGACAGCAATATTTTGCTCAACAAACCAGGCCTTAGTTCGCCTTGCTGCATGGGGACGAGCATTATCCTGCAGGAAAATGACCCCACAGAGAGACATTTCATCTTCCATGAAAGGGACCATATTTTCTTCAAGAATTCTGATGTAGGAATCTTGGTTCACTGGTTCAGTTATGATATGGAGATTTGTATATCCATGCCATAACATACCTCCCCACACAGTCACTTTATCACCCCCAGCTTGTGTCTGTGGTTGTACACAATCCCTGTGATATTTCTCGAAGTCCTCTCATGGTTATTCTACGAGTTGGGAACAGTTCAAAGGCACTTTCTTCAGAAAATAGCGCCTTCCATTCAGCCACACCCCAATGAGCCCGCTCCTGACACAATTCTACCCTTGTCTTGGCATTTTGTTTGCTGATAAGGGGCTTATTTACAGCTGTTCAGCTCATCAAATTTTCTGAATACAAGATTGTCCTTATATGTGCTGCAGAAACAACAATTCCTGTAGAGCATTCCAACTTTTTTGTCCAGTTCGCCAATGCTGATGCATTGGTTCTTTTTTACCAGATGCACTAAGATCCTTTTTACCCTCGGGGAAATCTATTTTGGTCTTTCCGGTTCTCTTGGTAACTGTAACATATGCTCAAAGCAGTTCCAGTATGAAGTACAAGATGGTACTACAACTTTGCCAACTTAAGATGCCATCTGTTGGAACTTGGGAAAACTAACTGAAACTAGTAAATAAACAAAAACTCCTTCACTGTAAAAAGGAAGAGAATATTCACACTCAAGCTGCAGGTTGCTGGTAAACACCGTCACAGGACCTAAGTCAAAAGGAGACACGCACACGCAGAAACATACAAAAACCCAGTCGCACCGTAAACTCGAACCAATAATTAAAACTAAACACCGATGTTTTGACAGCTAAGCTGTCATCTTCAGTATGTGAGTTTTTGTGTATTTACTACAGTGAAACCTGTCAAAGGTGGAATCGCAAGGGACCATGCAATATTTCCGAGTTAAGCAGGTTTTCCATCTTAGACTGGTTAAAAAAATGGACATGGATTTTTTACGAAATATAAAAAAAAATCATGCATAGACAGAATTAAATTTATTATAATTAAACCATTTTCCTTTAAAAACCCATAGCCCAGAAATTATACATATTTTATAAAGACCTAACCAACTAAACAAAGATACTTATAGATTCTACATATAATACATAGATTACAAAAAAGGCAAAGCATCACTAAAAATTATTTCACGAAACTGTCCAATTTCAATTGTTTTGTTTTCTTTTTCAGTGATTTCATCATACAGGCGAAAGAAAACCCTAACTCCAGAACTTTTTCATAAAAGTCATTTTCCTCCTTCATTTTAGTGTAATGTTTTAAAGCGTTAATGTAACTTAACACTTGTGATGATTTAAGTGTTTCTGGTTTCTCACAATCTTCTCCCCCTTGTTCATATTCTGAACTTCCCACAGTGTCATTAGTTTGAGATTCTATCACAGCTTGTATGTCAATTTCATCATTCTCTGTGAAAACGTTATTGTCAATGTTCACAAAACTTTGTGCATTCACAACACTAACCTCATCTTCATGCATATCTTCAATCAAAGTTTGGATATCACTGTAATCATAATTGCAAACAATTTCCTCACAGCCAACATTATCATCAAAAATTAACTCACAGTTTCGGAAACACTTTCTTATGCATACGTCTTTCACATACTTCACTGAGCTGCTTAAAAATGTAATTGCATCTAGCACATCAATTTTTACAGTTAATTCTGAGACACTCTTACACTCATCCATACTTACAATAAGATGCTGAAGCATCAATTTCCTGTAATTAAGTTTTACATTCTGTATTATTCCATTGTCTAGTGGCTGTAGAACGGATGTTGTGCAAGGAGGCAAGAAAACTAGCTGAATATTTGATAGTCGAATTCTCGGGTTACAGGTGGCATTATCTAGAAAAAAAAAGAATATTCCTATTTTCCTTTTCCATTCTTTTATTTAATTTATTAAAAAAATTCCTCGAATATAGCACTTGTCATCCATGCTTTCTTATTTGATTTCCATTCCACAGGAAGTTTGTTCTTCTTTAAATTTTTGAAGCATTGTGGGTTTTCAATTTTACCTATCACTAATGGCTTTTCTAGTTTTCCATCGGCAAATGTGACCAAAAGTACAGTTGATCGTTCTTTTGAATAGCGACCTCCAGAACACTTTTCTCCTTTCATCTGCAAGGTCTTATTAGGCAGAGCTCTGAAAAATAAAGCTGTTTCATCAACATTTCCGATGTCTTTGGGTTTGTAATTGCAGATTAATCTACTGTGCCAACTTTCTACCTCATTTTTATCAACGACATTTGCTTCCCCACAGGAGACATTAAATGTAATGTTGTCTTTTCCTAAAACTTTGCAACCACCCATTTGATACAGAAAAACCATCTACCTGAAGTATTCCTGTAGTTTCTTTTGCTTTCTCTTGTAGAATTGGACCAAAAATAGGGAAGTTCTTTGCCCTGGCTGCTGCAAACCACACAAACACAATGCAATTTAGCTCACTATACTTTGTGTCCCTTACTTTCATTCTGGCCAAATCATGTCTGCTGCTTGCTAAATATTTCTCCATTATTTTATCCTTATGTTTGATAATGTGGTAAATTTGCGTTTTTCCACATTTAAAATGACTAGTAACATTTTTAATGCTCATTTTCTCCTCGGTGACCATTTTAATAACATTAATCTTTTCCTTAAGATTTAAAATTTTCAGTTTTTTATCCATGGGTCTGTGAAAATAAGGAATATTTTTTCAATAAAACTTCACAAAAATTAACATCTTAAATTGAGTGAATTTTCCCATAAACCTTTCCGATTAATTTAATAAATACTGACCGCAATTGCTATTTATCCAAATTGTTGTAACTGTTGAAGAAGAGGAGAGTTGAATGATCATACCACAAGCACAGCAAGATAGAGCTCACAGACACCAAAACACGTCGGGTTTTAAAAACGTACTCAGAGAACCTTGAGGCACCAAACTTAACACTACACTTCAGGCTTCAACCAGGGACTGAGTTCATTCCACATAAATTTCTCTGACGATGTAGAGTTTTTGCCACAAAAGATGCGTCGGCGCAAGAATGTTGGTTTTTCCAAGCCCTTTTCAATGCCCTTCACTCCCTCCTGCTCAAACGGATTATTCCTGGTTTTCCCAAAATCATAGTCCATCCAAGAATTCAGTGTTCCCACTTCCTCCTGTCATTTGCTGCCTAGCAATAAACTCATTAGCTCAGCAACGAGCGACAATACATACAAGGGTTATCGAATGCACCCTAGCACCGCAGGGTTCTTCGCGGCCAAGCAGCAGGGCTACACCAGACAACCCAAGTGCGTCATTGCCTTCTATCAAAATTTAAACTTGTGATCCATGAGAAAAATGGCATTCTATTGATCAGATATTTCTCATGATGAATATAGAAATTTGAATTGTAGTCCTGTGACAATTCAATCTCGAGATAATTCTGGCATATGCATGCATGCGATGGAAGCTGTGATGATCTGTGGCAGCTCTATCTTGGGAATGAATAGTTGTAGGACTAACATTCAAATTTCTATATTCTTCATATGATATCACGAAAAATTTCTGACCAATAAATGACATTTTTCTCGCGGATTACAAGTTTAAATTTTAGTAATAGATGATTATGCACTTGGATAATTTCGGGGGTGGACCTTCCCCTTGCGTGGGGTTCCTTCCGTAATTCCTGTTAATGGCCCTGGTCGCTATACCACTTGGGACGAAAGGTCTTTCAAACAAAAGGGCTTTTGGACTGCAAGTGGTGTGTGATCCGTAAACAACACAAAATCCGAACCAGACTACCTGAAAACATTTATATTTGAAATTTTCTTTCCGCCTTGCACAGATTCAAATTCAACTTATTTGTACAAGAAATACTACACATAATGCTTTCTGTCTGCGTCTCAGGTTTCGCCTTTCAGAGGGAAGAGAAAAAAAACGTGATCATTATACGTTGCGATTCTGATATTTCCGGCTTTGACAGGTTTCCGCCTTATGCAGATTCCGTCTTTCACAAGTTTCACTGTATTGTATTGTTTCACCGTGTCTTGCAACCCTCCCTTTTCATAACTGAAAGTTAATTGCAGTGTGGTCTTAAACTTTTGCACAGGTACTCCAATACAAGTTAAATATTTAATGGTAGTAATTGTTGATTATATATTTTTTAAACTGCCTCAGCATATAAATTGTCAAGTGTACAAAGCCAGGGAATAGTTTGTTTCATTTCTCTCGGATCAACTCCTACCCTACTACCAAAACTTGTAAATTTTGCAGAAAAACTAATGTGGTCTTAAACTTATGCACACTACTGTACATCTGTTTTGCTCAAGGTTTATCTTTTTTCTATTTTTACAATTAAAGTGATTCGACCAAAGAAAGTTTTTGTGATTCAAAAAAAGGAGTGAATGTGGAATTAACAGTAATGTTAATGTTTCTTCTATCAAGAATAATCTAATCAGTGATTTCATTGTTAATAAGTGATTATAATTTTATAGTAGATGTTTTTTTATTTGGATTTAAGGGACTAGTTTTGTAAATAATTTTAGTAAAGGCAAAGTACAATTGCATTAGATGTAAAAATAATATTTTTAACTCTCCCAATAAGTTACCTGAATTTTAGCATAACATATTCTTCAAATGAATTGTTTATATCAATAAGATTTGTGGTGCCCTATAAATTGACCTTTTTTCAAGTAGAAGGGGACTGTATTGAATAAGAAATATATGTCATTGATTTTTATTTGGAAAAAATACTTCATTGTATTAGATGCCATTTCTAAGAAGACTGTCACTCAATGAAATAAAATTGGAAGCAAATTAATGCATTCTTTTTGAGGAAGAGGATGGAAATCTGACATTCTTAAGAATTAATATCACAGAACCCTACATTCAAGAAAAATTAATAAATTTGATGTAAACTCATTATCAGTAACGCTGAATTATGAGAAAAATAATAGGAGTATTTTAAAATATTGCCAAAAGTATTTATTGAAATTATTGTTAATAAAATTATCATAAATCTATAGTAAAACTATATCTTTCAACATCTTGAGAAGCAGAAGAACCCTTATTAATGTAGGCTTTTGAAGGCTACATATATTCTCAAGAGGCAATCAAGAATACTTTTCATAGTTGCGAGATTTAGCTGTATACATTATTGAAACAAACCTGATATCAGTAGAGCTCAGCTCTCTGGACTATACTTTGCTTGATTGATTTAAATATTTTATCAAACAAGTTATAGAAAGGAAATGGAACGTAAATGTCCCATTCCATATGGGCCATTGCCATAAGCTGACTGATTTGAGTTTGATTGGCCATATTTGGCACTGTTATAGCGTTTCATATAAAATGGAACTGTTGAAGATTTAGTAGCACTTCGACCTTGATATTTTGTATTTACCGGTCGAAGTTAAATTGAAAATGGTGTATATTTATTCTCCCAGTAGATGGCAATTAAGTGGAACAAGTGAAGATTGATACCTACCTCAAATCTCTGTGTGTTCGAACCGATGAGTCGTTTGTATGCATTAATAAATTACGAGTGTGAAAGTAGATGACTGATTTGAGCTGTTTTTAAGTGAAATATATTATAAATTGAAAGATGGCCAACAATCTTCTGCGTTCAAATCTGGTTGCCAATTGTATTTTACGGAAATGTATTCAAAGTTCCAGCATTGGAAGTGTTCGGTGGTGTAATGCTGCACACACCATTAGAGTTAGAAAACAAATAGAAGATAAAAGAAAGGATGCATTGCTCGGGGGTGGCCAGAATAGAATCGATGCTCAACATCAAAAGGTAGATTAATTTTATAAATACGAGGCATTTATTTCGCTAATTGTTTTGTTAACCTGTCGCCTTTTGCGTGAGATTAAGAATAAGACCCAAAACAATCTTAAATTGAAATGGCGAGATTTTTATTTATTATGTGTCACTCAAAAATAGTTCTTTCCTATATATTTATTTGATCACCTAGGGAAAGTTAACCGCTCGCGAAAGAATTGAACTACTCTGTGATCCCGGAAGCTTTGTTGAATATGATATGTTTGTCGAACATACTTGCTCCGATTTCGGAATGGATAAAGCTAAAGTAAGTAAATTGTTGAGAAGAAATAGAGTTGTTCGTTTGTGATTAAATTCGTGACATTAAGTTTTTAGTTTCCAGGTGACTCCGTTGTCACTGGTCATGGGCTGATTAGTGGTCGTTTGGCTTACATTTTCAGCCAAGATTTCACAGTTTTTGGTGGTAGTCTTTCAAGCATCCATGCTAAAAAGATTTGTAAGGCAAGTAGTAATAACCATAATTTTGTGTGGTTTTAATTACGTTTTGGATGTAATTCTAATGAGTGAATGCCAATTCAGGTTATGGATCAAGCAATGCTCGTTGGAGCTCCAGTTATTGGTCTTAATGATTCCGGAGGAGCTAGAATTCAAGAAGGGGTGGAATCTTTGGCTGGTTATGCAGATATCTTCCAAAGAAATGTTCTAGCATCTGGCGTCATTCCTCAGGTAGTGCATTATAATTTATGTATTGTAGATAAGTGCTAATGAATTAGACCAAGATATATAGATTTGAAAATGTAAGAATAGTAGAATATCGGCTATTTTTAGTCGAAAAGCGAATTAGAATATCTGATTTGATTTATATAATTTTTCTAGCATGTAAAGTTGAAATATTGGAACAATTTTCTTCATAAAGAAAGTAGATTCGATATTACAGGCAATGAAAATTTCAACTCCATTCTCCCCTTATACATCTTACATTTATATGTTACGCTCACACTTTTTATTTTTCTGCAATTTCTATTAAATAATTTACGAAGCCAATTCTGTTCAGTGAGGTTTTAGGAGTTGTAACAGGGTTGGTTGCAATTGGGAGCTGTATGCAAGTCCTTAAAGAAAAGGGTTTAAAGATACAGCATTATTTGAAACCCACTGAACTAGTCGATTCAAGTTTTATTGTAAAATGAGAGAATCAAGAGGAGAACTAACCTATTTTAAGATGTTCAAATTGTCTGCACATAACTAGAAAGTCACATAAATATTTCATGAATGTGAATGTCATTAATAAAAGGGAGAAAGAATATGCAATGACTGGGAATCGAACCCAGATCTTCAACTTGTCGGGTGAATATTCTACCACTGAACTATCATGGCAGAATAATTCTCCCTTTTCAGAACAAAAATATTTTTGTTTTGATTCCTGGTAATAACAAATTTTTTCTGCCATTTCCAAATTCAAACATTCCAGCGTGTCTGTAGCATAAGGATCATATGATCCGTTAATTCCATGTATTTGTAATTATCATTCTCACCATTGAGAGGGTAGGGATTTTCTTTGATGTATCTATTTGAGGACATCCATTAGGCCTGGTTGATACTAGCTTGACCTGCCCGCTCTTAACCTAAGAAAACGTTTCCGTTCTGAAACAAAGAAATTACTTGGCTATGGTAGTTCAATTATAGAATATCTTCCGGGCAAGTGGAAGACGGGTTCAATTCCCTGTCATAGCAGATTTTTTCTCATTTCCCAACATTCCAGCTTAAGCCTGTAGCATAAGAATTATATGCTACATTAATTTCAACTACTTGTACTAGTGCATGAAAGTTATCCAATGAAACACATTTAAGAAGGTAAAATCAACAAATTGATGGAATGAAAGGATGAAAAACTTTTTGATCTTTACACTTTTATTGCCAGCTGTGCATATTTGTATTAGAATCTGCTTTCAGTTAATCACCACTGATGGGTACTTGCATTCCAAGATAAAATTCTTTCCTTGATATTCCCTCTTTTTCAATTCCATTTAGCTCATCTATGTTTTCGTCCCATATTTTAAAAAAAATTAGATTTCTATGATTATGGGGCCATGTGCTGGAGGAGCAGTCTACTCCCCTGCAATTACTGATTTTACCTTTATGGTCAAGGACACTTCTTATCTCTTTATAACTGGCCCAGAAGTAATCAAGGTAAGTGAGCAGATGTAGATGCATGTAATACTTTTATATTTGTAACAAACACTGAAATTTAACTTTCAAGAAATCTCGAATTCAATTTTTTTTATGAAAACAATACTTTCTCCTATACCGCATTTGAAGAAAGTAGAAATTAGTTGTGACAGCACCAAATTTATGTGTATGGTTGTTTTATATTATTTTGTCTGCTATGATAATTGTATTCATTCTCAAATGTTAAACCAATGCTGTGGTGTTAGCCCTTTTTGAAAAACATACAAATGATTTCATATTTTATACGTATTTATGTTTAGTACGCGTTGATACACTATGACTCTAATGCTATAATACTGTTTTCTAAACAATGTTCAAGATTACCCCTTGAGCATGTGCTAGTTTTCCTGGATATATCATTTCTTATAATCAATATCACACGGCAATATTGGTTGAACTTCATTCTATATAAATTTATTTGTATAAAAATACTTATTTTTACTTGCTCCATACATATTATAGGGGAAAGTACTGTTTTCATGAAAAAAATTGATTTCGAGATTTCAACGGAAATACACATTTTGAGATCCCCTGAACATGTTTTGACTTTTTCTCAATGTTGTCTGTGTGTGTGTGTATATGTGACAGCTTTTTTGTGGGTGCTCTAACTCAGAAACTATTTATCAGGTCAATGCGAAAATTTATATGTAACATTTTTATGAAAGTCGCAAGAATGATTAGTTTTTGTTAAAAATCGATCAACTGGAAGTGCGTGTTACTCTTGTCACTTATCTGTTATTTTAAATATTTGCTTTAATATTTGATAAATTTAAAAGTGTATTGGAATAAAAGTTGTAGGAAATTTAATTTTCTACAATATTTGTTTGAAACATTTTTCCATATAATGCATTGTTTAAGAGATATCTTATATTTTTAGCTGACACCACCACACCACCTACTGATGACTATTGTTAACAAATGATGCTTAGTTACGTCTTAGTAATGCTCCTTTTTATTTTCTTAATTGTTGGAGCTTTGTGGCTATATCCAATATCAGAATGCTATCGTTTGAGTTCATTTCTGTTCTTTTTAAAGTCTAAAATTTTCTCACAGTTTCTTAAAATATTTATTTTTATGTAACCTATTTGGAATTTTTAGAAATATTACAGATATGGAGAAAGTCATGTGATGGCTACATCAGATTTTTTTTTAATACAGGCACACCCCGGATTACGTAAACCCGCACATACGTAAGCGGCCCCATAAATTATGTAAAAAAAATTTGTTATGCCTACGTTAGCGGTTTTTGTAAGCGAGCTCAAACTAAATCTATATGCATGTGTGTGAAGAAAGAACGCAAGGCATGGGTTGTAATGCGATACACCCGCTTTTCTACTCAGCAAATTTTGTCATTCTAGCAAATTTTTAGCAATATGTAGTGAATTTGGTTTTGAATTATGCATGAAAAAAGGCCACAGCGACTACCTACTAATCTAGCAAATCGACGTAACAATCTACCTAATTCTATCGACTGGCTACAATTGCGGCATATATTTGCACTCATATGAATACAATAATAGATTACATTGTTGTTACATGTCTGTGTGGCAGTGTGGTTTCTCTCCCAATCCCTTCAGTCTTTTTCTGATCGTTGGCGCCTTGATGTGGGTGCTTGATTTCTTAACATGTGTGTTTGCTTTTGCACAAATTAACGGAAGTGTGGCCCTTGTAATCATGGCTGATAAGCATTTAGGTATTTAGCATTTTAGTGAACAATTCTTTTGGAAATTCTCCTGGAATGATTAAAATGACTTTCCCATAACTTTATAATACGTAAATGGCTTGAATTGCCTTCGTTTTAGCATGAAAATTAACAGCTTTATAAAATTGACATTCTACGTTTTGTTTACCAAGAAAATGTGTATTGGACGCTGCAAAAGCAAACTGCACTTAGTAAAAACCAACGTTTCGCCTTGCGTAATATATTATTCATCTTTCAATTCACACACCATTAGTCTTAATTTTCTTTGTAAGCTCCGTTTTCTGTTAACTATATTCTATACTCACATTAGCCACTGCATTTACATGCCTCTATTTTAACCGAGTGCATGTACCGTACTGATGCAGTAAATTATATGTACTTTAATTTTCAGGGATCACTTTTTCAAAACAGCTTCGCGGACCGAATAAATGCCTTCGGGGTCTGGATCCGGCCCGCGGGCCGTAGTTTCCACACCTCTGCTGTACTTTCTGTAGTAAATTTCGACTGATGCAAATTTCGAGTTATGCAATGGGTGCCACAACACATTACTTGCATAACCCGGGGTGTGCCTGTATTTGCTTTAATATTTGATTAATGTAAAAAAATATTGGAATAAATGTTGTAGGAAATTTAATTTTCTACAACCTTTGAAACATTTTCCCATATAATGCATTGTTTAAGAGATATTTGAAAAACTAATTTTTTAGCTGCCATCACCGACCGGCGACAGTTGTTAACAATTGATGCTTAGTTATGTCTTAGTAATGCTCCTTTTTATTTTCTTAATTGTTGGAGATTCCTTGCTATATCCAGTATCAGATGGCTATGGTATGAGTCTATTTCTGTTCTTTGTTGTCTTTAAATTTTTCTTGCAGTTCTTTAAAATATTCATTATCATTTAACCTATTTGGAATTTTTAGAAATATTACAGTTATGGAGAAAGTCATGTGGTGGCCACAGCAGATTTTTTATAACACACTTAAAATTTCCACAACTGTTATGGAAATTTAAAAATTTTTATAACGTTTTATTTTTATACAAATAAATTTTGTATTTCTTGTTTACATTTAGAGGTCTTTCACTTGTGGGAAGTATAGAATATCAATTAATATTAAGTTGTTGAACGTTTTGAGTCCCATCTCTGCATTTTTTGGAGATGGTTGACCAACAAGATTGTTCTCATCCCTTTATTCTAGGCAGTAACCAAAGAAGAAGTTTCTCAGGAAGAGCTAGGAGGGGCACGGATGCATTCAAGTGTTTCCGGAGTGGCTCATGGTGCCTTTGAGGATGATGTCTCTGCACTTATGGAGCTGCGCCATCTCTTTAACTACTTGCCCCTCTCTAACAGGGATCCTACACCCATTCGGAAATGTTGGGACCAATGGTGAGTTTATAGACAAAGGTGTCCAAGCAAATGTGATATAATAAACTGTTATCATAAGAAACAATGGCAAATGTTGAGGAGAACTTCACTGGTGGAAAATTCCAGCTTTATTCAGCTACATGAAATATGGTTACTTGACCCCTTGGTACGGATCTCAGTGTTTGATTCATCTGCTGGATGGTGGCCTTATTTGCGGTTCTCAGTATGCTGTACGTTCTGGGACATTCCTTATTAAAAAAATCCCTTTGGACTGTTTCATTGGGTTTTCTGAGACATAAGAGATGCTATTGTCCTCTGGAAAGGTTTTGCTTCATAAGCATCATTTAAAGATACATGATAAACCATTTGCGAAACTAAAAAAAAAATTGAAAATTTTTTCTTACCTCTTCGAGCTGTTTGGGGTTTGCCCTTGGGATCATCTCTTCTAATTGGTTTTTCATCTTTATACAGTCCCTATTTGAAAAGCATTGGATTCTGGTAGGAGCAGTTCTTTTTTGTGTGAAGATGAAATTCAGCATCTAGTTGAATATGAAGTAGAAGATAGCGAATTATGCCTTGGACGATAATGATGGCGATTCATCATGTAAGGCTCAAGTTTCTCAAAATTCTTGGGTTTGGGCTGTTGTTTACAAATATAATACTCCAAAAAAAATTCCTTTTACTGATTAATGTGGTGTGGTTGTGATGTGGGTCTATGTTTAGAAGCTTGATTCAAAATTAATTTCACTAAACTGTACTTTAGATATCCGTCAAATTTAGAAGAGAATTGAAAATAACACGGAGTACATGTAAGTAAAATATTTAATACATTTATCAAACTTTGTCCTATAATCTGTAAATTTGTGTAAAATTTTATTGCATTTGATGAAAATAAAAAACTTTATGAAACGTAGCATGCACAGTGATTTTTGACTAATTCACTACCGTGACTAGGGCCCGCATGTGAAAAATCCCAACCGGCTTGAGGGATTTATATAATTTTGGAAAACAAGTGTAAGGATTTAATAATTATATCATGTGACAATCATATGGATGTAATTTAGTTTAGTACTTCTCAACTTTATGTAGTATCATTTGGCAGCTTTTTTCCACTTCTGTGGAAAGCAAATATTAACTCGCTCCTAATTATTCATAATGTGATATATCTGATTGTCTTTTGAATAAGAGTAGCTTGTGTGATTTTTACTTCTTAATTTACTCATATCAGGTATTTAAATCTGCTCTATTGAAGTTGATTTTGCTAGATATCGATTGTATATTTTAATTCTTTTAGCATAGTAAATACATGCATTTAACAATTTTTGCAATTCTTTTATAGGGACCGCATGGTACCATCCCTTGATACTATTGTACCTGCAGATAGCTCAGCACCCTATGATATGACAGAGGTAGTGCGGTGTCTGGTAGATGAGAGAGACTTTTTTGAGATATCACCTCAGTATGCCCGCAACCTTGTAGTAGGATTTGGCAGAATGAATGGGAGAACAGTGGGTATAGTTGGAAACCAACCTAAAGTTGCTGCCGGTAATTGCGTTTCACCCTTGGTGCTTTTCATTAAGGGCAGGCTGATGCCGGCACTAGGTTTCCCTCCTTTTTGTATGCATGTGGGTCTTATGCCCTTCCCACTGCCAAAGATGTTTGCATGATAGGCTAATCTGCACAAAACCGCATACCTTCTAAGAAATCCCCTATAAAAAAGGAAGGCTCTGGACCTCCATGTTCTGTAGTGCATGTGCAAGTGAGAATGGGTTTACTATCAAATGGCCAATGTTTTATATCTTTAATGTATTTTTTTATGGTTGATTGTTTCATTTTAGGTTGTCTGGACATCAATGCCTCTGTGAAAGGAGCCCGTTTTGTTCGTTTTTGTGATGCATTTGGTATTCCACTTGTGACTCTTGTTGATGTGCCAGGGTTTCTCCCAGGCACAGCTCAAGAACTAGGAGGAATAATACGGCATGGTGCGAAACTCTTATATGCATTTGCAGAAGCAACAGTGCCAAAAGTAACTGTTATAACCCGTAAGGTGAGTTTTTTGTATTGATGTGATATTGCAAAATGCTATTTTAACATTGTACTTTGGATGAATTGTCATGAAACCTTGCTTCTGGAAATATTTGCTGCAGGTCAAAAAAGATTTTGTTAGCATTAAGTAGGCAGGATCTGAACTCTTTCCTTTCAGCTACCAAGAGAGCCCCACCATCATGATAATTTTGTCCAGCTTGTATGTCATGGAAATTCAGATACTCATAGGTTGGATGATTGGAATTCTATACAATAATGTACTGTTCTCAGTACTGACACTAATAAACACAATAATCCCCAAAATGGAATAATTGGCAATCATTTGTCGCAAAAACATTAAAATATACATTATTAATAGTAAATAGTTAAAAATTTGTCAATATATACAGTAATACTTTATGCAAACTGAATTCCAACTATGCATTTTCATTATTGCGCTTTATTACATGTCCGCTCACAGTAATTACAAATCAGTGCGTTTTTGATGATAGTAATATTTTAGTTCCTAATGGGCTCATTGAATAGTATGATTAATGCCATGGAACATTATAATTGCAGTAGATGTGATAAAAGTTTTGTAAATAACTGGGATAAATAATGCTGTGTATTGAGATCGCTATGCCTACAAAAATGAAAAGATATGCCTACACTATTACCTATAAGTTTCAGGTGATGCAACCGAGTAGCAGCACGTCATTTCTGTCCACCTCCCACAGGAAAAAATTATCCAAAACTGGAGAAAACGAAGAAAGCTGATGGGATAAGAGAAACATAGTCTTCGTAAGGTTGGTCTTAAGTGGCCACAAATAGAGGAGGAAGTGATGGATAGTAGAGCAGAGGAAGTTTGGTATTGCTCAAAATCGTTATGTACAAGGCAAAAAGAATTGCAGAAGAAAAAGGAATAGTTGAGCATACATATTGTTATTACATATGCATTCCATTTATTATTATTAAGGGTATCTATACGTGTGATGTGTGCGGCGCACTCTGACAGCTTAATTAATATGACTGCCAAGTTCAAGCTGGGCACATTTAGCTATACAAGTCTTGAAGCAAAATGTTTATATTTCAGATCATCCCTATTTATTTTACGAATTGAGTTTATCTAAAACGTTATATTTAACTGCTATCACGCCATAATATTTTCTGTAAATGTTGCCAGATATGGACTTAATCACGGCTGGAAATCTTTCCAGTCAGGAAAGATTCTAGTAGTGAGACCAAGAGCAGGCAGTATATGAGAAAGTTTGTGCAATGTATATTGTACCAATTTTTAAAATTATTTTATTAAAGGGTTATGGTGGTGCTTACGATGTTATGTCCTCCAAGCATCTAAGGGGAGATGTGAACTATGCATGGCCGACTGCAGAAGTGGCTGTTATGGGAGCCAAAGGGGCAGTCTCAATTCTATTCAAAAGTCGTCCCGAGGAACAACTTTGTTATGAGGCAGAATACGTCGAGAAGTTTGGCAATCCCTTTCCAGCAGCTGTGAGGGGTGAGTTGAACATTTTGAAGGAAACTAATTTGGCTGCCTTATTTTTATTCTCGGTCAATGAAAGCTTAAGCCAGTTTTTCATGTTTTCCAAATCTGTAATAACTTTTTTCGTGTTAAGGACAAATTAACGTGCATTTCTCCATCAAGAAATTTCATTCGTTCTTGTCACGTCATCAATTTTACTGGCAGTCACAGATCTTTATACATTTTTATGCAGTTTTAATTTGTTTTTATCAAAAGAATTATACTTTATATTACAATTTTCTTGCTCATATTATGAGTATAGCTCACAAGAACAAACTAGTGTGTCAGGAGAGAGAGTTTTGAAACCACTGTTCTAGAGCATTATACCATACGTACACTCTGCGAAAGACCAAAACTACTTTCTGATAACTAAATTGGTATATCAAGAGACCTGCGAAAGGTCAAAACTGTGTAAGCTAAACCTGTGATATTCAAGGGTCTCCTGCATATGAATTTCTTTGGTACTTACAGGTTTTGTTGATGATATAATTGAACCAAGGGCTACAAGAATGAAAATTTGCCAAGACCTTGATGTGCTGGCCACTAAGCGTCTCGAAAATCCTCCCAAGAAGCACGGTAACATCCCTCTCTAGATTTGTTGTTGTCAGACTTTTTCTGAATAAAGATCTGAGGCATTTTATATTTTCACTATGTTAACATTTTTCATACTCCTTGAACATAAATTATGTATATTTTTCTCTTTGTAATGAGATTGGGATACCTTCACCTTTGTTATAAAGTGTATTTTTGTAAACTAATCACGTTTTACTATGAAGATTTAATTATTAATAAAATGTATTTTTATCGATGGATACATTATTTCATCCCTAGACATTGAAGCATTAGATCATTAGCAATGTATGGTAAATTGTGAGAATATGAACTAATGACTTTATTTTCTGTGAATTTAATCAATGAATGAGTTAACCAATTATTGAAAACAATAGCTGTAGTGACTTAATAGCCAAAACTGATGACGTACTACCGACAAATGATTGAATCCAGACATTGTGATACCAATAGTTATAAATATAAAAATTTGTTTCAAAGTGGGCATGCCACAAAATTCTTTTTATTTTTGAAACAGTCTCATTTATAAAAATGTTGGGAACCACTGTCTTATACCATTAAATTTATATGAATTCTGTAAGAATCTTATTTGGTTATGAGTTTGCCAGTCGTTTATTTGATCATTTATTATATGCAATCAAACTGAAAACAGGCAATATTTTATCTTCTTGGGTTTCAAACTATTTCTTAACTCACGTAACTATTGTTCCCTGAGAAATATTAATTTTGTAAATTCTCAGGATACTATCAATGAAATAAAGTTTACATGAAGGTCTGCAGAGGTATTTTATATTAAAATAATTTTTATTTTTCTTTCTGTTATTTATTAAATATAAATTTAAATGCCCTTTCAAGTAAGATAAAATTTTGATATATGATAAGAAAATTGCCCACAAAAAGCATAAATTAAGTAGATCTACTGTAGATTACAATTCTTTTGCAACTCTTTTTGCTAAATGTAAGTTATTGTCAAAAGTCTGTTACCTCTCCTATGTTAGTTCTGTTGAGGATTTCATTCCATCAAATACAAAAAGATTTTGGAACTATGTTTGCTCTTTAAGTAATAACCATGATATCCCTCATTGTATGCAATTAAACAAGCGAAGATATAAAAATTAATTTTTATAACCAACTTTTATATAGTTTATACTTTAATATGAATAAACTCTATAATATAATTATGATAACCTTTCTGCTTTAATGGGCGTAAAAAGTTGCAAAAGTGTCTACCAGCTGTTTAGTGATGTGGGGGTCTCTCTATTTAACCTTTAATCTTTTTACAGTTGTGAGAATGGCAGACAGAAGTGGAGAACTGTAAGAATGTTTAGTATATAAGTAGTAAGAAAATTAACAGTATCTTTTGTTTCATTAATGAAACTACTGAGATCCATTCATATTGCTTAAAATCAATGAAAATATACTGCTAGTTCAGAGTAATTCAGCTCTAGATACTAGTAGGAGTGAAACTTGAATATTTCATATTTTAGTCACCTAACTTAAATGACAAAAATAATAAATTGCTCTTTTCCTAACATCACATCAACCATCCATCTAAAACTACTGTATAAGTATAGTTAGCTGAAGAATTGATAAGCTACAACACTTTAAAATGTTTTATTTAAATTTGTTCAAATTAACATCCTTTATAACAGCATTACCTACCTTAAATAATGATAAAAAGGAATATGATATTTAAATTTGAGGGCTTTTAGAAAAATGCAAGAATATCTGGTCTTAAAAGTCTATAATTAGAAAAGATTTCATCCAAAGTAAAAAATAAGCCAAGTGAGCAGTTCCAAAGAATAAAATTATGTTCGTGGCACAAACTACATAAACAAATATAGTCATCTAAAGTAGTGTTCAAATGAATTTTCAATGTGAACTATTCCGAGAAGATAGCACTAATGATTATTAATAGTATTTCAATACGAATGTGATTATAATGTAATAATAATAAAATACATGTATAAGGCAATATTATATGAGGAGCAATAAGAATTTAATAATAAAATTCATCAAAAGCTTACATGTGCCTTGATTTTCTAGACGTAATTATTAATGAAACTTATAGGGAAAACAGTTCTTAGAATATTCTTAAATGAATAAAGATAAAAAGTTTTTAAGATAAATAAAAACTATCAATAATAATTACGGTAAATAAAAACTTACAATTATTAGCAGAAATATAACTCTTCAAAAAATGTAGGAATGCTAGTATCAATACAAATCCACTTTAAAATAAAGACCTATTAAACAATGACAATAGTTTGTTTAATCTCGTTGCTATGTTGGATGCGTCTATCTTCCCACACGAATTCAAATGCACATTTATCGCAGCGCCTATGCAAGGTTCTGGTGGCCGAGGTGACTAAATCACTCGTCTTACGCGATGGTGAGGTGGTTCGAACCCCGCAAGCAGCTTTGGATTTTTTCAGATCATCATCATCATAGGTAGTCTGTCCGTAGACAGGTCCGTGATTATTCATGGTTAAACCTGGTTCTCCATATACTCCTATTTTCCGCTGTCCTCTTCATATCTTGATAACTCTCTTTCCCTTTCAAATCGTCTATCAGCTGATACCTTTTCCTACCTCTTTCCCTTTTCCCATCTAGTTTTCCTTCTAACACATCTTTAATCATACTCTCTCTCCTCATGTAATGTCCAACCCAGTTAGCCTTCCTCTTTCTGATAGTCTGTATAATCATTCGCTTCTCTCCTATTCTTCGTAGCACTTCATCGTTTTTCATCCTATCTGTCCATTTTATCTTCAGCATTCTCCTCCAAGTCCACATTTCAAAGCTTTCCAAGTATTTGATGTCATTTTTCCTTAGCGTCCATGTTTCTGCCCCATACAATGCTATACTCCATACGTAGCATTTTATCAACTTCTTGCGGATATCTTCCCTAATATTCCCTGTAAGTAGTTGTTTCTTTCTCCTGAAAGCCGCTTTTGCTTTTCCTATTCTAGTTTTGATCTCATCCGTACATTTTGCCTCTCGTGTTATGATACTTCCAAGGTATTTATATTCTGAAACTTGTTCTAATGGCTTTCCCCCAATAGTTATGTTCAGATTCTCTTCTTTACCCGATATTCGAATGACCTTGGATTTTTCTGTATTTATTTCCATACCGTATTTTCTACCTGTTATCACTAGTCTATTTATCATTTTTTGTAGTTCCTCTTCCTTTCTTGCTAGAAGTACTTGATCATCTGCGTATTTTACTGTTCTTATAATCCTTCCTCCAATTTTGAAATCCCCTGTGCCTTCTAAAGCTTCTTGCATTAGACTTTCTCCATATATATTGAATAGGGTTGGCGATAGGCAGCAGCCTTGTCTTACTCCTCTACCGATATTTATTCCGCAGGTGTCCACATTCTCAAACCTAACCTTTACAACTTGATTCTCATATAGATTCCTAATCAATCTCCTGTCTTTCCAGTCTACACCTATATCCTTTAATATCTTCATCAACTTGACCCAATTTACTCTATCAAAGGCCTTCTGCCAGTCTACGAAACATGCGCAGATATCTTGACTGTATTCTATTGCCCTTTCTGATATGATTCTAACTACTCCTATAGCATCTCTAGTTCCTCGTCCTTTTCTGAAACTGAATTGATCTTCCCCTATTATTTCTTCTGCCTTTTTCTCCAGCCTTTTATTAAGAATCCTCGTGATGATCTTCGATGTGTGTGACAGAAGTCTTATCGTCCTGTAATCTTTACACTGCATTGCCTTTGGCTTCTTCTTTAGAGGGATCATTGTTACTTATAGGAAATCCTGAGGCCACTCTCCCGTGTCTTAAATCTTATTAATTAATTTCGTGATCGCTTTTAGTCCTTCTGATCCTATGACTTTAAGTATCTCAGCCGGTATTCCATCGCTGCCTGTGGCTTTCCCCTTCTTTAGTTCCACTATCGCCTTTTCTACTTCGCTCTCCATAATACTTGGTCCTAAGTTGTCTTCTTCAATGTTTTCCTCATTTTCCAGTTCTATTTTTGCCGCTCCTGCCTGTTTGCCGTATAATTCCTTAATGTATTCTTCCCATACCTGTGCTACATCCTTTGTTTCTCCCATCCGTATTCATAATTCCTTTACCACAAATTCCATTAGACTTCTTATCTTCTAATTCCAGTGCCCTAGCGTACATCATATCGTACCGTCCTAACTTCTCCATTTGTTCTATTTCATCACATTTTCCTTTTATCCAGTTTTCTCTAGCTTTATCTGTTACCCTTCTCAACTCATTGTTTATACGCCTATAGTTGGCTCTACCTTCTTCACTGTTAACGTTTTTCCATTTTCGTCTCTCATCCATTTTCTCCAGCATTTCCTTCGTGATCCATGGTTTTCTGATTTTCTTCTCTTGTTTTCCAATCTCTTTATCCAAGGTATCCTTGATACTGGTTTTAATTTCATCCCATTCTATATCAACGGTCTTCGGTTTGTTTTCCAACTTCCTTAGGTTATCTTCCAACTTCATGCTGACTACATCCTGCCTTTCTTTCAGTTTTTCTAGGTCCCAGGTCTGTCTTTCTCTTCTCGTTTTTCTTATTTGTTTGAGCTTTGTACTCACGTCAACTATTAGAAGGCTGTGATCTGAATCAATGTCCGCTCCTTGCAATGCCTTGGCATTCTTTATGCTGTTCCTGAATCTTTGTTTTACAAGGATGTAATCTATTTGGCATCTCATTCTATCTCCTGGGCTTTTCCATGTGTATAACCTTCGTTTATGGTTTTTGAACCATGTATTAGTCACTACAAGGTCATTATTGATGCAGAATTCTACGAGTTTTTCCCCTCCTCGATTTCTCTTTCCAAGTCCGTATTGCCCGACAACATCTTCTTCCTGTCCTTCTCCGACTATGCTGTTCCAATCTCCCATTATTATGCAGTTTACCTTTCCTCTTCCGTCTTCTTCGTAAATTTCATTAATTTTCTCATAGATCTCATCTATTTCTTCATCGTCATGAGCTGACGTTGGCATATATACCTGGATTATCAGCATGTCCACTGGGACTGCTTTTAGCTTTATTGCCATCAGTCTATCGTTCGTTGCTATTATCTTTGTCACGCTTTTCATCATATCATTCCTAAGTACCAGAGCTACTCCCCTTTCCCCACTATTTCCTCCAGAATAAACTACCGTGAATTCTTCCGAGTCGAACTGTCCTTCTCCCTCCCATCTAGTTTCGCTTAGCCCTATAATGTCAACTCTATTTCTTCTCATTTCTTCTTTCAAGTTCTCTAGCTTTCCTGCCTTTCTCATAGTTCTTACGTTCCAAGTCCCTATTCGTAATTTACTTTCGACAAATGTTTTCCTCAAGGCAGTCCCCGCCCGGAGATCCGATTGGGGGACTATTTTACCTCCGGATTGTTTTACCTCGAGAGAACTCATATTGTCCAACCATATAATCTTTACTAGGGATTGTAATGTGGTAGTTTCCCTCTTGCTTTCCACATCGCAGTACTGTAGCCGTTCAAATCGTCCTGATCACGCCTACAGCTGTATTGGATATAGACCCAACCAACATCATTTGTTTTCGGCTCTATACCATACTGACAGTACTGCTGCCTACTGCCAGGCACTGATGATATTTTTTTTTTTTTTATAAAACCTCCATTCGAGGGGTTTGAACCCCCGAATATATAAAGCGAAGTTAATATAAAAGTTGGTAATAATATTATTAGAGACTCATTTCAGGAATCTGCTAATCTCTTTGCCCAACATTTTTCCAGTGTATATTCTACTCCAAGTAACTTAATACCACAGTACCAGTATTCCCATACAGTTAATTTACATTCTTGTTATGTGACTCAATTAGGTGTTCTTAATGCTATTAGTATGCTGGGTCTGATAATGTAGCATCTCTCTTGCTGAAGCACTGCTCTCCTGTCCATAAAGCAGATAGTAAATCATCTGCAAAGAATTATAGACCAATAGTAATTACTTCTACTATTCTAAAACTGTTAGAATCAATAGTTGTTAAATCAATTTTCTCTTTGCTCAAGAACATTATTATTTCTGAACAACATGGCTTCTTCCCTGACAGATTGACTGCTACAAATCACCTTGCTCACCAGAGCCATATCCTTAGGACTATTGATTCTGGCCTATAGGTTGATACCATTTATACAGACTTGAGCAAAGCATTTGATAAAGTAGACCATAATTTACTCGTTGCTAAACCTAATGCCATTGGCATACATGGCAATTTACTTCAATGGATAAACTTATTTGTGTAATAGCTATTTAATTGTTAAAATTAAATCATTTTCTTCTGACCCATTTCATACCTCTTCTGGCATACCACAGGGGTTTCATTTTGGCCCCTTGTTATTCTCACTGTTTATTAACGATATTAATCAAGCATTTCAAGATGCGGATTTCTTGTTTGCTGATGATCTTAAGTTATTTAAAATTGTACATTCTTCACATGATGCTGAAATTCTTCAAGCTAACCTTGAAAGACTCCATGAATGGGTGATTAATAATAATCTTAACAAATATACGTAATAATATATGTAATATATTATCATAACAAAAACCCTATTATTTATAATTATTCTATTCAGTCATCTTCTATCTCCAAACCAACAGTAATTAAGGATCTAGGGGTTTGGTTTCACCTTACCCTTAATTTTAAATATCATATTGTGCATATTTCAAATGCAGCAGTGAAATCTCTTGGATTTAAATGCAGGAACACAACTGATTTTACTAATTTATTTGCTCTCACTGTTTTGTATACTTCTCTTGTCTGCAGTCAACTAGAGTATTGTTCAGTCATTTGAAACCTATATTATGAAATAGACTCTCACATGATGGAACGAGGCCAGCACAAATTTCTGAGATTGATTGCCTTTAAAATGGGAATTTCATTGGTCGATATTTCCTATAGTGATATACTAGCTCATCTCAGTTTAACTACACTTTCTAGTTGAAGATCCCGTACAGATTTAATTTTTTTTTACAAAATAATTAATAGCCTGTTTGATTGCTCTAATTTATTATCCCTTATAAATTTTAGGGTTCCTGCTCACTCAATAAGATCTTTTGCTCCATTTCACCTTGATTATCATAGAAATAATTACACTTTTAATGCACCTCTTACACGTATGGGGAGGCTAGCCAATGAGAATCACACCTGGATTGATTTTTTCGGATCCTTCCAAGAATATAAAAGGAAAATTAATGTTATTATTTGAGTTAGAAATATAAGCACAGTTATTTTGCAGTGTTAAAAAAGATTTTAATTGATTATTTTCATCTTGTAGATGTAATGTATATGTGAAGTACAATATTAAAAGCATTGTTGTATTTTAGGTTTTAAGTAAGTGAAAGTTTTGATAAATATAAATTAGCATATTTTTGTAAATTATATATCTATAGATATATGTGTGTATGTATGTGTGAATGTATATATATATATATGTCCATCTTGAACTTATGTTAACAAGGTATGTGTAACTTTCTATTTTTAGTGTACTAATCCATGCATATTTATAAATCCATATATATTTTCTATATGTATTATATATTTGATGAGTGATTTTTATACGAATTATTTTTGTAATTCTGTATTCCGTATAATTTCTACTTCAAATTTTTATATATTCCAATGATTTGTATTTTGATATCTCTGTGTTTTCTTAAGAGAATTATATCTCAAGTACTTTACTACTATATTTAATAATGTTATAATATCTTGTAAAAGGCTTTTGCTTGGGAATAAATAAATAATAATAACCTTGATAACTTGAAATTCTAGCTCCAAACCGCTCAAGGGAGGAAAACCAATAACTAGACGTATTTCGAGAGCCAAGCTCTTCTCATCAAAAGCTATTGTTAAATCATTCTTAAGAGTCGAAGAAACAAAATTAGATGTTTTTTCAGGTTTTGATAGAGAAAGTTGATCACCAAATTTAAAATGAGAAAAAGTAAGTTCGTATTTCATAAATACTCTGAAATTTCTCTTTATTTGTTACTCTGCTTCTATAAGTAGCAATCAATTTTTCTTTGTTCTCATAGCTATTTTTTCTATAGTTTAAAATTTCATATATTTTTATTTGAATATGTCAATGTAGAAATGTCCGGAGAGCTAAAAATTATGTTGACAATAAAATTAATCGAAAATGTATTTGTCATAGGATTTATAATGTAAAAAAGACCAAACTGATTTCAAACTAAAAGTAAATGCATACACAAAATTCTACAAGTAAAATAACTCGAAAAATAAGGAATTTTATATAAATCGCAGCATTAGCAGTGTTGTTTTAGTTCTCCATTTCGCCGCATTAAGTTTTTTTACGTTTAGAACGAATGTGACATCTAACAGTCAAAAAGTGAACTTTTAGGAATTACGTTCGTTATTTCCTATAATCTTATATTAACTATTTGAATTACTGCGAGTTTTCCCCCAACTTGAGTTCATAAATATATTAAATCTTACGAAAAAATTGAGGCAGTCTTTAGAAATTAACTATTGTGCATATGTAGGCCTTAAAAATGAAATGTATCTTTTTACTCGAGGCCCGTATGATAGCCGAAGGTATGGTGGATCTGGGTTTGGATGATCATTTGAAGCTGATGGTGTTTCATTTATGACAGGCTGTGAAGCCGAGCATGTTCAGATTACTATGTATATTTTAATTTTTAAAAGCTAAAAATGGGTTTGAATCTTCTTCGACTGCAGTGTGCTTGTTGGTGAAATAAATTTGAAAGGAACTATCGGAAACATGGAGGATTGCAGAATTGTGTTTTCTGTTGGCTTTTTTTGAATTTGACTGTTTTGCAAGATTCTATTTCCATTAATTCTCGTTCAATTATAGCTTTAAAAGCAATATTTATGAATTTTGCGTTGTATAAAAGTTTTAAGTGAGTCACTGCTTTTATTTCATGCCTTATTCCCGCTGAAATTGCTATGAAATAATAAGCTTCTTTCTTCAACCTGTGAGTGTATCAAGTAATGTTAAATGATTGCCAGTGTATCATGGACGTAGACTCTCCGGTTTCTAGCTCCAGTGCGAATCTGAAACGCTGTAGTAGTGCTCCAATGATTAATGAACTAAATACGACGATGTCCACTGCTTCCTCAACAACTAATACAGCATCTCGGTGAGTTTTCATAGGTTATAGTAACATTCCAATCTAAAAAAAATTAGTTTCTTAAAGCTTTTGCAAAATGTACTACTACTTATAAAATACCTGTGGTTCCATTTTTGGCGATATCTCTTTCCTTTGGGATACCATAAGGTTCTAACCTACATCAGGAGTGGGAGGTGACCTTCTAGTGAAGTATTATTTTCGGCCTAATTTTTTTGTTTATTGAACTACGTTTTTTCAGGGATTCTTTCGCATTCAACGTATTTTCAAGAGAACAACCCCGAACGAGGAGGTTCAGCGCAAGCTTCAGTCCTCTTTTGGTAACTAACGTTGTTGTGTTAATGCAGTATATTTTCCATTTGAATTTTATGTATTCCTTTAAAAAAAAAACAATTCTTATCCAATTTGATGGAATGGTCATAATCAAATGATTTGACGATTTCATGAAAATGATATTGTTAATTTTGTGCTATAGGTGATCAAATTTAGCATCAACGAATTTCACCGAGCTCATCTGAATTGAATATAAACATTTGTGCGAGTTGTTTAAGATATTTGAAATTATATTCCAGTTAATATGCTCATTCTAATCGCAATTTGCTTAGAAAATTTTCTCGAAATCTGATATTTTGGCGTAATATTGTTCATTTTTTGTATTAAATCAGTTGAAATGTGAATCCTGATCACTTTAATGCGATTATTAGCCTGACCCATGCCCATTCTCTCCACAGCAAAGTCCTCTAATCATATCTGGAAATGGCGGTAGGGCAAGCAGTTCTATTGGCAGTGATTCTCCCCCAGATCCATCCTCTCCTTCGCCACCTCCATCACCAACCCCACCTCCTCCAAGAGGACTTGCACCTCGAGTCACGCAGCTTCGCCAAGAGGGTCGTCTTTTGGTCGACGTTGCTGGAGTCCGAGTGAGGGAGGCAGCTCACGAGAGAGAGTTGAACTCGGCAATGCAAATCTCCCGCTCATGGGAGGACCTCACTCTGTTGACTCCATCTTCCTCAGCTCCCTCTAGTAACTCAGCCTCCCCTCCCAACACGAATCCTGCTTTCTCCCCAGGAGGCCATTCCCTACATCCCCCAGCTACCACTCCGCCCCCTCCACACATGCCCCTCTCACCTTCAAATGTGTCATCTCCACTGGCTGTGCAGCCTAGGGTATGTTGGAATTTAGTGGTGTCTTTATTAATTTAAGTAATATGAATATTTTGTATGGTTTTATAAATTTTTGTGGTACTTAGGTACTAACGGCACTACCAAAATGCAGCACCCTCAAGCGCCATCATGTGGCGAGATATGGAACTATGCGGCACTACATATCACTTACATCCAAACTTCTACTCAACATTTTTCTTTGAATGAAGGTTGAACTAGTGTTGGGCGTATGAAGCATCCTGACTAAATGAATGTCAGCATCTCCATGCCAGCAGAGATTGGGTGCCCAAACAGTCATGTTTACCTTTTCTCCTTTTGAGTAGAAATTTGGACGTAAGCGATATGTAGTTGGAATTTTCGTTACCTCCACGTAGTTCCGTATCTCGCCAATTGATGGTGCTTGAGGCTTCCGCGTTTTGATAGTGCTGTTAGTACCTAAGTACCATTTTTGTTCTCTGTATGAGAGATGTATAAGGTAGACCTAATAAATCAGAGGTGGGCAAATATGAAGGGACACATTTGAAGTTGCTAAGGCTTCAATGGACCAAGTGACTTTTCTTACCTGGGGTTACATGTCAAAAGGGTACTTTAGTAACTAAATTTTAGCAAAATAATCTCAGGATTAAACTTCAAAGATAGCTTTGTCAATATAGATTCTAGGACCAAGTAAAAATGCACTCATTTCCCCCATACCTTCCCTAAAATATATAAAAGATCAAAGAACATTACTTTTCTTTGGAGGTTTTTAAATCTATATCAACTTCATCTCATTAGTAGTATTTCATTTGTAATTAATACAATGACTGAGAAATAAAAAAAATGGCAAATAACAGCGTTATTATTTGCAAGTTTATCATTAAACATTTTTATTAATGGCATTTAGTTGATTTTTATAATTAATTTTCATCTGAATCAATTATTCTAAATGTTTATGATTAGTTTTGTGCAAAAAAACCTGAAAATTAGTTGTGGAGCTCACCTTATGGCTACATAAATTTACTAGCTCATATAGTTTAATGCTATTCAAGTAATTGAAAAGTAATCTGAGTGATTCACGAAGATGATTAAAATATGATTTAAGGAAATTCACCAAATCCCTGACTAACACGAATTCTACCAACACAATTTTGGTTTAACACAATTTTTAAAGTAAGGCTGGTTTTTGACTAACACGACTTCATTCGGTTTAACATGATTCCTTTCAATCGTGAAAAAGGTCTGGAAATGGAAACAAACTTTAATTGCAGATGACAATGAGTCCATTATCATAACATCTGAACCAGAGGATGAATTTGACAATTTATATGAGTCGCATGCAGAAGGCGAGGAATTTCTTGGTTTTTAAACTGCAATGTAGAAAAATACCATTCTTAAATGTTTTTAAAATTTCCTTGGACCATTTTTGTAATTTTCTATAGATCGTATGTTATCTTTTGAAAAATTATTTTATGTATTAAAACAAAAATGCTTAATTCTTAGTTATTTGTTGTTTAAAATGACCATTTTACAATTCTTCTAAGTAACGTCCGTTAAATAAATGTTGAACAGCTGATTCAAAATGGTGGTCATCTACATCGAAAAATATGCTAGAGTTTTTGGTTCACATTTTATTGGTGGTGGGAGTAAGAAACTAGAACAAAAACTAGATTTACTCAAGTGCTATGAGAACAATGAACAAGTATGTGATATCGTTCGTAATACAGGTCTTAATGAAGCAAAGCTATGAACCATCCACGTTATCGAAGTTTCTTTTCTTCAAAAATGAGTTACATGTATGAAATATACATAAATAAAAAACGCGAAGCATTAACCAAAGTATAGTCATAATAAAGGAATAAAATTTAAAATGTCAGTCTGGTTAGGATGCTGGAATGCATCCTCCCCTACTTACATTATTTCTTATGAGAAATTCCTGTCCGACTAACACGATTTCACCTTACACAGAATTTTTTAATAACGCATGTCGTGTTAGTCGGGGACTGGGTATATATAAATCATCACTGCAAAAATTACACTATAGTTGGGGAATATTGCATAGGCTTAAACTTGACAACAACATTGTCATCTGACCTAGATCATGCTTCTCAAATATAGTCGAGTTTTTGCTAAGTGATTTGTTTTATTTATTTCCTTAAAATGGAATTCCACAAAATTAAGACTGATTTACTGAATTAATATTAGATTTGATGAATTTGGGTGTCTGATGTGATTGTAAGTGAAATTTTTAACCCTTTATACTCTGAATTATGATATTATTTATTTATGATTATCTTTTATTGTGCTCAGGAAGGTGTTTTCTGAAAAAAATTAGAACATTTTTATCAGTAAAATTGTTTATAACATTTTAAAGAAAGTTTATTGGTATTTATAGTATAATTAATTATAATGTGATACTAGGATAAGTATTTTGTCACTAAACGATAGATAATTTCATTATACATTGAATAAAAAAATAAAATCAATGTATACATGATCAACAACCATAGGTTTCAAAGATAAATTTCAGAGTATAAACTCAAATAAAATTGAAATGTACCATCTTCTGGCTTAAGTTGGAACTAATATCATTTGGTACAGCTCTATACTGGTAGGAAAATTCTAGTAGCATCTTGCGTAGAATCTTTTCAAGTTTTGGTACTTAGAAGTACCGTCAGGGTATAAAGGGTTAAGTAGAATAATAATCCATCCTGTTTTAAGATTATTAATGTTTGGTTTTTCCTAATGCCCTGTAGTTGTTTTTATAGCATTCATTGTCCGTTTTTCTCCACAGGCTGAAGGAAATGGCAAAGTGAGAGGAATCCTCGACCCCCTCCATGTGCACCTCCCTTCGACAATCCCTCCTTGTTCACTCTTTTCCGCCTCTTCTCCATTCTCCCACCTCTCCCTCTCCTCTTCCCCTACCTCGACACATCCTCCTCATCTTCACACGTGCTCTTCCCCTCTCGCTTCTCCCTCCGCCTCCACCAGTTTTCCCTCGCCAACCAGGGCTGGATTTTCCGGCAGGCAGTGTTTCTCTCCTGGTAGTCATTCAATGGCATCACCCAGTCCCACACGGAAAGCATTTGCCACGAGGTTTGTTTGAGTGGCTTCTTCATATAATAAATGATCCTCTTATTATTTGAAATGTCTGTGAAATTAACAATTCGCCAAAAAATCTACTGATGGCAACTAGCATTATTTAGTGTAGTTTAACCCTATTTATTCAATTTCCAAGATGGCAGCCATACTCTTCCTTACTGTTGCATATAAATCCATATTGTATCTCACTGATACCCTTTAAATTACTTAAACAACTAGCAACCAGAAGTGGGTGTTTACTCTTGTCAATTATCCGTTATTTTGAAATATTTGCTTTAATATTTGATAAATTTAAAAGTATATTGGAATAAAAGTTGTAGGAAATTGAATTTTCTATAACCTTTGTTTGAAACATTTTTCCATATAATGCATTGTTTAAGAGATATCTTATATTTTAGCTGCCACCACCATGCCACCTATTGACGACTATTGTTAACAATGATGATGCTTGGTTATGTCTCAGTAACACTCCTTTTTCTTTTCTTAATTATTGGAGCTTTGTGGCTATATCCAATATCAGAAGTCTATGGTTTGAGTTTATTTCTGTTGTTTGTAAAGGCTAAAATTTTCTCGCAGTTTCTTAAAATATTCATTATCATGTAACCTATTTGGAATTTTTAGAAATAGTACATGTATGGAGAAAGTCATGTGGTGGCCACATCAGATTTTAAAAGTTAATAATATCTCTCAAGATAGGACAATTTTCAAGATTATGTATTTGTGAGGGTTTCCATGTATTATATAATACAGGAAAGGCAACTCTTATGCTTTCTATAGTGTGTACAGGTGTGATTTTTCTGTCACATAGTGGGATGCAGGATATTGTTAAGCATGTGCAAACAAAGAAACAAGGATAATGTAAAGTTCAAAGAAAGAAATCAGAATCTGTATTTGTTTGAAAGCTAAAGAAGATGGTTTATGAAAGTTTATTCACACCATTCATCATTAAGCAGAATTTGCCACTGAGCTGTGCCGATCATGCAGGTGCACTGTTTCTTTATAGTTTAGTATATTTTCTTTGCTCATAAGAGTATTGTGGAGCATACATCATTCCATCATCCTATGCTACTAGTGAAATGGCTAGATTCAAGATTAGTCAAGTATCTATGCTATCTATCAGCACTTCATGAAGCCCCCCTTAAATGCTGGCTTGTCAGTAATGAATATATCGGGAAAATCAGTTGCAAGAATAAGGCCTCGATAGGAAGAAAATCTCTCGATTTTTCAAGTTTGAAAGTTGGTGGGACAATAATGTTTAATTCATTGTTGTTAATGTTGATGTGTATCATGTAATCTCAATTCCCATTTTTTTGTTGTTTGCATAATTAATCTCTTCAAATAAATTTGTCCTCGATAACTTAAAAATTAAACAAAGGAGGAAAAGTTATATATTATGAACTAAAAATATTTCTGGTCTTTGTGTTTCTTCTTTCAGGCGCAGTCTAAGTCCAATTGCTATGCGTCCTAGTTCTTTGGGTCCAGTGAAGCGAAAATTTGAGCTGGGAGAGCTTTGCGAGGAAAAGTCCCCAATTGGAAGTGGCTCTGGCATTTGGGAGCAGCACATTTATCCACCTGCGAAAAGGGCTAACCTTGGACTTTTAGTTACCAATAATAACTCCAGGTTGGTACACCTGATTTTACTCTACTGACTATTTGTGGCGGTGCTTGTGATGAATTTCTCAGAACTTAATGATTATACAGTAAAACCCCCATTTATCATTTCTTGCGAAATAACTTGTGGGCACGGGGGTTTTTACTTAATGGAAGTTATCCACAGAGAGTGCAAGAAACTGCTAGCTATAGGTATTTCAGCAATTGTTTGACACATATAAATGTGAAAAATACTCGGGCAAGGTTATAAATTAATATCCCCCTTTTATTTTGGAAAAAGAGTTCATTCAAAAAAGATCTCAAAAATGAAATATTTTCAATTGCATTTTTTTTAAATGCATAGTTTATGAAATAGCAAACATAGGCATAACTAATTTCAAGACAACAATGTATCATATAATAATGTTATATTAGAAACCAATGTGAGAAGGAACGAATAGGTTATTTTAATTTATATTTTTGGTTTCATATTTGTTAGGCAAAACCCTTCTGTGACTTTGGGAATTTAAATCTTTTGGATTGTCTCTATGTGGAATACTATCATGCCTGTTAAAAATGGTCTGAATTTTTTGTGATGTGATTGGAGTTTTTCAAAGTTGCTGCTATCAGCTTATAATGTAATATATTTTAGAAAGTCGGCACTTGGAAATACCATTTTGCTAAACTAGAATGTCTTGTATTTTTAAGCTCTTCTTTCATTGCATTTATCAAATTTGACATTATGGAGCAGCCTGTGTTAGAGCATAATGGGGTAATTATTGAAAGTTCTTGAAAATGGGAGATTGTAATAAATATTATTGAATCAGTGTTGGAGAGGTTTTGCCATATATAGTTAATGTTGAAAATGGAATATGGAGATTACAGTGTACAGAATGGAATTAAAATAAAAACTCCTGAACCATAAAATAATCCAGATGAGCACTCACACGTCAATAAGATCCTATTCCTAGATCCTAGATTTTAATTCCATATGTACTTAGGTTGCTATGTTAGTGAAGCATTAATTTATTTGCATAAGTCAGCAACTCAATCACTATATTAGGTGATACATGGTTTAAGATGAAGCCATAGCAGGTAACAATTACAATCATCACCACAAAGCTTACATAATGGCTTTCATTGTGACAGCAGTCAATTACAGTATTGAATGTCCTATTGAAGTTCATAAAGGTATGATCAAGGTAGGAATTCATGCAGGCATTGGAAGTTTATTTTATTAAATAGCGGCAAAATACCAAAATGATAAATGTTAAATTGAAGAAAACAAGGTATTAGGTTTGCCAGGGTCCAAAAAGATTTACCCTGAATGCAGTAACATTAAATCAAGAATCCACTGTGCATGATTTATATGGAAGGTTTCCCTATACAGCAAATTTTTCCTTATTAAATTGAAGTTTCACTGTAGTTTTTCATGCAGATTTTTCCATTTCTCATCAAATCTACATTTATCTTTGATTCTGACAGTTTTTACAATTTTTTAAGAGTGAAAATGTGCTCATGTGATCACTCTAGTCTGTCTGCCTGTGGAAAATCCACTTTTTTGTTTTGAGAGATATTTTGTAAGTTCTTTTTGAATTGGATAGCTCTTATCAGTCTATAGATTTTCCACCAATTGGATTTTCCTGGTAGTTTATTGATTTTCTGCGAGGTGGCTTCAAATTTGCAAAACTCAAAACTTTGAAATGGTATTGTAGCAAAACTACTGAAGCTAGAGGAGTGAAGTTTTCTCGAATAGGAAGGTCTAGTGAGGATCTACATTCTAACAGGGTGGGTTGTCCCCACATAGGAGGAGGTAAACCAGAATCCTGAAAATTTTTAAGAAAACATGCTTCCACTTCTTTACTTTAGGAAGGATATCTTCCTTGTTTACTTAATCGTTCAGGTTTGAATTTAAAGAAACTATTAATATAAGTTAGAGAGATTTTGGAAAAAGTTTTGTTGGGGAAGGTTGAACTTTATTTAATTTTCAAAAGTAATAAGACCTCTCCCCAAGAATTTTTTTTATTAAAATGAAAATAATAAACCTTGTTTAAATTCTGTTGGAAGTTTATCAAGATCCTGTATAATACCAATAATATTCACTTAAAAATTTTGTTGTGTGACAAAATATATTTTGTTTTTAGATACGTACTTTATAATGTCTTGTGAATTTCTTTTGCTTTTCCTTAAGTGTGATGCAGTTAGACTTTTGCATTTATTGTTATTGTGATACCTAATATCATATGATTGAAATGATAAACAAATCTATTTACTAATATTAATCTTTAAAAATTTTGGCTAAAAACCATTTCTAGCATTAACAAAGGTTCATCTGAACCATCTGTGGCCATTTGGATAAACAATAATCGCATGGAATTACTTGCCAGGATGTCTTCTTTCCAACACAAATCATAACTATGATGAGCTGTAACTCCATTTTTTTTCTCTGAAGGAATGGGATATAAAACATATCTCAAAAATGAACCATTAATGTAAGAATGCTTAAAGAAAATATGTGTTTAAGTAACAGTTTAGTTACATGTTTTGTGTATTACCCTTTTTATGTTGATGACATATTCTGACTTAGGTGAAATCAACATTATTCGTCTCTGACACTGTTAAACACTTTTAAAGGTATCCCCTGATTTACACATGCCCGATTTATGCATTTTGACATATACACGATTTTGTTTTTGCTACCATTTTTCTATTTATGCGTCATATATTCAGTTGAATGTGATTTTATTCTTACGACCATACCCATATTTTATTTGATTATCACACAAGGTGCACCTAACTTCCCCTCCAGAGTTTAGGATCGCGTATCTTATGCCTATCGTGTATCTTGTGAGCAATGTGTGCATTCGTGTAAGTTCTCGTTTGATTATTCGATTATGGAAAAGAATCACAATGCAAGTAATTAATTCATAACATCAACGTCAGGAAACGAGCCCGTGTTAGCCATTATATGGCTTTCTTGTCTGACCTATAGTTGGGAACACAAACGAAGGTGGGTGGCAACTGTATGCACAAAGGCAAGGAATGTCACATGGTTTCTCTCGCTCTTTTACTTGGCCAATCAGCGTCAGTCAGTTACAGCGGCTCTTGGCGATAGCTAGCTCTCACTCTCCCAGCAAAAGTGATATTTTAACTTGTGTTTTTATAATTTTCGTGACCCTGAAATTTAATTGAATTGAATTTGAAGATGTTTGTAAGTAGTAAACATCTAGTCAGGAACATAAATAACACCTATCCCCTTATTTTCAGCGCATAAAATGCTCAATGAATTGAATTTGAAGACATTTGTAAGTGCCAGGCATCTATTCAGGAATGTAAATAACGCCTATTACATTATTTTAAATAGGAAGATTA
Organism: Tanypteryx hageni; assembly: GCA_028673005.1. NCBI lineage: Eukaryota > Metazoa > Arthropoda > Insecta > Odonata > Petaluridae > Tanypteryx > Tanypteryx hageni. Next base: position 65,213,850 of record CM054114.1, on the reverse strand, counting down.
TTTTCGATTTAGGCGTTTTTGATTTATGCGACTATTTCTTGGGATGCATCTGTCTCGTAAATTGGGGGACACCTGTATAATGTTACATCATACAATATATATTCTCTTCGGTGATTTCCAAGTAGTTTACCATGCTCTCAAAAAACAAAGCTTAGTAAATTATATTTTTTTTTGTTTTTGTGTTCCTTACATTGCCATAAAATATAATTATCCACATTACTGTATAAGTCCAAATATAAGGCTACCTCCATTAGAACGCGATCCCAAGATTTTTGGAAGGATTTTCAAGGAAAAACTGGAAACACAAAAAATTAGAAACTTGCACTAAATTGCAGCAATGTATACACAATTTCATAATAGTACATCAACATCAGGGGAACTAGCTAAAAAAAATCGAACATATGAATATTCAAAACCAATTCCCTCCAGTTTTGATCAAGGACTTTTCAGCCACCCCTCTAATTAAAACCACTAGCTTTTGAATATAATGTTAAGAGTTAATTTTCAAATGCAATTTCAGGATAAAAACATTGCGTTATATTCAGGGAAATACGATAATATTCTATTTGCATGAGGAAAGCTTATATAATCAAGAGAAGAAAAACATTAGAATGAATTTTAATAATAGAGTAAATAAATTATAATTATAGGGGTCAACAAATGATTACCTAGCTCCTGTTCTATCAATATATCACCTCTAATATTTTGTAATTTACCATTTTACAGTAATACCTCGCTTTGTGTGACTCCATTTTAAGCAAATTCGTCATAGCGTGAAGCAGATGTTCAAAAAAACAATGGTGACCAACAATTGAGGTGATGTAACTGTAAATGTATTAGAAATTCCATTTCCTATAGGTTTGTGGATTTTAGTATAATCGCCTTTGGATCCCCATTTAGGCTAGGATGTGGCACACATCCATACTATAAAATAAACCCTCGGGATGGCACACAGTTTTTATCACTCAATCGACGCTTATTTTTATATAATTATTTCTGAAGAAAGGTGACTTTCTGAATGAAACTTCCTCACTGATTTGTGTAGGATTTCATTCGTAGAGGAAATATTTGCAGTTTTGCCTGAACATACAGGTAGTCTCCGCTTAACACGAGTTCACTTAACATTAGTTCGCTTAACATGAAATTCACCCGAGTAAGTGATCCTTGAGTTGTTTTATTGCCCTAACATAGTGAGATAGTGACAAGACACTGCAAATTCTACTTTATGTTTTTGTCACTTTCGATGTTAAAGTCATGGAAAATATTACAAGAAGTTCTGTTTTGAATTTGCAGGTGCAAATTATAAATTAATGAATATTCTAAGTATATTTATGTATAAAAAATCTATATATCCACTGTGACACGACGATCTCTCTTGCACATGAACATGTATCTCTCATGTATTATTTGGTTTCTTATGGTATTTATGCATTCGCTTAGCACGAATTCGCTTAACACGACATCTTTTAGGAACGTATTCTCGTTTTAAGCAGGGACTATCTGTATTGGCATTTTTAATTTTCTATATCATTTAAAAATTGCTGATGAAGGTAATTTATTAAAAAAATTTGATGTGGCCACCACATGACTTTTTCCATATTTGTAATATTTCTAAAAATTCCAAATAGGTTACATAATAATAAATATTTTAAGAAACTGCAAGAAAATTTTAGACTACAAACAACAGAAATAAACTCAAACCATTACCTTCTGATATTGGATATAGCCACAAAGCTCCAATAATAATAAAAGAAAAAGGAGCGTTACTAAGACGTAACTAAGCGTCAATTGTTAACAATAGTCATCGGTAGGTGGCATGGTGGTGGCAGTTAAAAATATAAGATGTCTCCTAAACAATGCATTTTATGGAAAAATGTATCAAACAAACGTTGTAGAAAATGAAATTACCTACAACTTTTATTCTAGTACATTTTTGCATTTATCAAATATTAAAGTAAATATTTCAAAATAACGGATAAGTGACAAGAGTAAACACCCACTTCCAGTTGACCAATTTTTACCAAAAACTAATCAGATCTTCTAACTTTTATAAAAATGTTTAATATAAAATTTTGCATTGATCCGATTAATAGTTTTTGAATTAGATCACCCACAAATAAGCTGTCACATACACACACGGACATCATTGATAAAATGGCCAAAACGTGTTCAGGGGACCTCAAAATTTGTATTTCCGTTGAAATCTCAAAGTCGATTTTTTTCATGAAAACAATACTTGCCCCTATACTACGTATATGGAGAAAGTAAAAAGCAAAGATTTGCATCTGGTGCTGATGGATGAAAGCCCACATGAAGCTGTTGTTACTTGCTCCATATACGTAGTATAGTGGAAAGTGTGTGTGTGTGTGTATGTGATAGATTTTTTGTGGGTGCTCTAACTCAAAAACTATTAATCAGGTCAATGCGAAATTTTATATTTAACATTTTTATAAAAGTCAGAAGAATTAGTTTTTGGTAATCATCGGTTTACTGGAAGTCAGTGTTTACTCTTGTCACTTATTCATTATTTTGAAATATTTGCTTTAATATATGATAAATGTAAAATGTATTGGAATAAAAGTTGTAGAAAATTTAATTTTCTACATTTTCCCATATAATGCATTGTTTAAGAGATATTTAAAAACTGTAGTTACCACCACAGCACTACCTATTGTAAACAATTTATGCTTAGTTACATCTTAGTAATGCTCTTTTTTATTTTTTTAATTGTTGGAGCTTATTGCCTATATCCAATATCAGTTTGAGTTTATTTCTGTTCTTTGTAGTCTAAAATTTTCTCGCAGTTTCTTAAAATATTTATTATTATGTAACCTTTTTGGAATTTTTAGAAATCTCACCGATATGGAGAAAGTCATGTGGTGGCCACATCAGATTTTTTTGGATAAATGGCATATTTTTATATTTTTATCACTTAATGCAAGAGAGGCGTTCTGACACACTGGGCACTAACCGAATTTGCACTCAAGGAACAGTTTGTAACATAGCACTTAACCCAGTTGATCTTTGCTTTTCAGAAATTTTACTATTACTTTCTCCATATACGAAGTATAGAGAAAGTATTGTTTACATGAAATAAATCGAATTTGCGATTTCAACAGCAATGTATATTTTAGGGTCTCCTGAACACGTTTTGACTATTTTCTCATTGATGTCTGTCAGCCTTTCAGTCTGTATGTGATAGGATTTTGTGGGCGCTCTAACTCAAAAACTTACACTCATATCAATACCAAATTTAATATTTAGAAAGAATACTGTATAATGAAGAGCTGATTAGATTTTGGCAACAATCGCTCAACCGGAAGTGGATGTTTACTGTAGTCATATTTTTGTTTTTGGCAAATAACTCTTTTAAATCTTCATAAATGTAAATGTTGTTTATTATAAACTTCATAGATAATATTATTCTCTATGTTTGTTTGAAACCTTTTCTGTAGAACACATTATTAAGGGGATTTTCCACTTAATTGTTATTTACAACTATTACATCGTTGGTGGAGCTGGGTTTGTTATCGAAATTTACTATTAGATAATTTTTTCACAAGATTTGCAGCTAGTTTAGAGTATATTATAGATATTGATATTTCCTAAAACTTTTGCTTTTACAAAAGTATATGGAGAAAGTCACGTGTTGACCACATCAGATTTTATTTATCTTGCAACTTATAAAATGATAGGCCATTTTTATATACTACCGTATATACTCATGTATAACACACAATTTGAAGACCAAATTTTTAAGTCATAAAATGGGGCGTGCGTTATACATGGGTAACACTTCTGTGCAATTAAAATCAATAATTAAAGTGTACCTACCTCACACCAGTTTTTTAATTTTTTGGGGGAATTGAAGGGAAAAAAACACTAATTATCGATAATCCAGCTTATACATATATTAATTAAACATATCAAACACCTAATTACTTCCTTACAATTGTATTTCCATCCTCTCCAGTTATTCCACGTTTCACTAGCTCATCGGCTGATTGCTGAAATCCCCAGGTAGACTTCCCGCAAAACACACATTGAAAACAAAAAACATGGCATAAGAAAATTGAAATAATTTTATTTAGTTAATGAATATATTATATATAGTAAGAATGTAAGTTATTTAAATCCCATAGATTTCATCTTCTTCAGCACCAAATAACTACCTATGTTAGGAAGGCAACTGCGATTCGCAACGAAATTTAAGATTTCGTATTAAATATGTACTATCATTAAATATCTCTAGCCATTTAACATTCTGTAAAAAAGTGTCAAATGTCGTTTGATAAATTCAAAATAAATTGACATGTTTAAACTTCATTTAAGTAGTAGTAATTGATTTTTTAAGTGCATCGACTACTATGGTCATTTTGCATTGTCATCAACTGGACACACACACAGAAGGGAGGAGGGAAAACCGGTGCCGGCATTAGCCTACTCTTAATAAAAAGCACCAAGGGGCCAACTGCTTAACGTCCCTTCCGAAGGACGGAATGCTGAATTTGCGTGGTCTCCTCAAAGCACACAAACGGGGCTGGATGACCTCGGAAAAGATCCTACTTGCGCAGGATTCGTGCCTGCTGCCCCTTCGAGCAGCAGGCAAGTAGCAGCCAGCATCCTAACCACTACACCACCGCCACCCCCCACTTCATTCAAGATTTGACCTTTCAGCCTGAAGCGTTTTGCCTTGTAAGCAAATTTTCGCAACTCGGAACTTTCAATTTTAAAAATGTATGTTCGGAGGTTTTTATATAAAGTCGGATTTGCGTAAATCGAGTCTTGCGTTACCCAGGATGGGTCTGCATTTATTATTTATGGTACTCTATTAATACTTAACATGACAATATAATTGTAAAATTTTGTTCTTAAACCTCATAGAATCTAGTGCACATTATACAGAGGGTGTACAAAAAAGTCAGGATTTTTTGGTAAAAATGTTTGAGTGCGCATTATACAGGAGAGTCTATTATACACAAGTATATATGGTAATTTAAATTCAAGAAAACGAAGTATATGATGATTATTTTTAAATGATTGTTTATTATGAACATATTGGTGCACAATAGCTTCAAAAAATTTCAAATAACATTCGCTAAAAGATTTTTCATCTAACCCAATCCCAAGCAAAAACCCATCCAAAGCGAACCCAACCCACTACATCTCAACAGTAACGTTAATAAATTTTAGAACTTCCAATGTTAGCATCACTGCAAAAGACTGGATTTGCAGCAAACCATTCTAAAAACATGGTAGAAGTGAACGAGTAAAATAGAAATAAAGCCAATAAACTTATAAATAATCACAAATTTGTCTTTTATTAAAGTGGAATGACTATCACTGAACAGAGAATGAAGAACAAATGAATGTGAGAAAAATGTAGAGACCATAATAAAAGACCATAGCATTTATAGGTCGACTGGACTCAAAAGAACCTGCGCCGTAGCTTACCCCTCCAGTTGGCGCAGCCCCTCTTTTTTCCCCTTTCCACACTACAGCGGCAGCTTCAGTCAGTTTCAGCGCGCATATTTGAACGTTTCAATCTCCCCGGTATCTTCCTCTTTGAAGTTTTTGTTGATTGTTGATAGTATTTGTTATTTTTATTGTTGCTATTGTTATTCGGCATTTCGTTGTTTCTTTAGTTTTTCTTTATTTGTTATTTTTGTGGTTATTGTTATTTTGAATGAAATGGCATCTTCATTAAGAAGTACGCCCGTTTCCGGGAGACCATTGATAGGACAAGCACGGGAGATTGTGTACAAAGTGGCTACTTTCTTACAGGAAAGCAAATATATCGGTCTCAAATACAACGTAGTGGAGAGCACAAGTACGGCTACTGGAGTCTCTAGTTCCATGAATTTACTTGTGAATTTTCCTCATGTATTTTCATTTGATCCCTTCAGCTGAGGCTTCCTTTTATTCTCATATAAAAGAGATTCAGTCCCTTCAACTGAGCCACCTTATAATCTTAAAAAAAGTACCGATTCTGGAAGGTTCTAAATATGAGAACATTCACGCACAGCACAATGTAACCTCTCGCTAATGGCAAATATTTCTCACTATTTTAACTCATTGTGGCTCATGTGCCTACGCTTTATGCCAGGATTTCTTTCGTTTATTTGTTTATGGCCCCTCCTTTTCAATAGCTCGAATGGCACGTTTCAGCCTTTTAGAATTCGCAGTTTATTGGTTTTTCTTTTTGGGTTCAGAGGACATCTGGGACGCAGCATCAGAACGTGTTTCGGAAAGTCTTTTTCATTTTATACATATTTCTCCTGGTAATGGTGAATGAATTCTTTATTAATTGTGGCATTAATTTTATTACTAATGTAATTAAAAAATACTTAACCGATATTTCATGGAATAATATCTGCGTACATTCGCAAAATTATACTCGTCTGCTTGAACTTAAGAAATTAAAATATGCATATTTATTATAATAAATGATTTGATACTTGTTACAGTCCATCATTCAGCAATCAAAAATACTTTATAAACACAACAGATAAATAATTTATCAGAAATCATGAAATATTAAACAGAAAATTCATCGATTATCCCGCGTGAGAATTTCGTCAGGCGTGAGCATCCGTAAGGTGTGAAGTTATCCGAAGCCGAAAGAGTGGGGGTACCCAGTGAGCTCCCGGCATCCTCCTTTGCTCCACCCACTTTTGCTAGAAGGGTCTTTTGAGTCCGGTCGACCTATAGGAACTTGATTTTATAAATTTTGAAAAATTAAAATTTTTGCCACAAGATGCCAACAGTGCTATATTGAAAATGCACTAAAAGAACATGTGCTAAACGAAACATACCTGTACTAGTGGTACCCGCTAAAACATTTGCAAAGTCAGTCAGAAATCTGCATCTTAGAGATGAAAATAATGATACACAGCAATTATTTTCTAAGTTTAATGATATGCTTTAAAATTGTTTCTTTTTATTGGGATTTATGCAAATTTTTCATATAAAATTAATTCAACCATTTATTTCATTTTTTACTCATGCGTTATTACCAACACACATTTTTTTGTACTTCACAATGTGTTATTTTTCATATATTAATAATAGCCCATATTCTCCTTATAAAATTAGACAACTGACATTTTGAATGTGATGTTTGTTTTTATAATTTATGAGTTGTTGGTGCTTGCATACTGCAAGCACTTAAAAAATCACACACCAAAATCTAAACTTATAAATAAACCAACGCAACATCATTTGAACTACGAGCCCATTTTAATAAGATAATAGTTTTCATTTTTGCAGAAATTAAGGCGTCTGTCTGGAATTTCTAAATTCTCTGGCAATCGGCTTGCGTCCAAGTTTTTGAATTTCAAGTTTCATGTCTCAGATCACCCTTTTTAAGCAATAACTATAATCATCATTAAGACAATAGCCTATATGTTACACTAAAATTGATGTGAAAATTAGGATATTTTGTGTGTTATGATTATGGCATCATCATCGTGCCTTTTAGTATGTATCCGGATAAAATATTAATTTCCAATTATCACGTCGTCATATGTATACGTTGTTGGTTGAAATCAAATGGATTATAATGCAGTCTAAGCATTAAATCAATGCTCTTGAAGTATGGAAAATCAATTCCCATTGAAAGGCATTGGAGTCGTTGCTATGGTAGTTAATATTTTTCATTGTTGATTAAAATCAAATTTTTCCACAAATTCAGAATGGATTTGAATTATGTCTTCAAGAAAAATAAACTTCATTCTTTCTTCCACAGTACAGGGCATCCCGACTTTGTATCTTAATGTTAAATAATTTAAAAAAGCAATTTTATATAGCCCTGTACAATTTTACATGCTTTTCTTATGAGTGTTTGAAATTAAACTTTGGGGTCAAAAATAACCCTGTAAATATAACTTTTTCTGGAATTTCGGATTTTTCCCGAGGTTGTACCCGATGACCTATCTTCCTTCCGAATTTCAGCTCTCTAGCTTTCTTTTTTTCTTTTATATGATATGTCCTATATATGTAAGAAACAGCTATTTATGTATAATAATAAGTGCAATTTTAATTGCTTCTCCCTTACGAAAAAGGTAACATTCCAGTATTTAAATAAAGAAAGATTTTTTCGATTGTAATAAATGCTCACAGTCCACACGCAGTTTACTGAATAATAATTTTCTGCAATTACTACTGTTGCAATCTATTAAGCTTGATGTTGCTACAACAGTAATTTCGATGCTTCATAAAAAGTGCAAAGCAAAAAACCTAATTTTTTGATCTATTTGAAGGCTTAATAGAATTGAATCAGAGGCAACAATGCGGGTAGCCTTGGCAACACAGGAAAAGGGTACAAAAAGCAAAAATTTCGAAAAGAAATGCTTATTTCTGACAAATTCTTCCATATAACATCTAAGCATCGCACAAATAAGATATTTTGCAGTTTTAGCTGTCAATTAAAGCAAACACAGAGAAAATTGGTCCGTATTTACATATTTTGATGAATGAAGGAAAAAATCTTGCACCTTGAGAAATCGAAAATCCTGTGTAAACTTATGGGAAAATATAATGATCTCCTGGAGTCGAACCTGGGAAACTTCTGTGAACGAAAATAGTTTTCCTGGGGTCTCCTAGTTGGCAGAAACAAAGTGTCCTTTATAGCATTTCTCTATGACAAACTGTTAAAGAGATAAAAGCCGACTGACATTGAGTAATTATATATAAAAGATTACAGTAGTTTTCATGTCCATGGAATCCACCCTCTTTGCCCTGTTTTGCGTGAATTTTATTTAGCACAAAATTTTTGGGAACCTGTCACATAAAGCAAGTTATGGCTGTACTAATATTATTCTAACATGTTGATTAATTTGATTAGATTGATAAAAGTTGCCCAACAGCTGGTATTAAGTGATTAGCTAATGTTAAAAGTAATCAATTATTTAGTATTTTTATTTCAACGTTCTTCAGTAGATTAGTGGATTTTGTACAAATGAGCTTAAGGAAAAAATGATTACTAAAATGTGATTTAAAAAATAATCGGTTATAAAAAATTAGAGCTGGGTCTAAGGGTTAACCCCGTACTTAGGATTCGGGGCTGATACCAAAGGATTTAGGAATATTATTCTGTTTGTACATTACAATAGGAGGGTAATATAGTTGTTTGAAAGCTTAAGGATAAACAAATAATGTGCCAAAATTTGTATGAAGAGTTTGGAATGAAATGGAAACTATTAACAGATGCCCCAATGAAATTTCTAGGTGTTATGGCTTCCTTGTACCCACCATTTTTCAAACCCTGTAAATAGTTTTTAGAAGAGACAAACTATTAAGCATATTTTTTGAGTACTTATCATCAAATTTTGGCTGGAAATAAGTTATTTTTGCAAAGCAATAAAATCAGCTTGCATTTTCGTTAAACTTGATTTAAACTTCAGGCCTTATCCGTGAAACCAACTTTAAAACCTGTCTGATGTTTGGTTTGAATTCTTCCTCAGGATACATCCCTTGTCTGGTGGCTCAGATTCTTCGGACGGGCGTGAAGATTCTATTACAGGATTTGCATTTAGACCAGTGGATGTCCAAGCAGGAGACGGAGTGAATAGATCGTGTGAAACTGGAGCAGCTTCCAGTGAGGAAGGTTCAGAGGTCAAGTCAGTGCCCATGGATATGGGAAGCAGTGGGGACTCTGCGAATTCAAACGTGTCATTACCTCAACCGAGTCGGGAAAGTGGAGGCACAGATTCGATGGAATTGGAAAAGGATTCACCTGCATCGAAGGAAGAGTCCATGACTACGGAAACGATTAAGAGTACCGTTGAGGGAGGGATTGAAGAGCCGGTCAAAGATCCTGCTTTAGTAGATAGCCGGTGAAGTCAATGTCACTTTGTCCAAGTGAGGAAAAGAGCAGATATTTTTGAAGATGAAGATTCAAGAGGAAGGATAGTCTTATAAATGATTCATCGAGATAAGTGTTTTGTTTTTCCGAGGTTAATAGGTTGTCTTCCAAGCAGTGTTTTCTTCCTTTTCCACATTTTTCTTCTTCAATCTTTAATTACGGTTTATTTGATGTTATTTTTACTGTTAATTCTATGCCAATTCCTTTTGCCATGTCTATGAATTTCTTTGAATGCCATCTCTGTGAATTAAAGCAAAAATGCAGTTCTTTAAATGTTTAAATCTTCGACTGAATATTTCCCATGAAGTGAAACGGGAAATTTACTGCCAGTTTTATGGTACTGATTTTTAACCTCTTGCAAAATGTACCTTTTTTTAAATTTGCCAGTATAGTCAACCATTGGTAGACTTTTGAATATCCGCAATTACATTTATGCTATCTGAATGACTTTTGTTAACCTCCTGTGTAACAATTATTTGTTAAATCCCTCATGTATGATACATAATATAAGAGTAATTGCTTTACATTTGCTATATCAGGTTAAATCAATTGGATGCCAGGACAATGTCTGCCAGTCAGATTATTACGTAGCCTACCTAGTGCCATTTTGGGCATTGTGTATTAAATGCAATGCATGTTTTGCAGCTGTATGCATTTTTAAATTTCTGAATTGAAGTTTTTATCGTGAATGCTTCAGCACTATATGGATTTGCATTTTTGGTTTTGATATGAAGTGAATTGAAAACGTCAATTTATCTTATTGATTTTTAAGGCAGCATATGTGCCTAATGCCATTAAATGAGCTTGCAATGTGTTATTGCAGGTAATGCTCACTGTAAAAAGCAAGTTGGGTCAAATTTCCCTATTTATTAAAAGAAATTTTTGGATGATCCTAAAAGATGACCTTTGTAAATTCTCCATTACTGCAATATATTTAATTTTCCTCGTGTATATTTATAAAATCATTTGTCTACTTATTCATATGTAGTTCTGTTGTGACTATCTAGTCTTAATTGTTAACTGGTGCTTTGGCATCGATTCCAAAACTATTAGCGATGTTTAAGTTGTTGTTTTGTGAATCAATGCCCAGATTTGAAGTAATTTCTTCAACCCATGTATTCGTTAGCGTTTCCGAAATTAGAGATGGAGTTTTTGATAGTGAATTTACTCTTAGAAAGAAACGTAATCATTATAATGTTTGGGCTTTCTGTTGAAAAGCTTTGTTCATATTTACTAAGCATTGTTGGCTTAACTATTATGTGAATCACTAGCCAATCACTATTAATTGGTCAACATTTGGTACACAGTAGCAGTTTGTATTTCAATGAAATTGACTTGTATTTTTCCACTGATGTAAGTTGTACTCTACTTTTCACATTTTGTTTTCGTAATGTGCTACTTAAAGAAAATTAAAGTCCAATGTAATCATATGTTGTTCTAGTTATCCGTCAAAAACCCTTTTAAAATACTAATTCTAAAATTTCACTGAAAATATGTTTTCCGTTAAATCCCAAGAACGGAAATATTTCGTGAAGGAAAAGTGGGGAATGAAAACCTATTGTTATAAAGTAGGTGAAATCAACCCGTGGTCATCTGAAGGAATCCTAAGAAGGCGGAAGTCCAAAACTTCAAAGACACATTACCAGATAAACGCTTCGGTTTATAACGTTTCGCAGTTCGTTATACGTCTACCGCTTGTGCTGACATCAGATACGCAAACATGGCTTCCGCACGGAAGAAGCAGGACGAGAAACACCTCAAGATATTACGAGAATTAGTTTCGCTTCCGGGAAATAAACAATGTTTTGACTGCCACCAAAGAGGTCCAACCTATGTAAACATGACAATTGGTTCATTTGTGTGCACTTCATGTTCTGGAATGCTGTGAGTTTTGATGATTAAAAGTGGTAGTTGCATCATAACCTTTAATGTTTGTTTAAGAAAATATTTCATTTACCTAAAGGTCATCATTGTTGGTATTTTGGGAGTATTATGAATATTATTTTAGTGCCATGAGTTTCGTAGTATATCAATGCGTACTAATCACAAATACATAGAAAGAATGAAATCACTCGTCTGTTTTTCAGACGTGGGCTGACACCGCCCCATCGTGTAAAGTCCATTTCTATGGCGAGTTTTACTCCTGATGAGATAGAGTTAATTAAGTCTAGAGGTAATGAGGTAAGTAGTTAAAAATTAAGGTTATTTAGATTCAAATTTGAAAGTGCAGCGTTTAGTATTTGCATGAATATGTATATGCAAGGCTTATAAGATATTTTTACATTTCTAGTACTGCAAGAGGGTTTGGTTGGGATTATATGATCCATCACATGAGCAAGAAGCTAAAGACGAACAACAAATTAAGGACTTCATGGTTGCCAAATATGAAAAGCGAAGGTAAGTTTGTAATGTATATATAGTAACTCGATTCCATTCAATAAATATAACGTATCATCACGGAAACATTTGTAAAAACTTTAAATAGTCAAATTTTTATTATAATGCCCATTGTAACATAATTTCAATTAGTTTTCCTATAAAAGTATTCCAACTTAAGGCTGAAGATGTAATCAATTTGATAGAGTGAACTTATTATACGCGTTGATTTCATAGCGAGCTACCCATTTCTTTGTAAACTTATTTGCAGCCTAGTAATTTTTATTTGGTGTTGGAGTTTTCTTACATCAATTTTTCATTGATTATTTATATAAGAGAATCATCCGTTTTATGTAGTGTTATAGCTTTGAAGACTAGCTTTAATGAAAGATAATTGTAGCCAGCAATCTAACCATTAAGATTTATCAGTTCAGTAATTGTAGCACCTCTTTTATTTGTGCAAATTAGAGATGTCATTTTTGAAATGTTATCTTGGATGTTTGAAGTCTACTTAAACATGGAAGTAATTGTAGTTATAATACAAGAGATTCGATTGGATAGAGCAGTGGTGTCCAATAAAATTTTCATGCTCGCTGCAGTTGTGGTGAATGTAGTACCATTTTTGCCACATTAATAAAAAATATAGTTATATTTATAAATAGGATGTTATCTAAGGTTAGAATAATACACAACATTTTGTGTTATTTATTATTGAAATCAATGTGATATTTTGCATCCCTTTTCTATAACTACTAAATTATTACATTGTAGTAGTAGAGTGAGCATCAGTTTTCCACACATTAATGGACGATTCACCACATGTGGCATATGGTGAGCGTATTGGACACCCCTGGGATAGAGCTTTATGTTGATTTGTTGGCACATTTTTTGTATTATTTTAAACATTAACCTTAAATGTAATGCAAATATTTCTACCTGAATTTTTACATTTCTGTTTTGTGATCCTTTTCATGCTTATTGTAATTGTTGACTTTTGTTATTGTGATTTTGCTAATAGTCATCATTCAGGTTGCTAGGCACTACTCGATAGTGGTTGTTATTGTAAAGCTTTTTGGTTGCTATTTGAAAATTCATAAATATAGGTGGTGGTTTATGTGATGTGACTACGAAGACAAACCTCAGTTGGGGTTCTACTGTGACAGAATTGTTTCTCTAGTAATTTGCATTGGATGAAAGCATCGTGATTTTAATTAATTTTTCTTTTTCATTTCTTGAATAGGTATTACTTGGATCCGTCTCAAGCTGGAATCAGTTCCACTAAGAATGGGCCAACTTCCCCTCCTCCAGCATCACCAGCCCTGTCACAACCAAGCACTAGGGTTTCTTCCTCATCATCAGTTGCACATGAGACTAAGCCATTGTCTGGTCTCCTTGGCCCAGGTGTTAGATCAATTGTTTTGGGCCATCACCCGGTGAGTAACCTTATCAAGATGCTAGGCATCTATATAGTGTGTTTTGTCAGTGTGTCAGAAAAGAAAGATGACACTTCACATCTATCATATGCGAAGGTCACGGGTCATCCCACCATGACAATATAATTACCTTTTGTCCCCGAATGGTTATTGGACAATATGTGACATGTTAACTACGTTATTGAAATTTCATTAAAAATATTTATAGTTCCTTTTTTTGTTGCAAATATCACCTAAAACATGAAAATTAAAAAGGTACGAGCATCTTATATGAGCAATTGTTGGAAAATCTAATTTGAAAAGAAGATTTTTATATAAAATATTGTTTTCGTGCAATTTTACCATACTACCGTCCCTTGGCGTTACAAGGAGCTGGTATAACCTTAAATGCGGGACCGTCGAAGTTAGTTGAAATGGTCCTCACCAGGAGGCTCTGTAGTATTTTGGAATACATTTCTAAAAATAAACCCACCCATATTCATGATTCCCATTACATTAATTTACCATGCTGGGTGGAAGTATGCAAATAAACTTTAGTAAATATGTGCTATATTTTATTGGTGCTGCAAGCAACACTGCAATAAGCAGCTAGTTGATATTACTCATAAACTTGCATCCAAATGCACCTTGATTGCCAACTCATCACTATCATAAACACAAAAAAATTATCATTTATTAAATATATTTTTCAAACTTTTATTCCTAAATGCATAGATTTTTGAATTATATAAATGTTACATTAATAATTCATCCCATCAACCCATAAACTATCTGTCCAGTTGTAAAATGGGACCCATAGTGACAGAATCTCCACATGCATGCTCTGTAATAAAAAAACGTTTAAATATATGTTTAAGGAGAACTTGGAAAAAATTGTCATTTGAAACGAAAAGGTTAGGAAAACCTGGTGCTAGGAATGGGACAATTAGTTCTTCGGTTCCTCAGTTCTGTCAGTTCTTTCAAGAACCTAAATTACCAGAACAGACTGTTGATAACCCGGTTCTTCAGTTCTGATCCTCATTTTAATAAAAAATTGATTGCGACTTGGAAGCAGATGCTACACTCATTCCGCCATATTTTTCTGTGGCGACATTCGATTTTCAATATATATGTTGATGATGGAAGTTGTACATTTACGATGACGTAAAATATATTTTTATTCTGGATGTGTTATCAGTTTCAAATAGGATAAGCAAGTCTGAAATTCCTTTATTTCATAAGGTAAAATTGCTTTGTAGCGCGTACAAAAATCAGAATGATGAATCAGTTCAACGAACAATAGTTTCACAAAAATATCTATCAAAAAAATTGAATGATGGGTTCTGAATTTCCTGCATTCAATATTTGGTTTGTGCCTGCGTGGTTTTATAATATAAAAATTCAAGCAATATCTTGAGTCAAATCCATCAGTTTGAAGTGTTACTATAACTTATTAACAGTAGTAAGTTTTATTTTGTTGTGTAGTAATTTTGAATACATACCCTGCGGATAATTTTTAAATTTAACCAGTTTATTGTGAACCCTAATGATAAAGTCATGTCTGACATTTGGAACAACTTAAAAATTGACAGTACAAATGACAAATATACTGTATGTAACTATTGTAAAGCCAGAATTTCCTGTGGTGTATCAAAAAGCACTTGAACCTAAAAGAACAGAACTGAAACTGAGAACCGGTATCAGATTAATAGAACCGGAACCGGGAAAAAGTGGAACCGTCCCATCCCTACCAGGTGCACATTTTGCATCCAAAGGAGCTGTCATCGGAGATGATTTGCCAACAATAGATATTATAAATTGATCGAATTTATGGATCATATGATCCTTATGCTATAGGCATAAGCTGGAATTTTGGGAAATTCGAGAAAAAATCTGCTATGACTTGGAATCGAACACAGTTCTTCCACTTTCTGGATGGATATTCTACCATTGAACTACCATACTAGACTAATTCTGTTGATAGAATATCTGCTCGGCAAGTGGAAGATCTGAGTTTGATTCCCATTCATAGCAGATTTTTTATTGTTTCCAAATTTCCCAAAGTAGTAGATACAGTGTGTCTTCCATTAATGTCATTAATTTATTCCCAAATATCATGAGGTAGAATGAAGCAATGTTAAATGAATCAATATTTTCCATAAGAACCCATGTTATACAATATACAGTGGGACTTGGTTAGTACGTTCCTTGTTAGCACGTTTTCCTCTTTAGTACATCAATTTCTTAAGGTCTCGATTTCGTTCCATTTAAATACTTGTTAAAAATATTTGGTTAGTACGTCTTAAATTAATGATGTTTCCTGGTTAGTACGTTTGATGAATCGTCACAAAAAAAACACACCACTCCATAACTTCCCTCTTCAGTAAAGGTAAAACAATAAAAATGCAGATGCAAATTATAAATCATTAAAAATGGAATAGGTCCCTCAGTTTTATGGCATATACGTTGGTGCTTATTGTGATAGAAATAAAAAGAGAAAACATGTTCGGGAAGAAAAATTTCCTGAATTAGAAGATGTCCTTCTGAAATGGTGCAAACAAGCACGTAATTCAAACATATCATTTGATGGTACAGTTATCAACGAAAAAGCTTGATATCTTGCTATGAAAATGGGAATTACAGATTTCAAAGCTTCAAATGGTTGGATTGATGGTTTTAAAAACAGACATTGGTTAGTGTACAGATGTGTGTGGTGAGGCGGCCTGCATCAACACTCATCTCGTCGAAACCTTGAGAGAAATGAGTCTACCAAATTTACTGGGTGATTACAGCCCAGATGTCATTTTCAACACAGATGAAACAGGCTTATTTTTTAACCTACTTCCTGGCAGGACGTATGTGTTTAAAGGAGAAAAGTGTCACGGGTAAAATGAATAAGGAGAGACTGACAGTTCTGTTGTGTTGCAAGGAGAGTGGCACTGAAAAGTTGACACTGCTTGTGATAGGGAAAACGAAACACCCATGGTGTTTTTAAAATTTTCATACCTTTCCTTGTCAATATACAGTAAACTCAAAAGACTGGATGACAACTATTTTTGAAAACTTTTTGCGGAGTTTTGATGCCAAGATGGGATGCCAAAACAGAAAAATTTGCTTTTTGTTGACCGCTTCGCTGCTCATCCCATCGATACAACATACCTGAGAAACATACAGGTAGAATTCTTTCCAGCACAAGCTGCCTTCAGCCCCTCAACCAAGGCATCATAAGGTGCTTGAAACACAAGTACAGAAAGCTGCTGATACAGAAGATGCTGGCTACCCTGCAAACAGCTGAGCAGAAGATAGGCATTCTTCACGCCCTGCATTTCATCAAATCTGCCTGGGATTCCGTGGCTCAAGCAAATATCACCAATTGCTGTAACAGCTGGCTTTCGTTGTGTTGTTACCGATGATGTCATTGAAGACTGAAGATTTGTCCCCTTTACCCAAAGACTAGTACCCCTATGGAAAGAGGGAGTGCCAGTGATGTAGTAGTTAGGATGCTGGCTGCTACTCCTGCTCGTAAGGGCAGCGGGTACGAATCCTGCACAAGTAGGATTTTTTCCGAGGTCGCCTGGCCCCCTGTTTGTGCAGTTTGAGGAGACCGCGCAAATTCAGCGTTCTGTCCTTCGGAAGGGACGTCAAGCAGTTGGCCCCCTTGGTGCTTTTCGTAAAGAGTAGGCTAATGCCGGCACCGGGATTCCCTCCTCTCTTCTGTGTGTATGTCCAGGTGATGACAGTGCAAAATGACCATAGACATTGATGCACTTAAAAAATCAATTACTACTACTACCCTATGGAAAGACCTGAAACTTAATGCTATGAAACGATGCCCAGGTTTTTCATGGAAGGCGACAAAAGATGGTCAACGGGAAAATTTGAAACTACGTGTTCATGATGGCTATCGTGATGCCACCATGGCTCTCGCTATTGTGACGTCACGAGGGCTCTCGCTTTCATGACGTCACAACGGCTCTCACTTTTGTGACATCATCACGGGATGTCGTTCACCCCCTTCCCCACTTGTTTTAATATGATAATCGTAGCAAATATAAATTGGATGGACAGAAGAAATGGACTTACATGAACGAATGTTGAATTGCATTTAAGAAATCAATTTACCGTATTTAATCGATTGTAAGCCGACTTTTTTTTACCTTTTCACCATCTCAGAAATTGCCACTCGTCTTAGAATCGGTGTCAAATGAAATAGTAATTGAATTTATTTCTTCAGTTACATTATAATGCAAGATATAAGCGTTTTAAAGAATACGTAAACTATCTACTATAAAGAAGAATAAAAATGACCGAATAACTAAGACGAAATAAATTACGTAAATAATAAGAGGCGCGTCAAAGTTGTAATACCATATTGACCCGAATATAGTGCGATGTTTTTTCCTCAATATGTACCTTTGAAAGTCGCATTCGCACTATATTCGAGTACTTGTTGCATTCGTACTATATTCGAATACTTGTATCTTTAAAAAATAACTGCGTATCGGCGCGTTTCATGACGCGTGTTTCAGCGCATATTTTTATAATTGCTACATTGTAAGTGAATTGGACGTTCATGTTACGATGCTACATTGTACAAATATACTCGGTAGGGGTCTGATGAGATCATTCGTACTATATTCGAATACTTGTATCTTTAAAAAATAACTGCGTATCGGCGCGTTTCATGACGCGTGTTTCAGCGCATATTTTTATAATTTCTGCATTGTAAGTGAATTGGACGTTCATGTTACGATGCTACATTGTACAAATATACTCGGTAGTGGTCTGAGGAGACTTGAAAATAAATCAAGGTCAAATTGCAGCAACCACAGCACCGGCACAACTTCACGCAGGGTCGCGACACAACGTTAGAAAACGAGGACCGTCTAAACGTGGCGTCACATTACCCCCCTTTAGTACATAAGTCATGAGTTTACAGGTAATTTAAATGTGCAAAATAGAGAAAATTAAATGTTTTTCGTCTTTTTCTAATATTCCTTTCAAAATACTTGGGGTCGCACTATATTCGGGGTCGCATTATATTCGGGCTAATACGGTAATTGTGGTGGCAGTGCACGTATTCGTAGGCTTTCACACTCCCCCTCCACTAACTAAAATATTTCATTGTAGTGTCACCAACTTGACGTATTTTCCGCTAAATCTAGCTTTTTATCTAGATACCGTCTGGGGATTAGAAAAATGTAAGCTAGGGGATAGCGGATTTTTCGACTTAATTTTCACCAAATTGATGTTTCAGGTTTTTTTTTAATAAATAATTTTACCGTTAAATGTAACAAAATAAGTACTTACAAGTTTATAATGTTAAACATGCGACGATTTCTCCCGTTTTTTCAATTAAATAACGGACGCATCATTCATCAAATAAATAGTATTCTTAAACTACCTTCCTCGTATTTTATAGTCATTACCACTCTCCACTCATTACATTGATAAAGCTATTAAGTATTCTTTCAATACTGTTTCAAATTCGCAAACATACATCATGTATACAAACTCCGGTGTTGGCAACACTGTTTAAGTGTCTTGTGAGTGTGTCCTGTGATTCCCGAGTGAAATATTTCGTTTCGTTGTGAACATCCTCGCGGCAAGTGTAAACTTCTTATTTCTTAGCGAGTTTTTCGGTTTTTAATTACCCCATGATGGGACGAACGCATTACTCTGCGAACTTTAAGAGGAACGTTATTGCCTATGCAGAAGAGACATCTAATCTTGCAGCACAACGGCGCTTTGGGATTGATGAATCAAATGTTAGACGCTGGAGGAGAGATAAAGAGAAGTTACTTAAGTGTTCAAGCAAAAGAAAAACATTTGGAGGCCCCAAGCAAGGACGTTACCATGAATTGGAGGAGATCCTTAATAACTTTGTGATTGATCAACGAAATAACTGTTTGCCAGTGAACTCCGAGATTATACAAACAAAAGCTCGTGAAATTGCTCGAGAACATAAACTTAGTAGATGATTACATCCTGGGTTGCCGCTGCATGGAATGGCATTCCGAGTGATCTGATTGTACGTTCATTCAAAAAGTGTTCCATTACAAACTTCGCTCGATGGCACAGAAGATGACGTTTTGTGGGATGAGGAGAGTGAAAAAGAGTCGTCGTGTGAAGATATATTTTAGTAAAAAAATATGTTAATGTTGTTGCAATTTCAGTTTTTAATCTTTATTTAATTACGAACTGAAAATCCGCCACATTCATACTTGTTGGAATATCGAGATAAATAGTCCTAATTGACCAAAAATATTTTTTTTCCTTGCGTGGACTTGTGAAAAGTGGGGGTCGGCTTAGAATCAGTGTCGGCTTATAATCGATTAAATACGGTATTACCGTATATCACACATTGCGAGAGTACAAAGTCATTATCAAATTGCATAATAGTGAGGTATTTGTAAGTGATTTCTTCTATGAAAGTCTCGTGTCTGTATGGAAATCTTACGTAATTTTAATATGCAAAATACGAGAATGCTGCACCCTTTCTCGTGCCATTCAAAAGGAAGGTATACTTATATAAAAGTTAGTAAAAATACAAATACAGAACAAGATGAAATAAACAGTTAAGAATAGGAAATTCAGTACTGGGCAATTACAGAGTCATTACATGTATTACTCTTTGCATTGCACAGTTGTGTTCAGGCAATTATGAGATGAATCATCAAACATAAGGCTGGAGTGAATTTGTTTTGGGACTAGACAAGGTAGTTAAACACGTCACAAATGCAAATTTTTTGTGGTTAACATAGTATTACATTTTGTACATAAGATCAAACATTTATTAACAGTAAAAACCTTGCTCTTTGTTTAAACATTTTGTAGTTTCTATTATTTATTTTAAATATAACAATAATTATTAATAATGATACAAATACTATGAATTGTTATACACCATAAAAATACCGGATATCTGATAAAATAATAGGCAGCAAAGACTACCCTTGCATTGGCTTGTATGATTTCTGCAAGCCAGGAATCTGCTCAAGCAACCCAAAGATTAGCTGTGATAAGAGCATAGACTGATTTACTGGAGTAATTCTACATCAAGGAGCAGGTGTAGCTCTTAATTTCTTAAACGAGTTTGTTGACCTATTTTCATGCCAAATTTCAGCTCTGTAGCCCTTCTAGAGGTACCTTAGATTTTATATGATATGTATATCCTATATCATATATATGTAAGAAGCAGCTATTTATGATGATATACATTTATATACATGATAAATTAAATGAAACAAAATAAACTAAAATAAAACTAGGAATACATAGCTCTGTGGATCTGAGGAACTCTTACTTGTGGGTTAAAATCTTCAATTTCTTCTTCCATGCCATATTACCATACCTTTGAGATGTGCCCTAATTCAATTTCTTCGCCCACCACCTGAAACTAACATCACATACTAAATTTAAGATGTTGTCACAAACAAATATGTAGTGCTCTGAACAGCCATCTTTGAGCCAATCATGATTAATGTCCCTCTTTATAGCTGTAACAACTCTTTGTTTCACTGACCCTAAATGTGCCACCTCAGACGGTAGCTTCTCAGATATAGTGGCAGCAGACCCGACCAACTGTATCAAGTTTTCACCTGGATACAATAAGCCAGGTCTGTCATACCTATAATCCCTAAAAGCAATACCTGCAAGGTGATCATCACCTAGGAGGAACAGTAGTGAGCATAGCTCAATTGCTATTACTGAGGATTTTCTTTCCTATATATCCAGTAACATAGGCCAATGAAAAACAACCATTTTTTCATAAGTTATAAGCAAATCTACATCTAAATCTATCCCTAAATTAAAACTAGTACTACCTTTTGAAATGTGAGATTCTGGACATAGAAACTAAAACTAGAAACATTCCTCATCTTCACAATTTGCGACTTTTAAATCTAGACTAGACATGAACTAATAATGTCTTTAAAGCGGCAACAAACTGTGTTACTGTGGGATTTTTGTTTGATCCGCAATTGAATCTGATCGACTCAAACAGGTGTTTCAGGGCATCCTGATTAAGTGACCTCAACTGCAGATAATTGAAACCTAAATCTTTCAAAATATCCCATAACATAATAACACCCCTTATTGTTTGTATCCATCCCTTATGGGAGGGGGGTGTAAATTTTCTTCCCTTGTGGCCTATGTCATTGGTCTGTTTGGCTCGTAAATTCCATTCCTGTAACTCTTTCAGGCATTCTTTCCAAAAAACCAAATGCAGGCTCTCCCTCTCCTTTCTTAGAGCACATCTCAAACCTCGACTCCCTTGAGGTGACATGGAAGTCCCATTTACACTGTCAAATAGTGAGTCCACAAATCCACAGAGCTTAGCTGTCCCCAAACCATCGAGTGGGAGTTTGCCCGAAAAAGAAGGAACCAAATAGTTAATAGGATGCGATTTAGAAATGCAGATTTTAACAAATGGGTATGAGAAGCATAACTGAACATACCATTGGCTACACAGCCACTACTGTATATGTTCCCTGATAGACATCTCATCAAACATCAGGGAACACACATGATCATTCTCATCCAACCTGCTCATGGTGTTAGCCAAAGAATTTAAGACATGCCAATTCACTCCAGGTTCAAGCAGTGTTTTATTCAGGAGAGAGAATAGGGTTCTAGGAGTAGGTAGGGTGAACATGGTAGATAGGAGGACATAGGATTTAGGAGATTTTTGAAGAAGGGAAAGGGCAAGGAGTTTATCATCAAGTGTCCAACAGTGACCATTGGGCTTCTGTTTGGAGCAACGAAGCTGTGACGCTAAAAACAAAGCTGATGCTTTTGACAGGGAGTTGGAAAAGGATTGAATGAGGGTTTCAGGGTCACTCTTGTTGGTGCAAATTAAAAAAAAACTAATTTCTGGGAAAGGTAGTTTTTTTTCAACAAACTGAATTTTTTGTTGATTTTGCTTATAGCTTTAGTAAGGTGCTTCTTTCGTGGAGTCAATTGGAAATGTCGGGTGAAGTCTGATTGCATCAGCAATGTTTTTCTCCTCTTCCTGCCTAATTTTTCCTTCCCTAGCTTCAGATTTGATGATAAATCCAAAGCAATTGAAGAAAGAATTTTGCAGGTGGAGGAGTTAGTCAAATTTCCATCGCACCAAACATCAAAGATGGTGCAGCCAGTTGATTTGATGAATAGGTTGATGGGAAAAGTTGGGTGAAGAAGGAAGGAGTATGGTCTATTGGACAGGGAAGCAGATGGGGTTGAAGATATCAAAGGGAAAGTGAAATTGGGAGAAATATCACTTGTATCTAAACTGAATGACATGTCTTCAAGTCGCTCCCTATTGATTGATGTTTCACCATTGATCACTGAAGGGAGCCCTTCAGCTTGCTCAGACGGGCTCACAGCATCCACATTGTGAACGCATATCCTGCAAATTTTAAAGAAAATAATTTATTTGACTTTTTAACTCCACTATAGGGTTAGAAATTAATTATAGAATTTAATGTAACTTACCACAGCAACACCCAACGTCACATGAGGATCCAAGGGCCCTGGAGCACAGTTCTCTTTCTCTTCAGCCTGTAAGAAGAATGAAAATGAATTTCTAAGAATGTCAAACATTAAACCTGCTAAACCTAATGAAATTGATGCAGGATGCAATGGGCATGCTTCAAATGTTGCAGTAAATGTAACATAAGGCGAATGCACTTACAGCCCCTTGCGGTTCATAAACAATTTTTCTATGAAGATCACATTGCCCATTGTAAAATGAAACATCATATCACATTACACTACAAAATGTCCACTTTATTTATAATTTATTCTAAGCACAGTTGTATTTGCTAATGATCAGGCATTCTTAGCTGTCACAGGACATAATTATATGTATTAATCAAATAACAAGGAAAACTTTTGATATGGAATTTTCAATTTCTGGATCGAAAAACATATACTTCTAAATACGTTTTGAAACAAAGATAGAAGAATTATCTTAACGTCAAGGAATACAAGCAAACACATAATGAGAAACAAGAAATAAACAAGTTAACATTTCGGTAAATAATTCAAAATATTTCAAAATAAAACATAATATACGATAATCAAAATGAGACATTGCCATGGTATACTTATTTCATTCTATTACAAGCACAATTCTATTTCCGGAAGTCTACATTGCAGTTTAACTTCCAAAGAACAAACTATAATCTACGAATAACCACGAGAAGTTTTAAACAGAAATTCCAATTAGTCAATCTAAAATTACGGCTTATTTTGTGAAAAACTGACATGTACCATATTCATTCCCAGGGCAATGGATGGCACAGCTAGGCGAAGCAAGCGAGGCTTAACACCTAAAAATGAGAAGCGATTACTGTCAAAATGCTTCTCGCACACACTAAAATGAGTGAATTTTCCCTCCTTCCTTCCTAGGAGATTTACCCAGTGCAGATATCTGTTAAGAAAATATAAAAGCATTCTCACAAAACTCATTCACATATATCATAAATGTTTTGTCAGAAAAAAATGGATGGTTTTAACACTCCCTTCCTTGCAGCCTTTCCTGTCTCTTTTTTTCCTTTGTCAGAGCAAACTTTGAATTTTCTCTGTAGTCTTGTCTTTCCAGGGGGAGGAGGAATCTTTTCCATAAAGTGCTTATTCCCTGTGAGCCTGGTTAGTTGAGTTCTGCTTGTGCTGGGTTGAGGTGAAGCTTCCTCAAATACAACAAGTTCATTGCATATGTCCTTCATAAATTGGGTGATAGTAGTTTTCTTTTTCATAACTTGGGTGTATAAAATGCAGGCATTGGCAACACACATTAGTATGATGTGAAAAGATAACTTTTGCCACCACTTGATGCTGCGATGCTCAAAGGCACCATACGACATTCTTTGGTCCGAAAGGTCAACTCCAAATTTTTTCTTGTTATAATTTATAACACATGCTGGTTTGGTTCTCTCTCTTCCTCTTCTATCTGCGTAGGTAATCATTTCTGCCCTATGTCGTGTACTTATCATATAAACATCACGTTTATCTCGCCAACATAGTGCTAAAATATTACCATTTCTCCGAAATATTTGTTTTCCTCGTTGCAATCTGGGATTTTTCAGAGCAATGGGCATACCTTTTCTATTATTTCTTGTAGTGCCGACTAAACCTGTTTTTTCTTTCTCTAGATCAGTGGCAAGAGAAGGGCTAGTGTAATACCTGTCGGTGTACAATGTGTGCCCTTTTCCAGCTAAGTTACTGAGGAGATTTTTTACAACATTCACAATAACATGTTCTTGGCCACAGTAAACATCAAAATTCCAGATGCACCCAGAATCAGATTCTGACAGGATGTATACTTTTATGCCATATTTGCTGGGCTTTTTAGGGATATATTGCTTGAATGTCAATCTGCCTCGAAATTTACACATTCCCTCATCAATTGTAATATCTTCCGCAGGTTGATAGGCATTTTGAAAACGTGAACGAACTGATTCAATAAAAGGTCGAATTTATGCAAAGGGTCATGGTCTGGCTCCCCCTTTTTTATATACGAGGTATTATCATTTAGATGAAAATTCACCATTATGGCTAAAAACCTATCATGGCTCATTATGTTTGGACAGAAGTTACAAGAGACAACAGGATTTTTCGACCAGTGATCGTTGATCTGTGGCTTTTCGCTAATGCTCATATGCAGAATGATGGCTATAAATTTTTTTATGTCTGCTAATGTCACTGGTTTCCATAAGTTTATTCTACTTTTAGGGGAAATTTGATTCAAACTTCTAAGTTTCAGAATCTTCTGTCTTGCGTACAAATTTGTTTCCTCCTTCATGTGCCGAATAAGATCATCGTCAATAAAATATACGAAGAAATCTAGCAATGAGTTATTATTGTCAAGCTCTGTAACATCTGAAATACCTGACTGACCAGTGTAAACATCAATATTTGGAACTTGATCAACTGAAGTCCATCCAAGTTGTGAGTCACTTCTACGGTTTCTAGCTCCAGTACCTTGTCCTCTTGGTCTCCCTCTAGGGGGAATTTGAAGTTGAACTTGAGCAGGTTCTTCTTGTTCTGAGTCAGAGTTTTCACTTACATTATCACTTCCGTCATCTAAAATAAAATAAAAACAAGTTGAATCGGAAAATAATAAACAAAATTGAACAATAAATACCTAATTCTGAAAAACAAACAGCTGAAATCCAAAATACCAACAAGAAAAGTGAAGTTCAGTAATAAAATGAAAAGGTTCACTTACTTGAATCAGCGTCAATCTCTTCTTGAACATAATCTGGATCGTCTTCCGAGTCAACATTTTCATTATCACTATCACTTTCGTCCCAATCACAACGTAATTCATCCAAAATATCGCCGTCTGTCAATCGATGTGAAGCCATGGTCGTTTGTTTACAAACTGTCAGAGCGACACAAAATGCGTTTCACTATCATTCGTCAAATAATGCACGCATACCCCACATAGAGGATTTTTTGTGAACTAAATAGATCGACGAACACCACGGAACAATGCTGGAGCCGTCAAAAGACGTCTTCCCACATAAGATAGAATGTAAACTAAGAGGACGTCAAATGACGTCCTCCGCAATCTTCGGAAGTTTTGAAAAGACATCAATTGACGTCCGCCGCAGCTAAAGTGTTAAAGACTTACCTGGCTCTGTTCCTTGGAGAGCAGAACAATTGCACTCTGTTAACGTTAATTGAAGCAACATTAAACCAAGGGCATACTGCATTGATTCTACTATTGGTGAATCACCTCCGATGATGGCTACTTTGTAGCCAAAATGCATATCTAGCTTTTTGTAACTTTTTGAGAGACATGTTGTGGCAATGAACATGATGAGTGCATATAAGTTCATTATTTCATCTCCAAATGACTAACCAGTGTGAAAGCAGCCTATTAGTCTTGATTAGAGGTCCCAAGTCCAGTTATCTATCACTCCAGTAGGTCCCTAAATGCCCATATATTAGACAAATTTATTAGGTGTTCTTTACAAAAAGTTAAAAGTGATTGCCTTATGTTCATGTCCATTTTGACTTTGCCCATAAGGTTCAAACACTCAACCTACTGGGTTATAGTGCTCAAGGAAATAAATTAATTCTCGTCTAATTAACAGGATTACCAATCTGGACATGAGGTGTTAACTTGCTAAAAGGAGACTGACTCTTAAAATTATGCATTAAACATTGGCAGTATTTTTTCATAATTGGTTGATTCTTTTATAAACCTTTGTAAAATATTGCAGAAAAAGTATGAATAAAGTTAGAAAATAAGTAAAAATTACTTTTTTCCAATATTGCCATTATTTGTTGTCCACATTTTATAATTAGTGCATAATTTTTCACTTTTGCTGTTGTAAAGTGCGGGCAAATTGCAGACTTTGTAATAGTGTAAAACCCTGATCTTACAGACTTTGGATTTTATGGACATTGTCTGTCGAACCAGTGAATCATATCCAAGTCATGCTGCTTCCTCTGTCTGCTCTTGACCACTTATAGTTTCCAAATTCCAAAGTATGAAAGGAATTATTATGACTGTAATTTTAAGCTTAAGATTATAAACATGCAGAAGAGACCAACAAGAGTGCAGCAGCACATCCGTTCAGTATTGCTGAGAAAAATGTGCTACGTTGGCAAAAACATAAAGTTCAATAAGAAAATGCTTCTTTATTATAGAAAAGCATATAAAAAATTAGGAATTAGCCTAGAGTCGAGGTTGGCCTCTAGTCAGGGTAATACGGTATATAGATATAAAGTACAGTGTAGAATCGAGGGTCTACTGTATCTTTTTCCTGGTGATGTTCATTTTATGCCTTATACTAAGTGCAGTCATATCACATAACTTTAACATTTGAGGCTGTTGTTTCATTCTTTGACAGACATCCAGCTCAACAGACAACATCCATGCCGCTTCGACTGCCTTCAACAATTCGTCCTCCCCTTCAGTTGCTACATGGCTGAGGGACTTTGTTTCCAAGGATCCATTCTCTTCGTCCTCCCCATCTCTTGCAACTGCAGGAACTGCACCGGCTGTATCGTCCACCACAACGCCCCAACAGCCCTCCTTTGCCAACTTTGATAATAATCCCATCTTCAGCTCTTCAAGTGAGTTGACTTTTTTTGCTATGCAAAGTATGGCTAATTTAAGTTAACAGGAAAATTTAAAATAGTTCTTGTGTGGTATCATGTGAATACTTTTTAGGCGTTTTTTACCAGCGAAGTGGTGGTAGCGGGACACCATATGGGCATGTCTTGTCCATCCGTCCATTCATCTCCTAAACTGCTGGACAGATTTTAATTAAATTAAGGAGTGATCGTTATTAAAACTTATTGCCATATTGTAAGTTTTAACTGCATTCATCAATTAGAACTTCCACTTTACATAATTACTTTAATAAACTTATACATTAAATGGCATCTGTCAAGCAACAATTAAATACCATAAATTTCTCTCCTTAACTCTTTTATGATCTGTAAGGTACAGATTTAAAAAATTATTTGGATAGAGGACTTCATTTTTCACAAAGAAGTCTGTGAGACCACATAATTACGAGTTATAGTTTTGGAGATAAAAAAATCAAGAAAATTCCTAGCAAAACATCACATACTTTGTTTACATCGATTGCTAAGCAAACAACAATTAAAAATCCATAAATATCTCTCCCTAACTCGTATATGATCTGTAAGGTATAGATTAAAAAATTTATTTGGATAGAGGACGTCATTTACCACAAAGATGTCTGCGAGACCACATAATTACGAGTTATTGTTTCAGAGATAAAAATTCGAGAAAATCCCAAGCAAAACATCGCATATTTTCTTTTCATTGATCAGCAACAATTAAACACCGTATTTTTCTCTTTCTTGCTCTTATATAATCTGTAGCCTATATGTTATTCAGAAAGAGGACAGCATTTGCCGCAAAACGGTCGGCGAGACCACATAATTACGACTTTAATTTCAGGTATAAAAATTCAAGAATCTATCGATGCCGTATTGTATGTGTTTCCTATAAAGAACACCTGTGAAATCTCTGTGTATTCCATTTATGGAGTATACTTTTCCATCTTGTTGGTTCTAGATTATTTTCCAATAGGTCAACATCTGCATGAAGAACTTGTTATTGATGAGGGTATTTTTTGGAGTAAATTAGAGAACATTTTAAATGTCACCAAAAGAAATTTTAACAACAAATTGTTCTATAATTATTCTGTGACTACAAGAGTAAAATTGTCAAGTTTTTTTGTGATGACAATGCCCCAAGGTACTGTTACTCATTAAGATTGACTCAACAAACCAGTTTGACCATATACATGCTGTATTCACAAAGATGTATACAGTTATTGTAGTCTTTTGCTCCTGTCTATATCATGTGAGCATACACTTAAACAACTACTTGATTTTAGATGTTTTTGGCTACTTTTTGGCCTACTTTCCAGAATGGAAATAGACTTATAGTTTTGTCATTGTGTCTGGCTGTCCATCTGTCTGCCTGTCTGACCATCCTCTCCTATTAACTTTTGAACTAATAGACCAATTTTCATGAAACTTGGTGGAAATCTCTTGCTATATGGGCCGTGCTCCCGAGGATAGTTTTTGTTGTGAAGATTGAAGTCCTGGGTTCGATTCCAGTAACTATTCTTTCCATTTCATTTACATTAGAAATCTGAAATCCATCGTGCAGGGTAATTTTCTCTTGCACATTAAAATATCTTAGAATTGTAATATTGGAGCGAGTTTTGTACTATTCTCTGAGGAAAGGAATGAAGATTCTAATTTTTATCGTAGAATTTTGCTTATCAATTGTATTTCTTAGAATTGCACATAAATATTGGCAATTTTGTAGTTTTTATCACTCATTATGAGTGTTGCCATAGAAACGACTATTGTTGTACTCAGATTCGGTATATTCTAATACATACATGTAATATTTTATATTATATGGTGGCCACATCAGATTTTTACTTTGTAATCTAATGCCTTTTTTGTAAGTTCTTTTAACTATTTCCATTTTCTAATTACAAACCTTGTTCACTTTACTGTTACTGTAACCTTTTGAGTTAATGTCATATTACTTTGTAACTTGTACTTTATAATTGTTTTCAAATTATCTCATTACTGATTGTATAATCTCCTTCCTGTCCATTATTCATTTACCTTTCCTACCCTCCCCCCCTCCATCTTTCTCCGTATAAAGTATAGCCCCCTCTGCAAAAACCGGTCGGCATAAATTTGTCTAGTGGAAATTGACAAAATTCGTTTTTTTACATTACTAATTATGGCTAAATTTAGTAAGGAAATTTTAATTTAATTATAATTTCTTAATTGGTTAATTGAGCGAACACCACATCACCTTTTCTTTAATAGAAAACCAATTTTGCAAATGAATTTTCTACTAGCAGAGCACTGCAAAGTGTCTTCCATGATGCTATGCTATGGACCGAATGCTAAAACAAGACTATTCATAGCTGCGATAGTAGCTTGCAGTCTGGCCAGACTGTTGCTTGTCGCTCGCTCTTCGGTCTGGCTGTATCCTTAAGAGTTTCCTATTAATGATTATATTTGAAATTCTATACATATCTTCATTCTTTTTGTGGAAAAGTTATTGAAATATTTATTACTCCAAAACTTTGTTGTGGGCCTTATGTCTTCTGAAATTTTTTTTTGTAATTATGTAAAAATTTAATTTCTTTGATTGCTTCCTATTTAAAGTTTGAATTATTTTTGATTGAACTTCTGTACATCAAGTGTTATTGGTAACTAGGATAGTTTGAGTGGTATGTAATTTTATTTGATACATTTTCTCCGCTCTTTCATTATTTGAAATATTTTTTCTGATATCAATTTCTTATAACATTGGTGTTTTTCTTAATGTATTATTGCCTATTGAACTTGTTCTTACCTATTGTTTTTTTTCTTCTTGATGAATGTGAAGCATCTCATTGGATTATTGGTTCTTCAACTGGTAAACATTTTGTCATTTTGGCCCAGCATTCTAGTTCTTCAAAATATCTCTTTATGCACACTATTTGAAGGGACATAAACCTTTAAATGCCAGATTCAAATGTCCCTATGAGGAGTCTCACTACCAGACTTAATTTTTTCGTTTAAATTTTTATTACTTTCAATCAGATAAAACCTTGTATTTTCTGAACTAGAAGAGATAAATTAGTCAAACAAAAAGTAATATTTAGCAAAATTGTTTGTGTAATAACAGTTATAAGTCCTTTATAATAAAAGAATAGAAAACAACCACAATTCCAAGTAAATCTATAATAAAAAGAATACAAAATCATAATAAAACATAACTAACATTACTTTTTTTACCAGGTTTTATATTAACTTTGCTTTATATATATATACTAGTAGTTGGTGCTTGCATACTGCAAGCATTTCATCTTACCTTGAAAAAACATTCATTTTTCAGACAGACATTTCGTCATTACAAATATTCTTTTAATTCTAAAGATTTCGCAGCGATTTTCGTTTTTTCCATATAAAAAATAATAGTTTAAAACAATCCCCAAATGTTGTAATTTTAAAATTTTTACACTTTCTCCATTATAAGGTACTAATGCTACACCTTTTAGACAAATTTTAAAGTTGTAGCACTTCTATAAGTAAAATAATATTTTTCTAATTGTTTAAATTTAAATAATTTTTAACGGCCGCCGCAATTCATATATGGTAAAATTGAAATGTTTATTTGTGTAAATTCACTATTCTGTAAATAATTTGAAAATTTCAGCTTCCTAGCTCATCCTGTAGTACCTAAACAGTTATCCATTTGTTTAAACTTGAAGAATTTTTAACTGCCAAACAAATTAAAATATCAAAATTTGTATAATCCCTATTTCGTTTTTTTAAGAATTCTACTTTTAAAAAAAATTTCAACTCCGTGGCACATTCGGAAATATATAAACCTTGAAAATTTGTTTAAACAATTGCGTATTTTTAGCGGCCGCATTGTTGCACTTTTTAAAGATTTTCGCTTTTTCTAGTCGGTTTTGTACAAAATTCTACCTATGAAAAAAATTTCGAATCTTCAGCACATCTGGAAGTGCCTAAACATTAGTATCCTCCTGTTATATCATTCTATATAGACGTTCCTTACAGAGGAGGAGGAGGAGGATATAACATACTGGTAGAAGGTGCTTGCATACTGCAAGCATTTAATCTCACCTTGAAAAAAACATTAATTTTTCAGAGATGTATTTCATCATGAGAAATATGTATTTAATTCTAAAGATTTCTCCTCTGAATGGATTTTCGTTTTTTCATTATGGAAAAATAATGAGTAAAACAATGACTAATTTTTTCAATTTTCGTAATATTATATTTTTCCCACATTGAGTTAATAATGCCAAACATTCCTGCCAAATTTTTAATTTATAGTACAATTAGAAGTGAAATAGCATTTATATAATTGTTTAAATATAAATAATTTTTAACGGCCAAAATAACGATTTTATGGATAAATTGAAATGTTTATTCGTTTACATAGACTAACCTCTAAATAATTTTAAAAATGTCAGCTTCCTAGCTTCCGTCTTAGTGTCTAAGTATCTACCTATTTGTTTAAACTTTAAGAATTTTTAACTGCCAAACAAATAAAAATATAAAAATTTCTATAATCCCTATTTCGTTTTTTTACAAATCCTACCTCTAAAAAACATTTCAGCTCCGTGGAAAATTCGAAAATACATAAACCTTGAAAATTTGTTTAAACAATTGCGAATTTTTAGCTGCTGCATTGTTGCACTTTTTCAAGATTTTCGTTCTTTCTGGTGGGTTTTGCACAAAATCCTACCTAAGAAATAAATTTCGAATCTCCAGCTCATCTGGAAGTGCCTAAACATTAGTATCCTCCTATCATTATATATCGACGACTCTTACAGAGGAGGATATAACATATAGGAGGATACTAATGTCCAGCCCAAACTACAACAGCTAGAGAGCTGAAAGTTTTAGTTTTTGTAGATATGATGGAAAAACCATCAGATAAAATGAGACTTTTTACCTAAGTGACATGAGTTCGACTCCTGAAATTCCGAAAGTTGCGTTTTTTCCCATAAGAAAAGCATTGCGCCATTTTTGTAAATTAATTATGGGCACTTGCCGGTAAGCTAGAAAGATGAAATTTTCAGTGTTGCTATACGGCCGCAATATCTCTTAGGAATTATTATCACTTTTGCTTACAGTGTCTTGGGTTCGACTCCAGAGACCCCGGAATATCTC
The DNA here is from genome assembly GCA_028673005.1 of Tanypteryx hageni. Lineage (NCBI taxonomy): Eukaryota > Metazoa > Arthropoda > Insecta > Odonata > Petaluridae > Tanypteryx > Tanypteryx hageni. The sequence goes on along the minus strand of CM054114.1, from coordinate 65,180,988 downwards.
CCATAAGTTAGCATGGGAAAACGCAATCCAGTGTGTAGACCAATCTAATAAGTTTAGGAAGCTGGAATTTTGCAAGATTATAGGACTTTGCTCATAACCAACTATAAAAATCAAAAATTTAAAAATTGTAAATTTTAGGGGTTGTTTTAACCCCATTTGAACATTAAAGTTTAATAATTTTTTAGGTACTACGGGATAAGCTAGGAAGCTGCGATATTCAAATTATTTACAGAACAGTGCATTTGCACAAATAAACATTTCAATCTCTCCATATATATATTGCAGCAACCGTTAGAAATGTTTAAGTTTTCAACAATTAGAAAAATATTATTTTACTTCTAGAAGTGCTACAACTTTAAAATTTGGCTCAAATGTGTAGCATTAGTACCCCATAATGGAGAAAGTGTAAAATGTTTAAAATTGCAACATTTGGGGATTGTTTTAAACTATTATTTTTACATGTGGGAAAAACGAAAATCGCTGTGGAGGTGAAATCTTTAGAATTAATAGAATATTTGTAATGATGAAATATCTGTATTAAAAATTAATGTTTTTTCTAGGTGAGATGAAATGCTTGCAGTATGCAAGCACCTTCCATTAGTATGTTATATCCTCCTCTGTAAGAGTCGTCGATATATAATGATAACAGGAGGATACTAATGTTTAGGCACTTCCAGTTAAGCTGGAGTTTCGAAATTTTTTTCATAGGTAGAATTTTGTGCAAAACCGACTAGAAAAAGCGAAAATCTTTAAAAAGTGCAACAATGCAGCCGCTAAAAATACGCAATTGTTTAAACAAATTTTCAAGGTTTATATATTTCCGAATGTGCCACGGAGTTGAAATTTTTTTAAAAAGTAGAATTCTTAAAAAAACGAAATAGGGATTATACAAATTTTGATATTTTAATTTGTTTGGCAGTTAAAAATTCTTAAAGTTTAAACAAATAGATAGCTGTTTAGGTACTATGGGATGAGCTAGGAAGCTGAAATTTTCAAATTATTTACAGTATAGTAAATTTGCACAAATAAACATTTCAATTTTACCATATATGTATTGCGGCGGCCGTTAAAAATTATTTAAATTTAAACAATTAGAAAAATATTATTTTATTTCTAGAAGTGCTACAACTTTAAAATTTGGCTAAAATGTGTAGCATTAGTACCTTATAATGAAGAAAGTGTAAAATTTTTAAAATTGCCACATTTGGAGATTGTTTTAAACTATTATTCTTAAATATGGAAAAAACGAAAATCGCTGCAGAAATGAAATCTTTAGAATTAAAAGACTATATGTAATGCTGGAATTTCTGTCCGAAAAATGAATGTTCTTTTAATGTGAGAGAAATGCTTGCAGTATGCAAGCACCAACTACTAGTATCATTATATATCGACGACTCTTACAGAGGAGGAGGAGGAGGATATAGGAGGATACTAATGTTTAGGCACTTCCAGATGAGCTGGAGATTCGAAATTTTTTTTTAGGTAGGATTTTGTGCAAAACCGACTGAAAAAAACGAAAATCTCGAAAAAGTGCAACAATGCGGCCGCTAAAAATTCGCAATTGTTTAAACAAATTTTCAAGGTTTATGTATTTCCAAATATGCTACGGAGTTGAAATTTTTTTTATGAGTAGAATTCATAAAAAAACGAAATAGGGAATATATAAATTTTGATATTTTAATTTGTTTGGCAGTTAAAAATTCTTAAAGTTTAAACAAATGGAAAACTCTTTAGGTACTACGAGATGAGCTAGGAAGCTGAAATTTTCAATTTATTTACAGAATAGTGAATTTGCAAAAATAAACATTTCAATTTTACTATATATTAATTTCGGCGGCCGTTAAAAATTATTTAAATTTAAACAATTAGAAAAATATTATTTAACTTCTAGAAATGCTACAACTTAAAAATTCGGCTAAAATGTGTAGCATTAGTACCCCATAATGGAAAAAGTGTAAAATTTTTAAAATTGCAACATTTGGGGAGTTTTAAACTATTATTTTTACGTGGGAAAAACGATAATCGCTGCGGAGCGAAATCTTTAATATTAAAAGAATATTTGTAATGATGAAATGTCTGTCTGAAAAATGAGTGTTTTTTCAAGGTGAGATGATATGCAAGCACCAACTACTAGTATGTTATATCCTCCTCCTCCTCTGTAAGGAACGTATATATATATATGTATATGTGTGTGTGTATGTGTGTGTGCATGCGTGTGTGTGTGTATACATACATACATACATACATATATATATATATATATATATATATATATATATATATATATATATATATATATATATATATATGTATGTATGTATGTATACACACACGCACACACACAGTGGACACCGCTTATTGTAACCACGGATAATGTTATCACTTTTATGAAGTCCCGATCAGAAGTATACTAATACATAGGAAAAATGGCCTTTATTGTAATCAACGCTTCGGTTTTTGTTATAGCTTTTTTGCCTTATCGCAGTCTTGACGCATGTGTAGTGGACGTGATTACGAAACATCCTGGTTTGTTCTTGAGCCCTGGCACATTGCGTGTCTAATTACTGCTGTTGCTTTGTACAATTTGTATGGTTGTTGGTGTCATTCCTCCGTAAGTATGTAAAGGAGGACGTGTAAAAGAAACGTAACGATCTAGCCCTTAAAGAAAAACTTTCCATTTTAGAATGCAATGGTAAATTACCAAAAATGAGTCAATTTAATGCAGCAGTGCAGTTAAAAATTCCGCAATCTCTTTTGTGTACAATTAAAAAAAATCGAGTCCTTATTGAGAGGGCAGTAAAACAAAATGAAAACGTGAACTGTAAGAGAAATCGTAGTGGAAAAGATGATCAGGTGGAATCGGCATTAAAACTTTGTTTTACTAATGTTCGTGAACAAGATGCCTGTGTCGACAGTCCAATGATAAACAATGCTGGACAGCTACATTCTTGTTTCATCGGTCAATGTTGTCAATCAGTTATTGTTATCAATTAAGCTGTGTTCCTAAGTGATCACCATAAGCTGCGTCCACTGTATGTATATATATATATATATATATATATATATATATATATATATATATATATATATATATATATATATATATATATGTGTGTGTGTTTTGGATCCCGTCTTACCTGAAAAAAATTCAAAGCTGCTTGCGGGGTTCAAACCACCTCACCATCGCGTAAGAGGAGTGATTTAGTCACCTCGGCCACCAGATACTCGCATTGGCGCTGCAGTAAATGTTTATTTGAATTCGGTGGGAAGATAGCCAAGTGTACATCATAGCAACAAGATTAAACAAACTATTGTCATTGTTTAATAGAAGTCTTTATTTTAATGTGGATTTGTATTGATACGAGCATTCCTACGTTTTTTGAAGGGATATTTCTGCTAATTGTAAGTTTTTATTTATCATAATTATTATTGTAGTAAGTTTTTATTTATCTTAAAAACTTTTTATCTTTATTCATTTAAGATTATTCTGAAAACTGTTTTCCCTATGTAAAGGCTATTTAAAACCTTGTTGGTTATCAACAGTTTCACTCCTACTAGTATCTAGAGCTGAATTACTCTGAACTAGCAGTATATTTTCATTGATTTTAAGCAATATGAATGGATAAGTCAGTATTTTCATTAATGAAACAAAAGATACTATCAAACTTCTTACTACTTATATACCAAACATTCTTACATTTGCCAATGAGTTCTTTACTTCTGACTACCATTCTCTCCGCTGTAAAAAGATTAAAGGTTAAATATAGAGACCCCCACATCACTCAACATCTGGTTACTTTTGCAACTTTTTATGCCCATGCAAACAGAAAGGTTACCATAATTATATTATAAGAGTTGATTCATATTTAAGTATTAACTATATAAAAGTTGGTTATAAAAATTCATTTTTATATCTTTACTTGTCGTACATTTTAAAAAGAATTATATATACAACTTTTAAAGAGTTGTTTTGGTATGGTACTCAAAGCACAAAAATATACAAAGCGCTACATCGCATATTTTGCACTTCACCACTGTTCTAGTATATTTTCCCCTCTTGGAGCATATGGCAGTGAAGGTGATTTCCCTTTACGAGCCAGTGTTTGTTTTCTTTGGCCTCCAAGTGATGCAATTGTGTCCCGCTTGTGCTGCTTGGTCTTCTGCTTTTGGAAATAACAGTGGAAAGAGCTTTCACGATCAGATTTCGCATGAGAGTGAGATGAAATTCTTGATGGGTCATCTGCCTTCCAGATGACGTCAGGAGAACATAACTATCGAGGACCGTGATGTTGAGGAGGTGGACACATGCACTTGGGCAGTGATGTGGTCCGAATCGGAGAGGAGAGGGGGTGGGGCTGCTGCACTCTCCCTTCTCTGATTACAGTTGGTGGGAGATCTTCTGTCCCCAGTGGTGAATCAGTGGCATAGTTCCCTCAATCATTCTTGAGAACATGGCTTAGTGACGAACCCTTCAAAATATCATGCCTCTATGATGAAAACGACATCTGTAAACGACTTCCAAACCAAGCGTTCCCGTACGGGCAGTAAGTGGTCAGATTTTGCATGCCCGTACAGGCACGCTCGGTGTTTAAAGGTTAAACATTTTATTAGACCTTAGAGTATTATCATGCATATAGAGTTTGGTCAATGCATCTGTTTTGAGCAAAACAGATTTTGGAAAACCTCGGTTCATAAGTGAAAAATTGCTGAACAATGTAGGATACATATGGCTTGAGTCCTGTGTGCAGTAATTCTCTTCTTTTTGTTTTATTCATATGGAGTTAATTTATTGTATTGTCAAGAGGTATTTTCAATCTAACTTTACATTAAAAGTATTTTTTATTAATATCTTGAATTTAAGATCATTGCATGAAAGTATTTAAATATTTATGAGTTATCAGATAGTAGTTTAATATAATATAGGTTTGATTTTTTGTTCTCCCTTAAAAAAATACCTTTTCAAAAACCCTAAGTTTAACATGTTCATCTAGATCATCAAATTCTATTCTGGAGTAAGTGCCCACAAATTCTTTTGTTAAATATTTTTAGTTATATTCAAATCACTTTTGGTTTTGATGATTTTTACCCACTAATGAAAAGTATGCTGTATTAATAAAGTTAGCATAGTAATTCTTAGGTGCTGTTATTTCCATTATTTTAAAGGAAATTTTTATGCAATTTGTTTATGACACCCAATTAAGAAACCTGTCTGCTTATCAATCCTATTTTCTCTTGTGAGTGATTTGAGAATATTCATTTGAGGTTCTGAGAGTTACAGGCCTTGCTGAAAGGATGTTGGTGACATTGTCTCCAGTTTTATTTGTATTACCTGATTGTGACCATTTGTTTTTCATTGTTCACAGCTTTTCAGAGTTCTGTGTCAGTGAACTGTGATACTGTCCATCCAAGATATAACACCAACAGATGGAGTGAGTCGATACTAATTGGAAATTTTTGTATGATTTGAGTCTTTTGATTTTTGTCTTTGTGTTAAAATTTTTGTAGCTTTTTTTGCTAGAAAGTAAACACTTGTACTGCTTCTTTCTTAGTTCTCTTTTTTGATACCCTGAAAAAGTTCTCTTCATTTTATATTATTTTTACTGAATATAACACACAATAAATAAACACATAGATAAATATAGATTTGTGTTGCTGATGCTGTTTTAACTATTTAAATAACAGGATTACTCGTAGAAGCATGCGTAGTGTTATTATGACTATAGCAGTTGTTAAATGTCTGAAAATCTTTATTTATACATTTTTATTTTTAATAATGGTAAATAAAGTTAAAATCTTTTGAAAACATTTCATTGGAATTTTATTCTATTTATCTATCAAATAATTGGTTTGAATAATTAATGAAATGAATTGCTTCCGAGTTTAACTCAATTTTTAATGACAACATTCAATGCATTAAGTACTATATACTAGTGGAACAGGACTGTACATCTGTTAGAGCCTTGGTTACTTCTATTTTTGTTGTATAGGCTTAGATATAAGTATGCACTTTATTTTGTAGAGCTGGAGTAAGTTATTTATTGCTGTGTATGATTTATGTTTAAAAGACAGTGAATGACTACTGATATTTAAGTGGTTTCTGTGTTTAGTTGATAAAAAAGTATAGCACCAATTACCATGGCACACTTGCCTCTGTCCACCTGCTAATTTATTATTTTCTTTTCCCCTCTTTATAAAATTTGGCACTATGCCTCCTATCAATAATTTTAGGTCAAATAGACTCACGAATGATTATATATACTTGAAGCTTTATCTTTCATCTACACTAAAGCATGCATTGGTAACTGATTCAGTAGGCTATAAGCATATTTCCTGTATATAATAATAGCAATATTTTCTACTCTGTAATTTGAATTAAATTTTCCTCTCATGGTATCATATGTAATTTAAAAAAGTATTTTATGGACCTGCTAGAATACATTACCATATATTCTTTTTTTTTAAGTTAAGTAAATTATGTATGGCTTTTCAGAATATGACCTGTATTTAACTGCTATAAAAGTACCAAGAAAATTATTTATGGATCACCTGTGTTGAATTAGAAGTGTGTATAAAATGCATACCATTTACAATTTCTCACATGTATATATAAGTTTGAATGTTTAGGTTTGTATCTATCTTAAAAGCAGTCATGATAAACGGCAGACATAAGGCATTTTTTGCTACAATGTTTATGTAAATGGTTTAGGCAATTTCTGTATTCATTAAATTGTTGAATAAATCATGTGCTTTTTAGTCGCAATCTATTCATCCTCCTTGGTAGTTCATTAATTTTTGTTTTTAGAAAGAACAATCAATTGTCAGTTATTTACCCTTGATAATAGCTACTTGTAGCTGTTCTGCACACTTGATTAAATAAAGTATTTTACGGTTCAATGAACTAAGTCATTTTTTTCATGCAAGCCATTATCTAATACAAGCTTAAATGTAAGTTATTCCTGTTTATTTTATGGCAACAGATAATTTTTAAGTCCGCTTATTATAAAGAAAGTGAGGAAAATTAAGTTCCTGCTCAACTATGTGAGATGGAAATCTTCTTGATGCAGGCATGCCAACTCCAGCTGCACTTACATCTCTTGGAAGTACCATGATGCCCTTCCATGGTGGACTCTCGGGAAACTCGTCATCCGGTGGTATTGCCGGGAGCAGTAATCTTCCACCTGCTGAGGACCGCTATGCTGCACTCAAGGATCTCGACAGTCTGATGAAGAGCAGTGGAGGGGTGGGTGGGGGAAGCATGAGCAGCCTAGAAAATGGCAGCAGCCACAATGACTGGGCATTAGGTGAGATGAAAACTATTTTTTATACTTGTGCAGTATAGAAAAAGTGCTAGAATCAAGTGAAACTCTATTTTAAGTATTTTAACTAGATGAAAGCATGATATGGTTTGGTGACATGAATTACTTTTATGTAGGGAAAGTTTTGTGGTGATGTTAATTTTGATTCAGATTGGATATTATAATGCAGTGGACCCTATTAAGACATTTTTCAAGGGTCTGAGGGATTCAGACTTCTTAAGCAGGAAAATATCGTAAAAGGGTAGGCCAAAAAGTTACTTCTAATTGAAGGATTAGGAGGTTTAGGATAGAATAAAACATTTGAAATACATTTGTTTAAATAAAAATTCGCTTTAGTCTTCATATATATATGGCGACCGTACCATGCGCCATGCGTGATGTTAAGGCGCCTTTAGAATTATTTCCTTATCGCTTCAGGCATCAAAATACCGCAGAACGGCCCTGATAATTTCAGTTATTTTATTAAACAAGAATTACTACCGTTGGATAACAATAAAATGAAAACAAATAATCTTTAATAAATGACAATATTTATACTATTTATAGATACAAGAAAGATTCATAATTTCTTTTAAAACCAATACTGTTATATTCAAAATGAGAACATTTTAATATTTATTTCTGCTATGTATGTATGTACTTCTATAGTAGTGTAAAAGATTTTAAGTGCATTATAAAGTTAAAAATAATAAAATAATATTTATGCTAGTAACTCCATACAAAAAAGATTCTCAACTTCTTTTAAAAAACAATACTGTTATGTTGATTAGTCAGTTATTATTTACTACCTTTGCTGCTGTTGAGGTTATCACTGATACCACTTCAAGTTTCAAGTGAATTCATATGACGAACTTCAGATGTCTTTTTGAATAGATTACGAATATCGCCTTGCCTGGATCTTTCAGCTCTCTTAGCCTTAAATTTATCTCTCAAAATGCGAAGCTGCATAACTTTTTGCACCGAAAAACAGTCACGTCTTTCACTGACCTTAATAATTTTATTGAATGATTCGTCAATTTCAGCCCAAGTAAAGACATTCTCTATTTCTATCTCATCATTTTCATCTTCTCTTGGAGCATCTTGTGAATCTTTGAGCTTAACTAAACTGTCAATTAAATCATTGTCTGTAATAACAGGAGTGATTGTAACATCTGCATCGATGTTTAACCATTCTTGGATTTCTTGTTCCGTAAGATTCAAAATGTCATTTTTAGCATGATTACTGTATTGACCCGAATATAGTGCGATGCTTTTTTCCTCAATATGTACCTTTGAAAGTCACATTCGCACTATATTCGAGTACTTGTTGCATTCGTACTATATTCGAATACTTGTATCTTTAAAAAATAACTGCGTATTGGCGCGCTTCATGACGCATGTTTCAGCGCATATGTTTATAATTGCTACATTGTAAGTGAATTGGACGTTCATGTTATGATGCTACATTGTACAAATATACTCGGTAGGGGTCTGAGGAGACTTGAAAATAAATCAAGGTCAAATTGCAGCCAACACAGCACCGGCACAACTTCACACAGGGTCGCGACACTCAACGTTAGAAAACGAGACCGTCTAAACGTGGCGTAACATTACCCCCCTTTAGTACATAATTCATGAGTTTACAGGTAATTTAAATGTGCAAAATGGAGAAAATTAAATGTTTTTTTTTCTTTTTCTAAAATTCCTTTCAAAATACTTGGGGTCGCACTATATTCGGGCTAATGCGGTAGTTTTTGCAATAGCCATTATTTCCTTGACTCTGTTACAGTCTTTGTCTAAATCAAATCCTAAAAATTCTTCTTCTTCAACAGATAAATTTTCTGTAGTCACTTTAGCCCATAATTTGTGCCAACATCTTTGTAACGTTTCCTTATTAACAGCATTCCACGCAAAATTAACAGCACATATTGCATCATAAATAGTATATTGTGACTAGAACTCATGAAATGTTCCATCATAATTAACTAGTTTTTGAAGAAAATTCTTTCTGTAGTGGGACTTCATATTTTGTATTACTCCCTGGTCCATTGGCTGTATTAAAGCCGTAACCTTAGGGGGCAGAAAAGTGGCGAAGATGTTGCCAGAAATGAACTTTGATGAAGAAGAATGAGCTCTACAATTGTCCAATAATAATACGGCCTTGCTGTCTTCAGGCAAGCCTATTGTGGCAAAATGATTTTTCACTTCGGATGAAGATTTTGAAAAACCAATGATGAAAAATCTCTGTGTTCATCCAAGTTGAACTTTGTGCCGAATAATGCACAGGTAAATGCTTCACATTTTTAAAGGCCCATGGTTGTTTAAATTTTCCAACAATGAGCAGTTTAACACGATGATTACCTGATGCATTCGCGCAATTTAATACTGTGAAGCTATCTTTGTTTTCTTTGAGGCCACTTGCTGATTTTTCATCACTGCCAGCTAAAGTAGAATGGGGTAAACAACGCCAGAATAAACTAGTCTCATCTGCACATCGAGCCTTCTAATTCCATGCCTTTCCTTGAACCTTCTAAGCCATCTGTCAGAAAAAACAAATATTTCAGTTGCCTCCAGTTTTTCATGGAAAAATCTGGCCTTCTCATACAACATTGGTCCTTATATAGGAATACCTTCATTACGTTTCACTTTGAACCATTCGTATAGCACATCATCTAACTTTTCATTATTTGGTTTCTTCAAAGTCTTACGTATTTCAGTTACCTTTTTCAGTTCTGTTTTTTAATAAAATTGTAAAAGTTCGTTTTTCTGTGCTTTAATATCATACAATGTAGATGAACTAATATTATATTTCGACATAATTAAATTGCGACTGACACGACTATCCAGTTTATTACAAATATCAATTTTCTGCGCTTATGTCAACAAAACTCGCTACCTTTTCATCACGCCGCTAGTAGATGGGTTGTTTTTTGATGTCATAATAAAATAAGTAAAGTTTTTCACAGTTATGAAGCATAAACATGTACGGAGTACTGAATGGTTTAGAGCGCCATATACGGGAAAAAATTGAAATAAAGCAGTTTCAGCTAGAAGATGAGTTACGAAATTACGATGGAAAATATTATCAGGTTATCGATAGGGATATGGAGATTGAGATTTGAAGTGCCAGATCATTGGAAGTGCCAGTTTACAAGGTGCCGGTTTAAAGGAATTATACTGTATACAGTGCAACCTCTATAATCCGAACTAGTTAATGCAAGGGCATGTTCGGATTATCAAGGTGTTCGGATTACTGGATTCATGTAAAATAACGAGGAAGAAATCTATTAGGTATTAAATTTCTGTAAATAAAACACAAATTAATGTACTTACAGTTCACTAAAATGACTCTGAGGGATCTGCGTTGATGGACGGAAAAATTGTACTCCACACTGGACCGCAGCAGTAGGAATGACCGATATCGCTCATTCCTTTTAAAACAATGTTTCAAAGAATCATCTATTCAGCCGCAAGAGGTGTTAGTAGTGGACATCTGTGCCCGACTTTGTTACAAAATGAAAACCTCAAATATCACTTTCCGACGCTTGCTTTTCTTAACCGACACTTGACGCCTGATGTGAAACAGTTTGGATTATAGAGGTTGCACTGTGTTTGTATGTGTTTATGTGTTTATCATATATATATATATATATATATATATATATATATATCATATATCATCTTCCACAGAAGTTTTTCCATCTTTGAATCTTGGAAATCAACTGTATGTTTGTGCTTTTGATGAACAGCTTCTCCAAAGTCTGTTTGTAACATGCCATGTGTTTCAGAAGCTGTTTTACAAAGCTTGAAACAAAACTTGGTTCAAACTCTTTGTTCTTTTGAATCGCTCATTTAAAAAAATCGCCGAACACATTGTATGTCTTCACTAAACAGCTTCATAAATGTGACTGACGTAACATAAAATAGCATATGACAAGGCAAATTATACTCAAAGTATACTCGATTATCACCTAGCGGGAAAAATGTATACTATTATTGATTGTTAGGGTTGTTACATGATTTACATTCTCATAAAATTTGAGTAGCACCTCGTAGTATCTCAGCTAGTTATGTATTGTTTTTTGTTTTGAGAAATCTCAATTTATGTAAAATATTTTAAACTAATATTAATATTTGAATGTACATATTCAACATATTTTAAACCAAGTCTTAATCTGTCAATTTCTGTGTAAGATATGTGGAAGTAATCAGCATGACTTGAGAGAATTTATTTTGATTTTGGCAAATCTTGCACCAGATATGGACCAACCACTCAACAGTTTTGCATAGGTAAACTAATAAATGATAGGCTTGTAGAAATTCAGTGTCATGGAGGCAAATGTGCATAGATGGAGACTCTTAAAACAGATATTTAAAAATGCTAAATCTATGCAGAAATCGTTCATTGGTCTGAAAAGTCATTTTCATGATGTTGTAATCTTAAAACGAAAAGCAACGCTCAAGAAACAACTTCCAAAGGAATAGTAGGTGTCATAATAATAGGGATTAGTTGCTTGTCATCTAGTATAGACGACTTGGTACACTATTATGAAAACGAGGGATACTTTTACTGTATGTATTCAGAAGACATAACTTCTTTAGTTATGGATTCAAATAGGGGAACTAAAGGCCATTTAAAGTGCTTGTACACCACCTTTTTGAACTTCGTGAATAATTGGTTCTGGAAAATTGATGCGAAATGCAAATTCGCGAAGTGCAAGACCTATTTTCCCATAAGACACAATGTAAAAATAGGAGTACGGTTCCGAGTTAGCAAATGAAAACCTTACATTCCAAAATGAGGGCATTTCTTTAAATTTAACCTAAAGTTTCATCATTGGTGAAGTTCAAACTGAGCTATAAAATAATTAAGTTGAGAGTTATGACATTTGTTTACTTCAAAAACTGCTAATAATGAGCATTATAAATATAATAAGTCCTTTTCTAGTGAACCAAAGTTTAAACTGAACTTCAAAACAAAAAAGTAGAGGGAGTTCATGCTTGTTGTCATCGCAAATGCATGACGTGAAATGCAAATAATAGGAGCAAAACAGAAGTATGTAATGGTCATAAAAAATTTTGTCGCGAAGTGCAAATTCACGAACTGCAAGCATGCAAATTTCAAAAAGGTGGTGTGTTTGGATTGGTTATTGGTTGAAGACCACGCTTTAACACCAAGAGGAAAGCTAAAGAAACCTAATGTTGCACTGTTCTGCCAATATATCAAAACATGGCAAGAGATAAATCTAGAAGTAATAGTGAATGCATTTAAGAACTGATGCTTATCTAATGCCATGGACAGAGGTGGGGATGGTTTTTTGTTGTACTTAATGGATGAGATGGGAGTGAGAAAGATTGAGAGAGTAAGGGAAATGGTGAAGAGAGCGATAGTGAGTGATGAAGACTGATCAAGTACAGTAACTTTTATGATATATGTAAGAAAAACATGGGATTCAATAAGCTTAAGGTAAAATTTCTGTAAATTTAATAGACAATGTGAATGTTTGTAAGAATCGCGTAAACGTAGATTATAAAAAAAATTTCTTCAGAGATATAAAAGTGGAGGGTCATTTTGGATTTGGGAAATATGAAAAAAGAAAATCGAATAAAATTTTAAAAATTCATTATCGTTTCAATATTCGAGGTTTTTACCGTAATTTTAATCAACAGGTATGAAATGGTCTGTGCCATTTGCCAATTGCTTTTTCATAATGACTTTGTAGGCTGAATGTGGACTGTGAGTTGATGACTTCTGCTCTAAGTTATCCACTCAAAGTTACTTCTGACCCTATTTTAGGTTGTGACCATGAGTTAAAATCCGCTGGTATATACAGATAGTGTTTGTGCTTTAACATCCATCTTTTGTTAAACGTGTGTTTTTGTTTTGATTAATGGAACAGCATCTTCATCTCCGTGGACACCACAGCCAACCAACCCCTCATCATTCGGAGGAGGGGGAGTGTTTGGTTCACCTTCGTCATCCACGTTGAGTGCGAATGCTGTCTCCCACCCTTTGTTTCCTGCCTCGCCTCCAATGGAGGCTAGCGCAGTACCCATAGTCAGCGCAAATGGCACCACTGCATTTGGCACAGGAGCTTCCTTCACCAGCCCCTCTAATCCTTTTACAGGTATTACTGTAGGTTTCTTGGTTAACATAAACTCATCTGATATGCGAGTTATTTAAAAAAGAATTATCTAGCTTGCCTTGCGGCTGGAATCAAATTAATAAGCTATGTCTCTAAAAACAACCTCTTTAAAATATACTATCAGTGAATCACCACTGATGATGGCTGCTTTGTAGCTTAAAATGCATTTGTGGTTTTCCTAATATATTGGTATAATTTCATTTTGAGGAATTGCCGGAAAATTTAAAGAGAATGGGTTATTTTTTGTGGTGAAGGGGCTACTGAACTTTATTGTTCAGTTTTTACACTTAATTTAAAAACCTTATTTAAAAATTAAAAGATATTTTTTCTACAAAATCTGAAAGCTAATTCTGTGTGTTTTGCAGGTGAATTTTTGTTGGCGTTAAAGGTAAATGCTGTCACTTGGTGACATAAAGCCTTTGAATAGGATTTTCATTTAGTGTAGTTCTTTCATAGGTGGTATTTAAAATTTGCAGCTGTCTCAACTCAAGTCATAGTCTAAAAAATTTCATTAACATGAGAGGAAGTGATAAATATTTTCATAGAGCTGCATAGTCTGCAATTATTGTCGTCTAATGTCCTCTTATGCTTATAATTCATAGAAAACAACTTGATGTGATAATGATGAACTTGAGTTAGCCTTAATGTTCCCTCCAGTAGGCAGGGAAGGTAGATGCACGTGTATTCAACAAGAATGTTCTTGATTAGTTATTTGTCGGTGATTGATTAGGTCTAAGTCATCATTAGTGCAACCTCACAAAGTTACTGAGCATGTATAGATAGTTGAATGTTGTCACTGTTATCTGTTTTCAGTTCTTGGACCAAATTAAAAGAATTGCTGGTTTATGCAATGATGTTTCAGTTGTCTTTCGGTATTAAATAACTTTTTTGTGTCAAAAAATATATCTTACTGTGAAGTAGAACTACCAAATGATACTTAGCTCTCAGTGTTACTCAGCAACTGAAGAGTATCTGTATTATCTTAGGTCTGATATAAAAACAGTAATTTTACTGTAGGATGGTTATGACGGGTGTGCTTGCTATTTTTAAGTATAAGATAGTCATAAGATTACAAGCTTAAACAACTTTTACTTGAGATAGTTATCCAAAAATGACCATGACATGCAATTTTTTCTTATACATGACACTAAAAATATTTTCCTGAGTGTATATATCGACATATTGATTTTATTGCATTAATACTAGGTGGCACTGTAGCTGTGGATCCAAACTCTCCTTGGGTACCTTGCTCTGTTGCTGCATCTGGCTCATCTGGTTCTGTGCCATTGAACCCTTTTCAAACACAAAGGACAGCTTTTGGTATGAACAGTGGTGTTTCTGTCATGTGACAATATAATGGCATTGGTGATATTTGAATGTGATTATTTGGTTTAAATTCATTCCTAGATACAGTAAAGCCTCGTTAGTTTGGTAGTGGATAGTGCGGAACATGCTCTAATTCAGAATCATTCTCATTCTCTGACCAGTACCATAGGGTTTTATATCCTTTCTAATGTGGATAATTTGAATATCTATCTACAATGAAATTCAAATTTTGGGATCAGGTCCGGTGACTTAGAGACAGTTCGTTTACTTCGAAAATATAGCCAGGTAGGTTTTCCAACCTAAGTTTGCCATTCGATGCTGTAAGCACTGAAAATTAAATTCAGTCTATCGTGCATCTCCTGATTTGAATCCAAATGCTCTATGCAGTATCAAATCATAAATAGCTGCTTCTTGCATATATAGGATATATGATATAAAACCTAAGGTACTTCTAGAAGTGCTACAGAGCTGAAATTTGGCATGAAGATAAGTCATTGGGTACAACCTCGGCAAAAAATCTGAAATTCCAGAAAAAGTTATATTTAACGAGTATTTTTGACACCAATGTCAATTTTAAACACCCATAAGAAAAGCATTGAAAATGGTGCAGGGTTATATAAAATTGCTTTTTTAAATTATTTACAATTAAGATACAAAGTTGGGACATGCACTGTACTGTGGATGAAAGAATGAAATTTATTTTTCTTGATGGCAAAATCCAAATCCATGCTGAATTTGCATAAAAATTTGATTTTAATCATAAAATTATGAAGTTTTTAAGTTTTCAACAATGAAAAATATTAACCAACATGCCTTTCAGTGGGAGTTGATTTTTCATATTTCAAGAGCATTGATTTAATGTTTAGACTGCATTATAATCCACTTAATTTCAGCCAATGATGTATAGATATGATGACGTGATAACTTGAAATTAATTTTTTTATCCGGGTATGTACTAAAAGGGCACAGATGATGACGCCATAATCCTAAAACAAAATATCGAAATTTTTACATAAATTTTAGTGTAAAATATAGGTTATTGTCTTAATGTTGATTATAGTTATTGCTGAAATAGTTCGATCTGAGCCATGAAACTTGAAATTCGAAAATTTGGATGCGAGTTGATTTCCAGTTAATTAAGAAGTTCTGGATAAATCCTTTAATTTTGCAGAAAATGAAAACTTTTATCTTGTCTATATGGGCTCTGCATAGTTCAAATGCTGTCGCATTGATTTACAAGTTTAGATCTTGGTGTATGGTGATTTTTTAAGTGCTTGCAGTATGCAAGCACCAAAAATTCATATGTTGAATGCATTAAAGGGAAAATTTGCATATGATGCACAATGAATTTGTTCATTAAAAATGTGACAACTGTAGTTATTCATATTATTTTCATCCATATCATGTTTCTCCTTAGCACTTTTTAAAAAGAAAATTACATGAGAAAACCAAAACCAGCAGTTTCCACAAAATTATTCTCCCCACCATACCTTCTTGATCCACATTTTATTTCACTTTCATTTTTTCCCTGTCTTCAATAAATTAGTATTTGTAATTTGAGAAGAATAGCAGGCGTAGCTATGAAGCCTTCAAATTGGCCTCACATGTAACATGAGTCCTTAAAGATAAAGTTACAGTGAAAGCGTCCACATCCAGTCTGTTGCCAGATGAAAATTTTACCACCCACAAATGTTGTTATTTTGATCTCACAGATCCAAGGGGTTGCACAGGCTTCAAAGGAGGAGGTTGTACCTTTGTCCCACCGCTCCCCTGGACCTGCCATTGTCCTCACCCCAAGCTCTGCTCGCGATCCATCAGTGGCACGGTAGTGAAGTTCTTTGTGAGAAAAGTAGAGTGGTGACAAATAAAAATCACAAAGAGTGAACATTTTTATGCTGTGAGTGATTTATGAGGATAATAAAGGTTTAAAATGAAGAGGGGCGAAGGACTAGGATTTTGAGTCCCCTATGCAAGCAAAAATTATGTATGTAAAAAAATCGTCAAAGAATTACTTTTGTGTTTTTTTTTAAATATTTCAATTTCAAAAATTTCTATATCAACTCATCAGTTTTCATTTTGCATGCTTCTAAGTTTTCTACTGAAAGTTGTTATAAATACTCGAATCTACTTCTGGGCCCACAAGTGCATAAGTGGCCTTTTATTAACATTAATTTTGAAAAAGATCTTTCATTTGACGAATCAGTTACTGGCAATGTCAAATATATCATCAAAGCTGCACGTACATTGCTATAGATTAATGCCAGCCTGAATTTAATCATTATTAAATACCTTAGTTCCTTGGTTTCCATACAGTTTTCAATCTCTTATTTCAAAACAGTGTTTGGTGATAGGGAAAGAAGTTCATCACAAAGGTCTTGGCCAATAAATTGTATATAAATTTTTGTGAACATTCTTTGATTTCTTGTTCATTCAAATTAGCGAGTCTTCTAAGCATTTTTTGCGGGACCCCAAAAAGTACTGCGTGTGCCTGCACTTCCCATGTTACACCCCTAAACATGGGAAATAAGAGAGAAAACATAGATCCCATCATCGTGACTTTGAGGTAGGGGTATTTGGGGTAGTGAATGGCTCAAAGAAGAGAAAAGTAGGATTGGCCATTAAGGCAATAACTATCTTTGCAAGATAATTTATAAACACCACTTTTTTGGCATAAATCGATCGGATTTTATTGTTGATAATGAGTTTTCCTAAACTAGTGAGACTATGATAAATAGAACAGGAGACTACAGCGAGTAAATCTATGAATTGATGATTTGGCTATTCATGCACACCAACCAACACGCCATACTCGATTGCAGCTACTGTTGATGAGAGCCTGGCTCTCGAAATACGTATTTAGCGCTTGATTCTTCTCACTAAATTCCTTTTGTTTACAATCGGAGTCAAATCATCAATTCATAGTGAGACTATGGAATGCTGGTTGGAATTTATTAGGAGGGGTGAGAGGACATTTGTGAGATTTCGATGCTTTGATTGCCTAGAAAAGGTAATTTGAACCAGGCGATGTTTGCTCAATGAATCTCAGCTCTCCAGCAATTTAATTTTAGTGAATCACCAGTGATACTCCACCTCATCATAATATGCCTCATGATGGCCATTTTTAGATTATCTTCAAATAAATAAGTTCATTCATTCATCGTTGTTCTACCTTTCGGTAGGTTTTATGTACACCCAACTCAATCTGTGCTGTCCAAGGCTTTTCATTTTCTCATACGGAATTTTTCTTGTAATACCTTTTTCCTAACATACTTCATTTTGTGACTTCTTTCACCTTTCAAAATTTGACCCACCCATTTCTTGTCTTTCTTTTTACTGTAATTAAGCTTCTTTCTTCCTCTACTGCATTTAAAACTTCCTCATTTGTTTTTCCCTCTGTCCAACTAATTTTCTCTAGTCTACGCCATGCCCACATATCAAACACCTTTAATCTGCTTACATCTTTCTTTATTGTCCATGTCTCACACTCATATAATGTTATGCTCCATATCAGAAATTTTACTTACTTTTTAAAAATTCCTATAATAATCCAAGAGGCTGATTAGCTAAAAATACACACATTTTTACTTTCTCCATATGTAGTATAGGGAAAAGTATTGTTTTCATGAAAAAAATCGACTTTGAAATTTCAACGGAAATACATGTTTTGAGGTCCCCTGAACACGTTTTGACCATTTTCCCGATGATGTCTCTGTGTGTGTATGTGATAGCTTTTTGTGGGTGCTCTAACTCAAAAACTATTAATCAGGTCAACGCGAAATTTTGTATTTAACATTTTTATCAAAGTCACAAGAACTGATTAGTTTTTGGTAAAAATCGGTCAACCGGAAGTGGATATTTACTGTTGTCACTTATCCATTATTTGGAAAGATTTGCTTTAATATTTTATAAATGTAAAAATGTATTGTAATAAAAGTTGTAGGAAATTCAATTTTCTCCAACCTTTGTTGGAAACATTTTCCCATATAATGCACTGTTTAAGAGATATCTTATATTTTTAGCTGCCACCACCATGCCACCTACCTACGACTATTGTTAACAACTGACGCTTAGTTACAGCTTAGTAATGCTCCTTTTTCTTTTCTTAAGGGTAAAGCCTACTGAGTCATAATGTGAATCTCGGACGCAAGATGCTACCGCGGTCACTCGGATTTCATGCACTAGTAGTTCGAATTTTGGACGTAGGGATTAGTCCTGTCGCACCAATGACGTAACCAAAAGAAGATGGAAGGGATGGGGCAGAACCAAGATGATACCCTCTTCCCTTCCCCGACCTAATCAGCAAAGGAGGGGAAGTGCCCGGCACACGGGGAAAATATTCTCTGGCGATTGAATGTGCCTGTCAACCTCACCCTCCCCTTTAGCTCTGCCGTGAGCAGCGCCGGCATAATCATGTTCGAACTGTTCGGTGGAACAGGGCCTTGCGCTCGTAGGGTAAGGTGACCAACTGTCCCAAATTTGGAGGGACAGTCCCTCCTTTCCATCACTCGTCCCGCCTTGTTAAATGTCACAACTAGAGTTCCGCTTTTTGAAAAATCTTTATTAATATTCAAAATTGTTATTTAAATCGTCCTGGACGCTACGTGATATCTACAAGGGCGGATCTAGAAACCTCCCAAGGGGGGGGAGGGGCGATTAAGTACTATTTTCCTCGTAAATAGGAAAATTTTCAAATACAACTCCCTATATTCGTCAAAATTATATTCAGGACTTTTTAAAGAGATTATCACAATAAATAATAGTTATATCAGTAGTTTCGTCAAATAAAATGGAATAATATTTTCCTTCCCTCACAAAGTTTAGGATTTTTTCCAAAATTTCATCGCCGCAACAATCAATAATCGAGTTCTGAGTCGTTTTTTAAATGTGTGTGGCATTTGCGCTAGAGGATTTCAGATGATACAAAATTTAACTATAAATCTTCAATGCTGAATAAAGTGTAATACTATGACTAAATATATAAATTCCCTTTTAAAGATAAATTCCAAGGAATAATTTTAAAAATAATATCAGACATTGATTGTTGCATTTTTAGCGGTTTGAATTCGAATATAGAGAAGATAAACAAAATATAGAGAAAATAAACAATAAAAATTTCATAAGAAATCACTTACAGATAATTGTAGAATTCTCCTGCTGCATGTTCGTCGACTATCTCCAAAGAAGTAATAATCACTCTTGAAGTGATGGTATTTCGAATACTTGTAGAACTGCTGTTGTAATGCTAAATTGTGAGACACGATGAAATGTAAAACCTGATTGTCTGTGCCGACTATATACTTTTGCGACACTTGCAACTTTTAGCCCTTCTCCGGCAAACTGTCACACACACACGCTAGCGAATGACTGAATGAATGATCTTAAAACGCTCGTAAGCTCTTGAAAACAATGACGGGAAAACCCAAAATAGAGAAAGGTCCCTTGTAAAGGATTTTGGGAGATGGAAGAGCTCAGAAGTGGGGAAGCACTCTAAGGAAACGGAGGGCAGGAGGGGGGGAGAGGGGCGGGGGGTAAATTCCAAAATGTGTATTTAGAAATATCATTGTATCATTTCCCGCAAGAATTTTCCATTCCGCATAACTCCACATGGGCCACAGCTGAAAATCGCGGCCAGCACCGTAAGCCCTGTGCTGGTATGATCCTTTTTTTGATCTGTTAACCTGCTTTCCACCAACAAATTTTGCTATTAAAGCCATAAAATTTTCTGCGTAGTTACTTGTGTCGTTAGTCAGTAACTGGCCGGCTTTCCGAATCAAAGGCCTCAATGCCTCCTCAATTGTTTCAATGCATGCTTCTTCCTTCGAATCAAGTGCCCCCTTCTCTTTGTTGGTATTGTCGCAGAAATAGTTTCGGCATCCATCATGACTTCCAAAGACATGGAATGGCCCATTCTTCAAATCCTCTATTAGTTCTTCGGCAGAGTTTTGCTCATTTGCATTATAAATAATAGCAACACGTGCTGCTCTTTTTAGCCTAATTATTTTGTTTTTATTGAGGGTTCTTTTAAAATCCGGCCGTGTCTCAGCTAGTTTAAAAAGTGCTTTTGTATAACATTTCATGGCATGATTTGCGCATTTGATTTTTTTGACGCTTCTTCCGTAAGGTACGCACTCACGCACCTTCTTCATCACGCTCGAATCTCCATCACCAATGAGATAATGATATTCCACACCATGTATTATCATACTGGAGCTGAATGCTTCCACGACCATGTCAGCTTCCATGGCACTAGATGACGAACTCCAATTTCGGTAGCAGTTGTCGTGTATTGTCGGTTTCCCGCACTTTTCCAAGCATTGGCACATTGCACAAATTTTATTCCTTATGTCCAAATGGAGCAGCTTTTTTGTTTTGTGGCCAATCACACACGCTACACTGGAATTGGCCGTGACTTCTTTGCGACCACCCACCATCGACAATCACCGTAATGTAGGAAACTCCAGATGGTGTAACATCACCACTTTCGTTGGCTAATGCTCTAAATTAGCATGGCCTCCTCCTATGGACATAAATCCCCACACGGCATTATCAGCTATTGTAAGATGTGCCTTAGATACACAGGTAGATTTTGTGTGATCTTCCGGATAATCTGTGCTGTCAGGCTCACTAGTAACTACTTTTTCTGCTCTGCAGTGCGGACACTGAAAAACTAAACGCCACACCAAAGCCTTCGTTGACGTTGATATCAAACGGAAATATCCCTGACTGCTTTTGAGGCAAGTTGCTCGATGGTGCTCCACAGATCTGATTTCTCTCAGAAAATGCCGCCCATCTACCGTATTGACCCGAATATAGTGCGATGTTTTTTCCCTAAATATGTACCTTTGAAAGTCGCATTCGCACTATATTCGAGTACTTGTTGCATTCGTACTATATTCGAATACTTCCATCTTTAAAAAATAACTACGTATTGGCGCGTTTCATGACGCGTGTTTCAGCGCATATGTCTATAATTGCTACATTGTAAGTGAATTGGACGTTCATGATACGATGCTACATTGTACAAATATACTCGGTAGGGTTCTGAGGGGAACTTGAAAATAGATCAAGGTCAAATTGCAGCAACCACAGCACTGGCACAACTTTACGCAGGGTCGCGACACTCAACTGCGTTTTGGCGCGTTTTGTGACGCGTGTTTCAGCGCATATGTTTATAATTGCTACATTGTAAGTGAATTGGCCGTTCATGTTATGATGCTACATTGTACAAATATACTCGGTAGGGGTCTGAGGAGACTTGAAAATAGATCAAGGTCAAATTGCAGCAACCACAGCACAACTTTACGCAGGGTCGCGACACTCAACGTTAGAAAACGAAGACCTTCTAAACGTGACGTCACATTACCCCCCTTTAGTACATAATTCATGAGTTTACAGGTAATTTAAATGTGTAAAATAGAGAAAATTAAATGTTTTTTCGTTTTTCTAAAATTCCTTTCAAAATACATGGGGTCGCACTATATTCGGGGTCGCATTATATTCGGGCTAATACGGTATTATAAAACGGCCACGAATTTGGTTGAACTCAGGATCAAGAGTGGGATCTGGCACGTTTTCGAATGCCATGTCTTTCACCGCGCTGAAAATAAATGTGGACATTTAGATTAGTTTTTTATGCAATTTTCCCCTCTTATGAAATGTTACTTCCTAATTCAAAACACACAAGCTTTCACTGACAGAATGAAAAATATTTTTAACACGTTCACGACGGCATGAACCAACCGGTAAGTCACGCTTGTCTCTCCTCATAGGCGTCGTGACCCACCGGTGGGTCACCGGCGATCGGGCCCGAAGCCGCCGTGTTACACCGGTGGGTCACGTCCCCTAAGTTAAGAATACAGTTTTCTTGCTCGTATGACCCTCAGGAAGGATTCTGATCTTTATATACGCCCACAGATGTAGCGTAGGTTACTGTGCATGGTTATTTTGATAAAAAAATACGTAAAACTTATAATTCTAACAAGGTTAAATAAATAATTCAACGCACTTTTGGAACATGTTTTATTCCAGTTCAGTAAAACGTGATAACATTACACATTTTGTTTGTATTAGATAGAAATATAATCAAAATAAAAAATTGTGCAAAAATATGTTGAAAATTCTATTGTTTATAAAACATGTAATTTACTTATACACTATGATACGCTATAAAAGCGATGTCTAAATTTTATGCTCCTGAGGAAGGACAGCGAAAATGGCTTCCGTCGTGAACGTGTTAATGATTTATTTCCCCTCATATCCAGAAAATTTGCCAGTGAAAATTATTTGTCAATAAATCTACGTTTAATAGTCACCTTCCACATTCAGCACTCGTGTTTTCTGCTTGCTGAATGGAGGACGGTTCTTCAACAGCACGCTCTTTCCTGGAAAAAGTGAAGCGGTGAAAAAAAGAACAGTGATACACATTCAAATCATGAGCTCACTTCAGTTTAAAAACTCACATAATTTGCCATCTCCGTAGACCCAGAGTCGACTTCTTTTTCCTGTTCTTCGATAAAAACAACCCGCCTCTTTTACTACGACGCCTGTCCACCACAGCATTTTCCATTGCGATTGCTATCGACAAACTACAATGATGATCTTAGAAATACAAACGTAAAGCAAAAAGTGTGAGCAACGATGAACGTGGACGACACCTCAAACAGTATCTCCTTTAAACCGAGATCAAATTGCCGCTTGCTGGCAATGCGCCTCCTTGCGAAGCTCTACTCCTCTCTCACGTCACATTCACCTCCCCTAGTTCCCCTCTCCACTCTCATCGTGAGTCATCGCGGATGGACGCAGAGATCGCACTGGCGCAACTCTTCCGTTTTCTCCCTTCGCCGCCAGGATCGCTTATAGCCGGGGGCGAACAATGCAATTTTTATTTCCAGCATTACTTATTAACTGTTGGAAAAATATTATTCTGTAACTTGATAATGGATTCTTATTATCTCTATTTTCTTTCTATTTCTTTATTTTTTTCGGAAAGTATTTTAATCAACGTATTTAGGAATTCGAATGGCTTTAAATTTGTTATATTAAAAATATAAAAACATAAGAAAAGTTATAAAAGATAAAAGTTTACAATTGCGAGAACTGCACAGAGATATCTGTAACCATATAGCTTGTGTGCTGGAAATAGTTTTTTGGGGCAATAGACTTGAGCCTTAATTGTTGGAGCTTTGTGGCTATATCCAATATCAGAAGTCTATGGTTTGAGTTTATTTCTGTTGTTTGTAAAGGCTAAAATTTTCTCGCAGTTTCTTAAAATATTTATTATCATGTAACCTATTTGGAATTTTTCGAGATATTATAGATATGGAGAAAGTCATGTGGTGGCCTCATCATATTTTTTATTATTATTTTAACACTTTATCATTTATGGTTCTAGAGTAATGGGTATTTATATGTAGTTTGAGTAATTTCACAAAATTCTGGACATTTAACTCTGGGCACTCTGGTTTATTGGGGATTAAAACGTTGTACAACAATAGTTAATTATGCATTTGCGATTAGTGAATCATGGGAAAGTTGATCAATTTATGACAGTAGATAAGACCTGGCAATTCTTCAACATGTATTTGAAGTCCAAATAGTAAGCAAGGTTGATATATTTTTGTTGATTTGTATAGTTGGACCCGATTAATTCAAATAAGTCATTTTTTAGTCCCTTCAACTTGGACCTAATGTGGTTTCACTATAGTTAATCTTAAGTTAGTCAACCATAAGATGACTTTTGGCTGGTGATCAATATCAAAATAAGAGAAATTCAATACAAAGAGCAAAAATAAAGTATATATAATATATATACATGTAAATAATTTTCCATGGGAAAATATTAATAACTGACTGACTTGCTCAGGGATTAATTATTAGAAAGTTAATGTGAACTTCTCATGAATAATTTAAATTTGAATTATGAATGGTAATATAAAAGTGGTATTGAGTTAGTTGCCATATTTACTTGAAAGAAAGATAAGCTTTTTTCCAAATTTCAAATATATAAAGCTGGATGTAGTCTTAATTTAGCACAAGAATTATAATTACTCCTTTGGTTAAGGATCTTATGACATTTAAGCTGATAGCTGGGATATATTTTCAGTGTGAATACTGATCTTTGTATTTGTTCACTGTTAGAAGTGAAGGAGATAGTTTAGGTAGAAGTATCTCGCAGTTCATTTGGATTTAGTTGTACCAATAATGAAATATCTGTTTTCTCTGAAACCACATTGATCTATTGATGTATCATCCAGTTTAAAGCTACTGTCTTCAGATAGTTTTGAGGAGTGTAGAAATTTGGGCTTTTAAATATTGGTGATCTAGAAGGGACATTAGTGGTTCCCCTTCCTTTCCTCTTCTCATGAACTGGTTCTTTTTCCTTCTGGATGATTAGACATATGATGATTTATGTTAATAGTCTTCCCTTTTATGTTTTTCTGTTTTTTTCTCGTAATCACTGTAGTATTTGTTTCTAGGTTTGCCAACATTCAAACCATCTCTGCATTTTTATCTGAGCTGTTTTAGATCACCTATTGACTGAGGACTCTTAGTTTGGGGGTATACAACTTATGGTCTATGAACCATATTAGGCTATCGTAAGCAATGACAACAGCAAATGCTGTCCATTAAAAAGAAAGTTGCCCATACCTGGTATAGAAAAATACTGTCATTTATGTATAGAAATGTCAAGGTTAGTTGACTCATGTGACTGTGCATTCTGGTATTTCTGGAACAGTTCTGGATTTTGGTATGCCATTCATTGCAGCTGGTGAGTTGATTTAATATTTTGCAAGGTAGTGAAATATCCTTTACTTAACAAAATTTTATTCAGAGTGATATTTGTTTATTTTGCCCTTAATTATGCCATAAATAATAAAAGGAGTCAAAATTACAAATTGTCATGATTTTACTTCCTTGGAACACTCAGTGTCTCGATTTTTCTTACTCAGGATCTTGTCATAATAAACTAGACCCTCATATACACGACCTTTTTGAACTTGGTGTGCTTGCGGTTCACAAATTTGCACTTCACGACAAAAATTTTCTGACCATTACATCTGTTTCACGCTGATTATTTGCATTTCACATCATGCGTTTGCAATGCCAGCAAGCATGAACTCCCTCTACTTTTTTGTTTTGGATTTCAGTTTAATCTTTTGCACCCGAGAAAAGGACTTATTACTATTACAGTGTGTCCTCAGTTTAACGTCACTTCGATTAATGTTGATTCGACTTAACGTCATTCAAAAATTACTACCCCTATTCGGATTAACATCGTCGATGATTTGTGTTAACATCATCCTAACTCGGTGCTTAAATAAAGCATGAAAAAAGTATTGTGTAGATGAATCTCACACGCATCTGTTGCGCAATGCTTCTCCAGTTGCGGTGAATCACATTATTTGAGTTGGAAATGCGTTTTGGATTGACGTATTTTTATTATATTTGCATGGTGGAATTTTGTAGCAATGGGTCTAAATAGAAGTGGTAGTAATGGCCTTCTTCTCGAAGTCCTCCCCCAGCATTCGTTAAAATTCACCTCCCTGTGTTATTGCCGTTTGTATCTAGTGTTATCAATCCATTGAATTCGTTGCTAGTTATAACAACTTTAGGTTCGATCTAGTGCCTAACATAATACTATAGCAAACATTTACAAAACTAGCAAATCTATTTAAGAATCTAGCTAATTCTAGCCATTGGCTAAAATTATGGCATCTGAATTCATACTAAACACAAACAAGTAGGGGTGTACACTGGTTTCCCTTGGTACAGAAGTGCTTTTTGTCAAATTTGCCCTAATATAATCGTATACTAATGTATTTGCTTTGAAATCAGAAAATTATTTTTCTTTATATTGTGGTGGCCCTGCATTTTAGATCCATTGTAAACATTTCGTTTTTCCAATTCTATACTCGTCCTACAAACAGAATTTCTTTTAAATCCGTTCAGCCAATACCTTCCAAATTCATAGTTACCGAAAAATTCTAACCTTAATATTGTGGTAGCCCTGTTGAGTCGACACGGTTGAAATAAAATATTTTTGTTATTTATTTATATGAAGAACACACACCACATTTGGTGGTCAGTTCTCTATAAATACGTGTAAAAGAAATATCATTTAACTTTTTACTGTGGTAGCTCTGCTTTAAACATCTTGATTTCATTATAATATGTTGTACGAATCTTATATGCAAAATTTAGTTGAAATCCATCCAGCCAATTCCCTCCAAATCCATTATTACTGAAATAGTTTAATAGTTTGGCTGATCCGGTCCAAATATGCTATTATGGTTTAGTATATATGTGACATTATAAATACTAAATTTCGTTAAAATTGATTCTGACATTTCAACACAAATACGTGTAAAAGGAATTTTTTTATTACTTTGGTTGGGGCAGCCCTGATTTCTATATCTACATAAAACATATTGATTTTGTTTTTCTATGTTGCACACCTTCATACGAAATTTCCCTGAAATTGGTCTGGCCAATTCCTTCCAAATTCACAATTACCGAAAAGTTAAACTTTGCAATTGTGGCACCTCTGCTGAGTCATTCTGGTTCAAATATGTGACTTGGGTCATTATTTTATGTGAATATTCTACATACCAAATTTGGTTGATGTCGGTTCAGCTGATATATGCGTACGGATGGACGGACATCACGAAGATAATAGTGCTTTTCAGCAATGATGAAAAGCTCTAAAAAGAAAATTGAATAACGAAAATGATTATAACGTAAATAAGCAGAACATCATTGCAAAGGCTTCCACAATGTTTCCATACGTGGTCCATGTTGTCCGGGTTTCTACCGCTTGATGTTTCCTTTTGCGACCACTGTTTCGCTACCAATCCAGGTGGTATCTTCAGGTCAGTTGTCGTTTACAGAATTCTGGCTGTTATATATACCTACATCGGTCAGGTGAGGTGCGCTGTGATTGGCTGTTCATTATCTAGACTCTGTCGGGTGTTGGAATACCCTCTTCCAAGTGTTTAAAAAATTGTATCCATCCTCTCGATTGAAATTGCTGGGATGTTTTATGATGTCAATTGATTCCCGTATTACCCTGGGGTAATATCGGCCTTCTCTATTGATGACTGGTGTTTTCGAAGTCTATACTATGTCCTGGTTTGGAGCACACGTGTTTAGCAACGACTGAGAGAGGTAACTGTTTCTTCTCCACTGCCCTCTGATGCTCTTTTAACCTGCACTTGACAGATTTCCGTCTGGCCAACATCTGGTTTAACGCAATTGCATTTTATCTGGTAAATCCCCTCATACATATACGGCAGGATGCGGTCCTTTGCCTTTGGGAGGATGTCTGCTTTCTTTTTAACTGATGTGAACCTTGTTTTCACATTGTATTTTTGTAGGATCCAAGGTTTTGGAACCAATTATATTGTATAACATGGTATTATGGGAAATATTGATTCATTTTACGTTGTTTCGCTGTACGTCGTAATTTTCTGGAATGAATTAACGACGTTAATCGAGGACACACTACATTATATTTTAAATGCTCATTATTAGCAGTTTTCGAAGTAAACAAACGTGATAACTCTCGACTTAATTATTTTGCAGCTCAGTTTGAACTTCAACATCACCATATTTTCGATGATGAAACTTTAGTTTAAAATTTAAAGAAACCATCATTTTGGAATGTAAGGTTTTCATTTGGTATTATCTTCGTATTTTGAACGTAATTTAAGGAAATGTTATTTTCTTTGCTAGGTTTTCATTTTTTATTACGAATTCTTAATGTAAATCTAAGAATTGCTATCATCTTGAAACATGATTTTCTGCCGTATATATTGTATGCGATTACTGAAAGAAATGTTACCACTTTAATGCTTCACTTTTATTTTTTTCAACGTATTTTGAACAATTTAAAGAAATGTTATCACTTTCTTATGATAGGCTTTGATATTCTGTTATGCATTTCGAATGTAATTAATTTAACGCTAGTGTGTTTTTTGTGGCTCGGAAATGTTTGTTGCAGAACCCAAGAAAACATCCGTGCATCATGTACTCAACATTTTATTTCAGTAGTTCATCAGTTTAAATTAAAGCATTTCCTTGGAATGAACAAATGAAGATCCAAAATGGCATGTGAAAATGTGTGAAGGTAAACTGCACAAGTGTCGAAAGAACTGTAATAACTTTGTAATACTAGGTTTTCATTTGCTCTTACATTTTCTTTTATTTTCTGTTAAACTGCAGTGAATTTTTTAGGTTGACTCCGAACCATACTCCTATTTTGACATTGCATCTTATGAGAAAATAGGACTTGCAGTAGTGAATTTGCATTTCCCATCAGTTTTCCGGAACCAATTATTCGCAAAGTTCAAAAAGGTGGTTATGCCCAAAATACGTTGAATAAGATCCATAAAGGCTAAGAGTTGAGAACCCAAAATTCCTCGCCACCAAGTTTGCCATTCCTTTCTCATGTTCCTTTGTTAGTATTCAGCTCCGAAGTTATACCTATATAAGGATAACTTGGCAGATCATACAGAGGAAAGAAATGCTAGTATAGTGGGTAATTAAAATATATAAGGTGCGTTTATGATCCAAACTGTAATCTGGTGGCGATAAATTGCACAGAAAAACTAACAACATCGAGAGGAAGGAAAAAAATCCTCAGCAAAGGTAAGATGATGGATACAGTTTAAAATAATAAATGCATTGAGAATGAGAAGGACAGTGGAAACCATGAAGAGTGAGTAGTCTATGTTGATTGTGAAAATGAGAGAATAAAACGAGACTCGATGCAAATGTTGATTTTCTGGCCCTTCTCTAGATTTGTAGTAAGTTGACAGCCAAAAAAAAATTATGAATGTGTGAATCCTATTCGATTTGTCTTTTTTTCTTTCGGGTAAATATTGTAAATTGTTTGAGTAGTAAGCAGGAATTTGGTAATTTCTTAATACGTAGCAAATTGATTTCTGATGGAATAAAATTTTTACCAATTTAAAATTATTCTCTTTGTCACCGAATGTGTTACCGGCTATAGGAATATTTTACTAACAATAAATATTGCAATATTTTTGCAAAGGAACTCAATTTCAGGGAGTTGTTCTGTTTTTATCATAAATTGTTTTCAACACCAGTGGTTGTTTGAGAAACTTAACAAGAAAATGTGTAATTTGCAGATAATCCAATTGGCCAAGTCAACTGGGGTGGGGTTGGACCTGCAGGGATGGGTATGTTAGCAAATGGACAACACCCAGGAGTTGGTGCCAGTGGGAGCCAGAATTTTCAGTCCAGCCAGTCCTTTGGGGCATTTACAGGGTCTCCTTTAAATTCGTCTGTTTTACCCTCATACTCGGCAACAAAAGCTTGGCCTCCAGCTGGGAATCCATTTTTGGTAAGCCTTTTGCTTAAAAATGAAAATTCACTTTTCTTTCAGGATTGATTGACCCAGTCATTCCTTTGAGTTCAAACCATATTGAGCACATTTTGCAACACTAAAGTCTTATATTGCTTTGTATAGTGAATTTTGCCTTTTAAAAAATGATACAATTTTGGGTTTCCTTTTGAAAGTATATTTTATTAGCTTGATTGTGTACAATAAACTAATTCATGTAGTAATTTCATACTCTGATTTATTTCTTTGTTATATATATAAATATTTCATTACTTCAAAAGATTTCTCCTCGGGACCGATTTTTGTTTTTCCCTTATGGAACAATAATGGAGTAAAACAACCGCTAATCTTTGCAATATGAGAAATATTATACTTTTTCCTCATTGGGTTAATAATGCCACACATTTCTGCCAGATTTTAAATTTGTAGCACATTTAGAAGTGAAATAACATTTATCTAATTGTTTAAAATTAAATAATTTTTAACGGCCACAATAAGAATTTCATAGATACATTGAAATGCTTATTCGTTTACATAGACTAAAATCTAAATAACTTTAAAATTTCAGCTCTCTAACTCGCCCCATAGTATCTAAACATTTACCTATTTTTTTAAATTTTACGAATTTTTAACTGCCAAACAAATTAAAATATTAAAATTTGTATTATCCCTATATTTTTTTTACAAATCCTACCTCTAAAAAAAATTTCAGGTCCGTAGCACATTCGAAAATACATAAACCTTGAAATTTTGTTTAAACAATTGCGAATTTTTAGCGGCCGCATTGTTGCACTTTTTCAAGATTTTCGTTTTTTCTAGTTGGTTTTTCTCATAATCCTACCTAAGAAAAAAATTTCGAATCTCCAGCTCATCTGGAAGTGCCTAAACATTAGTATCCTCCTCCTCCTCTGTAAGAAACGTCGATATATAATGATAACATTCGCAATTTTCCTAATGTACTATGGAGCTAAAATTTTTTTATAGGTAAAATGTGTAAAAAAACGAAATAGGGATTATAAAAATTTTGATATTTTAATTTGTTTGGCAGTTAAAAATTCATCAAGTTGAAACAAATATGTAAATGTTTAGATACTACGGGGCAAGATAGGGAGCTGAAATTTTGAAGTTATTTAGAGATTAGTCTATACAAACGAATAAACATTTCAGTGTAACCATGAAATGTATATTGCGGCCGTTAAAAATTAATTAATTTTAAACAATTAGATAAATGTTATTTCCCTTCTAAATGTGCTACAAATTTAAAATTTGGCGGAAATATGTGGCATTATTAACCCAATGTGGAAAACTTATAATATTTTTAAAATTGCCAAAATTTGTTACGGTTTTACTCCATTATTGTTCCATAAGGAAAAAATGAAAATTGGTCCAGAGGAGAAACGTTATGAATTAAGGCAATATTCCCCATGATGAATATCTCTATGAAAAATGAATTTTTTCAAGGTGAGATGAAATGCTTGCAGTATGCAAGCACCTTCTACTAGTATGTTATGTCCTCCTTCTCTGTAAGGAACGTCTATATATATATTTATATATATATGCTTGCCTCTGTCTACTATAAAATCATTCACAATTGAGAGAAACATGAATACATAAAAGCCTATCTGGGGGCATTTTTGAATTTTATTTTTAAAATTTGAATATGTGAATTCATTTATATCCTTTGAAATTTTTAAATACTATTAAATACTTATCTATTAAGACAAATTTTTAAATGTTAGGTTATTTTTATTGGAGGTAAAAGTACAAGCCAGAAACAAATATTTTGCTTGTTACTGTCAATTTACAAAGAGTGCAGAACACAAAGATAATTTTTTGGTAACTCCAATAGAATATTTCCTCTCCTAGCTGAAATGTTTTAATAAAAAAGTGATACTATGTTTTTGGGCGATTGTTAGAATTTTTTGAATTGACATTGAAAACATTAAATGCCTATAAAAATGTAGTTGCAATACACTAATCATTTTTCTGGCCTTGGGGATTGGATAAAAAACACTACCTGTAGGGAATATGGCTCTTTTCTTTATTTTTATATCTTCTATTCTATTGCCCAAGTTTCACTTGATCATGAAAATGGATTCTTTTATTTTTGCTCTAAAATTTATAGGTTGCTTATCAGGAATTAAAAGAATTAACTTTTGTTGATTACAAATGTTTTGGGTGATAATCATAGTCTTTGTTTTTGTAGGTTGGGTCCAGACCATCTCCCCAGGCTCACTCGAGTAATCCATTCTTGTGAGACATTGGTTTGTGTTAGGAAGGTGGAAAAGATGTGGACAGAAGGTGGCCTTGGTTCAGAAAGTCGTGTGTTGTCTACCAATTAGGCTTATATATGGCTGTGTGATGGGTGGGACGGGTCTTGGAGTAAGGAAAAGAGAACAAGCTCTTATGAAAGAAATTCTTAAGCAACTCGTGGAAAAGAAAACAAACTTTAGCAACAGAATAATGGTTTTAAAAGATGACTGCAGGTTTTTTTAATGCTGAGACGCATATACCCTCCGCAGTTGAACAAAATTGTTTTCTCTCTGTAGGAAGAGTATAGAAGAATTTTATCTAATCCCAAGACAAAAGTTGGTAAGTTTAGTGTTTTTTAGACCATAAATCACACAATGTAATCTCTATCATTTATATCCATTCAGAATTATTCTAAAAAAATTAATGTATGCAAAGAGTGTATTTACAGCTGTGTGTGGCCTGTGGTTGATTTCCCATGTCCATCTGATATGTGCCACTGGAGTAACAATCTCGAGAGAATAATTTGTTAGACCAAAGATACCAATGTTGCATATATATGACTCCTGCCATTCGAGCGTTGAACAGGTTCTGTTAATAGTCATCAAATCATTGTAGGCACTAATATTGTAGCATGGTAGGGGTGACCTGTTGCTATTTTTCATTGACTTATATAAGGGCTTGTTGAGACGGAACGCCCACAGGAAACTTATTAAATCACAATGTTAGATGAGGCCGTGATTATTTCGAGTTAGCTGTTTAGCTAAAAAAAGAATGCATGACTGAGCAATGAACAAAAAATGCATTATTCTCTCCCATGCCTTATATTTTATACCGTTTTAGCCAATTGATCAAGTATTTAATATAATACCTTCTCTCTCTGTGCAGTTGTGAAGTTTTCTTACATTTTAACACTAGTAAGTTATGTTTGAATCCAATTTAGTTAGCCTAATGCATTTGAGAAACATTGGCTTATTAGCAAATTTAAACAAAAAATATGTAAATGCCTTTATACTAATTATTACAAAATTATTTTCAATTTAGGGTTTTTAGGCTGTTGAAATCATTTACTCTTGCAGGAAATCAGCATTAATAAATCTAAGTGACTTTTCTTGCAGTAAGCATGTTCTGTAGCAAGTTGATGAAATGGTTTTACCAAAGGGTTTTTTTGATGTAAATAAATCCTCCGTGTAAGTGGAATGCATAGACAAAATTTCTGTGATATCTAATTCCAGTAAGTCAACCATACTGAGCAGTCGAATCAATGAAACAAGGTGTGCTTATGTTCCTATGAAGTACGCATTGTGCACCTTAAAAAGTGGGTTTTTAGAGTGGCTTGACTTTTTTTAATGATATTTTTTAAGCAGTTGGCATCCTTGCCTCGATATGTACATCATTGGCGTGGTTACCTTTTTAAATTGTTGCAATTTTGCCAAACATTATTATTATTTATTTTGCCTCCATTATGTATATTACACGAAGTTTGAATTTCAATAGTCTCTTGATATGGTATACTCAAGCCACCTGAAATTCCTTCAATATATATATATAAATAAATATATAATATATTTGTAAATGAGCTTTACATAATGTCCTGGAGGCATTAAAAAACTTTTAATGCTGTTATTACTCAAAGGGTGTTGCAAAAAAATATTTTTTTACTCAACCTGATTTCTAATGTGCAGGGTTTTCATGTACATATTTCTGTGATATTAATTTCGAACTAAAAGATCAAATATCGTTTTTTTAACCAAACATTCATGTTAACATCTGCAGTGTTTGCTAATCGTTTCTCTGTACTACATTCAATTAAAATCTTTGGTGTGCCTGT
The DNA here is from genome assembly GCA_028673005.1 of Tanypteryx hageni. Lineage (NCBI taxonomy): Eukaryota > Metazoa > Arthropoda > Insecta > Odonata > Petaluridae > Tanypteryx > Tanypteryx hageni. The sequence goes on along the minus strand of CM054114.1, from coordinate 65,146,776 downwards.
GAATGTATGTTTTATTGTTTATATTAAAAATATATATATATATTGAAACAAAGTATGACTTTATTCTTGTTCTAAGCATGACAATTGTTGCCATTTTAGTTATATTATCTTGTATGTGTAACAGTTGACCTTTATAATATTCTATCTTGAGTGCTTTGCTCCAAAATTAAATCCCAAATTTTGTTGATAAGTGCAGTATAATTGTACTAAAATTTGCCTCTTTGTTATTTGGAAATGCAAGAGGACAAGCTAGTTATTTGCATTTATTACCCATCAGACTACAGCTAGTTTTTTTGCTCTTTTACTGATAAGCAAAAGATTATTTTTTGAGAATTAAGTGAGCCCTTTCAGTATGATTGTCCCATGACACAGTGAGTGGCTTATAATGCATGTGTTTCATGCTGACTTTTCCGTAAGCTTTGTTCAATATGGAGACACTAATTAGGTTGGAAAGGGAATGTTATTGAACTAAAAGAATGACTTGAATTTGTGATTACAGCAGGTCCCCAGCTTATGAATGTGTTACATTCCAGAGGTTCATTCGCAAGTCTTTGTTCATAACTCAGAACTCAATTTCTCACAATATTTTATAAATAATGGTAGGTTTCCAAGTCAGTCCACAAAAGCCTATTTAACCCACAATTAAGCTAAAATATTGTACAATTGCTATGAATAATAATTAAAAAACAATGCTGTTGCAAATTCTAGCTTTGTCTTTGGTTGTTATCCCAATCACCAAATGAACAAGTACTGTATTTTTGGACAAATAAGACACTTTTTTCCAGAAAAGTGATCCCCAAAATCAGCCTGCATCTTAGATGCCGAAAGTAAGATTATGACTGTTCTCAATACTGACACTAACGAACACATGGCATAATTGGCAGTCATTAGTTGCAAAAACAATATATACATTATTAATAGTAAATTTGTTAATATATACAGTAATATGCAACGGGAATTCCGAGGATGCATTTTCATTATTACGCTTGAACACTCGGATGCCGGACCTTGGGTCACAAGTAATTTTAATTTTTTATGAGTAGAACTTGTATCTAAAATTTAGCCTTTCAGCTATTCTTTTGCAAATTAATGTCAAAATGAAGATATTTACAATGAGAAGTATAAAAGTGTACTTTGTATTCAATTCCTTTCTGGGTCCCAATAGACCCATCTCCGTTGTTTGCATTCTATGCAATGTTTTGTGATACATATATTTATAATTAAACTAAAATAGGTGTAGGCATCCTTAATAAAATAGTTTGAGAATATTCGTGCGCAAGAGAGGTATGGCCTCTGGCACTGTTCTTCAATGTTTTAGACATTTCGGCTTTTGTTATTTGCTGCATACAAAATAAATATTCCATTCCCAGTAATAATGCGAAGGCCAAAAGAAAATTATTTTAGAGGAATTAGAAATGCTGGCTGTCTCCTAATATTGAATATATTCAGATTGAAAAAGTTAAGGGTAAATACTACCAGAAACACGTTATACATGCTGTCACATCCACAGGTAGGGAAATCATTCAATTTCTTTTTGAAATCTGGATAATTTATTTTTACCATTAGTGGTGCCCCTTGGGTATAATTATAATATATTTATCAAAAATTGTAAATATGCTTTAGTTAAAATTGAAAAGTTGAACATGTGATTGTTAAAAATGTGGGGTCCTTTGGGACCCATCTCTGGTGTTCGCGTTATGATGATTATGTCCGGCGTCGGAGTGTTAATTCATGTCCGCTCAGTGATTAAAATTTTGGCACGTTTGCGATGTTTTAGTTCCTAATGAGCCTGTTGAATACTAGAATTCGTGTAGATGTCATAAATATTTTATACATATCTAGGATAAATAATGTTGCGTGTATTGAGATTGCAGTGGATACAAGAATGAAAAGATATACCTATTTATGTTTTAGATAATCTCTATTTATTTTACGAATTAAATTTATCTAAAATGTTATATTTAACTGTTATCATTCTGTAATATTTTCGGCTGGAACTTATACATGATGTGGCCCTTCGTAAATGCCTTGTTAAACCAAAATACTTTTTTCCAGAAAAATCTTCTAAAAAACCGGGGTGTGTCTTATACAGTAGATCAGCAGTTCCCAACCTTTTTCACTTTGCCAACCCCTTGGGTTAACCTTTTATCTTCGCGAACCCCTCAAGTTGCAACAGTTTTGGCGGTGAACCCCTTATAATGGAGAGTAAATTTTGTAAAAACATCTTTTTGGACGCGTTTAATTTATGAAAAATGAAAAGTTTATGTAGCATATAGTAAGTAAATGTTTACAATAAAATATTGTATTGTCAATTAAATATTGTATTGTCATCAGTTTCTAGTCAAATTCAAATATGATCCTTTAAGCATAAAAAATAAACAGCGCAACATACATTGCACAAACTTTCTCATATATGTACATATATACGTGGTCGACTGTGTACGCTTATGAAAGAAAAATGCTTATAAATCAAAGTTAACCGTAGTTTAGCGTATATTTTAATGCCACTGGTCGATATTTAGTAATTTTTTGGGACATATGGATTAGTATTGTGACATCAGGCTCTATTATTGGATGGATTTTAATCAAAATCCTTACAGCCATTTTTTAGTAAAACGAATTTTGTTTCAAAATATCCTAGAATAAAGTACCCTTAATTGTTGCGCAATATCTTTCATCTCTTCTATGAGGAATCACTTGATTTAGTTTAACCGTCTAACTAAGCTGTAGTAAGATTTTTAGTGGATCGCGGCGAAGGCGTGACGTATTAGAGCTTAGCGTAAAATGTCACTGGATGCCATATAGTTATTTTTAGAGATATATGGCTTAAGTAGTATTATTTGTGACATCAGGCTCTAAAATTGGATTGATTTTAATCAAATTCTCTGGTGCCATTTTTGAGTAAATTAAAATTTTCTAAAAATCGCCAAGAATAAACTACCCTTTATTTTTGTGCAATATCATTTTCATCAAAGAAGGGTCTGAAAAAGATATATTGCATAAATACGAGGTATCATTCTATTTTATGTACGCGTTGGGGCCCTAGAACCGCGAACAGACAGACAGACCACATGGCGAAAACCACTTTTATGGACTCAGAGTCACCTAAAACGTGTATTTCCATCAAAATCTCAATCGAATTTTTTCACGATTACGATACTTTCTCTATATACTACGTATATGAGAAAATAAAAATAAAACCATCCAACTAATTTGAAAGAAATTAAAATATTGGTAAGAAATGTAGAACCAAGAAAGTGAAAAAGACTCAATCACCAACTTTTTCTCGCGAACCCCTCAGATTTATTTCGCGAATCCTTATGGGCACGCGAACCACCGGTTGGGAAACAGTGCAGTAGATCATGGATTATTCGGCGATCGACTATCCGACTTCCAACATTATCTGGCGGTACTGACCGATCCGCCGAAAGTTGCGTGTAATTCGGCGTTCGCCGGAGAATCGCATCAAAAGGCAGTATCAGACCGGCGATAGCGCACCGCGTGGTGCCATAACGTTTCGGGACGATCGCGAGTAGTGCAGGAGGATCTGGGTTATACGTAGGTTTGGTAGGATTCGATTTAAATCGGTAAATGTCAATAAACATCGAATTTTAAAAACTTTTATATCCGACGAAAATCATCGGTAAGTGTCGATTTTTCACCACTACATTTTCTACGAAATTATGCGTCATGATTTTAAAATTTGCCTTGCCACACTCAAACTTGATATATTTTACCACCAAACATCCAACACGGAAGAGAAGTCGATAGTTGTCATATCAAACGGCCACACAACATTCGGAATTCATTACACTTTCCTTTCTGATGTCACTGCCGCGAAATCCAAAGTTAAGGGACTAAACAATATGATCGGTTTATCGCGCTCTGTCTTTACCCTCGACCGGATCCGATAATCCTTACGCGCTTCGGATTTCATTAACTGAAAAGTCGGGAGACGTCGATTGTGTTCTGTGCCGCAAGATCTACCGACCTCCTCCAAAAGCCAAAAAGAAAAGATTTCCCGAAATAAAAATGACTACCGATCGTTTTAAAAAGCACCGTCATAAAATTTATATAATCCTACCTCCGAGAGTGTCTCCCGTGCTTAGCTTCTTTTGCATTACTGTCGAAGAAGCATCGTTCCGTATATGCACTCTGGGCCTTTTCCTGCATTCATAGTCGTTTGTTACTCAACAAGGTACAATTTTTTGCATCAAAATATTCATTCATACATTAGGTTATACATCATATTCACGTCACAAATTTTTCCAAGAATGATCACGATTTCGTGGATAAGGGGGCGCGAATTAACGAGTAAAATATACTTGCCGATTTATTCCGAAAAATTAACTTCTAGGTTGGTGATCGATGTCAAGCAACACATTCACCAAAATATAGATAACAACAAACAAGGCAGCATACAAGAAGCCTTTTTATTTACACACTCTTAGTTCAAGTTAATTAGAAGAAATTCAATTTATAAAACCGATAAAATGTATTGAAATTAAGGTGTATATTATTGACTAAGGAGATGCCCGTTGAAATTCAACGGGAAAGGTTTTTGTGAATGAAAATGAACAAATATGCCTTGACTTTCTTTGGATGGCAAGAAAACAAACTTTCGTTTTTTTAGGCGTTCGTTGTTTCAAGTTTCGAACTCCTATGATGATTCTAAGTACCTAATTTTAATATGCGAATTATTAATAATCTACATTCAAATGTACTCCTCGTAAATAACGCAACGAATGTTGTTTACATTGGTTGCTATGAAAAGAATTTCTCTCTCCTTCTCTCTCATACTAAATGCATTCAAAGCACGCTTTCACCCATAAGGATTGATGGGAAATGAAAATGCCTACCTTGGAGTCGAACCTAGGACTTTTTTCGAGATTTCTTTTCGTCGTCATCTTACAATATGTGAATCTATTATTCCTGCCAAATATAAAAAATGAATCTCGTTCCATTATCGAGTTATTCGCATTTTTATAGCGTGACAGTGGGAGCCACAAAGGGACAGAAGTAGCCTTTTATTAATTTTAGATCGCTTTTTAAGAAATATAAAAGTCGAAAACTAAACATCTTAGTAAATTGTATTAAAATAAACGTCGATATTCGTCTCCGATTTTTAGAAAAAATAAACATCGATTTTAGTCGTCGATCTTTACGAAAAATAAACGTCGACAACTACCAAGCCTGGTTATATGCAACCCAGTTATACGTAATACTCGTTTACCCGTATTTTTAAGTAATCCTTGGCGAAACACTACAAATTCATACCCACACATACTGAGTTGTACGTAACTGAATTGTACGTCATTCTCCTAATTCTATATTATAATACTGTATTTATGTTTTTAAATATCCCATGCTTTATTTATAACATTTCTTACGGCAAACAAATTCAAAACCCTAAACAACACAAAAAACAATGTAAAATAACGTTAAAAAATAAGCTATATAAAAACTTTGATGTGATTATCCGGCGTTTTTTAGAGTCCGGCGACCCCTTCCCCCTTAGGCTGCCAGATAATCGATGATCTACGTATGCCAAAAAATACAGTAACTTAGTAAGAATTGACCACTGTGTCGCAGCGAAGGGTGGATGCAATGCTTCACTGCTGCAGGTAGTTGGTATGTGCAAGTTGACATTTGTGTGTCTGATTTACTCAAATATTAGTAGGAAAATGCAGGGCCTAGTGTGAAGTGTGCACATTGGGTTTCTTATACTTCAAAAATTTTTAATAGTAAATCTTAATAAATAAAGCAACTTTTTCTCTCATTATGAGAGTGCTCGATATTTTTTCCTTAAAAAAATGTAATTCACATGTACAATAAATATTTTTTAAAGAGTGTGGGATCTCCTATCAATAGTGCAGCCAGGAATTTACTTTGGAGGCAGGAAATGATAAAAGCCATTTTTTTTCTAATTTTTACTGGATAATTTCCAATAATAATGTATAAACATTGCTATAAAATTTAACAAGATGATCCAAATGGAACTTATGATGCCTACTTTCCATTTAATCATTTATTTAATACTTATATTGCCTTTAATAATTTTCAAATCACCATGGATATTTTGCTTTTTGTGTCTCCAAATTTCATAATTTAGCATTACAAAATACTACAAATACATTCGAACGAAATATTAAATTGATCACATGTATTTGTGTGGCAAAAATAACATGTGTATATATTGGACTATACAGAATCTGAGTCCAACAATATTTGTCGCTATGGCAACACTCTCATAATGAGTAATAAAAACTGCAAAAATACCAGTATTTAGGCAAAATTCTAAGAAATACAATCAATAAGCAAAATTCTATGATAAAAATTAGAATCTTCATTCCTTTCCTCAGAGAATAGTACTAAACTAGCTCTGATAATACAATTCTAGGATATTTTAATGTGCAAGACAAAATTATCCTGCACGATGAATTTGAGATTTTCCATGTAAATCAAATGGGAAGGATAGTTCCTGGAATCGAACCCGGGACTTCAATCTTTACAACAAAAACTTTCCTCAGGAGCTCAGCCCATGTAGGAAGAGATTTCCACCATGTGTCATGAAAATCAGTGCATTGGTTCAAAAGTTAATAGGGGGGACGGGCAGATAGACAGACAGACACAACAACGAAACTATAAGCCTACTTTACAGAATGGAAGTCAATGTCATTTAATAAATATATTAATTTTAAAGTTAAAGTTGAAATTAATGTGAAAGCAGTCGAAGCTCAAATTATTTGGGATATTGGGAGAGAAGGGGACAAATGCCCAGCTACCTCCTGTATTCTTAAACAATATGTATTGTAGAATTATATTTGTGTGAAACATGAACAATGAGAAAATAAGTGTTCTATCTGGCAATTAATTGAGAAAAACCCAGCCTCATCTGCGTTGAATATGTGTTTTGGTTCTTATATACTTAGAGTAAATTTTAGGACTCTCCAAGACTGATGTCTTCTGTTATGCTAGATTGCAATACATTTGGAACTTCTTAATATGTTCAACCCGGCGTGGGTCATGCCACCGTACAGAATGATGTAGTTGTGACTCACCGGTGACCCATGCCGGGTTGAACGTGTTAAATATAAACGTGGCCCAGTGGCATAGCAAACTTCATGTAGGCCTCAGTACAAAATCCTTTTTGTTCCATCATATAATTATTTTCTATTAAAAAATAACAAACTTTCAATGAGAAATGAACTTATTACCTATCGATAAGAGCAAGACTATGCAGCTTTCAATATGATGTGGTGGTAGCAAATGATTTTAAATTATTTTGATGACTCTTGCTAGAAATGTTGTGGTAAATGAAAACAATTACATGTTGCACTCTCCCGACAAATGGAAAAATTATGATGTTGGAGAGACTCTGACCTACGAGTTGGAATGGATAAAAATAATTTACAGAAAATAGTGAGTCAAAATATAAATATGACAAAAAACAAATAGTTTTTTATGAAATGCTACTTTGTTGTGGGGACCCCTTTGAATGGGGTTCACTGCAATGGTTTGCTATTAGTATGCCATGCCACTGATGTGACCACAGAATGGCAACAGTTAGACAGATGGCTTATTTAAACCCATCCTAAATAGTTATAGAAGTGAGAAGGATAATTTTGATATATGTATGCAATTACAAAATTACTGTTACAAAATGAAGAGGTTTTTGCTAAATTATTATACTAAGGCAGTGTTTCCCAACCTTTTTGAAGCCGTGGAACCTTTATATATTAAATAATTTTTTCTCCCAGAACCCTAACCTAGGGGTGGCAAGCTAAATAGCAATAACATAAACTTTATACTCATAATGAAACAAATACTTTGTGGTTTCCACAACTTTAATATGACCGGTTTCACTATGATCGTAGCATCATCAGGTGAAAATATATAAACTGTTCCATATATATAGGGTAAAATGAGGGGGGAGAGGGAGACAGTACTCATAATTTTTCTTTACATAGTTAATGTCGTTACACTATACAGTTATTTTAAATTCATATTAAATCATGCACCACTCTCGAACCAAAACCAAAAAATTACCATAAATGACCATAAAACTACCATATGCACTGAAACTAACACAATCTCCAATGCATGCTTTTGAAATTTGATCTTCACCTGGTTTTTGTAAATGAAAATAAATTATCCAACCTGCTGATCAACCCAAAAGATAAAATTCACAATCACCACAAATCAGGTATTTACCAAGGCAATTATAGTTCGTATGACAAAATTTACATAAGACGATCTAGTCACAAACTGGTAACCCGGTTTAAAGAACACAGAGCACATTACAAAAACAACAGAATAAACAGATCAAGCAATGCAATCATATTTTTGACATTCGCTGTCCTATCACCGCAGAAAATCTTGCATTGCTAAAATCAATTAAACAATATGATAAACTCGATGCATACGAAAGCTAAAAACAAGAACATGGTTGTGAATGACGTAGGTCCAATCCCCCACTGCTCCCTTATTCAGTTAACCATTTCCACTCCTTTCACTTTCCTCCCCCCTCCCCAATGGTCACTCCTTGTATACCTATACTCCCTTCCCCCTCCCACACCCCAACTAAGAAGATGACAGCTTAGCTGTTGAAACGTTGGTGTCTAGTTTGAGTTTTGGTTAGAGTTTACTGTGTGAGTGCCTTTTGATGGAGTTGTATGTTTCTGTGTGTGTGTCTCCTTTTGACTTAGGTCCTGCAATGGTGTTTACCAGCAACCTGCAACATGAATGCGAGTGTTCTCTCCCTGTTTACAGTGAAGGATTTTTTGTTAATCTTAATTGGAGAAGAATTACCACATGCACAAAAAATTTTAACAAAAAATTCAAATTTCCTTCATTTTTAGGAAAACCTAAGAGATTTTTATAAATGAGAAGAGTTTTAACATCCTAAATTACTTGCATAGTTGCCCATCAAATGTAACGGGATCATCATAACAGTATTCCAAAGTTCATGATATTGCATTGTGAAGATTTCTTGGCAGAAATAAAACTATAAAAACTGTAGAAGCTTCATGCCCCAACAGAAACCTCAATCTCAAAGGCCTACTTGCACCAGTAAAGGTTTTTCCAAGCCAAACGAGACGTACACTAGTTAATGGTACAGAAGAGGAAATTGCATTTAAGAAGTTGTTAGCTTTGTCTTTATCATGGGCAGTTCTTCCGTCAACTTTAGAAGATTTTAATTCAGTCACACCATAAAGAATGAGTTTTTTAGCACATTCTGTTCATTCATCTCGCCAATGATAGACTCCATGTTTGCCTTTATTAGTAAGCATAACACTATTCAATCTGATTGCTCAATTTCGTGTTTTTAGTTCTAAAATCGAACTTTGAAGCTCAGCAAAACTACTATTACCATTATGGCAAGAGTCACAATAAAATAGAGGTGATTTAAGTTGTTAAGTGTTAAGTTGTTGTTCCTGCTAAGTTAAGCACATGTTCCATCTAGGAGTAAGAGATACAAATCACATTTTGGTTCTTCTTCTGCATTTAGATCACCAGCACAACACATGCACTTATTCATAATCAGAATCCTAAATCACAGCTAGGTACTACAGGATATATCTGATGTCTGACACAAACAGAAAAAAGCTAGGTAAATACATTTATGATGTTAACTGTAATGAAACCGGAGATCATAATGTAGGTACATACTTTTATACTTTGACTTTATAATATTATAAACATTAAACATTTGAATATTTGTATTTCTGTGAATAAATTTATTTAACCTACTATGTAAATCTCTCCAAAATAGTGATTTTTTGATAGATTACTTTAGTTTATAAAAATAAAAGTCAATCTCATTTTTTAAATGGTTGGAACCCTTCTTTGGGCCTCAAATTTATATTCCATCTGGGTACCTTAATCTGCCCGTACTAATAATGCCAAGTTACAGGAAATGCAGCATATTCTTAATGCCTTGACAACTGATTCAGTTTATATGGCATACCAGGTTATCTCGATTCACTGACTTATTTATTGCTATTTTATGTTACTTAGTTTAAAATATTATGAATGATATTTGTATATTTCCACCAGACATTCCATGGAGGCTCCACCAGCAGATGCTCATGAGTCAATGGACGATTAACAGCTAATAACCAATCATTGTATTACCAGTGCAATCTCATCTTTGAAGGGATTGTTTGTGTTTACAACTAATTCCTGTATCTGTCAGGTCATGCTCCCTGAAATAATGACCAGGTTAGTGTTCTGTTTACTCCATAACTTGTTATTACATCTTTGGTCGTGTCATATAGGTAAACTTCCAAAATGAAAATGCCATGCAGTCCTGGTCATCGATTCCAAACCACTTTCAGTCAGTCCAACAGCTCATAATAGTTCTACCCACTTTTCCTGGAGATGAAATATATCATTAGAAGGAAATAACTCTCAAGACAAACATTTTTTAAAATCATATAGGTAGGAAGTTTGCATTCATAAGCCAATACTCTAAAGATTACAGTCACTTACGAGTTTTCATTGCCACCTAACTAGGATCAATATGGAGCCTTGCCCATTATTGTTCTGCTAGTTGGCATATCAAAATACATGCCAGTTTCATCAGTATAATCCAATAAATACTGTATTTCCTGCCATATAAGATGCACTTTTTTCCAGAGATCTATCTGAAAAAATCACCCTGCATCTTATAAGGTTATGATCATGGCTATCATAAACATGCATGTTGTTATGTCTTGTCTCGCTGATGATTTTAGAGTTTTTTACCAATATACCAATACTTTTATGAAACTCTTGCTAAAATGTTAAAAATGTCCAACTAAATTACTGGTAAATTTGACCTTTGGGGAAAAAAACCTTGCTGGATCTGTTAAGGTACTGTAATGGATATTTTTATGGTGTAGCTGTAATGAATGTTTTCACGATGTAGCCATAGCCACTGTGCATGTGCACCAACTTTGAACTGTGCAAGGAGCAGCAGTCAGGGCCCCGGGACTTCGAAGATATTTGAAAATCAAATAATGTCGTAGCCACCACAGGATGGCGCTGGCGACAGTGGTTACTTTACTTTTTTGTTTTCAGCATACTGAAGCCAACCCACACTTATATGGATTATACCACAAGGAGAAATTAATTTGTTTACTTTTGGCCATTAAGAGAGTTTTGGTTTTCCATCATTTTGAGAACGTTTTGTGAAGGTAGGAGAAAAAGAGACTGCCATAATGAACAAAATATATCATTATTCTGTTTTGAGATGTGAATTCATTGGCGAGAATTTCACTGCTTCTTATTATTCCTATTTGTTAGGTATGTTGAACATTTTGAAATAGAGATAAAGTAACATATGGTACAATAATCATAATTATGGTTACTAATGCACAATTATGATTACTGATATAACGATATGATATTTTCTGCTCTTCTCTGAGTTTGTTCAGCAGCCACTGGCTTATCACACTTATTCATGTTTAACCATAAATTTCAGATTACCAGTACCCTATTACGATGGCATCAACAAAGAAAAGGCTTGCTTACACAATTGTCTACAAATTACAAGTTATCAATTACGCAAAGGAACAAGGAAACAGAGCTGCAGAAAGACATTTTGGGCCACCACCAACAGAGAAGATGATACAGGAGTGGTGGAAACAAGAAGATAAACTCAGTATGACAATCAAAAAGAAGCATAACCTTCATCGACCAACAGCAAAATGGGCGGAACTTGAGGAAGAACTGAATAGCTGGAACAGAGCAGAGGAACTGTGGTATAGCTGTGTCAACAAAAACAATTATTTTTGAGGCAAAGAGACTTGATGATTTTGGTGGCACAAGAAGTTGGTGTTATAGATTTATGAAGTGAAACGGCTTAGCTATGAGGACACGAACAAGAATATTCCAGAAAATGCCAGAACAATATGAAAACCAAATCCTGGAATTTCACAGATTTATAATTAATGCCAGGAAGCACACAAACTACGAGCTTGGCCAAATTGGTAATATGGATGAAGTACCTTTAACATTTGATGTACCCTCAAATAGAAGTGTGGATACCCTATACTGCTGTTTTGGCTTGTTGTGCTGATGGAACGAAACTTCCACCTCTCTTCATATTCTAGAGGAAAACTCTGCCAAAGGAAAGAATTCCACCTGGTATTTTTGTCCATGTTCATCCTAAGGGGTGGAGGAATGAAGATGGAGTCAAACTATGGCTGGAGAAAGTGTGGTCACAGCATCCTGGTGGCCTTCTCAAGAAACCAGCCCTACTGGTATGAGACCAATTTCGTGCACATAAAACAGGCCACAAAGAGGAGGGTGAAAAAGCTAAAAACACAACTTGCTGTAATTCCAGGTGGACTTGCTGGCCAACTACAACCACTGGATGTTTCTATTAACAGACCTTTTAAAGCTTTCATGAAAGAAGAATAGACTAAATGGATGAAGGCACCACAACACAACTTAACACCTACTGGTCGTATGAAGAGACCAACAATTTCTCAGGTGTGCCAATGGGAAAAATATTCTTGGGATGCAGTAAAGACTGAAACAGTTGTGAAGTCATTTAAGAAGTATGGGATCAGAATTACCTTGGATGGCACAGAAGATGATATTCTGTTTGATGAGAATGATAGTTCACTATCAGTCAGCAGCAATGACCATGAGGATGAGGAGTGCGATGATCATCATGATGAGGATGACAGCAGTGGTGGATTTCTGGGTTTTGAAGATGAATAAAAACTTGCTGTTTTCTTTTATTGTCCCATTTTATTATTGTTCTTTAAAGATGAATTAGAATAATATTTTTGTACCTATATGAATTTTCAGATGGTTAAAAATATTTTGGGTTCACCTTAGTATGTATGGTATTATAAAAATAATCATATGTGTAATAAAATGCTTCTGTTTAAAAAGAATTAGAAGTAATGTGATATATGCAATAAATTGCTTTTGTTTAAAAAGGATAAAAGTAATGTGATATGTGCAATAAAATAAATCAGTTCCTCAAAAATGTTATAATTTTTTCCTAAGTATTCTTTGTTAAATTATGGGTCTTATATGGTGGGAAATACGGTAGTTATTTTTTTGCTGAATTGCATAATGAAATACTGACAGGAAAAAAGTTTCTCTTGCAAGTCGCTCGGTAGCTTTAGAGCAAGGATTCCCAACCTTTTTTTGCTTGTGGACCCCCTGAGTCCTAACTTTACGTATGTGGACCCCCATATACGCATATGTAATATTCCTAAATTAAATATTTATTTGTAGGTTAGTAAAAGCTAATAATTAAACAATTCCTAAATGAAATATTTATTTGTAAGTTAGTAAAAGATAATAATTAAACAATTCCAATATAATATAAAAAATGTAAATTACAAATTTTGAAAATTTTAATTGATAAAACTGAAACATATTTTTACTTGTAATGACAGAAATAGTAAAAAAAATTAAAAATATACTATTTCAAACAACATATATAAATTTATTCCTAAGGCTATTAAATAGGATCCCATTAAATAGGCCCTACTAATGAGATCCTTGTGGCTGATGTTTTGATATTAGCATATTAATATCTGGCTTCAATTTTGTGAGAGTCAGACGAAGATCACCTCTTTTTACTATATCAAGTCGATTACGATTTTTTGTTAACAACTGTGTTATACGACTAAAGCCAGATTCCACAAGATAAGATGATGGGAAAACAATGACATACATTTTAGCTTTCTTTCATAAAAGCAGATATTTACATGCAATGTCACTATTCTTCCATACATCATGCTTTCCTTTTTTGAATAGACTTCGGACTGTCTCATCAAACCGCAATTCAACAAGTTTCTCTTGTAAATCAATTTTAACATCAGCAACATTTACCTCAAATGGAATCAGCACCCAATCTGGGATGTTCAGTTCTAGTAGGTCCTTGAACCGAACTTGCATGTCTTCATAATTTCTTTTTTAAATGATCAACATACACAACACAATCATCATCTTTTAAATCACTGCTAACTGAAGCAAGGTTTGGAAACTGGTCAAACACACGGCGTGAGATATTAAAACTGTACAATTTGAGTTTTCCTAGGAATGCATTAATGGCTTCTTTGCTAGATATTAAATCACAATTATGTCCTTGCTGCAGCTTATTAAGAGAATTCAGTTTTTCAAACACATCTGAGAGGTAAAATATGTCTGTTTTCATGGCAACCAACTGTTTTCCAATCTCCTTTTCATTTAGAAATGATACAATACTGTCCCAAAGGACGACGAAGCGACGAAGACAATTGCCTTTAGACAACTATCGCACCTCTGTATGCAGTACAAGACGGTCAAATCCTTCTTCATTTTCATCACAAAATTTGCGAAAGAGACGATCTTGAAGAGCATTAGCCTTAATGAGGTTGACAGCTTTTATTACAAGAGTTAAGGCTTCATGAAGACGTCCACTCAATCTCTTCGCCACCAGATGTTGGCGGTGAATCACGCAATGTATGCAAAATACTTTTGGCAATGCATTTTTTAAATGAGTGATAAACCCTCTGTACCTACCGACCATGGAAGGAGCGCCATCAGTAGCACAAGCCATTAAATTTTCGAGTGGAATATTTTTTTCTCTAAATTAAGACTGGACTTCCTTAAATATTGTTTCACCTTTAGTATCTGTTTTGAGGAAGCTTGCAAAAAGCATTTCTTCTCTGAGTTGATTATCATCCATATATCTTACATATGCCAATAAAAGTGCTTCATTGCCCATCAAAGTTGATTCATCGAGTTGCATTGCAAACTGTTTCACTCGTAATTGAGCTATAAGTTGATTTTCTACATCTTCAGACATTTCATCAATGCGCCTGGATATTGTGTTATTGCTCAAAGGAAGGTTATCGGTAAATTCACGTGCATTTTTGTTTAACATTGTTGAAATTACAACTGATTACGAAGGCAAGATGACAGTTTTACCAATGCTATGTGGCTTTCCAGATTTTGCTATTATTTTGCTGATTTCATATGATGCTAGTAAACCGCTATCTTTATTGCTTGCTTGTTTACTAAAAATCTGATCCAATTTGTTTCTTCCTTGAAAATTGTCTCGTAGTTTTCGGAAATACTCCACTGATTTTTTTTTTTTTCGCTGTGCCTTGTCTCCAAATGGTGACGAAGCTTACTTGGCTTCATGCTATCATTAGACAGCACAGTCATACATATAAGACACATTGGTTTTGTGATATTCTCTGGTGATTCAATAAAACCATACGACAGATATTCAGTCGAATATTGCCTTATTTTCTTCTTTGCATGAGCCATGGGTAATCAGAAAACAATAATAATATTATTAACCTCAAATATTTAAGGTTGGAAATGCTTGTAGGTACTAATGGAAATATAGTTCACTAGAACAATAACGTTCAATAACACAAACAATAGATTTCACCAAGACGATGCCGATTACTCACTATAGAATGAAATGACTGCCTCTGACTGACTGACTCGTTCTAGATTAGTCAGTGCCTAAATAATGTTTTCTTCTTCAAGAATTTTCTATGGAAAGAAATTTTTTTTCCGTCAACTAAACAAGGTTTCAGAAAATACGAGTATCTTCTAACTGTGAATTTCTGGACTTTTCTATCACATAAGTTTATTTTATTATTATTATTAAATTATTTTATTTATAATATTTTATCATGAACCCCTTAGCTCATATTATGGACCCCCGAAATACAATTTTTTTCTTGTGGACCCCCTCAAAGCTTCTATGGACCCCTGGGGGTCCATGTGGACCCCGGTTGGGAAACGCTGCTTTAGAGCAAGCATTATGCAGTGATGTTGTTAAAAGCCACATGTTTCACCATGGATCCAGGACAAAATGTCCCTGGACATAATCTCCCGAACAAAATGTCCTCAGACAAAATGCCCCCAGACAAAATGTTCCCAAATGCAAAGTACAGTGGAACCTCGGTTTACGAACTTAATTCATTCCGTAAAACTGTTCATAAACCGAGTTGTTCGTAAACCGAAACCATTATTCCCATAAGAATCAATGTAAAATGGATTAATCCGTTCAAGACCCCAAGAAAATGGCCCTTTATTATCTTTATTTTCTACTTCATGCTTGAAATCCTATACAAAACAATGGAAATTCATAGTTTTAACTGAAAAGGAATTGGAAGTAATAAAACAAAAAGAATAAACGTAAAAACAAACTTTATTTCAACTTATCTTACAAAATAGTAAAGTAGTTATTGTTTGGAAGGGGAGTCCCCTTCCATGAAAACATCGGGTGCTTGAAGTTCATCAGGTTTCTGTCTCACTAAAAACCTATCCAATGAGATTTGTTTCTTCTTGCTTTTTATAATGTTGCGGAAATGAGACATGACATTATCATTGAACAGATTTATAATGCGATTTGATAAAGTTTTATCGGGGTGATATCTTTCCACAAAATTTTGCACCTCACTCCATTTCGCACACATTTCGTGGATCGTGGACCTAGGAACATCGTCCATTCGTTCATCAGTCTCTGAAAATAATATTTCCTCTGTCACCGTCTTTTGCTGCTCATTAAGAAGCTGTTCCAGTTCTTCCGTAGTGAGTTCATTGCTGTGGTCCTCCACTAGCTCCTCCACATCAACATTATCAACTTCTAATCCAATCCTATTGCCTATAGATACAATATCATCGACAATATCAACAGACTCAGTCTCATAGCCCACAATGCCAGATATACAGTCTGGCCACAATTTCCTCCAGGCTGATTTCATAGTTCTGTGAGTCACTGAAACTTAAACAATGGAGGATATTCTAATGTTTTTTCCAGAATTCTCTGAGTGTTAATTCTGTGTCAGAGGTTGCTTCGAAACACCTTTGAAATAATTCCTTGATGTACAGTTTCTTAAAGTTTGAAATGATCTGCTGGGCCATAGGCTGGATTAGAGGAGTCGTGTTAGGGGGCAGGAACTTCACTGTGATATAACCAAACTCCTCAAACAACTCGTCTTGCAAGCCTGGAGGATGAGCAGGAGCATTGTCCATCACAAGAAGGCATTTTAGTGGCAATTCGTTTTCTTGGAGGTATTTTCTCACGCTTGGGGCAAAGGCTTCATGGATCCACTCAATGAACAGTTGCCTGGTTACCCAAGCCTTACTATTAGCCCTCCACATAACAAACAGTTTACTTTTCATTACATTATTTTTCTTAAACA
This sequence comes from Tanypteryx hageni, assembly GCA_028673005.1. Lineage (NCBI taxonomy): Eukaryota > Metazoa > Arthropoda > Insecta > Odonata > Petaluridae > Tanypteryx > Tanypteryx hageni. Next base: position 65,129,611 of record CM054114.1, on the reverse strand, counting down.
CCCTCGGATTCTCAGAGTGGTAGACAAGCAATGGCTTGACCTTGAAGTCCCCACTTGCATTTCCACATAGTAAAAGAGTCAGCCGGTCCTTCTTTAGCTTATGTCCAGGCAAAGTCTTCCTGAGTGATGTAGGTCCTATTTGGTAATTTTTTCCAAAATAGGCCAGTTTCATCACAGTTGAATACTTGCTGGGGAAGAAAACTCTCAGCTTTTACATAGTCATTAAATTCTTGTACATATTTCTTAGCAGCTTCTTGGTCTGAGCTTGCAGCCTCTCCATGCCTATTTACATTATGTATTCCAGTTCTCTTCTTAAACTTCTCAAACCATCCTCGGCTAGCTTTGAACAGTTCAGTATAAGTACTCGTACCAGGGTTTGTTATTAACCCTTAGTTAGTCGCGTGAAAAAAAGTTCCGTAATTAGTCGCGTGGGGTCAATATGACCCCAAAATAATTTCTTAAGATAAGCAATAATATATTAATTTATTTATATTTTACTGGAAATAAAATCAATCTTACATTATAATACAATTATTTATTAATAATTTTTACAATAAACATTGATTAAAATAACTTAAAATATTTTTTTGTATTTTCTAATCACTTTCCCTCTTCCCACATTCAATGCACTTCATTATCATATGGTCTTTGCAAGTAAAAGCTCCACAATTTCCACATCTAGTGGACACTTTATTGTCCTTATTTCTTGGGCAATGTTCGCATCTTCCTGTTGATAGTCCCGATCCTGGTGATGGACCTTCCTGCGCAAGTCCCTGTTGAGTGCATATGCGCTTTCGGAGATGCCTAGATATAAACTGACTCTGAGACCTCAAAATCTGTAGATCCTTTATTAATTCCTTCGATAATTATTTCAAGAAATTTCGCCTTTTGAACGTTTTGTTTATAAACAATAAAGGCATTTATGGCAGAAACGTTCAGCTAATAAAAAACAGCTAACGGCCATCTTTTCGTTCTTCTGCCAACATTATAAGCAGCGCAGAGCTGATCGCACTTTTTGTTGCATTGTTGCATGAAGGTCGCGTTGAGGGCTTTATTAGTGATAGGACTATTTTTGCGGAGATCACTCACACTTGTGGGTTAGACATCGGTCGCGGCACGGTCGCTTTCCGGCCCCCACCTACAGCATGAAGTAGTTTATGGCTGCCCCCAACAAGCAGAAAGATTCAAGCTCACTTCTGCTGTCACCGAGGATTGCCCTCGATGGGGCTTTGGACAAAAGTTGCCTCCTCAAGTGACCCAAGGGGTTCGTGCCGAGGTCCAACCGCGTCCTCCCCTATAAGTGTGAACATACTTGGGACTTCTCCATAGAAACCCCATTGGAAATAGGATTTTTATATTTTGGTCTAAAACGTCCCAACCGTGACCATCATGCGACCGGTAGGAGATCCAAAAACTTTGAAGATTGCCGATCTCATTCGTGTTCGTGCTTATTCCGAAAAATAAGGGAGAAACTCGTGCTAAAAAGGGTGAGCGGTAATGAAAGGCAAACCGCTTTCTTTTATCCTTTTTACACATGGGTACTAAGAGCTTCATCCAATGAGGGTGATAAAAAAGCTGCCAAAAGTCGCTAGAAAGATGTTCCATTTTTGAGAGTATTTCACAATAATGACGAAAGCATGTGATAAATAATTACTGTACAGAAAAGGGAATAATATGGATGTAGTTCAATTATAAAATCTAGAAAATAGTTTCAAAAATCATGCATCGGTCTTGATAGAATACGTGGAATTCTGCGTCAAAGAAGTCATCCTCGGGTCAATTCTTCGACAGCAATTTCTATAGAGACCACGTGCGTTTGTTTGTGACTTTTATTGCGGGTAGAAAACGGTTGCATGTGTGCGGCTGAAGTAAGAAAACACCCGGAGAATTCCGAAAAGAGGGAAAAAGGTACATTGGAGGGGGGAGAGGGGAGGGGGAGATGGGAGGAAGAAGGGTAACCAACCTATAGTGAAAATTAGAGAAGTAAAAATGTATCATAGGAGAACTAGTGTTAAAACAATGAAATACTGCTTATCAGGAAAATTATTTGTATTTCTGATGTGATAATAATAATCTGTATTGCTAAGTAAAAGAGAGCGAGCTACACTGGCAAATATATAAAATGTAAGCGAAGGAAATTCTCCAAAGCCAGTCAAACTGATAAAACCCGGTTAAAAGGCCGGATAAAAACAGTGGAACCCGGATAAAAACCGGATAAAAACCCAATACGTATTTCGGCTACAAAGTAACCATCATCAGGGGTTAAAAAACGGGGGGAAGGGGGACTTGAGAGAGGGCAACTGAAACCAAGACCAGTGGCACGCTCTCAAGTGGATGTCCAGGTTGTCCGGTTTTTATCCGGGTTCCACTGTTTTTATCCGGCCTTTTAACCGGGTTTTATCAGTTTGACTGGCTTTGGAGAATTTCCTTCGCTTACATTTTATATATTTGCCAGTGTAGCTCGCTCTCTTTTACTTAACTAATTATGGCTCTCCAGCCGAAAGAGCTCAACAAATTACATGCCTTAAAATTTAAAATCATCTCTTTATCTATTGACATACACTTTCTTAAAAAGTGCAAATCTTTGCATTTATTCCCCAAATTTATCAAAATTAACGGTCCCCCTAATAACCCTCACGCTTCCAAAGCAATAGAAACAGCACGTCAACATTGGCTCAATTTAGAAATTCGTGCCAAATACGCTAAACGTAGTCAACTAGAATTTCAAGCATACAACCTACACCTCGCTATCACAAAAAATTTTAATAACATTGAGTATCATTTCTTTAATGAATACTTTCAAAAGTTGAAAGAGGTTAACCAACATAAAATTCAAACCAAACTCAGAGGCATAAATTCGAAAATTAAATCTCTTCAGAAGCTTAGTCCTACCGGGTCTCCAGATAGGATTAATTTCGTTAAAAATATTTCCAACGTTCACTTCACCCATGACGAGATTAGATTGCTCAACAAAGGCCTTAAACATTGTCTTCCATACAAAAAGCCACCAATTGACGACCTGATTATTGATATAGAATGTGGTATAAAGGATAGTAACGACACGACCAAACAGTATATCAGAACCGCTAGTAAAATCGCCATTGAGCGGAACATGAACAATTTGCCAAATAAGAACCTTCAGATAAATAAGACAGACTATAAAATTATTCAAAACTTAAAGAAGAAAGACTGCGTCTACACCAAATCTGATAAGGGCAACACCACAGTCATTCTAAACAAAGCGGACTACCTTGAAAGAACATTAAATACTATTGAAACAGGCCCCTACATCCAGATCTCCAAAAATCCCATTAAAAAACTCGCGACACAAGTCAAAGAAACTGTTAACCGTTGCAAACACACTTTTGACAAAAAACTAGCGTTCGCTCTGAAAATAGCGAATCCCACCATTCCAAGACTTTACTGCCTTCCCAAAATACATAAACCAGGAAACAAAATGAGACCTATAGTTTCGGCCATCAACTCACCCTCTTATAAAATCGCCAAATGGCTCACTAAGGAATTAAAATGTATAGGCATTGAAGAAACATACGGCGTTAAAAACACCCAAAATTTCTTGGAACATATTAGAAACAAAAAAATACACAAAGATGAAATACTGGTGTCATTTGACGTAGAACAACTCTTCCCCAGTGTTCCCATTGACGTCGCGCTCGAAAACCTCCAGGACTGGCTACTAAGTAAACAAGTTGAGGAAAACAAAATTCTAGAAATTCTCACATTGACAAACTTATGCATGGAACAAAATTACTTCGTTTTTAACAATAAGTTCTATAAACAAATTAATGGAACATCAATGGGCAATCCTCTCTCACCACTTATAGCAAATATTTTTCTTTATTCTTTTGAGCAACACTGTAAAAATACGTTAAACTATTTCCCCAACACATGGTGCAGGTACGTTGATGACATTTTTGCCATTTTTGACACAAAACTCTATAACTTTAACACCTTCGTCCAAGAACTCAACTCATTTCACAACTCTATAAACTTCACCTTTGAAATCGAAGCAAATAAGTCTTTACCTTTTCTTGACATTTTGATCATTAATAATAATGGACGATTAGAATTTGACGTGTACAGGAAACCGACCCATACCAACAATTATATTAAGAAAGACTCCAATCACCCTTACAAACAAAAGATCGCGGCTTTCAACCATATGGTACACAGACTATTGACGACACCGCTAAATAAAAAACGTTTTGACAAAGAAGTAAAATATATTAAAAACGCGGCCCTAGAAAACGGGTACACACACGAATTGATAGACAACATTATTAACAAGCAATCCAAAACATTAGACAAGAAGACAAGTACTACGCTTGCTCTAAGTGACGATAGGAAGAAAAAAAAAATTTATTTCACTCCCCTTCCATCCAACCCTAAACAAAGGGCTAACAAAAATTTTTCACAACGCAAATTATACACTAACGTTTCACAACACAAATAACATTAAAAATTTATTAGGGAACCCTAAAGACAAAATACCCACATTAGAAAAATCCGGCATATATCAAGTGTTGTGCCCCACATGCAACATGTCTTATATTGGCCAAACGAAAAGAAATATCTCCATCAGATTCAAAGAACATTTAGCGCACTACAGACATGGACGCTTTGAAAAATCGGCCGTCGCGAAACACATTTTAGAATATAACCACCCATTAGACACAAATAACCTCAAACTGCTTAAACAAGTCCCAAATACTAAACTCGACGCAACAGAAAGCTTACACATTCATAAATACAGACACACCCTGATGAATAACGAGTTAGGGGTAATAAACAGCGTGCTTTTTAAACTGACCTCCCCCCCTTTTTCTCCCATCACCTAGGTCATCTAGGTCCCCCCCCCCCTTTTTTTTTTTTTTTTTTCTCCCCCCCCTGCCCACCAACCAGGTATAAATACACAGACACAGCCCTGGACATCCACTTGAGAGCGTGCCACTGGTCTTGGTTTCAGTTGCCCTCTCTCAAGTCCCCCTTCCCCCCGTTTTTTAACCCCTGATGATGGTTACTTTGTAGCCGAAATACGTATTGGGTTTTTATCCGGTTTTTATCCGGGTTCCACTGTTTTTATCCGGCCTTTTAACCGGGTTTTATCAGTTTGACTGGCTTTGGAGAATTTCCTTCGCTTACAATCTGTATTGCGTTTAACCCTTCTAGACCAATAGAGAAAAAAGCAACAGGTAGAGAGATGTCATAATAAAAGTAACTTTTTTAACCTCATATATACATAACAAATGGATACACACCAAAATAGCACATTAAAATAGTTTAATTTTCTCAATAATTACAATATTTATACTATATGTATAAATATAAAAATATCAAAAATAACAAATTAAAAAAAACAAAGAAATGCTAATTTCTCTTCTAGAATGTCAGTTTCGAAGGTAGAACAAGTTTGGGTTAGATTGACAATACATTTCTTTAGATATTGACGAAAAAACATTGCTTGGGGTCATATTGACCCCACGCGACTAATTAAGGGTTAAAAGGTCATCATGTAATCGTTTCGTTTTTGCACAAATTAGAGCTTCAGAAACACTATCACCAGCTAACTGTTCCTCGTTTATCCAAATCAACAGCAATTTCTCCACTTCGTCAATCAATTGTGGTCTTTGTTTACTAATAACTTTTACTCCTTTCGCGACATCAGCTTTCTTGATAGTCTCTCTTTTTTTAGTATAGTAGAGATCGATGATTTCGCTACACCAAATTGCGTAGCAAGATCCGAGACACGAACGCTATTTTCATATTTAGATATAATTTCTTTTTTTACCTCTATCGTGTTTTAATTTCTTTTCAATTTACTTTCATCATTCTTTGGCTTCATGGTGGTCTAATAAGATAATTTAATTAAGTGTAAATTAAACTTTGAAACAATAGCAACACGTATACAAAAACAATATAAAACTCACTCGAGCAGCAATAAATACGACGCACTCCAACAGCAATCTATCCTGAGTGAACGCTACCTACCACGAAACTAATACCTTCTCATTTCTCAGACTCAACGGCGCCAGCACTGGTGCATCTGTCCGGGGTTTTGCGCAGCGGCGCGCCGAGATGTCAGTCGGTGGAGCACGTGACTGCCTGTTCGTAAGCCGAAATTCTGTTCGCGAACCGAAGCATTTTTTCGTCGGGATTTTTGTTCGTAAACCGAATTGTTCGTAAACAGTCGTTCGTAAACCGAGGTTCCACTGTAGGTAAAAATGTCTCCACTGCACTGGAATAAATATTAATTATTCCCTCTCAGATGTTGATATAATGTTCAAATTCAGTCAGATGATTAATTATAATGCCTTGAACAGTTTTCCGGTATTCATTCTGTTCTGAAACAGTAAATCGTTGATATCCTCCTCCTCCAAGAAACCCACCTCACCTCGAACAAAAAATTATTCCTTCCTGGCTATACCATTTACCGTAAAGATCGATCCACCCCCACCAGAGGCATAGCACTCGCCATTAAATCACATCCTTCACACTTTTAAACCACCCATCCTCCACCTACCTGTTCTGATTCATAGCATTTATCACCCTGGCTCCAAACGACTCAACGCACAGGACCTTAAACGCATTTTTTCTGACGATCGACCCAGACTTTACATCGGCAACTGGCTTTGGCTTCTACCATTGCATTAACTCCTCTCTTCCTGTGAGAATCTGCCACACGACTGCTCTCCTCTTGAGGCACTTAAGTGGCTGCTGGTGTCAAAGTTGGGAACTGGGGGTGTGGATGCCTTCATCCTATCTCTTCCTCTTCAGGGGAAGATCCGTGTCTGCTCCCATGGATGCACAGGGGCGCTTGTGCCGATCCCAAGGCATGGGCCTGGCATCTGGAATGGAGTGGAGTGTTGGATCACTCTTCCTCTTAGTGGTTTCCCAGAAGCAGACAGCCAGCTTCTGCATGGTGTCCCAGATGGTATCCATTGGAAGTCACTCGTAGAGATCTTTCACCCTACCCTTCCTGCGGCAATGAAATATGGAGCAGAGGCAGGCTTTCTCAGCCATGCTGATGGATTGCAGTCCCATGCAGGTTAGTCTCTCACTCCAGGCTGGAGATGCATAGGTGAGGATGGGTAGGATATGTGCCTTGTATAGATGGATCCTCCGGCATAGCAGGATAAATCTGCTTCCAAGGAGAGGAGCCAAGGAAATTTGGCATCCAAGGACTTGTGTGCGACTGTACACATGAGACTGGAACCAGAGTTTACGGTTGAAGACGACTTCCAGGTATGTCGCCTTGTCCTTCCACTCCACCTGTTCATGTCCAATGATGATCCCTTCTGGCTCCAGAGTTGGTGACACAGAGAAGAGTACTGCCTGGGTCTTGCTGGCATTGATGTCCAGCTTGATAGTCTCGAACCAGTCGATCAGGGAGTCAGTCCCACATTGGAGTTAACTGGCGGCCATCCTTTTATTCCAGGATCGACAGGATGGGTGCATCATCCGCATATAGGGCAGAGATGGTGTTCCATCCTAGGTCCACTGGAGCATCTGCCATGAAGATGTTGTACAGCATTGGACCTAGGACAGAGCCCTGCAGAACGCTGGAGTTGATGTCCCTTGAAGTGGAGAGCAGGCCATCCCAGCGGACCCTGAAGGATCTCCCTGTGAGGTAGCTGGCAATAAGGGAGGACTGCCAGGCAGGAAAGTGGAGTGTTGTCATCCGGCACAGGAGTCGGTGATGCCAGACCCTATCAAAGGATTTCGTTGCATCAAAAAACGTGGTTGCCACATGCTGACCAGTGTTGAAGGCATCTGTAATAAAGTTGCAGACGCGGGCCAGTTGATGTGTGGTGGAGAATCCTTCCCAGAACTAAAACTGCTCCTCAGGGAGAAGGGAATGTTCCCTCAGATGACCATGGAGGTGGGGGAGAAGGATCCTCTCAAAGAGTTTCCCTAGTCTGCTCAGGAGAGAGATCGGTCTGTATTTTGTCGGGTCCTGGGATGCTTTGATTTTCAGGATGCAGACGACTGTTGCCATCTTCCACGCTGATGGAAAGTGTCCAAGGCAAATGCAGGCTGTAAAGAGGTGTGACAGCCAGACACCAAAGGCAATTGGAATCTGTTTGATGACCTCATTTCTGATGCCATCAGGTCCTGGTGCCTTGCGGGTCTTCAGTGCCTTAAAAGCAGGGGCAAGGTCCATGAAGGTCACCATCGGGGGTAGAGAGCTCTCATCCAGGGAGGTAGGGTCTTCCTCTGGGCCGTCCGGCAGAGAAGGTGGAGAAGATGCAACTGCAGACTGCTTTTTCGTTTCGGAAAACTGTTTCCAAATAGCCCGCCATCAGCTCTGCTTTATCACGGGGTGCAACAGCTATATGGCCATCGTGATGCAGGGGTGGATCCAACTTTGTATCCTGCCAGAGAGTCCTCGCCATCCTCCAGATCAAGCCGTCCTTGATGTTCAGGGAGGAGAGTTTGGCTTCCCAAGCTTCCCTTTGGAACTGGTGAATGGAGCCTCGAATGTTATGCTCCATCGTATTTAGCTGGTGGCGAACAGTAGGATCTCCAGTATCCTGGAAGCGGCGCCGAACCCTGTTTTTCTCCAGGATGTCTTGCCTGATGTGAAGTGGAAGCTCCATATAGTTGGGCGCCCTTGCCCGAGTGAGGGGGACAGCAGTAACTGTCGCCCGCCGGATCTTGTCTGTGAGCACCTCCATGCATTCACCAATGGCCTCAGCGGACGTCAGGGATGGTAGCTCCTCCGGTAGGCTGTCCATAAGTGTGGTACAAAACAGGTCCCAGTCCGCCTTCCCGTAGTTCTCAATGGTGCCCTCCGGAAGTTGGATGGGACAAGCGCCACGATGAGCAGTGACAGGATTGTGGTCACTCGCTAGGGCAGCCAGGGTGGAGATATGAAGCAACGTCTGCACAGTCCTCGGTGCAGGAAGGTGTCGATGACATTGCCAGAGCCTGTGTGGGAGAAGGGAGTGTGTTGTATGGGCCCTAATATCCCATACCCGGCCGTGTCTGCCCATTGTTGAAGGAGCCGACCCCTCCGGTTGGGGTTCTTTGCATTCCAGCTGGGATGTTTGGCGTTGTAGTCACCCCCGAAGAGAGTTGGGTACCCGAGGTCTGCAAGATCATTGAAGTCCTCCACAAAATCCCGTAGAGGTGAAAGGTAGCCGGAGATGCAAGTGAGGTATCCACTGGAGGTCCAGATTTTCACAGCCGTAGCCTCAAGTTGCTGGAGAGCGGGCAGCTGGAGTTCAAAGTCTTCAAGACTGTCTTCGACTAAGATGGCGGTGCCCCCACGAGGAAGAGCTGCAGCATCCGTCGGCCGATCAGAGCAGAAGACACGATAGCCAGGGACTTTCCATTTCCAGGTCTCTCATAATTGTGTTTGCTGAAGCAAGGCCACAGCAATGCCTTGTCTTTTCAGGAACGCCAATAACTCTGAGGTCTTCTGCCGAATACCGCCTCCTGCATTCCAGGGGACGACTGCCAGGTACTGCTTTCTTCGCCTAGGGGTGAATCTGAAGCAGGGAAGTGAGTTGATGGAAGATCCCCTGAAGGAGGGTGGCCTGTTGCTGGAGTTGCTGTTGAAGAGAAAGGGTCACTGCCGTCAGTGAACGCCGAATCTCTGCCATCCCTGCGGAGGAATGAGGGTCAGCATCCATTTCCCCAATGGATGCCTCTGCCCTCAGTCTGGTCTGCCTGTTTCACAGGCGCCTCGGCACCTGGAGTTCCGCTGCCGTTTCCCCTCGTGCTGAAAGGGGAGGTGAAAGGGTGGGATATTCCATTCCCAAAAGGGGGGGTGCTGCTGGTAGCGGCAGACGTTGGCGCGGAGTAGCGCGTTGAGGTTGTGGGAGTCGCTCAGCGTTCCCTCTGCCCCACGCATTCTGAATGCCCAGGGATCTCGGCTGGTTGACAGGCGCCACAATGGTGTTCCTCGGAGCAGGAAGAGCCCATCAGGAAGCAGGAGTCTTGGTGGAGGAGGAACCATTCGATGCCTCCAGAGCCTTCGGGCACTGCCGATAGAAGGCAGTATGGTCTCCGCCGCAGTTGGCGCATGATCCTGGAATGTTTGCAGGATTTTGGCAAGTTTTCCCAGGGTGAGGACCTGCACACTTGTAGCATCGCGCTGCAGCCGTACAGTTCTGGGACCCATGGCCAAAACGACAGCAGTTGAAACAGGAGCGGTGCGTTTGAAGGAGGCAATTCGCACACGCTGATTCTGGAGGTATCGGATCTTGCAGATCTTCTTCACGGGCCATTCCGGAGTCTCCGCAATCGTGGCGACAAAAAGGGAAGAGGGAGCCTTGGATGGCGGCCGAAGGTTCCTGACCTTTCGGATCGCAACCTCCATGGAGTCGAAATCCTTAAAGATGTCGTCCGTAATCTCGGCTGAATCCAGTCCGTGGATGACGAATTGGTCGGTCTTCTCTCAATCCAGAGATGCCGAGGAAAACTGAACTTGAAGCTGGAGGAGGGCAGCTCTGGCCGCTCTAAAGTCCTCCATGGACTTCAGGACCAGTCGTACCACCCCCTTCTTCATCTGGGTGATGGTGAAGGTCTGGTCTCGAACCTCCGTGCGGATGATATCAGCAAGTCCTCGGGGAGAGGTGACGTTGTATACCATCAGGGATGGGCGAGTCGACGTCACTTGCTGAGTCTGTTGGGTAGACGTCTCCATGTCTTCCTCTGCCTGTTGCGCGGAAGCCGTGGAAGTCTGTGGCTGGTTATTGGAGGCACCCGCTAAGGGGGAGTAGCGGTTGCTGGTGGTGATGACTGGAGCTCCATCCGTGCATTGCCGCTTCTGCATTGACTGCTCGGCCGTCAGATAGGCTGCCGATCTTCTCCTCGGATCAGCAGGCACCAGTTGGAATGGCCTCTCGTTCCCCTCTGGATGCATGGTATGGAGAACCTGGCGTGAGCACTGAGGGTTGATTGGCAGTGCAGAATGGTCTGACATCTTGGCCGGCTCCTCAGATGGGGTTCGAGCAGTGTTGGTGCTCTTGCCCTGAAAAGGGCCGTTTGGAGAATATGCAGGGTTTTCTGACTCGCCCCGAAAAGGGCGGGAGTCGCCGATCCCTGGCGTGATGGATGACTAAGATCTGGTGTTGGATCCTGAAGGGAAGAGCTGGCGTCCAGCTACGCCCAAGAGCGAAGCCGGAGATAAAACGGTAACCTGGGGCTTCTTCACCTCCCCCAGGTATAGGCGCAGGATAAATTCAAGAACCGGATTAGACAAAACAGGTTGCTATCTTATCGGTTCGGTGACTGGAATTGCTATGATCTTCAACTTTCCCCGAGGTTGGTTCCTTCGCATTTCCAGCTGGGTTTCTAATGCAGATCTAGTCTATTTACACTGTTCTCATTTTTCTCTTCCTTAGCCCCTTGTACAAAGAGGCATCAACCCCTCCCTACAAGCGGGGACGCTTGTTGCTAGGGAGGGTTTCTTGCGAATCAAGGCTGTCGATGGGTCGTTTATAGCGGTCCCAACACCTAACCCTGACTTCGCCTAGCAGTTGTACCTCTTTGTGCCTCGATGCTGCTGCCTTGCAGTAGAATACCTAGGACATCCTCGGCAGGAGGACGTCCAGGGATTCCACGTTTTCATCTAAGTGCATCCGGCTGACGCTGTCGTATTGGCAACGACCGAGTATCAGCCGGAGTGCGCTGTTTTGCACCACTTGCAGCCTGGAAAGGGTGGTCTTGGGCACTCCAGACCAGACCGGTGCTGCGTAAGTAAGGATGGGCCTCACGCAGCTCAGGCAGAGGCTTCTCTTGGTGTCAGCCGACAAGACACCCGGGCGCAGGATCGGACGAAGTCTCGACAGCGCACCGAGTGCCTTGTGGCGGACGCCCTAAACCTGAGGCTTCCAGAGAAGCCTCCGGTCTAGCACCACTCTCAGGTAAGTTACCTCTGGGCTCCCGGGGATAAACCCCCATCACTGACAGATCGACTCTAGGCGGCGCTCATCTTCCAGGGTGGAAGACGACGGTCTTGGTTTTAGCTGGGTTAACTGCAATGCGCCATCGACGATACCAGGACACCAGTTCGTCGACGGCGCACTGCAGCGTCTCCACGGCTGCGTACTTTTTGGAAGAGCGGGACAGGAGCGCCGCATCATCCGCGTACATATGATATTGAAGATAATTGGCCCCAGGACGGATCCCTGCGGGACACCGGCGCAGATTCGCCGCAGTCCCGATCCGACCTGGAGCCAGAACACCATGAACGTCCTGCCCTGTAGGTACGACTCGATGAGCAGCACTATCCATGCAGGAAACTGGAGTCGATGACACTTCAACAGGAGTGCTGGATGCCACACGCGGTCGAAGGCTCTCGAGATGTCGAAGAAGGCCCCTGCGACCGCGTGGTTCCTGTTGAAGGCGTCAGTGATTAAGTGGGTCACCCTACCCAGTTGTGAGGTGGTGGAGTGCCCTTCCCGAAAGCCAAACTGCTCATCCGGGAGAATATTCTTCTCCCGGAGAATATTCTGCAGTGGCTTCCGGACAAGACGCTCAAAGATATTCCCGAAGCCCGCCAGGAGAGAGATTGGCCGGATGTCTCCGGGACCAACCTCTGTCCCCGGCTTCTTCGGGAGACATGATCTTTGCCCTCTTCCAGGCAGACGGAAAATATGGAATCCCGACACAACCGTTGTAAATGGCGGCAAGGAACTCTACTGCAGCGACCGGAAGTTGTCGGAGGAGGATGTTGGGGATGGCATCATCCCCGGGAGCCCTCCTGGGTCCAAGGCGACGGATCACTGCAACGATCTCGCACACCTCGAAGTGAGGGAGCTCCGCAGCATCGAGCAAGGGGCCGCGGTCAAGCGTCCCGAGTTCTTGAGCGATATCCTCTTCGAATTTGTCCGACACTGCTGTGGCCGGGTTGGGGCAGAATACCCCCTCCAGGTATTCAGCCATCAACCCGGATTTCTCCTCCGGAGTCCTCGCAACGGAGTCCCCCTGGATGATCAGGGGGTCCCGCCGCTGGGCAACACAAAGTCTCCTAAAGATTTTCCAGATGGACTGGTCCTCCAGGGAAAGCGTGCAAAGATGGAGTTCCCATGCGTCCGAGCGCACGTCTTGCAACATATCCCGGACCGTCCTGTTGAGGGAGTCCAACTGTATCCTGAGGTTCAACGTACGGTGGCGCTGCCATATCCACCGCACGCTGTTGCGCAACGTGGTCGTCTGTTTGACGACACGAGGCAAAGCAATGCGTATACCCTCGGCTACGATCACCTTCGGGATCGCAGCGTCCATGGCCTGCTGGACGGTGGTGGTGAGGAAGTCGAGCATACGGTCTGCCTCCCCGCACGTCCTGGGCAGTGTTGGGTCGACCGGCAGCCTTTCCGCAATGAACTCGCGGAAGTGCTGCCAGTCGGCACGAGCTAGGTCCCGACGCTGCAAAGGTGGTACTCGCACTGGCAAGTTCCCCAGAAGTAGCAGGGTGGGGTTATGGTCAGAGGACATATCGCAGATGGAATGCATGCTAAGGGACGCCCTGACGTTGATGACAGCAACATCTAGGACGTCCCTTGATGGGAGAAATATGGGCTCAGTTGGCGCGAGCACCGTGACGGGCGATGTTCCACGGATCGATGAACGAGCAGTGTCGAGCCGCCGCGCCCCGCCCCCACGGCGGGCTGGCCGACCCTGCACGATAAATTGCCCATCCAGGGATCTTCCACGCGTCCGCCGGGCGGAGGTGAATCTCGTTAACGGCGGCGACGATGGCGTGCTTCTCTTGTAGGAACGCCCGAAGTTCTTCCGTCTTATTGACACCTCGAGCGTTCCATTGCACAAGGAGGCTGCATCCTCTAATCCCCATTGTTGGGGGCAGGGATGCGCTCCTTGACCAACTCCTCCAGGAGAGAGAGGAGCTGGCCGGATGTCGAGGAGATGTACTTCCTCAGCGCCCCACATATCATTTCCACCGTTCGCCAGAAGTCGGGGTCCTCTTCGGACCGAACTGACTTTGGCACACTGCTCTGTGGCTTGCTAGTCTTGGCCGATGCTTCGGGGCCACTTTGGGAAATTCGGATGGCCGATTCGCGACCACCCGCTTTTCAGGCTTTGGCACGGCCTTGTTAACTGCCAGAGCCGTGGCGGGGCCTTTTGAGGCCACGATCTCCGCTGCCACAGCCTCAGTGGGCTTCGCCTGCTGTTCTTTGGCCACCCTGCGCCTCTCCTTACAGAGGGCGGAGGCCGAGGGCTTCTTATGTTCCGGCTCCTCCCGTCTGTCAACGGGACCAGGAGTCAGCGCGATTGGGGCGGGAGGATCCGCCTGATTAGCCGGCTAAGCACCTGGCTGCTGAGATGGGGCACTAGCCGGAAGAGTCGGCGTAGCAGTGCCCCCAGCCACCGCGGCATAGGGACGGGAGGCGTCCACTTTTGCCGAGGGGGTGGCCTTCATCTTGAGGCGGGGCGGTGCAGTCTTCGATGCCTTCCCCGGTACCGACTTCCGCTCCGACTTCTGCTGCCCCTCCTCGTACCTCGAGAGCGCCTCCAGGAATGCCGGGCATTCCCGGTGCGAGGCCGGATGGTCACCCTCGCAGTTAGCGCAAAATGCAGGCTCGGAGAGCGGCTTAGGGCAGTCGTCCCCCTTGTGGGGACCGGCGCACCTGAAACAACGCGTGTCGCCCCTGCAGGCGAGCGACACGTGGCAGAACCTCTGGCAGTTAAAGAAAATTAACGGCCCCCTGTTTCCTCGGAATTGCTCGATTTTCACCGAGCAGTGACACAATTTTTTTATAGCCGACGCTGGAGGGGCCCTTGGAGTCTTCTCCAGGTTGGCCACGAATCTCCCGATTGGGATTCGCTTCCCCCCTTTATCGCAGTCATCTGCCGGATGCCACGGACTATGTAGCCCTTGGCCGACAGACCCGCTGCGATGTCCTCGGGGGAGTAGCCCTTCCCGACGTCCTTAATGAGCAGGCGCGTCCCCTGGACCGCCTGCAGAAGCTGGGTGTGGTACTGGACCCCAGCGTCGTCCAGTACTTTTGTCGCCGCCCGGTGGTGCTCAGGCGTGTGGACGACGATTCGGGTGGAGGCCCTGTGGATCTCCAGCTCGAATTCTTCGCCGCACACCTTGCTGAGCTCAGCGGCAATTGTTTTGTGGGAGAGGATCCCGTACACCGTGATCGGTGAAGCGCGGACCCTCTTCCGAGCTCCCTTATCTGGCCCTTGTTCCTCCGGAGCAGTCTTATTCACCCCTGCAGCGGAACGGGAAGGCTTCTGCCTCTTGGCTCTCCGTGCCTTACGGGCGTGAACTTACCATCCTCGTCCGTGCTGACGACTTCGTCAGCACCGAGGATGGGGGCGGACCGGTCTACCAAAGAGGCAGTCGAGGGAGCAGGCGCTTGTCCCCCGGTCATCTTTCGTTTGCCGAGAACTCCGTCCGTCGAGTCCATAGACTCGACCGGAGCAATGGCGGACTGTTGGCCCTGAACAGGGCCAGTATTGCCGGCACAGGTGTCGGCGGCTGCGGGCCTCGGGCGACCGGAGGAGGGGAGCAGGATTCCCTCTCGGGACGTCGAAGCAACGGATTTGCCTTCGTTAGAGGCGTACTCTTTGGTGGGCCTTGGATGGGGTACTGCCACGGGTGACCCCGCTGGCGCCTACCGAGGCTTTAGACAAATGACCCTGGGTCGAAGTAGAGGGGAGAGCTTCGATGACAACCGGGGCAACAGCATCCGGTGCCTTCTTGGCGCACATCTCCCTATACTCCGCCGGAGTAATTCTCCCGAAGGAAGAGTCGCTAGACAGCGACGACGACCGGGGACGAGCGGACTCGATTTGGGGGCTCCCTTCTGCAAGGGCAGCTGTCTCAACAGACCCTTTCGGGTCACTTTCCATAGAAGGAATTATCCTTTTATCCCTTTTTAGGGCCAAGAAAAATACCGGAGACGCCTCAGAAGGCCAGGCTCCACCGTACCGGTTGGAGACAAGAACAGGTGAGCAGAAGGGAAAAGTTAGCCTTCCCCTGCTTTGCCGACGACCGAACGAAGCGGATAACGAACCCGGAACCGTTGATTCTGCAAAAGAGCAGAAGCGCCACAGTTACGAGCGGTTTGCCCCAAAGCTAACAATATTGAATCAGGGCTCTTAGCGAGCATTTTTAGCAGTCTTCTACATCAACCGTGCCATTTCTTTAAATGCGTCTGCTCGGGGGAAACTCTTGTGGTTGTCACAGGCGCTGAGCGGTCAGTGGTGAATCAGGTCACCCTCGGGCGCTTCTTCGGTGGCAGAGGTTCGAGGTCGTCCAGGCTGGCGATGGGCCGTTTGTATTTGTCCCACTACCGAGTCCGTATGTCCCCGAGACTTCGCACCTCCGGGTGCAGAGAGTTTGCGGCCTTGCCGAAGAAGTCCTTCGCCATGGTGGGGAAGAGGACATCCAGCGGCTCGACATCGGCGTCCCGGTGAAGTCTGGCTGTCCCGTCGTACCTCGAGCATCCCAGGATCAGGCGTACTGCGTTGTTTTGCACCACTTGAAGGCGTCGAAGTGTTGACTGGGCAACTCCGGACCACACCGGGGCTGCATACTTGAAGACCGGCCTGACGCAGCTTAGGTACAGCCTCCGCTTCGTGGACATCGTCAGCGTCCTGGATCCCAAGAGCGGCCGCAACCTATTAAGGGCCGCAAGTCCCTTGGCTCTGGCATGTTCGACCTGCGCCGTCCAGAGCATCTTACGGTCCAGCTTCACGCTCAGGTATTTCGCCTCGTTGGTCCAAGGGATGGCATCTCCTGCGACAGAAAGGGTGACATCTGGCAAGGCTCCGTATCCCGGGTGGAAGACGATGGCATTCGTCTTAGCAGGGTTGACGGCTATCCTCCACCGGCTATACCACGAGACCAATGCGTCGATTGCCTCCTATAGGTTTTCAGCGGCAGCACACTTCTTCGACGAGCGCGTAAGTAGCGCCGCGTCGTCAGCATACAGGGCGGAGATGGTGTTCCACCCATGATCTCGTGGTATATCATGGTTGTAGATGTTGAATAGTACTGGCCCCAGCACGGACCCTTGCGGGACTCCAGCGCGGATCAGTCGTTCAAATATCTTGCCGAAGCCTTGAAGAAGGGAGATCCGGCGCAGGTCATTGGGGTAAATTCCGGAAGCGTCGTAGGATCCAGCTGCCCCTGATGTATCTGCTTTAGATGGGCTGCAATGGCGGCAGACTCAGTGGATTCCGGCATCAGCGGGTTAGGGGAAAAGGCCTCCTAGAGGTGCTTCCCGATCAGGTCCGCTTTGGCCGCTGGAGTTGTTGCCACTCTCGCCCCCTTGATGACAATGGGATCGTGGCGCCTGGTTTTGCAGAGTCGTTGGCAGGTCTTCCAGATGGAGTTGTCGTCCAAGTGGGGAGGTGTTGTTCCCAGGCATCCGTTCTCACCTCGCGGAGCAGCTGTCGAACCTCAAAGTTGAGGCTTTCCAACTGCTCTTTGAGGTCTGCAGTACGGTGCCGCTGCCAGCACCTTCGAATGGAGTTGCGAAGCGTTATCGTGCACCTCACGCCTTCGAGGAGATGGATACGGAAGCTTCCGGAGGAGAGGACCTTTGGGATGCTCTTGATCATTGCGATCCGCACGCTGTCTGTGAGGAGTTCCACCATGCTGTTCGCCTCTGCCGCTAGTGCCGGAGGGGATGGACGGGCAGGCAGCATCTCCGCGATGGAGGCGCGGAAGAGTTGCCAGTCTGCATTGGTGAAGTCTCTCCTTTCCGTCGGTGGTATCCTGATTGGTAGGTTCCCAACCATCAGGAGCGTGGGGTTGTGATCCGAAGAGAGGGCATAGACGGAGTGCAAGGTGAGGGAGGTCTGGACATTGCGAACGATCGCTATGTCAAAGACGTTCCCCGAGGGCAGAAAGGTGGTATCCGCCGGCGCCAGCACGTCGTCCCTCCTCGTCCTCGTAGTCTTTTAGCTGCCTGCCCCTGAGGTTGGAGGTCGGAGAGTGCCAAGCAGTGTGCCGGGCATTCAGGTCCCCGAGGAGGATTGTGGGAGAGTCGTCATCTCCGCCGAGCAGCTCTGTCTGGTCATCGGGGCTCCAGGGCGCCCCTGGGCGGTAGTAGGCCGACACCAGGCGAATCCAGCTGCTGGAGATTTTCACCTCCACAGAGACGGCCTCGATAGTAGTGAGGCATGGGGTCCGGACCTGGCGATGGCAGACGAAATGATGTACTAGGAGCGCCGAACCGCCGCCAGCTCTGCCAAACGTTCTGTCCACCCGATAGATGGTCCAACCTGGAAGCCGCCAGTCGACAGCTGGTGTTAGGTGTGTCTCGTTGATCGCTGCTGCTATAGCGCCTCTCTCCTGGAGGAAGACCCTGAGTTTCTCGGAATGCGACTTTACCCCATTCTCATTCCACTGCACGATGACGCTGTTCCCTCGTTTAGCACCCATTATCGGATGTTAAAGGGATGCGGTTTCTCGCAAGTTCCTCCAAAAGGGAGAGGAGGAGTTGGCCTTCAGTGGATGGAATGAGCCGCTTCAAGGCCTTGCAGACAACAAGGACCGCTCCCCAGGTGTCATCCGAGTCGGCTGCTACTGGGGTGATAGGTGCAGGTATACGCGGCGCCGAGGTCGCAGGGGCTGCAGCGGGGCGTGTGGGTACTGCGGTGGGTGCTGAGCTGGTGCGCAGCGGTCGGTCCCTCTTTGGATGGACCTACGACTGCTGCTGAGGAGCAACAGCTTCGCTGATGGTGGGTTCTGCTCTCTCGTTTGGTCCAGCCACAGAGGGCGGAGCAGGAGGCTGTTGTTGGGTAGACTCCTGTGGTACTGTACGCTACAGGCTCACCCGCCGCCACGGAGGCATAAGGGCGAGTTTGCTGCACGCCAGGGGATGGTTTGGAGCCTTTCTTCAGCGGTTGAGAGGCCTCCCGGGATTTTCTGTTTGCCTCTTTCTGCAGCTGTTGGACCCGAAGAAACTCCGGGAATTCCCTGAATGATGCAGGGTGAGGGCCAGCACAATTTGGGCACTTCGGCTCCGCCTCCGGGGGCTGAGTGCACTGACGAGAGTCATGAGGGCCGGAGCACCGGTAGCACCGGGCCGGCATCTTGCAGGCGATGGCAAGGTGCCCGAAGCGCTGGCAGTTATAGCAGCATATCGGGCCTTTTTCCCCCTCTGAAGTGTTCTAATGTGACGCGACAGTCACAGACTTTCCGGATGTCAGAGATGGCAGCGCCACCAGGGGTCCTCTCAACCGTGCCGACGTACCGGTTCATCTTCTTCTTCTGACCTCCAACCGGTGCCCCGTTGACCTGCCTTACTCCTTGGACAATAAGGCAAGATCGGCGGCGACGTCCTCCGGGGTGTAGCAATTCCCTAGGCCCTTGATGTAGAGCCGGGAACCCATGATGGTGTCAGTGGCCTGGGTGTGATATTGAGCCTTGAGCTCATTCAGCACCGCTGATGCTGCTCGGTGGTGTTCCGCAGTACAAAATCTCCGCCGATCTTAGCCCGCAGAGCTGCCGCAAGCTGTGTGAGGAGACTCGATAGATGGTGAATGGCGCCGCTCGTGGGCGATGCCGTTGAGATGTGTCATCGGTGGTCTGGGATTGGATTGGTGCCGCAGCGCCAGCTCCAGGGAAGTGCGTTGGCTCTTCCTCTTCTTCTTCCGCACTTGGGTGAAGCCATCGTCTTGGTTTCCTGCATCTGCCTGAGCTGGATTCGGGTCCGTTCCCAAGATTAGGGCTGATCGCCGCTCCAGCTCCGCCGCCTGCTCTACAGGGGAAGGGGAGCAAAGCTGCTTCCTCTTTCCTCGTATGCCTTCAGAGGTGTCCATCATCGCCTCAACCTCTTGAGTTGGGTCCTGGGAATCCCCGGTAGTGGTCATTTCTTGGGCCATGGGTGGCAAGGCTGGGCTCGCTAACGAACCAGTGTCGAATTTGGCAGTATCAGGAGGCTTAGAACCCGCCTCAGGGGAGGCAGGGGCTGTGGACATAGCAGGTGATTGTTTTTGGCCCTAAAAAGGGCCGTTTACAGAAGGAAGAGATGTCAGAGCAGGGTCCGACTCTCTTGCTAAGACTCCCGCTGTAAATGGCTTCTGCTTCCTACGGGTGAATGTGAAGCAAAGAGGTAAGGTGGGCTAGGAGACCCTGGAGCAATGCGGATTGCTGCTGCAGTTGCTGCTGCATTGCCAGGGTTGCTGCTGTGAGGGACTGGATGGCCTCCAGAAGTCCAGCTGGTGTCGACTGGCCAGGGTTGGCGACCAGTGGAGCCGCGGGAGTCGCTGAGGAGCGAATCTTTCTACGGCGCTGTCATAGTTTGAGGAGCGGTATTCTCAGCTCCTCTGGGGTCTCTTGGCGAGTCGGTTGGAGTCGAAGCGCTGGAAAAGAGCCGACATCCACTGGAGAGGCAGACGGAATGGAAATTCTCGACCTTGGCGTAGGTTTCTGCCTCGGCTGCGGTTTCTTGGCATTTCCTTGGCTCCAAGCATTATGCGTCCCAAGGGTTGGGGTGGGGCGGAGAAGTGGGCTGCCGGAAGTAAGGCTGGAGGAGTTGTTCGTTGACGACGAGCTGGCATCGTCCTGGAAGCCGACTGTCGCTGTCTCCTGTATGAGGTTCTGCTCCTTCTGCATTACCGGGCAGGTGGAGGAGAAGGCGGTGTGTTCCGTATTACAGTGGCAGCACCTACATGGCTGCTCCCGTGGTTTGGTGCAGGTAAGCCCGGGATGAGGTTCAGCACATTTGTAGCAACGCGGAGCGGCGGCGCAACGTAGGGATGAGTGGCCTACTCGGCTGTAGTTATAGCAGACCTGCGGGCGTTGGTGATGGTAGAGGCAGACTCGCCTTTACGTTGCCGATGTACCGGATGCGAGTGATGCGCTTTATAGGCCACTCGGGAGTCAGGATCACCGCGGCGACAAAAAGTGCTGAAGGTTTCCTCTGGGGCTCCTGCTGGACGGCAGATGACGTAGTGGACCCATTTAGGTTGCGAACAGTCTTGACCAGGATTCCCATCCCGTCAAGGTCCGCCAGAATTTCTGCCGAGTCGTCCTCTGGATCGAACCCATGGATGAGGAAGCTGGTAATCTTGGCGTCCTCGTTGCGGAAAGAAATCTGTGCTTGATGCTTGAGTAGGAGATTCCTGGCCTCTCTGTAGGCTTCAAGATTGCGGAAGGTGATGAGGACCGCTCCTTTTTCCCTCGTCTGGGAAAGGAGAAAGCCCTGATCACTCACGCCGGAGCGGAGTAGGTCCCGTAGGGTTCTCATGGAGCAGATGTCATAGACCATAAGTGATGGTCGCTTGGAAGGCTTGCGGCTGGGTGCGGCAGCCGAGGTCTCCATGTCCTCCGCGGAGTCTGCTGCTGGTTGTTGTGTCTCGCTAGCACCTTGCGGGTCAGCCTGCAGTAACGGTGCGTAGCGGTTGGAAGTCGTAATCACGCTGGCGGTTTCCAGCTCGGAGGTTTTCTGCCGCTTCAGTAGAGCTTTTTCCGCTGTTAGGAAGGCAGCTGGACGCCTCTTGGATTCCACTGGTTGGAAGGTGGACGTGGAAGAACCAGAGCAAAGCAATGGTGCTGATTGTACTTTGCCCTGTAAAGGGCCGTTTTCGTCCTCCGAGGAGACGTTCTCCGGCGAGATGGAAAAAGCCGGAGTCCCGCTGGTCGTTCCTGCGCCGGTGGAAAGGCAGGAGCTATTCTTGGGCTTTCCCGTGGTCCCCTCTCGCCCTGCAGTAGTTTTCCCCATGGGGAAGAGGTCTCGTGGTGTCGCTGCAAAAAGGAGGGAAGATGAGACTCGTTTAACCGTCTGGGCCAGCGTCTCCTTTCCCAGACAAACATGTAATACAACTGCTCTAGTAAGATTTCACAATTTGCTATCTTACGGCCGATAGAGTGGTGAGTTGCGTATCTCAGCTTGTGGATGCTGAGGTAGCTGGTCGCACAATTGTTCACCGATGGTGACACCTAAGCGATGGTTGTATTGTGTTAGTCAGTTGCTCACGAGTGAGTGTTTGGATCATCCTTGGCCCTATCTCCTCCTCTTGTTCGGGGGGAGGTCCTCGTCTGCGCCCGTGGAAGAGCGCGGTCTCTTATGGCAATCCCAGGGCTGCTCTGCTTGCTTGCCTGCTGTTTTGGTCCAGAATCGTACGGCCTGTATCTTCATGGTTTCCCGTAAAGTCGGGAGGGACAGCCATTCGTAGACGTCCTTCAGCGTTCGTCTTCTCCTGGTAATGGCGCGCAAACAAGCACGCTCTGCTGTGGTGAGGTGGTAGTAGCCGGCAGAAGTGAGGCGTCCACTCCAGGCTGGTGAGGCGTAGAGCAGGGAAGGAAGAATTATTGACCTGTAAATGTGTAGTCATCGCCGTAGCGGAATGTTGGCGTTCCTAGGAAGCGGAGAGAGCCCAATCTTGGAGCCAAGGGCCCGATGTGCCACACGTCTGGCATGCCTCTCAAAGGAGAGCCTCCTATCTAGTGTCACACCCAAATATGTGACATCTTCCATCCAGTCGGCTGGCTGGTCGCCGATGATGATACCATCCAGATCCGGCAGCGGGGAGACGGAAAAAATGATGGTCTGAGTTTTCCGGGGATTCACCTCCAGTTTGGCCGCCTGGAACCAATCCAGTACGGTATCCGTAGAGCGTTGGAGGTACTCAGCAGCCTTAAACTTGCTCCATGACTTGCAGAGTAGGGCTGCGTCGTCGGCGTAAAGGGCCACGATGGTGTTCCACCCAAGGTCGACTGGAAGGTCCGACGAGTAGATGTTGTACAGACTGGGACCGCGAACGGAGCCCTGGGGTACGCCAGATGTTATGGCGTGTGGGGTTGAGTCCGAGCCGTGCCATCTAACGGAGAAGGTCCTTCCGCTGAGGAAGCTGCCAATTATCCTCTGTTGCCACGATGGAAAGCCGAAGTCACGAAGTTTGCAGAGTAGTCCCGCGTGCCACATCCTGTCAAAGGCCTTTGTTATGTCGAAGAGAGCAGCCGCCACGTGCTGCTTGATGTTAAAAGCCTCTGTTATGAAGTTACAAACTCTGGCTAGCAGATGCGTGGTGGCGTGCTCTTCCCGAAAGCCAAATTGCTGGATAGAAAGGATGTGTGGGAGCAGCAGGCGCTCAAACAGCTTCCCCCATTCCATCCAGTAGGGAGATGGGACGATACTTGGCTGGATCCCGGGAGGCCTTTCCTTTGGGGATGCAGACTACGCTGGCCTTTTTCCAGATGGATGGAAAATGACCCAGACGAAGGCAGGCGGTGAAAAGGAAGGCAAGCAAGGTGCCAAAGGCTTGCGGTATCTGTCTTAAGACCTCGTTCTTTGCGGTGTCTGGGCCCGGAGCCTTTTTCAGCCGGAGCGATTGAAGTGCTGCCCCAACATCTGCAGAGGTGATGACCGGGGACGAAACGTCGTCAGTGGCCATGGCGGTTGGTGGAAAATCCATGACCGACGCCGCATTCTGGAACACCGTCTCCAGGTAGGTCGCCATAAGCTCTGCTTTGCCATCAGGAGTAATGGCAGTGACATTGCCCTGCTGAAGTGGAGGGTCGTACGGCTGATCCATCCTGAGTGCCTTTGCCATGCGCCAGATGGAGCCATCTTCAGTGGTGAGTGAAGCAAGTTTGGTGTCCCAGGTCTCGGGTCAATAGTCGCGGATGACTCGCTGAATCTCTTTCTCCATGCGGGGTAGTTGGCATCGGTATTCCGGGGCTCCGGTCGACTGATAGCGGCGACGGACCCGGTTTTTGGTGGTTATCAAATGCCTGATGTCCGCTGGAAGTTGCATGTATGAAGGAGCCTTGCAAGTTCGACGAGGGATAGTCTCCGCGGCAGCAGTAGTAATCTTGTCCGTAAGCATCCGTGCGCAGTTATCAGCTTCCTCCGCGGTGGTGATGTTCGGGGGCTGCTCCGGCAGGATGTCGGTTAGAATACGGCGGAAGTCATACCATCTGGCATTCCTGAAGTCCTGAAAGGTCCCTTCTGGCAGGATAAGCGGTCGTACGCCCAGGTAGGCAACCACAGGATTGTGGTCGCTGGGGAGAGCCGTCAGAGAGGAGACGTGGATGGAAGTCCGAAGTCCGCTGGTAATGTAAAAATCCAACACGTTCTCCGATCCGTCGCCCGCAGCGAAGTGGGTTGGCTGCAATAGCCCCACGATGCTGAAGCCAGAGTCATCTGCCCAGGTGCGAATTCGTCGGCCGGAGCTGTCCTCAGTCCTGGAGTTCCAGGAGGGATGCTTGGCATTGAAGTCTCCTGCCAGCAAATGGGATATCCCAGCTTGGCAAGAGCATCAAGGTCCTCTAGATAAAACGTACGGGATGGTGAGAAGTAACAGGATACCAGCGTCAGGAGTCATTTTTCGGTTTGCAGCAGGACAGCCGTGGGCTCAGCAGACTGAAGCGGCGGGAGTGGAATTTCCGATGCATCCAGGTAGTCGCGGACAACAATTGCAGTGCCACCAGATGCTCTGGCGCGCGGCGGGACTGGCCGATCCTGTCGAAATATCTTGCAGCCTGGGATGGTCCATTTCGTAGTGGAGAGGTGGGTTTCTTGGAGCAGGGCAGCAGCAATGTCATGCTTCTTCAGAAATCCCAATAACTCGGGAAATTTCCCGCGGACGTCCCCTCCTGCGTTCCAGGAGGCGAATGCTGTGGTCGGTTTCCTCGCCTTACGGTTGAACGCGAAGGTGAGTTAGGAGGCCCTGTATCAGGGCCGACTGTTGTTGCAATTGCTGCTGCATTGACATGGTTGCTGTAGTAAGAGACTGATTTACCTCAAGTAGTCCTGCTGTTGTAACCTGTCCAGAGTTGGCAGGCAGTGGAGCCGCCGAAGAAGCACGGAGCTCCTGCCGGCGTTGACGAAGTTTAAGGTTAGGAACTCGTAGTTCTTCTGGGGTCTCCTGACGGGACGGCTGTGGTACTGGAAGGACTGGAAAGGATCCCACGTCTAATGCGGGGGCCGGTGAAACGGAGAGCCTCTGTCTCTGCGTACGTCTCTGCCTCTGTTGTTCTCTCGCGGTATTGCCTCTTCCCCACGCATTCTGTATTCCAAGGAATGGAGTGGGGACAGCAGGACGCGGTTGGGAAGTCTCGCTGGTGGTGGTCGCCTGCTATCTCCCCCGTTTAAGAGCCAGCTCCTTCTGCATCAACGGACAGGATGTGTCGAAAGCATTATGGGCACCTCCGCAGTTGCAGCATTTGCATGGCAAATCAAGTGGCTTAGTGCAGGATAGTCCCGGGTGCGATTCCGCACATTTATAGCACCTGGAAGCAGCGGTGCAGCGTACTCGGCTGCAGTTGTAGCAGACCTGTGGCCTTTGGTGTTTGTAGAGCCGAACTCTCGCCCTGACGTTCCCAATGTAGCGAATGCTGGTGAACCGTTTGATGGGCCACTCCGGGGTAAGAACCACCGAAGCGACAGAAGTTAGAAGGAGGGCGCCTGGTTGTCTACTGACCCGCTGTAGGGGGCATGGAGGACCCGTGGAGATTACGGACAGTCTTCATCAGAATGCCCATGCTGTCCAGGTCGGCAAATATTTCTTGCGGATCATCCTCCGCGTCGAGACCGTGAAGAATGAAGCTAGTAGTTCGCTCGTCCTCCACATCCCTGGAGGAAATCTGGGCCTTGTGCTTAAGTAGTAGGTCTTTTGCCTCCCTGTAGGCTGCGATGTCCCGGAGGGTAATCCCGATGGCTCCTTTCTCCCTGGTCTGGGAAAGCTGAAATCCCTGGTCCTTCAGATTGGCGCGGAGGAGATCTCGAAGGGAGCGCAGAGAGCAGATGTCGTAAACCATCAGGGATGGTCGTCTAGATGGTGTACGGGTAGGTGCGGTCGTTGTTTCATCGCCTCCGCTGTCAGCTGCAGGAGGACTCGACTCTCCGATCCTCGAAGACTGCTGGTCGTCCTGCATCAGCGGCGCGTAGCGGTTACTGGTGGGAATATTTGCAGAAGATTCCAGGGCAGCGGTCCGCTGGCGATTCAGAAGTGCTTCTTCGGCAGTAAGAAAGGGGGCCGAACACCTCCTCGGGTCCACCTGACGAAAGGTGGTCTCAGATGTAGAGAGTGGAGCGTTAGAAGGCTCGGAAGAAGTCGGTTGCGGAGGCTGAGGGCACTGAGAAGTTCCGGAAACCTCGGTCGCGGCAGAATCAATTTTGCCCTGAAAAGGGCCGTTTTTAGTAGTCGGAGAGTTGGCATCCAAGGAATTGGAGGTCGAATTCTTCGGAGTTTAGATGGAAGTGTAGGCTGGTCCATTGGGGAGACAGCTGGTCAGCTTGGACGAACTCGGCGTCACCTCGTGTACGGCGGTATTCTTTCCCATAGGGAAAAGGTTCCTAGGTGTCACTCCAGGAAAGAGGCCTGGAAAGAAACGCTTCAAATCCTGAGCCAGCGTCACCTAGGCTCAGAGTAGCAGTGAGAGTACTTTGTTATCGTAAGATTCAGTAGTATGCTATCTCAGGGCCATCTTACGGCAGCTCGAAACACGTTCATTGGGGTTGTTCGAACACGAACCGGAACGGAATAACGCTTCGTAAATACATGAGGAAAAATCCTATCTCCGTCGAATCCCCGACGGAATCTACGCACGTTTCTCGTCTTACTTCCGACTTACTTGACATCGCTATAACAAAAAACTTCCTCCTTCATTTTACCCCAACTGTCTCCCATAACTTCGGCTCTGACCATTTTCCCATCCAAATTTCCCAATTTCTCCACGCCACCGCACATCTCCCACCTCCTCCCCTCCGCGTCCACTGGCCCACTTTCGAGAATTTAGTTTGCGATCGCATCGCACTCCTTCTACCAATCCCCCCCAACCATCCCCAACTTTCTGGAGCGCATCACGGCCATAGTTGACACATTAAATTCCTCCAAAACCCTTGCATCAACTCATTTTCCTCAACCCATTACGACGACTCCTCCTCTACCTGTATTTTTACGCGAACTTATTAAAAGACGCAATTATTTACGTCGCAGGTGGCAACGATACCACGATCCCTACGACAATCGCCTCAAACTGTAACTTCAGAAATATCGCGCGAAAATATGGCACGACAAAGTAGATACCTTAGCAGTTTCCGACAACTCCATTTGGCAAATTACCAAATCCCTCACCAAACCATTTCCTATATATCCCCCCCTGACCAAGGACGATCAGCTGATCTACGACCCTAGGGACAAGTCGGAGATTTTAGTCGACTATTTACAATCCGTTATGACTGATCCTCCCCGACAAAAGTGCCCACGTTCACTTCACCCACTTTTCCAAATATTCCCTCACCTTCCCCAACCCCCAAACTTGCAGGTATAGTAATTCCTACCTCCCCCACCCACAAATTATTGGGGGTGGTTTTTGATCAAAAATTAACCTGGACCGCCCATACAACATATGCTATCCGTAAAGCCACTATCGCTCGTTGCCAACTCTCTTCACTACTCGCACCCCGCAGTAAAATCTTCTCTAAAGACAAGCTAATACTTTACCTCTCCCTCATCTGACCCCATCTAGTTTACGGGGGCGAAATTTTCTATGACACCTCCAAACATAACCGCCGCAGGCTAGAAACGTTTCAACGAAACACCATCCGCTTCATCCTCCGCCAACCCCGCCTTACTCCTATCTCCGAAATCCTCCGAGCCCACCATATACCAGATCTCACTGAATTTGGCAAAACGCAGGCCCACAGATTCCGCAAGCGTCTTCCATTCACCAGCAATACGTTGTTAGTTTTGTACCATCTTTTTGTTTGTTTGAATGCCCAGTCAATTCGCCTCTCTTACAGCACAAATGGGTATCTCAGAGGTAGTGCAATGAATAACAGGGGAGGGAGGAGGGAAACCCGGTGCCAGTATTTGCCTGCTCTTACGAAGAAAAACCGGGGGCCAACAGCTTAACGTCCCTTCCGAATGACGGAACAGCTGAATTTGCGCGGTCTTCTCAAATTACGCAAACAGGGGGCCGGGTGACCTTGAGAAAAATCCTACTCGCCCAGGATTCGTACCCGATGACTTTTTCAAGGATCGGGCGAGTAGCAGCCAGCGTCCTAACTACTACTACTACACCACCGGCACCCCCATATGTACCATCTGGCAGTCTTGTGTGTTTCGTCTTCTATTTGTAGAAGGCATCATCCATAGTTCCACCGCTGTGAGGGTCTTCTATGGCGGACGAGGCTGTTTCCATGTTTTAATTCCAACGCGGAATGAGCCGTCCTACGGCTTCGTTATTGCCTCTTCCGTTTCTTCCGGGGAGGCTGGTCTTTCTCAAGTCCCGTTACGGTACGAGGACGGTTGTAGAGAAACCAGGGGCGGGTGTCACTCTCAGTAAGGTCCCTGATAAGTACAGGGGTCTTGCTTTGCAGGTCGTCGAAGAAGTGCTGAGCTGCCTCCTTCGGCTTGTCTCCAAGTGGTTGGACGCCGGTTAGTAGGTAGAGGACCTCATTCTTCGTGTTCCAGCCGAGTTTTAGAATGGAGCGAAGACAGCTCCGTTCTGTCTTGCCCAGTCGGTCGAGCGAGGTGCTGGAGAGGTAACCGCTCCAGACTGGAGAAGCGTATGTCAGTGCCGGGTAGATCACTGCTTGGTATAGGTGCAATTTCCTCTTCATGGAGAGATGGTCGGAGCGGAGAAGCGGCGCCAGTCGGATACGGGTTGAGACGGCCTTGTATGCCAGTTTCGTGGTGTGCTCCCTGAAGGTGAGATGCCGGTCGAACGTCACACCAAGATAGCAGATGGTGTCCTGCCTCTCCACCTCGGTGTAGTCCAGGATGACGCCGTCTGGTTCCTTCCGCTTTCCGGGGGAGAAGAGGATTGCCTGCGTCTTTGCCGGATTAATGGCTATTCTCCAGCGGGAGAACCATTCCAGCAGCCTGTCTGTTGCCGTTTGGAGGTATCGGGCAGCCATGGGTGCCTTTGTTGATCGAGAGATGACCGCTGCATCGTCGGCATACATTGCCAGCATGGTGTTCCAGCCAAAGTCCTTCGGGATATCTGCCGTGTAGATGTTAAATAGTTGGGGTCCCAGGACGGACCCCTGTGGAAGACCAGCCAGCACAGGATGCCAGGTGGACAGCGTCCGATGCCAGGAGACCTGGAATGTCCTTCCTTGCAGGTAAGAACGGGCAAGCCTGTGAATCCAAGTTGGATATCTATAGAGGGCCAGCTTATGAAGGAGTCCTTCGTGCCAGACCCTGTCGAACGCCTTCTGCACATCGAAAAATATGGCCGCAGCACAGCAGTTCCGGTTAAAGCCTCCCGAGACGAAGTCGCAGACTCGGGTGAGCTGGTGAACGGTGGCATGTTCACTCCTAAACCCAAACTGCTGCGGCGGCAAGATGTTGTTGTCTTCGGTGTGCTATCGCAGGTACGGCAAGAGAAGACGCTCGAGCAGTTTCCCCAGGCCATTCAACAAGGAGATGGGGCGGAAATTCTCCGGTGTCCGGGGTTTCCCTGGCTTATGTAGGCAGGTCACTCGTGCAAGCTTCCACCTGGTGGGAAAGTGGCCGAGCTGCAATGCCGCATTATAGATGGCCAGCAAATGAGGAATGAATCCGTTCGGCAAGCGACGCAGGACCTTATTGCGGATGCCGTCTTCTCTTGGGGTCTTCCGGAGCCGAAGGGACTTCAGTACAGGGGCCAGGTGATCCCGGGTGAGAACCGGGATGGGTGATTCCTCGTCCTCCGTCTCCTCTGCGGTAAAGGCTGGTTCGACTGGGATGTCCGGTCCATCGTTCGGCCTGAATTTTGTCTCTAAGTGGATGGCGAGGTGTTTTGCCTTCTCCGCCGGGGTGCAGGCTAGTCCTTGCTGTGTCTTCAGCGGGGGGTCAGCCACCATGGGGTTGCGGAGAGATTTCGCCAGCCGCCAAATGGAGCCATCCTCCAGCGAAAGAGTGGACACCTTCCTGTCCCACAGGCTGCTGCGGAAGTCCTTAATCTCGTCTCTGATGTGATGGTCCATTTCCTTAACCCGGCGTTTCAGCAAGGGGCAGCCTGTCCTCTGTTGTTCCTCCGCAGCCGGTTCTTGAGACGGATATGCGCTAGGATGTCTCCAGGCAGGTCTTTGTAATCCGGACGACGGCGATGTCTCTCAGGGACTGCCACGGCAACCGCCTCAGTGAGTTTTTCGGTCACCAAGGTGAAATGCTTATCCAGGTCTTGAGGCGTGAGAAGGGCGGATCCGTAGGCAGGGAATCCACCAGTTGCCTCCTGAAGACTTCCCAGTCAGCTTTTCCAAATTCAAATAGGAGATGGCTGGAAGATGTGCTGGTTGGGTGCCAATGTAAGCAACCACTGGGTAGTGGTCACTCCTAAGGCAAGGGACGGTGTAAACGTTGGCCGATTGCTGAAACCCGGAGGTGAGGAAAAAATCGAGGAAATCACTGGAACCGGTGGTGTGTAAATGAGTGGGGCCAGTCGGGGCGAGAATCTTGACGTCGTTTTCGGCTGCCCAGCAACGGAGGAGAAGGCCATTTCTATTTGCCGCACGAGAATTCCACGACTCGTGCTTGCGATTAAAATCCCCTCCAGCAATGAGTGGAGTTCCCGGTGATAGCAAGGACGTGAAGTCTTCCTCATGTTTAGGTGCCAGGTAACAGGAGATGAGGTGAATGTCTCCAGAGGAAGTGGTAAGGACCGCAGCAGTGGCCTCCAGCGTCCTCATTGTCGGCAGCAGTATCTCATGGGCCGAGACGTCCTCTCGCACTAAGATGACTGTACCACCTGGCGATTCGGGGAGTCCCTATCTGTCCAGAAGATCTTATATCCAGCAACACTCCATCTACACGATGGCCTCAGATGTGTTTCCTGGATGAGCGCCACCGATATGTTCTTTCCCTTTAGAAAGGCCAGTAGTTCAGGCGTTTTGGAGCGTAGGTCACCATTCGCGTTCCAAGTGGCCAGGACGAGACCAGGCGGGACCTGTTTAGCCGTGAATGGGCTGAGTCACGCCGGATAGTTGGGCGATGACTCTCCCAAGGGCCGTAAGCTGTTCCTGCAGAACCGAGGTGAGGGACTGCAGGGTGGAGAATAGTGCCGATAATGCTGGAGCCAAGAGGGACAGGTCGGCCGCAGCAGTAGGTATCTCAGCAAAGTCAGCAATTGGAGGACTCGGCTGTTGTTGTCGGCGATGGCGGAGAGGGACGCTCAATTAGGCCACCGTTTCTGAGCGTGGAGCAGCTACAGCTTGTAGAGGAGGAAACTCCAGGCGCTTCCGGGGGTGGGGTAGCTGTGCCGGTGGACGACGGGGATCATTTCCCCTACCCCATGCGTTGCCCATTCCTAGGGTAGGGACTGGCGCCTTGGTAGAAGGCACAGCTGAACCTGGTGGCACAGGAGCTGCCTCTTTCCTTTATGGAAAGCCAAATCTCTTGCGACTTTCCTCCATGTAGACCGGGCAGGTGCGGGAGTAAGCTGCATGTTGTCCGCCACAGTTACAGCAGGTAAGAGTTTTTCGGTCCTGCGTAATCTTGCAGTCTCTCCCCTCGTGAGGTCCAGCACATTTTTAGCAGCGAGGGTCTGCAGTACAAAAAGTTGAGCTATGTCCATAGCGATTACAGCGGAAGCACCGCTGAGGTTCCTCGTAGCGGTAGCACTGTATCTTGACTCGGGAATTCCTCAGGGACGTCCATCGAAGGAAGTCCTTGGGATCCCAGTCGTTAGTAACAGAAGTAGCCCGGGTGGTGATGACAAATACCCCAAGGGGAGTACCGTCCGCTCGTCGAATTTGACGGACCCTGAGGACCGGGACCCTCGCGTCCTCCAGCAGCTCCTTTATGTAGTTGTCGTCAGTTCTGGAGTTAAGGCCTCTGGCAGTGAAGGAGAGAGTCTTGTCTTCCCGGCCGCACCATGTGGAGTACTGGGCTATCTCAGAGTCCAGCAACTTACGGACGCTAACGTAATCCTCCATGCTGGCAAGCTGAAGGTGCGAATAGTTCCTCCCGGAAACGACCACGTAAAAGTGGTCCTTCGCAGCACCATTGATGGCAGCAATGAATTTGCGGTAGTCCGCAAGTTCGTAGATCATGATGGGTGGCGGTTTTGGAGGGTCCTGCGCTCGAGGCGCAGCTGTAGCTAAAGCAGGAACGGTTGAAGGTCCCGGGACGACATCTGTAGAAGCATCGGTGAGGAGCGGGTCATAGCGGTTAGTTGTTTTAACCGCTGGTGGCGCTGAGGATCGCAGCCGGGAGGCAATGGACTCTGCAGCTGTGATGAACGCCTTCTTCTTCTTCTTTCGTTTGGGCACTTGGAAGGCTCCAGTGTCCATCTCCGTCGAGGCATCTGAGTCGGCCTCCGTCAAACCCTCATTCATGGAGAGGGGAAGGTCTTTGCTATGTAACTGTTGTCTTTGTGGTAGGCCAGCAATGTTGTTCTGAAGAGAGTCCGCAGGCTCAGACTCAAGGATGGTTACGCTATGGCCCTGTAAAGGGCCAGGCGATGAATCCTGGCGTTGCCATCCGACCTGGAGCAGTTCAGCACCCACCGAAGCGCCGTATTTTGTACTACCTGGAGACGGTTGATGCTGGTCCGGGAAGCCGATGACCAGACCAGTGAGGCGTAGGTCATCACTGGGAGGACGCACGCCAAGTATAGCCTCCTTTTGGTCTCCATGGAGAGGCTCCGCGAACCCAGTAGCGGACGAATCCTTCTGAGTGCCGCGAATCCCCTCTGTCTCAGCCGTTCGACCTGCAATGTCCAGAGCAGCCTCCGCTCGAGCTGGACTCCGAGATAGGTCACTTTTCTCTCCCATGGGATGACGTCCCCCATCACCGATAAATCGACTCCGGGCGGAGCGCCGAAACCGGGGTGAAAGACGATGGCTTTCGTCTTACCCGGATTGACGGCGATCCGCCATCGACGATACCACGAGACCAGAGTATCCACTGCCTCCAGGGCCGCTGCGTACTTTTGGGAGGTGCGGCAAAGGATCGCCGCATCGTCCACTTACAGGGCCAAAATGATGTTCCACCCATGGTCTCGTGGCACGTCGTGGGTGAAGATGTTGAACAGGACTGGCCCCAGAACGGATCCTTGCGGAACACCAGCCCGTGCCTGCTGGAGATCCGATCCGTCCTGAAGCCCTCAAGTTGAGGTGACGGATGACTTTCACCACATCCTTGGGTTTGTAGGTCGGGAGCTCGGATTGGTCAGGCTGCTTCTGGTGCAGTCTCCGCAATTGGTCCGCAATCTCTTCCTCTTCTTCGGCGGATTCCGGTGTGGACGGGTTTGGGGAGAAGGCCTCGTAGAGGTGCACCCCAAGAAGGTCCGCTTTGGCCGCTGGAGTTGTCTGAATTATCCTCCAGAGAAAGAGTGGCCAGGTGTTGTTCCCAATCGTCCGTACGTAGTTCGCGGAGCAGAGTTCGAACTTCAAAGTTGAGGCTCTCGAGCTGCTCCTTGAGATCTGTTGTCCGGTGACGCTGCCAACGCCGTCGAACGGAATTGCGGAGGGTTGTTCGTCGTACGCCTTCAGGAAGACGGATGCGGAAGCTTCTGGATGAGAGAACCTTAGGGATGCTCTTTTCCATCGCTGTCTGCACACCTTGGGTTAGCAGGTTGACCATGCTGTTCGCCTCCGCCGCCGTAGTCGGAGGAGTTGGATGAGCAGGTAGAAGTTCCGCCACGATGTTCCGGAAGAGCTGCCAGTCCGCTTTGGCGAAGTCCCTCCTCTCCGTAGGTGGCATCCGAACCGGCAGGCTCCCAACCAGCAGGAGCGTGGGGTTATGGTCTGAGGAGAGTGCGTAGACGGAGTGAAGGCTCAGGGAGGCCCGGACATTGCGAACAATCGCAATATCGAGGACATTCCCCGAGGGCAGATAGGTGGGATCCGCCGGTGCCAGCACGTCCAGTCCTTCTTCCTCGACGTAGTCCTTCAGTCGCCTTCCCCTCAGGTTGGAGGTGGGGGAATGCCAGGTGCTGTGTCGGGCATTCAGATCTCCAAGAAGGATGGTGGGAGAGTCATCATCCCCTCCAAGCAGCTCCTCCAATTCATCCTGTCTCCAGGGCGCAGATGGTGGGTAGTAGGCCGATGTTAGGCGGATCCACCCCGCTGAGGTCTGCACTTCTGCCGATACCGCCTCGATGGCAGTGAGGCGTGGGACTCGAACCGGCCGATGGGAAACCGAGTGATGGACTTGAAGCGCCGAGCCACCCCCTACGCCGCCCGTCCTTTCCGCTCGGTAGATATTCCATCCCGGGAGACGCCAATCATCTGATGGTTTGAGATGCGTCTCATTTATGGCTGCTGCAATGGCGCCTTTCTCTTGGAGAAAGGCTCTGAGCTCCTCGGAATGCGCTTTGACTCCATTTGCATTCCACTGGGCGATGACACTGTTTCCTCTAGCACCCATTGGCGGTTGCTGTAGGGACCCGTTGTCTTGCGAGTTCCTTCAAGAGTGAGAGGAGGAGTTGGCCTTCTGTGGACGGTATCAGCCGACGAAGAGCCTTGCAGACAGCAAGGATCGCTTCCCAGGTCTCGTCAGGATCGGTTATTGCTGGGGTTGTATTCTGCAAAGTGCGAGGAGCAGCGGGCATTGCGGACGCCAATAAGGCAAGCGTCGGAGTCGCGTCGCGCGTTGCCGAGGCCTCAGGGACTGCGGCTGGGCGCGAACGAGCTGCAACTGCAACGGGCGATGGATCCTCAGCGCTGATTTTCGGGGCAGCTTGCACAACCCGCTTCTTGGCTGGAAGATGTCGATCCTTTGGGGAAGATAAAGGGGGTTGTGGTGGAGCGGCAACCTCGCTAAGAGTAGGCGCGGAGCGTTCCTCAGATCCGACCGTGGGTGGAGTTGCAGGACCCTGTTCGGCAATACCCTGCGGCGCAGCTGAAGTTCTCGGCTGCTCCGGCTTTCCCGCTGCCACGGAGGCATATGGGCGGGTCTGCTGCACTGCAGAAGAAGAAGCGTTGGCCTTCTTCTTCTTCGGTGCCTTCGATGCTGGTGGTGGGCGCGAAGGCTCTCGGGATTTCCTCACAAACTCCTCCTGTAGTTGGAGAACCCGAAGAAACTCCGGGCATTCCCTGAAGGAGGCGGGATGAGGGCCGTCACAGTTTTGGCACTTCGGCTCCGCATCGTGGGGCTGAGGGCACTGGCGAGAGTCGTGTGGGCCAGAACACCTATAGCATTTGGCCGGCATTCTGCAGGCGATGGCAAGGTGTCCGAAACGCTGGCAGTTATAGCAGCAATTCGGCCCTTTCCCCCCTCGGAAGTATTCTACTGTGACGGAGCAGTCACAGACTTTACTTAGGTTCGAAACCGATGCGCCTCCTGGTGTCCTCTCGACCACCGCAACGAAACGGTTCATCAGCCGCTTGACGCCGTTTACCACCTCCCCGTTGACCTGCCGGACTCCTCTCACAAGAAAGCCTTTTGAGGCAAGATCGGCATCGACGTCCTCCGGAGTGTAGTCAGATCCAATGCCCTTGATGTAGATCCTGTTTCCCTTGATCGTGTCAGTCGGCTGCGTGTGGTACTGGGCCTTCAGCTCGTCAAGTACCGCTGTCGCTGCTCGGTGGTGTTCCGCCGTCTTGACGATTAGTCTGGTCGAGACATTGCGGACCTGCATCTCGAAGTCTCCCCCGATCTTCGCTCGCAGGGCTGACGCAAGCTGCTTGTGGGAGGAGATGCCATAAACTGTGAATGGCGCTGCTTTTTGGCGGTGCCGCTGAGGGTCTGCAGTGGCTGTGGGCCGGCTCGTTTCGGCGACTCCAGATCCGTTCTCCAGAGAATTGCGGCGGCTTTCCCTCTTCTTCCTCTTGTTGAGGACTGGAGTGAAGCCGTCTGCAGGGGCGTCCAATGGGCCGGCATCTGGCGCGGGTCCCAGGATTGGGGCCGCGCGCCGTTCCAAGTCCGTCTTAGCTTTCCCAGATTTTGCGGGGGAGGATGAAGGCTGCTTCCTCTTTCCTCTAATCCCCTCACTGGTGTCCATGACATTCTCCTCCTGGATAGGGTCAGGTGTAGGCACCTGCTGTGGCGTCGAAGAGGAAGACAAAGCAGTCCACTTAGTCTTCTTCTTGGATT
This sequence comes from Tanypteryx hageni, assembly GCA_028673005.1. NCBI lineage: Eukaryota > Metazoa > Arthropoda > Insecta > Odonata > Petaluridae > Tanypteryx > Tanypteryx hageni. The sequence continues at coordinate 65,093,680 of CM054114.1, read as the reverse complement.
TCCTGAGGCCCTGGGACGCCTCCTTCGGCGCAGCTTCTCCTGGGGCAGTTGGGCTCGGAAACGAGCCTTGGGCGGCAGCAGATTGGGACGGCTCCACCTCCAGAGAAGTGAAGGTCACTGACTCCGCTGAGGGAGACTCCAAAGGGATGGAGTCAGGCGGAGAAATCGAGCCTCCCGAGAGACTACGACTTTTTTGCCGCTTTCTTGACTAACCTTGCACTCCCCTCTCGTACCATATCGGAACAATCACCTGCTTCTCATATAAATTCTTAGACATTTATGTCTAACATTATTTTCCGATAAGATAGCAATCTGATTTGTCTTACTGCGCTCTCTTGTTGAATTATCGGCTGTTCTGAGCATCAAGGTGACGACGGCTCAGGAAAAGTTTTCGCCCGCACTGCTTCCTGGAGTGACAGGCAGAAACCTCTTCCCCATGGGGAATACTACCGGCGCACGGCGTGAGAAGACGACGCCAGCTTCATCATCTGCTCTTGGATCCGACCATTTCACCGGTCAGAACGCCGCCCCATTGCCACAGACCTCGACGGAGTCGACGAACGGACCTTTTCAGGGCCAAAAATCTGCTCCTGGCGAGAGTATGGAGGTTAGCCCTTTTCAGGGAAATAACTTCGTTGGCGCATCTGAAACCTCCTCATCTGGAGATAGTGCTGGGTCAGCGCGTCCACACGCGCCAACTACACCTGGCCCATATATACATCCCAGCGATCCTCGTCGGCGCTCAGCTGCTTTCCTCACTGCTAATGAGTCAGAACTGAAGAAAAAGCGGTTGGCGGAACTGGAGGCCACGCCCAACATCGCCGTCAGTAACCGCTTCGCCCCACTGATGCAGGCCGCTGCGCCTGTACCCGTACCTGCTCCGTCCGCTGCCTCCACCACTGCTGAGGCCATGGACACAACAGCGGTTCCTCAGACGAAGAAGACTTCCAATAAGCCGAGCCTCATCGTCTACGATGTCTGCTCGCTGAAGGCACTTCGGGCCATCATTCGTGGATTAGTCTCTGACCAATCCTTTGTCCTCAACTTCGGCCGGGAACCCAAGACTGTCCGGGTGCAGCTGGGCAATATGGAGGACTACAAGCGCGTGCGGGATGAGCTGCTCTCCTCCCAGGCACAGATCTCCTCCTGGAACTACGGGACAGAGAAGCTGACGTCCTACGTCATCCATGGACTCGAGACAACAGACGATCCGAAGGACATCTATGACGATATCGACGCAACGGGAATGGCGGTCCGTAAGGCCCGAAATATCCGCGGCTCCAAGACTCCGGCGCCTCTCTTCGTCGCGACCATCGCATCTACACCTGAATGGCTGCCAACGAAGGTCTGCGCCGTAAGATATCTGGGGAATGTCAAACTGCGGATTCGTCTCTACCGGCGTGACACTCCCCAGATGTGTTACAACTGCAGTCGCTTTGGTCACTCATCAACGAACTGCACAGCAGCCCCTCGCTGATATAAATGCGCTGGTTCTCATCCCGGGAACACATGCAACACCACGAAGGGCGACGCTGCGTTGTGCTGCAACTGCGGGGAGGTCCATACTGCCTTCGACAAATCCTGCGCCATCTACAAGGACGAACTCTCCAAGTTCTTGGGAAGGAAGAAAGAGACAAAGAAGGCCTCAGCGCCGCCTCCACGTCTGGCTCCTAAGGCCCCACATCCCTCCGTTGGGACGTGGGAACGCCAAAAGACCTCTTGCTGCGCAGAAGCCGACGCCAAGACTTCGGCTTGAACTTCCGCCTGCCCCTGCGACTGCTCTTGGCTTCCCTTCCCTACCGGCCGCCAAACTAGTCCACCGCGAGACGGAGGAAGAACTCCGTGTCCCACGTAGGAAGCGGCGCCAGGAGAGGCGGACAGCAAAAACGCACTACGATGGCCAGCAGGCATCGTGTGACCAGGGACTGCCCTCTGGCCTCCTTGAGGCGCTACAGTCCCTTACAGAGGCTACGCTGGCCTTGCAGCAGCAAATCCAGCAGCAATCGACGGCTCTAAACGGCATACTGGCGCAGCTTATCTCGCACTTCCGCGTTCACCCCTAAACGGCGAGCGTCGAGAGTCGCTGTCGCCTCCTGGAACGCAGGTGGTGACATCCGAAGCAAGACTCCTGAACTGCTGAGCTTCATGAAGAGACAGGACATCGCCGTCGTCCTACTTCAAGAGACTCACCTCCAGGAGTCAATCCGCTGGAAGGTGCCAGGTTTTTCGGTCTTCCGGAAGGATAGGCTACTCGTCCCCGGTTGCAAAGCTGCTGGTGGTACAGCAATTCTGGTCTCAACTGCACTAGAGGCGTCGGAGCTCCCCCTCGAAGGACTCCAGAACTTGGAAGCTACGACCATCCTCCTCCGCACAGGGAGAGGGCAGCTGCGCGTCGTCTCTTGTTACCAACGGCCGTCCCGGACTCTGCTTCGTGAAGACTTGGACATCGTCTTCAGTACGGGAGATCCCACTCTCTGCGGAGGCGACCTGAATAGCAAGCACTCGTCCTGTAATTCGAATGCAGAGAATCAACGCGGAGCTGTCCTTCGTAGCTGGGCGGATGACGCACTGGTGGGAGTCGTAGGCCCAGACCTTCCTACGCGCTTCCACTACACTGGTACTGGCGATGTTCTGGACATCTTCCTTCATCGATCCTTGACCTGCTCTTTGCACGTCTCCACTCTTTCCTGCCTTATGAGCGACCATAACCCAGTGCTTGCCTATCTTGGCACTCGCCCGTGCCTTCTGCCGCAGGTGGATGTCCAGAATTTCCAGGACACCGACTGGGAGTCCTTCCGGAGACACCTCATGGACATGCTGCCCGAAGCCCTCCCTGAACTTGACACGGCGAAGGACGTGGAGGACTGCGCTACCCATCTCACATCCTGCATGGAGATCGCGGCAGAGGCGGCGATTCCGCGGCGGGTCCGGCGCTCTTTAAACTACATGGAACTTCCAGCCCGCATACTTACGGCGATCCGTGAAAAGAACCGAGCTCGCAGGAACTACCAACGGACTGGGTATCCAGCGCAGAGACTCCTCCTTGTGCACCTGCAGCATTCCATCTGGGACGACATTCGGGCGTTTCGCAGCGATGTCTGGGACAAGAAGCTCTCCTCCCTTAACATGGAGGATGGCTCCATATGGAAGATGGCACGAGCGCTTCGGGGAGATCCGGTTGCTGATCCCCCACTCCAGTCTGACCAGGGCCTGGCGGTAACATCGGTGGAGAAGGCGAACCTCATGGCCTCATATTTGGAGACCGTCTTCGCAAACGAGGCGGCCGTGGATGCAGCGAGAACCGGAGATCCTGTTGCCGAGGAGGAGCCCATCCCATCATTTCCTTCTCTAGTTGTGGCCATTTAAAATCAAGCTTACGAAGAATATGTTTCTCTTTTCTCGTCCGCTTCAGTTTTTCCTCGTTTTCTTCATTCACGGATTCTTTTTTCTGTGTGGGTGGACCGAAATGACGTGCTGCTGCTCAGTTTCCGTACGTTTTTGCATATTGAATCACCTGAAGCTTATAGGTACCTAATAGTGACTAATAGTGTAGGCATATCTGTTCAATCTTGTAACCATTGCAATCTCAATATACGCAACGTTATTTATCCTAAATGTGTATAAAATATTTATGACATCTACACGAATTCTACTGTTCCGTGGCATTGATCGCGCTATTCAACGGGCTAATTTGGAATTAAAACATCGCAAACGCGCCGAAATTGTAATCACTGTGAGCGGACATGTATTAAAGCGTAATAATGAAAATGCGTCCTCTGAATTGACGTTGCATAAGGTATTGTTGCATATATTAACAAAATTTTCACTATTAATTATAAATAATATATATTTTAATATTTTTGCGGCATATGACTGCCAATTATTCCATTTTGGGAATGTGTTCGTTAGTGTTAGTATTGAGAACAGTAATAATCTTACCTTAGCCGTATAAGATGCAAGCTGATTTTGGGGGTCATTTTTCTGGAAAAAGTGCGTCTTATACGCCGGAAAATACGGTAATTTCACCGAACCTCGGATATTACGGACTTAGGTTGTAATGGATTTTTGCCGCCCTCCCTTGGCGATCCGTTATAAACGAAGTTGACTGTATTTGTTATCCCAATAAAAACTTTATTCCTGAGTAATTATGTAAATGAGTAGATTAAATACATAATATTATTATATTATTATTATAACAGTATATACATAATATCCTTATTCTGTCCGTCCGTTGGTCCGCTGGAGCGCTGCTTTGATTCATATTGAGTGAGATCTGAAGGTCGATCACGATATTTTTTAAATGTTTTGACAAGTTTTCTCACTAGATAGAAGCTTTCAATTTGGTAGAAATATCTGATTCCTATAGTAAAAACCATTTACAAAAAATTCCAAAAAAGGCCCGGGTTCGACTCCAGGAGATAATATCTCTTCCATAAGATAACACGTAAAAATCGATTTTACGCTCTTGTGAATTAAAATTGGAAATAATTGACCTACGATCTTGGGGCTTGAATTGTTTTAAAGAAAATTAAATAGTTTCTTTTTCTTATCGTCAAATTTCACCTACGATTCGAAACCGCTCAATTAATACGTTTAAATCACATTTATTTGAAAGTTTTAAGCTTTTTAACGATATGTTGCCTTGCCGACCATGGCACTGTTAAACATCGGGATTCTATTGTCGTCCTTATATTATATGCATAAGGAAAGCGTGCTTTGAATGCTTTAGTACGAGAGAGAGGAGCCCGAATTTTTAGCCTACTTTCCAGAATGGAAATAAGCTTATAGTTTTGTCGTTGTGTCTGTCTGTCTTTAACTTGAAAATTAATATATTTATTAAATGACTTATTGATTTTTAATTTCTCCATATACGTAGAATAGGGGAAAGTATTGTATTCATGAAAAAATCGACTTCGAGATTTCAACGGAAATGCATGTTTTGAGGTCCCCTGAACACGTTTTGACCATTGTCTCGATGTCTGTTATGGGCGCTCTAACTCAAAAAGTATTAATCAGGTCAACGCGAATTTTATATTTAACATTTTTATAAAAGTCAGAAGAACTGATTAGTTTTTGGTAAAAATCGGTCAGCCGGAAGTGGGTGTTTCTCTTGTCACCTATCCGTTATTTTGACAATTGTTTTAATATTTGATAAATGTAAAAATGTATTGGAATAAAAGTAGTGGGAAATTTAATTTTCTACAACCTTTATTTGAAACATTTCCCCATATAATGCATTTTTAAAAAGATATCTTATATTTTTAGCTGCCACCACCACGCCACCTCCCGATAAATATTGTTAACAATTGACGCTTAGTTACGTCTTAGTAACGCTCCTTTTTCTTTTCTTAATTGTTGGAGCTTTGTGGCTATATTCCATATTGGATGGCTATGGTTTGAGTTTCTTTCTGTTCTTTGTAAGTCTAAAATTTTCTCGCAGTTTCTTAAAATATTTATTATTATGTAACCTATTTGGAATTTAAAGAAATATTATAAATATGGAGAAAGTCATGTGTTGGCCACATAAGATTTTTAGCCTACTTTCCGTAATGGAAGTAATAGATTAACAGTCCTGCTAATCAAGCATTACTTTCTAACATCCTACACGCAATTCTCGAGTGATGTAAAGAGTGGCAGTTAGAGCTGAACTTAGGGAAGTGTTCCGTCATGAGTTTCTGGAGAAACAAAGAAATTGAGGCGATGAATTACAGTATAGAAGGCGTACATCTAAAATTAGCCAAATCCGTCAAATACTTAGGTGTCATTTTAACAAGTAACCTCTCGTGGGACACACACATACGAAATATATCCGGGAAAGCTAAGCAGAAACTAGGATTCATCAAACGGATAGTAGGTAAAAGCGAAGAAAAAGACAAAGAGACATGTTACTTTTCTTTAGTTAGACCGCTGCTAGAGTATGCGTCGAGCATATGGGATCCGTACGAGAAAGGATTAATCACCGAGTTAGAGAAAGTGCAGCGAAAAGCTGCTAGATTCGTCAAAAATTGTTATGATAGAAATAAAAGCGTTACAGGCTTAATACAGGACTTGGGATGGGAATCACTAGCTGAGCGCCGATTACGTGCTAGGTTAAAACTTCTTGAATGATTTAGAACGTGTACTTTCTCCAGCGAGGTCGAAGAAATAATAAGAACTCCCACCTATACCGGCAGAATGGACCATCCTCGTAAAATAAGAGAGATAGCCTGTAGGACGGAGAGATACAAAGGCTCATTTTTCCCTAGAACGATAGCTGAGCAGAATAAAACTTGCGATCAAAAGTAACCTCGCGTAGGGGCGTAAACCCAGACCTAATCTTGGAGTTTTCCCCTTGGTGTTAATGCACCCCCTGTCACACACCCTTGCGGTGGCTTGCAGGGTAAACTAGATGTAGATGTAGGCTTATAGTTTCATCGTTGTGTCTGTCTGTCTGTCCATCCCACTCTTGTTACATGGGCCGAGCTCCCGAGGATAGTTTTTGTTGCAAATATTGAAGTTCCGGGTTCGATTCCAGGAACTATCCTTCCCATTTGATTTACATGGGAAGGGTAATTTTCTCTTGCACATTAAAATATCTTAGAATTGTACTATTCTCTGAGAAAAGGAATGGAGATTCTAATTTTTATTGTAGAATTTTGCATATCGATCGTATATCTTTGAATTTTGTCTAAATACTGGAATGTATGCAGTTTTATCACTCATTACCAGACTGTTGCCATAGCAACAACTACTGTTGGACTCAGATTCGGTATATTATGCGTTCTTTGCACGAAGTGAACGCATATAGAGGAAGTCATTTCTGTCCTTCCGTTTGCATGTTTTAACTCGCGAACCGCTGGACGTATTTTGATTATATTTGGTATTGGGGAGTTTTTGTAAAATTGGTCGACCAATTCCAATTTTGGTTAAAATCGGACAACAAATACGACTCCTTTACATGAAGACCTGCAATGCTCCTTTGTTTCAACTTGGGAACCGCTGCACTGTGGGTCAAATGCTAAATCTAGCGGGAAAAAATTACCATGGCAATATAACTACATTTTGTTGTCAGGTAGTATCAAATATTGTAAATATGCATAACTATCTTGAAAATTCTTACACATGTCTATTATTGTCTTCAAGTGCAATGTAAAAAACAGGTTTCTCGAGAAAATATTAATTATTTTGGCAGAAAATAAATATTGAAAATTATTAACACAAATTAAAAAAACTAATCTAACTCAACTTAAGCGTCTTCAATGTCTTTTTTAAGAGTCATCACTATCATTATAAATTATCACAAGAGCTTTCACTGTCTTTTGAAGAGTCATCGTCACCATCATCATCATCATCTGTTACTCCTTCTTGCTCACAATTAGTGACAGGAATTTCTGGTTGCATCAATAGCTGCAAGACAAACTTCCTTTCTTTTTCATGTGAGTGGGTTTTATATGAGAGATCAAGGAGTCAGATGATATCAGTAGCAGATGCAAGACATCTTCCAAATTCGATTTTCTGGAGAATTGCTTATTCGTGGCTTCCTGAGCCTCTTCTGAAAGCATGCCAATCGGCAAAATTGATGACTCTATCACTTATGCACCATGAAATAGTACTTTATGAATGCTGACAGGCATAAAGTACCAAGGATATAGATTTATATATAACTCCGCTTCGACTTCCAACAGGATTCAGGGAATGACTTTCGGGGCCTTCCAACACGTGATGATGAAGATGTAGATTCCGTAAGTGTTGCACTTGACTTCAGAGAGTGGTAGACATTTTTGGAAACTTCAGTTCTATGTTTAGCCAATTACTGTGTTTGGAAAGGAATCTTTCCATCTTCCTTTAACACTCTATCCATCGTTTATCAACGTTACATTTAAATCGGCATATAGTCTTGTTAATACCCCTTAGCATATCTGGAGACAATCTTACAACTCGAACTTTCTCTGAGCAATAACTTTTAAGTTTTTCTTGTGAAGCACTTTCGTTACATAACACTTAAAACAGCTCTCTTTGTGTAACCATCGGATACGGTTGGTGGCACGCCACTGAAAAAATTTGTTTTATTAGAAAAGGCGCAAATACGCGCAAAAACTGAAACTTGCCCTGTGAACTAGCATAATTGGCCTACATGTTGGTGAAAGAAAGAAGGCAGGGACTCGCGGGGCAAATTTTGTAACTCATAATATATGTAAATATTTAATAGGAAATCTGGGATGGACCTCACAAAATATGAAAAATTAAAATTCCAGAGAGCCATCTGAAATCTGATATTAGCGTAAAATAAAACGAATACCTGTACTCGCACAGTCCATAACGCACAACAGCAGATTTCGCTTCCAAAACGCAGACAGAAGCTCTCAAAATCACAATCAAAAGTAGACGCGTGCCTTACATTCTATCTCTCGATAAGAGAGCGCAGACAAAAGAGTGCACACTCTCGCCAAATCGTGCAGCATTCTTTGTTTAGTACTAAGTAGTGATGCTCCCTTCTCAGAACAATAATAGTAAAACAATAAATCATTATTTTAGTTATGTTAGAAAAATAATTTTTTCCCGCTAGATTTAACTTCTGACCCAATGTGCGCTGGACCTATTTGGATGAAATTTGCTATTGGGGAGTTTTGCTAAAATTGGTCGATCGATTCCAGTTTTGGTTAAAATCGGACAGCAATTACGACCACTTTAAATGACCTACATGTAGTTTACAGTGTTCCTTTGTGTCAACTCGGGAACCGTTGGATGTATTTTGATGAAATTTGGTATCAGGAAGTTTTAGTAAAATTGGTCGACCGATTCCAATTTTGGTTAAAACCGACAACAATTATCACCATTATACATGAAGACCTACATGTAGTTTACAATGTTCCTTTGTTTCAAATCGGGACCGCTGGACGTATTTTGAAGAAATTTGGTATTAAGAAGTTTTATTAAAATTTGTCGCACCAATTCCAATTTTGGTTAAAATCGGACAATAATAATGACAACTTTACATGCAGACCTACATGTAGTTTACAATGTTCCTCTGTTTCAAATCAGGAACCGTTAGATTTATTGTGATGAAATTTGGTATTGGGGAGTTTTAGTAAAATTGGTCGACCGATTCCAATTTTGGTTAAAATCGGACAATAATAACGACAACTTTACATAAGGACTTATATGTGTTTTACAACGTACCTCACTAGCTTCTTGTTAAATACTCATCTGAGCTAAAAATATTGAGAACGTTGTGAAATCCCAAAGAACTCATTTGGAAACTGTGTACTCTGATAAGGAGGACATCTTTCCAATCTTGTTCTAATACGCACACGCGTTATTTTTACCGGACAAATACGCGTGATCAATTTAATATTCCGTTCGCATATATTTATAGTATTTTATAATGCTAAATTATGAAATTTGAAAACACAAAGAGCTACATATCCGCGATGACAGCCAATATAAGTATTAAATAAATGATAAAATGGAAAGTAGGCATCATAAGTTCTACTTGAATCGCCATGTTTTCATTAATTTCTCTTCAGTTAACTTCACATTGAACATCTTTGTGATGAACTATTTTTATAGTTATTTTTGCAGTTATAGCTTATAATTTGATGCAGTTATAAATTCGCAGGGGTGCTAAAATTCCTCGGACAGCTCCTGACCAAGGCTGTCAAATGTCTCGGAGAAAAGTCGTTCTCCCTTTGAATATTCCCTTAGAATGACCTCAGTCAAACTCTCCCCCGTAATTTTCCCTTATCATCACTTCTGTCTCCCTCTCACCCAATTTCTGCTATCCCAAACCTCTTCGTGACTGATAGCGTATTCCGTTGTTGTAGATAAGACGAAATTGTAGCCGCAAACAGCATTCGTTGCATTCTAAAACGAGTTTCGGAGGACTTATGATTACAAAGCTAGTGAGTGATTTGTAGAACAAAAGAAAAGTATTATTTCTTCGTGCATATTTGTGTACAGTGCGATAAGTGGCATCGAGTAGAGAGATCGCATTATGTGTGTGCTTACTACGCCAAATTGACGGGTGGAAGGAGATATTAATCACCAAGAATACCGTTGCAGTCGTCAATTGCAAGTTTGTTAATCCTAATTGATCCTGTTGAGCGTGTTTGTGCGCGCGCGTGTGTGTGTGTGTGTGTGTGTGAGCGCGTGTGTGCGCGTGTGTGTAAGCGCGCGCAGAATTCGCCGATGAAGTTTCCCAGGTGTTTTTTTTATAAGCTTAGCGTTCAGTTTTTTTTTAAAGCTTGTTCGTAATAACCTCCTGTTACTGTCCATTGCCTCTCAAGAAAATCGACCATGATTACGCCTTCACTGTCCCAAAAAACAATTGCCATAACCTTCTTGATTGATCGTTCAGCTTTGAACTTTATTGGTCCACTTGACCCCCTTGGTAACCATTGTTTAGATTGAATTTTGCTTTCGGATCGTACTGGTAGATCCATGTTTCATCACCAGTCACTATTTGGCGAAAGAAATCTTCTGGGTCTGCATCAAATTGGTTGAGGAACTCAACTGCATGGTCTCTCTCTCTCTCAGAGTCTGTGTTCAGGGCGCAACGCTTTCGGTACCCATCTTGCTTAATCCTAAACTATCTTTGAGGATTGATTGAGCTGAGCCATATGAGATGTCCAAACGTTTGGCTATCATTTGCACTGAAACTCGTCTATCTTCTTCCATAATTGATTGGATGGCGACCACGGTTTCTTCGTTGATCGACGTTGATGGTCTTGCAATTCGATAGTCATTTTTAACGTCTTCTTGTTCAAGCTTAAACCGTTTAATCCATTCACAAACTGCAATTTTCTTAGATTTATCATCCCCAAAAACTTTCTGCAAAGCCTGAATAATGGCATTCGATTTCCAGCCATGTTTTGTCAAAAACTTTACGTTTACTCGAATCTCAAACTTTAAGTTATCCATACTCATGAATTAATGGGTTAGAAAAACTGCTTTTATATTATAACAAATGAATGAATTGTTACGAAATATTGAATTGTTATGGCTAAGACAATGCTAGTCATAGGCAACAATGCTTTGTTATTATTTGGAATGCAGGAACATTGTTACTGAAACCTTCTGGGAACTTTTTGATTCACCCTCGTAGGTTCGATTCACGGAAATGTTGATGTAAAAGATATACTACCTCATTCTATAACGATTTCGCGCAACACACCAAAAGAAGCGAATGATTTACGTCAAAAACTGGTCAGCAACATTCAATCATAGATTGATTTCGAGTTTTGTAGTGCCTCAACTGATATGTGGACCGATGATTACAAAAAAAAGTTTTATAACTCTGACTGTACACTTTGTTGACAAAGAATGGAATCTTCGTTAATAATGTTCTTTTACATGCGAGTTCTCTGAGGAAAGAAAGACTGGCGAAAATATCAGGAAACATTTGAAAAAGAGACTAACAAAATTGGTACTTAAGCCGGATAGTCTTTCGAAATTAATTTTTGTTACCGATCAGGGAAGTAATATAGTGACTGCACTTCAGCAATATATCAGGTTAAACTGCAGTTCACATTTAATCAACACTATTTTAAGAAACACTTTCATAAGAGAATTTTTGGAATTGAAATTACCTCATTTTCATCAAATAATAATTGCTGTTAAAGAACTTGTTAGTTACCTAAAAAAGTCTGCTTTGGTAAATAAATTGAAATCTATCGTTCACCAAGAATGTGAAACACGATGGTACAGTCGAATTGATATGTTAGAGTCCGTTCATACCAACTATGAAGACATTAATAATCTTTTGATCGAACGTCAGGAAGGGGACAAAATTACAGACATTCAGAAAGATATTCTAATGTTGCTGATAAATTTCCTCAGACCATTTAAAGAAGCTTCTTTGAAACTAGTAGGCGATACTTACCCTACCCTCCCTTTAGTTCTTCCAATAAAAATTAGCTTAATTAATCACCTTCAAGTTAATTAATCACGCTACATTTTTGTGGCAGAATTTCCGTCAGTTGAGGATGATTTCAGAGCAAGAACGAGAGGAAACAGTTTCGTTGGTACGAGAGTTAATAGAAGAGTTTAAGAGAGACGAAAAATTGAGAGAGCATCCAAATATCAGTGAGAGGTTTACCACAACTGACGGATTACCCCAACGTGGAGTAGCACGCGGTTCATATTATAGTATTCCTGCCAAAAAGTCAAAGATACTGGACTTCACCAAATTTAAAGACAAACCAGTTGTAGAAAAAGAAGATGAACTCCACAGGTATATGAGATATAGTGCGACCCAATTGAATGTTAATAAGGTGTTAGTTTGGTGGAAATTCGAGAAAAAGAGTTTCCGTGGTTGTCGAAAGTGGCGAAGCAAATTCTATCAATACCGGCCACAAGTTCAACCAGCGAAAGGAATTTCAGTGCTGCTGGATGGATTATGAACGAGCGCCGAACTTGCCTAAGTAGCAACAGTGTTGACTCGATTTTGTTTCTGCAAAATAACATGCAGTAAAACTCGAAGTTGCTTGCTACTGGAGGGGCATAATTTTCATTTTGGTGAGTAAATAATAAATATAATTAAACTATTATTGATTATTTTTATTTAAAAAAAGAGAAAATGTAAATTTTAAAATAAAAAGTAACGGATAAGAGAGAGGGAAAGAATGAAAGTACGTATGAGTTGAAGAAAGAACATATCATAATTATTATCGAATAATATGTATAGGTTTATTTGGAGGAAATACATAAGTAGATGATATCGGTTATCCATAATCACTTAATGTAATGTTGCATGCAATATCAAAACGAATTATACTTGCGTCATCGGGCTCAAGTCGAGCCTATTTCGAAGAAAGTCGGGCCTAGAACGGGCTCAAAAAATATTAGTCTCTCGGGCTCGGGCCCCAAATTTCCGGCCCGTGCAGACCTCTAGAGCGCGTGTGTGTGTGTGAGCGTGTGTGTGTGAGTGAGCGTGTGTGTGTGAGTGAGCGTGTGTGCGCGCGCGTGTGTGTGTGAGCGTGTGAGTGAGCGTGTGCGTGTGTGTGAGCGTGTGTGTGGGAGCGTGTGGGCTTACGCGTGTGCGGTGTACATGTGTGTGAGGTTGGGAGTGGGTGCGTGAGGAAGTGCGCGTAAACATGAGTATTTTTAATTTCTTATTTTATTTATTTAAGATTTGTTTTTTATATTACTAAAAAATAGGCAATATGCCAACAAGAGGTGGAGAGACGGTAATAGGGGGAAGAAGAATATTGGTTCAAGAAGTGTGTTCTAACCTCCCCATCTCTCTCTTGTTGGTTTAATTACCAATTTTTGAATGCCTGTTACCTGATGATGGCGATTATTCACCGAAACCGGTCGTGTCTCGCATTTATTTGTGGAAATTAGCAAAAGCTTTCCAATACAAAATACTATCTCGTATTGTTTATTTAAATTGATCATGGAATTCCGTCTCGGCCTCGTCCCATTAACTTCATACTGCAAATTATAAAAACAAAAAATTTTGTCATAACCCCATAATAGATTAACACACTTAAAACATATAAGGTAATATTGACCGCCAAACTAAACCATTTATAGTTTCCTTAAATTATCGTTCAACTCTATTTTCCACTGGGTGCGACCCGCGAAGAGGGCGCAAGTGAGCCATGTGGCCTGCGATTGAATGCAGAATTGGATTATGTGGTACTCGAGTCGAAAAGTTTGGGCGCCACTGCTTTAGCGGATGTAATGCGGAAATCTCGAGAAATTCTGAAGGGTTGAGACTAGTTATTCCCTTATGTCTATCCAGCAAAAAGGATTCACGTAGGAAGAATTTGAAAAACTTGTAAACAATATCAGGTTCATGTCAGTTGATCATTTAAGGTTAATTGGGTGCTTCAACTGCTGTTCCAAATATGGTCCCCCAATAATTATTCGCCTTACATTTATTAACCGAGTGTAAATACACCGTCATTATTATTAACTATAGCTAACGTAAGAAAGGAGTAACGGAAAAATTAAAACATTTAGAGTAAATAAAATACGCAGCCATAACCGAATCTTGAACCCGTGTAATCACCTCTGAGTGACCTCTTCTAATTATACTGAGCGAGTGTATCATAAACGTAAACAAAAGAGACATTCATGAGTAAATTTACACTAAGAATTAACTCTTTAAAATAATGAATAGATATAATAAATAGGAGAATGGTATTTTTAATGAAATAATGCAATCTAAAACACTACATGCTTCCAAAAAACCCTCTGTGAAAATTTGATTTCTTGTCCTTATAATCATGAAAACATGAACCATCGCCAAGTTAAATTCGAAAAAGAAACGAACCGAATTGACCGAATATTATAATTAATGAATAACTTGCAGACCGATTTACAAAATTTTTAGCACTTTGTCGTAATTAGGCAATCTAATCGAATTTAGACAATATGCCGTCGACGCTTTGTTTCGAGGCTACCTGGAAACTCGGCCTCTTTTCATCTAACAAACTGGTATAATTCCACGAGCCGTCTGGGATATTTTTTTCCGCGGCCATCGTCGTACCAACCGGTGAAACCACCACTGGAAGCCCTCCAAGAGCCTCTGGAAGGATGGGGTAGGGGATAGGGAGAAGCCTCGCCGGTTGAAGATTAGCGAGGGTTGACATGCGCAGACGGATAATAGTGGAAGATGGTGTGCAGCAACAGTTCCGACAAGAAACTCGAGAGAGTTGGAGAACGGCGGAGTGGAGTGTATCGCGATTGTCCTGGGAAGAGGAAAACCGCTTCCGAAGTAGAGGATAGCCCAAGAGGATATAGCTCCAAAGGTCAGAAGGGGAAAGGTTTGCTCTCTCTCTCTCTGAAATGGCATTGCTTGTATGTATGTTTGTTTGTATTTCTGGCTAAACAGTCTCTCGGACTACTATAGCCAGAAATGACATTGCGTGTGTGTTTGTGTGCGTCCACTCGCGCTCGTGCTTGCGTATGTGTCCGAGCCCATTTACGACTATCTCGTGCGCTTTTCGTAATAGACAGTGTTGGGAGAGTATCTGAATGATAGTATTTAGGTCTCTGGTTCCAACTCTATCGTAAAGTGAAAAATTTTAACACCTTGTACAAAAATAACAAATAAGTAAATAAATACTGGTGATAGTACACACACAGACACGCCTATCCGGTTTACGGAAAAGCAATTCTCTCTCTTAAGGTTTGAGTTCGTTTTTGTTCCGCAAATGAATTATTGAATTCCTTTTACCGTTGGATGATGAAGACAACTTTAACAAAGGCAAAGCGAAAAAAAAAAACAATTACCATTTCGGCTATTTTTGTTTATGGAAGCAACGAACGGTGATCTGTCGCTGAGGATGGCTGTCTTGTAACCACAATATATATCTTATTTTCCCAACCCTTTCATGGCTGTTGAAGTCATCTGGTTTATCAAAAACTGAATAATATTGTTAAAAAATCACGGTATAATTTTCCACGGATAATAATCGTTGATCTGTCTACGAATCAAATTAATGAACGATTAATTTCTCTCGACAGGTGTATGCCTTACGTAACTCGCCTTAGTGTTTTTGCCCTCCGCTGCTCCTTACCGCTGGGTTGATTGGCCCACAAGATTAACGATGCTTCCATCTTTATATTAGAGCAGGGGTCGGCAACCTTTTCAAGGTGTCGAGCACCAAGTTCCATTCTAGAGCACCCAGTGAGCACCACTATGCTTTTGTAAAAGTAGAAATGATCGTAAATAAAATCAAATCGACGTCAAGGTTATTTAAAATGTCATTTCGTAAGTTTAGAAAAAAGAGGCAAACAAATCAAATTAATGATATTAGAAAAGACGATTTTTAGCATCGTAGAAATGGTCGGTAAGATTGCTAAAGAGCACCGCGGTGCTCGCGAACACCAGGTTCCCGCAACATTTCATGTTCCCTTGGATCCATTTTTGGTTCCTTCGTAGTTTATTCGAATGATCGCGCTCCGATTTAATGAGATTCGCATAAACTTCTTTTTTCCTTAAATGACTATGCCAAGTCATGTATGATATTAAGAGAAAACAAATTAATGCCACGGTGGTAATTAATGTTTTATACGAGGGAAACATTCAGTAAATGTATCAACTGTAAAAAGCGTTACTCTATGGAAAGACAATATAAAACGGAATAATGAATAGAAGAGCATTATTGTTATTTATCTCTATATTATTACTAATTATATTTCAGCGATCGGTTTTACAGCTAACACTGCTCCATTTGGCAATTATTGAACGTTGGAATCAGGGACGTAACTAGGGGAGGAGCCTGCGGAGGCCATGGCCCTCTTTATAAGCCCTCTGCCTCCTTGTCCCTCCCTCACCCCCTTCTGAATGTTATATTTTAAATGGGTTATTAAATATAAATATGATTTATTGTTTGTCTTTGTTCTTGATAAAAAATTACATTTCATTTGCACGAGTAATGCAATAAAAATTAGTTAGAACATTCTTTTCATATTATTACTTATATTGAATCTTTTAAATTTTAATGTGCCCCTCCAAATATTTTTTGACGCCCATGCTGTTGGAATTCTAGTTACGTCTCTGGTTAGAATACGATAGGCGAGGAAGGATTGAGGCGATAGCTGTCAACAGGAAGGCAGAGCATTTATATTGCCTGATGACAGTGCCATGAAACCGGTCGATATAATTTTAAGATTAAAGTGGAAGAGTTCACAAAATTCCGTCACGTCTTTCCACAGAGTCACACCTTCAGTAAAGTGCATCGGCATAAAATATCCCTTTTAAACGTATTATAGAAGCATCTCTCCTCAATTTCTTTAGAGGTGCACCTCCCAGGATTGGCGAGAGCCCCGCAGCGCTGCCACGAGGCTTAGTAGTAGAAAGTTGTTCGGGAAGGGAGCAGAAGGAAGATGGCCGAAGGAAACGAGGCGGCTCCGGGATCGGGAAACGCCGGCGGCGACCCGCAAAAAGACAAGGTTTACGAACAGAACAAACACAAGAAGCTCCTACGCCTCCTGACAGTGATGGCTTATCTGTCTACTGTGTCCGGCACGGCTTTTATGCTCTCCCTCTACTATCTGTTCCTGTGGACGCCGAAGGTGCAGCTCGGCGGGAAGGCGCTGGTCGCAGATCCGCCGCCTCCGGGCACTCTCTCCCTCTTCTTCCCAGGCATGGCACCCCAGTTTGCCGCGAGAGTGGCCTCCGAGGAAGAAGCCATGCGGTGGAAGGAAGGGTCGGGTTCCAAGGAACCGCTGAGTCCTCAAAGGAGGACTGGAAGCCGTGAGTTATTATACAATCCAAACAGATTGAATTAATGGATCATATGATCCTCATGCTACAGGCATAAGCTGGAATGTTGGTAAATTTGGAAACGGGAGAGAACAAGATGATCCAAACGGAACTTACGATGCCTACTTTCCCAAACTCCATAATTTAGCGTCATAAAATATTACAAATACACTCGAACGGAAAACTAAATTGATCACGCGTATTTGGAGGGTAAAAATAACGCGTGTGTGTACTAGACCATACCGAATCCGAGTCCAACAATAGTCGTTGCAATGGCAACACTCTCGTAATGAGTGATGAAAACTGCAAAAACGACAGTTTTTACGCGAAATTCGAAGAAATACGATCGATAAGCAAAACTGTATGATGGAAATTAGAATCTCCATTTCTTTCCTCAGAGAATAGTACAAATCCCACTCCGATATTACAATTCCAAGATAGGTTAATATGCAAAAGAAAATTACCCTTCACGATGGATTTCAGATTTCCCATGTAAATCAAATTGGAAGGATAGTTCCTGGAAGCGAACCCGGGACTTTCCATTTTGAGACAAAAACTATCCTCAGGAGCTCGGACCCAATAGCAAGAGATATCCACCAGGTTTCATGAAAATTGGTTTATTGGTTCAAAAGTTAATACAATTATACAATCCGTTGAGATAAATTACTGGTGAGGCGGGTTTGAATTCTGTTTGACCAAACAGTGCGTTCTGATCTGAAATGGCCTCTATCAGGAAGGTACACAATTATAACCCGGGCTATCTCGTAGGATTTTCAAATCTTCACTATTAGCCCATCACAGAGACTTTTTCACTTTCTCCATATACGAAGTATAGAGAAAGTATTTTTTTCACGAAAAACATGGAATTCGAGATTTCAACGGAAACAGACGTTTTAAGGTCCCCTGAACACGTTTTGACTATTTTCGCGATGATGTCTGTCGCTGCATGTGTGTGTATGTCTGTGACAGGGATTTTGTGGGTGCTCAAACTCGAAAACTATTAATCAGGTCAACACGAAATTTTATATTTGACATTTTTGTTAAGGGAGAAGTGCTGATTAGTTTTTGGTAAACATCGGTTAAACCGGAAATGGGTGTTTACTCTCCGTTTTTACTTTCTTCGTGCGTAATATAGGAGAAAGTTTTCATGAAAAAATCGACTTCGAGATTTCAACGGAAATACACGTTTTGAGTTCCCCTGAACACCTTTTGTCCATTTTCTTGATGATGTCTGTGTATGTAACAGCTCTAACTCAAAAACTATTAATCAGGTCAACGCAAAATTTTATATTTTACATTTTTATAAAAGTCAGAAGAACTGATTAGTTTTCGGTAAAAATCGGTCAAACGGAAGTGGATGTTTACACTTGTCACTTATTAGTTATTTAAAAATATTTCCTTTAATATTTGATATATGTAAAAATGTACTGGAATAAAAGTTATAGGAAATTTAATTTTCTACAAACTACAACAATAATCATTTTCCCATATAATGCATTGTTTAAGAGATATCTTATATATACCGACGACTATTGTTAACAATTGACGCTTAGTTGTGTCTTAGTCACGCTTCTTTTTCTTTTCTTAATTGTTGGAGGTTTGTGGCTATACCCAATATCAGAATGGTTTGAGTTTATTTCTGTTCTTTGTAGTCTAAAGTTTTCTCGCAGATTCTTAAAATATGTATTAATAGCTGAAACGCCCGGCTTCGCTCGGGAAAGTTTTCTTTTAAGTAGCAAACGATTTTATTAATTATTATTTTTATTGATATATCACTTTTGATGTCATACTACAATTAAACAAATACAATAAATTCCGAAATTTATTTACTTTCGCTGTTGGGTACCTCAAGTTTACCAAACGTTCCCCATTCCTTAATTACGCAAGCGATGTTTACATTAACATTTACTTTTTTACTTTTTCCATATACGTAGTATAGGGAAAAGTATTGTATTTATGAAAAAAATCGACTTCGAGATTTAAACGGAAATACACGTTTTGAGGTCCTCTGAACACGTTTTGACCATTTTCTCGATGTCTGTTATGTGACAGTTTTTGTGGGTGTTCTAACTCAAAAACTATTAATCAGATCAACGCAAAATTTTATATTTAACATTTTTATGAAAGTTGTGTTATGAAAAGTTATCTTATATTTTTAGCTACCACCACCACGCCACCTACCGACGACTATTGTTAACAATTGACGCTTGTTGTCTTAGTAACGCTCCTTTCTCTTTTCTTAATAGTTGGAGGTTTGTGGCTATATCCAATATCAGAAGGCTATGGTTTGAGTTTCTGTTCATATTAAAGCCTAAAATTTTCTCAGTTTCTTAAAATATTTATTATTATGTAACCTATTTGGAATTTTTAGAAATATTACAGATATGGAGAGTCATGTGGTGGCCACATCAGATTTTTATCTATTGTATTGTAAAATTTTATCATTAATATAATTAGGCATTAACATCTTACTTAATATTCACATGGATATATGCACCGAAGCCTTTAAAGCAGCAATAAAATTATGTGGATTATGTCAATATTATTAACGAAAACGTAAACAATAAACAACATTTTAGTTACCGAACAAATGTAAGTAGATGTATCGATTTATCTTGCGATAAATCTTTTAATGTTAATGGTAAAATATAACAATGATCTAATATTCCTAAAAATCATTTGACTCACTTTAAAAGTATTCATAAACTATATTTAGGCATGGATCCATTTGCACCCTTTATCTTGGCGTTGGCTATTCTTACTCCACGGCGCGCCACGTCGTGGATTTTCCTTGCATTAATCTTTACGTGGCTATCTCCCTTTGAAGAGGACAACAATTAAGAAATTTAGCTTAGTTGCCGCCTGAAAAATGTTCGTCTAAACCGATAAATTTTGGGCTTAAAGAAAAATTTTGAGAGATTTACATGTAATATGACAAAACATGAACAGAATTAAAATATTGTCTTTCGTGCGTAAAATAATCCATTTCCCGTGATCGTAAGTTAATATTTAGGTATATTTATATCCACATCAGTGAAGGGCTGCATGGCATTTAGGGGCTTCTCCACACCATTTCCCATGCATTCTTACGGAAATAGTATTTTGTTGACCCCATGGGGTATAAGAGGTCCCACGGTCTGCAATCGTAGACCAAGTTCTTCCATGGCCCATGAAACTTCTGAATTCGATAGCTTCAACGGTGTAAAAACGTATAAAGAGCATACATACATACATACACACATACACACTAAAATATTTATAATATTATGTAACCTATTTAGAATTTTTAGAAATACTACAGTTATGGAGAAAGTCATATGGTGGCCACATCAGATTTTTATTTGCTTTATTATTTGATAAATTTAAAAACGTACTAGAATAAAAGTTGTAGAAAATTTAATTTTCTACAATGTTTGTTCGAAACATTTTCCCATATAATGCATTGTTGAAGAGATATTTTTAAAGCTAAATTATATTTCTGTCACCGCCACACCACCTACCGGCGACTATTGTAAACACTACGCTTTTTACTTTCTCTTATGTAGTATAGGGGAAAGTATTGTTTTTATGAAAAAAATTGATTTCGACATTATAACGGAAATACACGCTTTGAGGTCCCCTGAACACGTTTTGACCATTGTCTCGATGTCTGTTATGGGCGCTCTAACTCAAAAACTATTATTCAGATCAACGCAAAATTTTATATTTAACATTTTTATGAAAGTCATAAGAGTTGATTAGTTTTAGTAAAAATAGGTCAACCGGAAGTGGGTGTTTACTCTTGTCACATCCGTTATTTTAAAATATTTGCTTTAATATTTGAAATGTGTAAAAATATATTGGAATAAAAGTTGTAGGAAATTTAATTTCCTACAACATTTGTTTGAAACGTTTTCCCATATAATGCACTGTTTAACAGATATTTTTTAAACTAATTTTTTAGCTTCCACCACCTACCGGCGACAATTGTTAACAATTGGCGCTTAGTTACGTCTTAATAACGCTCCTTTTTATTTTCTTAATTGTTGGAGATTTCTGGCTATATTCAATATCAAAAGGCTACGGTATGAGTCTATTTCTGCTCTATGTAGTCTTTAAATTATTCTCGCAGATCTTTAAAATATTCATTATCATTTAACCTATTTGGAATTTTGAGAAATATTACAGGTATGGAGAAAGTCATGCGGTGGCCACGTCAGATTTTTGTTTCATTAATTGTTGGAGCTTCCTGGCTATATCCAGTATCAGAAGGCTATGGTTTGGGTTTATTTGTTTTTTGTCAAGTCTTAAAATTTTTCTCGGTTCCTTAACATATTTATTATCATTTAACCTATTTGGAATTTTTATAAATATTACAGTCATGAAAAAAGTCATGTCGTGGCCACATCAGATTTTTGTGTTTTGGCTCACTCCTAAATACTTGGCCGTACAGTGACAACCTGCGCGACCTTTTTTAAAAATAAATTTGGGTGATTGCAACAGGCACGTTTCATGACTGATGAATGTTAGGGAGCTTGGCTATCTTCTAAAGAGCCTCAAGGAGCCATATGCGGCTCCGGAGCCGTAGGTTGCCGACCCATGTCATACCTGGAAAGTACGAGGACTCGGGTTCGATTCCCAGTCAAGTTTCGAATTTTTCTTCTTCTCCAAGTTCACATTTATGTTCCTACCTACTATATACCATTTACTTATCTTTCAATGAATTCGGTTTCTTGTTCACCGCTATATATTTATTCATAAAATTAACATTCTAGTAACCCAAACTCGATCGGTATGAAAATATAATCACAAATGACGATCAGTGACATTTTAAAAGTGATTTTATTAAGGCGAATCTTCATTCTAAATTATGAAAAGGTGCCATTCTTACAGATATTTCAGTTCCCATACTTTCAAACAATACGAAATACGAATACGAATTCCAAATGTTTTTCATATAGCTTTCGATGGCTAGTTCTACCCGTCATACGAGCCGCACGAGAAAGAAAAATGCGGGTTTATTTCCTCTACGAAGCCCCTTGTGTGCGTTTCTTGGGCATAAAAGAAAAATAGATAATTCGTTTAATACTTCTCTGGCATGATTCCATGGAATTTCCATCGACGTCACGTTTATATTTAAACCATAGCGACTCCAGTTCACGATTCGCGGGGCGCATTGGAAGTATGCTTCGACGTCGCCGTGCCTGCAATATCGCGTCTCTCTTCAGGTGGATAGCTCCTGGAATACACACCGTGGGCGTGCTCTACGCTAACGAGATGGATCTTGACCGCAAGATCGATTAAATGCGCCGCAATTCCCTGGGCGGCGTTTCGATGTGTAGATTGGCAATTAATTCCCACGAGATGCCACTGGAGGAATTACATCAACAGGCAATGTGTCGCTTTGACGGGAATTGAATAGGGAAAGGACTAAGTAAAGAGACGTCGGAAGTGTACGATATATCTTACTTTTTATATAGAGCAGGAGATTCATGAGAGTAAACACAGAGGAAAGAATCGTTTAGCATTAGCATTTAGTTTAAAATCAGATTTTTTTAAGCAAATAGACAATTGATAATTATTCAAGGCACCTACCGATTTTAAATAATTTCTCTGACTTGCGCGAAGGATTAATTTTATGCGTACAAAGTTTAAAGAAAAGCAACTATTTTGCCTCTCCCTCAATGGGGTAAATGTCTTCCTCTATTTTTAGCGCTTTTTACTTTCTCCATATACGAAGTATATAGAAAGCATTGTTTTCATGAAAAAAATCTAATTCGAGATTTCAACGGAAATACATGATTTAAGGTCCCCTGGACACGTTTATACTATTTTATCGACGATGTCTGTGGGTGCCTGTGACCGGAAGTTTGTGGGCACTCAACTCAAAAACTATTAATCAGGTCAACGCGAAATTTTGTATTTGCCATTTTTGTTAACGGGACAAGAACGGAGTAGATTTTGGTAGAAATCGGTCAGCCGGAAGTGGGTGTTTACTCTTGCCACATCCGTTTTTTTACTTTCTCCATATACGTAGTATAGGGGAAAGTATTGTATTCATGAAAAAAATCGACTTCGAGATTTCAACGGAAATACATGTTTTGAGGTCCCCTGAACACGTTTTGATCATTTTCTCGATGTCTGTTTGTGTGTTAGTGTGTGTTTGTATGTGATAGCTTTTTGTGGGTGCTATAACTCAAAAACTATTAATCAGATCAACGAGAAATTTTATATTTAACATTTTTATGAAAGTCAAAAGAGCTGATTAGATTTTGGTAAGAATCGGTCAACCGGAAGTGGGTGTTTACTCTTGTCACTTATCCGTTATTTAAAAATATTTGCTTTAATATTTGATAAATGTAAAAATATATTGGAATAAACGTTGTAGGAAATTTAAATTTCTACAATCTTTGTTTGAAACATTTTCCCATATAATGCATTGTTTAAGAGATATCTTATATTTTTAGCTGCCACCACCACGCCACCTACCGACGACTATTGTTAACAATTGACGCTTATCTACATCTTAGTTACGCTCCTTTTTCTTTTCTTAATTGTTGGAACTTTGTGGCTATATCCAGTATCAGAAGTCTATGGTTTGAGTTTATTTCTGTTCTTCGTCAAGTCTAAAATTTTCTCGAAGTCTTAAAATATTTATTATCATTTATTCTATTTGGAATTTTTACAAATATTACAGATATGGCGAAAGTGATATGGTGCACACATCAGATTTTTTATTTGCTTTAATATTTGATTAATGTAAAAAAGTAGCGGAATAAAAGTTGTAGTAAATTTAATTTTCTACAATGTTTGTTCGAAACATTTTCCCATATAATGCATTATTTAAGAGATATTTTTTAAACTAATTTTTTAGCTGTCACCACCGGTGACTATTGTAAACACTACGCTTAATTACGTTTTAGTAACGCTCCTTTTTATTTTCTTAATTGTTGGAACTTCTTGTCTGTATCCAATATCAGAAGGCTACTGTCGAGTTTATTGCTGTTCTTTTTAGTCTTTAAATTTTTCTCGCAGTTACTTAAAATATTTATTATCATTTAACCTATTTGGAATTTTTAGAAATAATAAAGATATGGGGAAAGTCTTGTGGTGGCCACGTCAGATTTTCTCTTTCCTCACCTGTTTTTAACCAGTAAGTGCCAAGAACGAGAATAATTCCGACATGATTTTCTTCATTGTTAAACCTTTTCGTTCTAATTTACAGAGCAGAAACCGCTCTATAAAATAAAGCGTCCCGTAACAGTTATTTCCGACATGTTACTGACGCGATCGATGAAATAATTACCGACGTTATATTCCTAATTACCTGAAAAAAGTAATGCATTTTGTGTTGGAGCTGGAATCTATGAGTTTTTTTATGTTACGAGAAACTGTTTCGAAAGATACGAAAATAATTTTACTGCTCAATTGTTCGGTGAAATATCGTATTCGAAGTGAGTCGAGTTTAGCGATCAAAAGACAAAAAGATTTCGCAAGCAAAAATTATTGGCTGTGTAAAGTTTGTTTCTTATTTTAAAAAGATATTCCGCATGCGAAACATTTGATGATTTAGATCACTGATGGGCAACCATATTGTGAAGATAACAGATTTGTTGCAACTAATTGTTATTTAGAAACTATTTTTTAACTTCCGTAATTTTCCGATTATAATACGCATTTTTTCCCTCAAAATATTGGCAAAAGCTTGGGGTGCGTATTATGCATGGTAACAAACGCATATAACTTCTTCTAGTGAGGAAATAATTTTATTTTCGGACATGACTTTCTAAATAAATTGTACCGACCAGATTTATACTAAATGTGTCGTTGGGACATATTTTAATACATTTTGCCGATCTTTAATAAGTGAGTCAGAACGTAACGTGATATCCTCGAAAACTCTCTCGCATGTATATCGCTTGGTGGCAAAGTGATAACTGTATCGATAAAGCTAATAATTAGGGTATGGACTTTTCAGGTTTTACCAAATTTTCACCAGATTTTTATCCTCCGATTGCGTTTATTAAATTTCGGGAGAAAAACCGAAAAAACCCGAAATTATTAGTTTTCTTTAAACACAATTTTTTACATATTACACCTCAGCACATGAGTGCAGTCCGAGATGTTCGTGATCAGTTTGCTTATTCTCTTTTTAACAATTTATTCGTAAGCTTACTTTGTAACACAGTCTTAATCTCCTTGGGTTGCTCGTGCCACGAATAGTCGAGGACGCGCCTAAGTTAGTCGTTGTTAGACCTTTGATAGGATAAGGAAAAAGAGCCCAAGTGTCTGTTAGTTGAAAACAACACGAAATAAAAATTATTTCACTAATATTTGGTGTGTTTTCAAAAGAAGTTGGACGTGAAGCAAGATATTTGTGCAGCCTGCGTTGTGTTCCTCTCCACCTGGAGGCGTTTAACACAAAAAATCACTCTCAACCATACTTAAGGTATAGTAAAAAATCTGATGTGGCCACCACATGACTTTCTCCATATCTGTAATATTTCTAAAAATTTCAAATAGGTTACATAATAAATATTTTAAGAAACTTCGAGAAAATTTTAGACTTTATAAAGAACAGAAATAAACTCAAACCATAGCCTTTTGATATTGGGTATAGCCACAAAGCTCCAACAATTAAGAAAAGAAATTGGAGCGTTACTAAGATGTAACTAAGCGTCAATTGTTAACAATAGTCGTCGGTAGATGGCGTGGTGGTGGTAGCTAAGAATATAAGATATCTCTTAAAAAATGCATTATATGGAAATATGTTTCAAACAATGTTTGTAGAAAATTGAATTTCCTACAACTTTTATTCCAATATATTTTTACATTTATCAAATATTAAAGCAAATATTTCAAAATAACGGATAAGTGACAAGAGTAAACACCCACTTTCGGTTGACCGATTTTTACTAAAATCTAATCAGCTCTTTTGACTTTTATAAAAATGTTAAATTTAAAATTTCGCGTTGACCTGATTAATAGCTTTTCAGCTAGAGCACCCATAAAAAGCTATCACATTCACACAGACATCATCGAGAAAATGGTCAAAACGTATTCAGGGGACTTCAAAACGTACATTTCCGTTGAAATCTAGAAGTCAATTTTTTCACGAATACAATACTTTCCTATATACTACGTATATGGGAAAAGTAAAAATGTTTATTGTTGATAAAACTGAAATTTTTAAACAAGATTTTTATTTTAAAATCATTTTATCCGATTTACAAAGTTCATGAAAAAAATCGAATTCGAGATTTCAACGGAAATACATGTTTTGAGTTCCTCTGAACACGTTTTGTCCATTTTCTTGATGATGACTGCGTATGTGACAGCTTTTTTGTTGGTGCTCTAACTCAAAAACTATTAATCAGGTCAACGCAAAATTTTATATTTAACATTTTTATAAAGGTTAAAAGATCTGATTAGTTTTTGGTAAAAATCTGTTTACCGGAAGTGGGTGTTTACTCTTGTCACATCCGTTATTTTAAATATTTGCTTTAATATTTGAAAAATTTAAAAATGTACTGGAATAAAGCAAGATATTTGTGCAGCCTGCGTTGTGTTCCTCTCCACCTGGAGGCGTTTAACACAAAATATCACACTCTCAACCATACTTAAGGTATAGTAAAAAATAAAAGTTGTAGGAAATTTAATTTTCTACAACCTTTGTTTGATACATTTTTCCATATAATGCATTATTGAAGAGATATCTTATATTTTTAGCTGCCCCCACCACGCCACCTACCGAAGACTATTGTTAACAATTGACGCTTAGTTACGTCTTAGTAACGCTCCTTTTTCTTTTCTTAATTGTCAACTGGAAGTAAATATTGACAACGATCCCAGAGCTAACAACATGTAATTTGCCATCTAAATATGGAGAAAGTCATGTGTTGCCCACATCAGTTTATTTTAAATTAAAGCCACCTTGAACGCGTCTCGTCCCACTACCATTATTTGTCTCCCTCTAGACCGATTTTGACTGATCGGCGCTGTGCAAAAACTCCCCGTTTAATTATCCGGAAAGGGCCTTCAGTGTTCGACGACCATGTCGTCGGATGTGTCTCCCTATCTTCCTGATTGGCTGGGAGACTAATGGAGATTACGCAACCTCATCGCAAATGGAAGGGACGCAGTATCTGCTGATGTACTCGCCTGCCCTCATCCCCCTCTCCTTATCCCTTCTCTCTCCCATCCCCTCTCTCCTTTCTCTTTTTGCCTCCCTCTTCTCTCTCTCCCTCCACTTTC
The DNA here is from genome assembly GCA_028673005.1 of Tanypteryx hageni. Lineage (NCBI taxonomy): Eukaryota > Metazoa > Arthropoda > Insecta > Odonata > Petaluridae > Tanypteryx > Tanypteryx hageni. Next base: position 65,066,247 of record CM054114.1, on the reverse strand, counting down.
TCCCTCCCCTTCTCTTTCCCCCTTCCCTTCTCTTTATCCCTCTTCCCTTCTCTTTATCCCTCTTCTTTCTCTTTCTCCCTCCCCTTTCTCTCTTCATCTCTTTCTCTCCCTGCTTTCTCTTTCTCCCTCCCCCTTCTTTTTCTCCCTCTTCTTTCTCTTTCTCTCCATCCCTTTCTCTCTCTCTCTTCTTTCTCCTTCCCCTTCTCTCCCTCCCCTTTATCTATCTCCCTCCCCTTTCTCTATCTCCCTCTCCTTTCTCTCCCTCCCTCCCCTTTCTCTATCTCACTCTTCTTTCTCTCCTTCCCTCCCCTTTCTCTCCACCTTCTCTCCATCCCTTCTTCTTTTCTTTCTCTCCCTCCCCCTTCTCCCCCCTTTTTCTCTCTCCCCTCTTTCTTTCTCCTTCTTCCCCTTCTATCTCCCCTTTCTTTCTCTCTCTCTTCCCCTTCTCTCTCCCCCCTTTCTTTCTCTCCCTCTCCTTCTCTTTTCCCCACCTCCATAGCCTTCTCCGTTAATCGGATGTAGAGAGGGAAGAACGTGTAGGGTTTCTGGTCTGCCCGAACGGAAGACAGAAGACGCGAAAAAAACAGGCGGCGGAAATTGGACGTATATTCGAGAGAGTGCCTTAATTCGCTTTGACCAGCAACAAATGTCCGCATAGGGGAAAAAAGGCATCAGGCAGGACTACTGAATGACTCGTCAGTTTTTGTTCCTCTAGATGGCGATCAAAACATCCCTTCTCTCGAAAATAACGCCATTACTCCGCGGCTTGCGGAGATGAGTCAATTAGAAACATTTCGCGGGCAATTTAACGATTCAAAATGGCGGAATAACTCGTTCGAGGTATGTTTGAGTTAGTAAAAATACATCTAAATCCGAACGCCAAAAGTATCGGTCCTATTGATTTGGAAAGAGAAAGACAAACCATGAGAAATTACTTTCTCGTTCTTTTCCGATAATATTATCATTTTGTTATTGGAATGAATCGATTACGTAGTTACTAGTTACTTTGTGGCATTAAAAAAACTAATGGCCCCTTCTTTCAAGCTCCCTCGTTGCTCCCACGAGCAGTAAGACTAATGGAATCGGGTAATTTTTGCTGAAAATAGAATAACCTCGAGATTCAATCGATTAAATCTGTTTTAGGCACTATAGCTTAGAAATTCATCCCCCTCTTAGGTTGCACAAGCAAAATCAGATTTATATGTGTATATATAACACGGCGTGTATAGGTATATGTTACGCACATATGGTTCCCTTTTGTTTGAATTGAATTGAAAACACCACTACCTGATTATATCCTTCTCTCTACTAAACATTTCTTCCCTATCCGAAGTTGGTGTACGAGTGCTACCCCAAAGTTCCGGGAATTTGTGCGTAAAAAAAATTACTTACGCTAAGTCCTAATTTCCACCGTCCCCTTCAAAGTAGTCCCCTTGAGATTTTAGACAGCGTTCCCACCTTTTATTCCATGATGCGAAGCATCCTTGGAAGTCCGCATGTGAGAGCGTGTTCAACACCTCTTGCGATTCTGCCCGGATCCCGTCAATCGTGTAAAACGTCGCCCTTTCAGTTTCATTTTGGGGAACAGGAAAAAGTAGCAGGGGGCAAAGTCAGGAGAGTAGAGGGGGTGGGGAATGACTGTCAGGTTTTTGGAAGCGTGGAACTGCCTAATAACGAGTGAAGTGTGGGCAGGCGCATTGTCATGATGAAGCACCCAGTCATAGTTGCGCCACTTGTCTGGGCGTGCGCGTCGGACGTTCTCCCGTAGCCGCTTCAAAACATCGCAGTAAAACTTTCCATTGACAGTTTGACCGGGTGGGAGGAATTCTTTGTGGACGATCCCGTCGACGTCAAAAAAATTATCAGCATGGACTTGACATTGCTGCAAACTTGACGCGCTTTTTTCGGTCGCGGTAAATTTGGCGGCTTCCACTGTGACGACAGAACGTGTACTTTCTCCAGCGACGTCGAAGAAATAATAAGAACTCCCACCTATATCGGTAGAATGGACCATCCTCGTAAAATAAGAGAGATAGCCTGTAGGACGGAGAGATACAAAGGCTCATTTTTCCCTAGAACGATAGCTGAGCAGAATAAAACTTGCGATCAAAAGTAACCTCGCGTAGGGGCGTAAACCCAGACCTAATTTTGGAGTTTTCCCCTTGGTGTTAATGCACCCCCTGCCACACACCCTTGCGGTGGCTTGCAGGGTAAACTGTAGATGTAGACTGCTGCTTTGTCTCAGGGTCACAACCATTAACCTAAGATTCATCACGTTATGACCTTGGAGATGAAGTTGGGGTCGTCTCTAACTTCATTTTGAAGCTCCCCGAAGACAGCAACGCGATGGTCTTTCTGGTCGTTGCTCAGCAGTCTCGGGACAAATTTTGCAGCAATGCGTCTCATGTTCAAATCCTCCAAACAAAACGCGTTGACACGACCCGTACGACACTCCGACGATGTCACAAACGTCATGGATTGTTCGCCTTCGGTCTGCCAGAATAACCTCGCGCACTTTTGCGACGTTTTCCGGAGTTGTGCTTGTCGACGGTCCACCAGAACGCTCATCGTCGTCGACAGACGTCCGTCCGTCCTTGAAACGTTTTTACCAAAGGAACGTTTTTCTTTGACTTAAGGCATCATCACCAAATGCTTGTTTAAGCATTCTGTGTTTATCTGCTGCCGTTTTGCCGAGTTTGAAGCAGAATTTGATGCAAATTCTTTGCTCCTTGACATCAGCCATTTCAGTTCGAAACGAATTCGCAGAACCACTCAAACTTGACGTTACAAAAACGCACAGAACTTGCGAACACGTGCACTCAGCTAGCCGCCACGTTGCACACTCATTCACGAAGGATACTGCCAGCACGACTTAGCGGCGAGTGGTCGTACTACAAGCGGTTCGCTTGCGCTATTCAAATTCCCGGAAATTTTGGGTAGCACCTCGTATTACTAAACGTCTTTAAGTAATTTTAGTATAACGACTAAATACTGAAAAACGATATATCAAAAATTATGCCAGGAATATAATAAAATGTATATTTACCGAATTATTTGTTAATCAATAGTAAACAAACAATCCAAAATTATTTTTTTTAAACTTCACTTGAGTTAAGTAGTTGTAATATTTACGTTTACGTTCTTTTCTTCGTCGTAGATAATCCATTTCCTTCCGTTTACAAACTGCTGCCGGCACACGTAAAGAAATTAAACATTTTCGTAATGATAGCAGATCTTGTTTGCTACAATTACAACGAAGATTGTTTTCGTTGACTACAATTGGGTATTCATGCATGAATTTTTCCAAGTTCAAAGTAAATTATGGCTTTCTTGTATGATTTTCTTTATAAAGGCTACTCCTGCGATAAAAATTTACGGAACAAAAAAGATTTTCTTTGGACAGTTCTACAAATTTTGTATGAAGACTTTTTCGATATGACTAATATTCTACGAGACATGACGTAAAGTTCGTTTTTGTTTCCAGTAAAGGGTATCCCCGATTGGGTTATGTGAACAATTATGCAATCCTCTTATTGTCTTTGACCATAAGTCTTTCATACCAAATAGGTATTATGAAAATTCGTTCGGTAGAAGCCGAGAACGAACATGCGTACGGACGGACGGACCGAACGAAGCTAATAAGCGCTTCCGTTGGGAACTAAATACTCCCAAAACCCATAACCCAAGAGACTTAAGCAGGACAAGAGAATCATACCTTCATCTGTAGTCAGTTTCTTGTAAGAGCGTTTTTGCCAAGTGATTTGAAAGGATTTTAAATTGCCGATTCTTTTAACAGGTTGTAACATAACGTGAGAAAAGAAAAAGAAAGAAACTTCCTCTGTTCTTTTATACAATAGCCCCGCCACTCCCAAAACCCCAGCAAAATTGTCTCCAAGGAGCAATCGATTCAATAATGAGACTTTGTTTTGAGACAAAATGGAGGCTTTACCAAAAACAGTTATTTTCCAACCGGGTTGGCTGAAGGTTGGTTAGGTTTCTTCGTTAAAAAGTTTTGATATAATCAGCAACACTTTATTATAGAAAAAGCGACGGGTTAGGTGAAGGTGGTTAGGTTTGTTTCCATAAAATTTTTTTTATTTGAGTAACACTTCATTATTTTAGGAGAATACCTAAGTACCCTTATACCAAAACTTTTTTATGGAAATTTAACGAAGAAATCTAACCACCTTCACCCAACCCGGTTGGAAAAGAACTGTTTTTGAGATATATATTGGTTAATCCTCCATTTGTTTCAAAATATATCTCGAAAACAGTTATTTTCCAAACGGGTTGGGTGAAGGTGTTTAGGTTTATTCGTTAAATTTCCATTACGTAAGTACCCTTATATCAAAACTTTTTTATGGAAATTTAACGAAGAAATCTAACCACCTTCACCCAACCCGGTTGGAAAAGAACTGTTTTTGAGATATATATTGGTTAATCCTCCATTTGTTTCAAAATATATCTCGAAAACAGTTATTTTCCAAACGGGTTGGGTGAAGGTGGTTAGGTTTATTCGTTAAATTTCCATTACGTAAGTACCCTTATACCAAAACTTTTTTATGGAAATTTAACGAAGAAATCTAACCACCTTCACCCAACCCGGTTGGAAAAGAACTGTTTTTGAGATATATATTGGTTAATCCTCCATTTGTTTCAAAATATATCTCGAAAACAGTTATTTTCCAAACGGGTTGGGTGAAGGTGGTTAGGTTTATTCGTTAAATTTCCATTACGTAAGTACCCTTATATCAAAACTTTTTTATGGAAATTTAACGAAGAAATCTAACCACCTTCACCCAACCCGGTTGGAAAAGAACTGTTTTTGAGATATATATTGGTTAATCCTCCATTTGTTTCAAAATATATCTCGAAAACAGTTATTTTCCAAACGGGTTGGGTGAAGGTGGTTAGGTTTATTCGTTAAATTTCCATTACGTAAGTACCCTTATACCAAAACTTTTTTATGGAAATTTAACGAAGAAATCTAACCACCTTCACCCAACCCGGTTGGAAAAGAACTGTTTTTGAGATATATATTGGTTAATCCTCCATTTGTTTCAAAATATATCTCGAAAACAGTTATTTTCCAAACGGGTTGGGTGAAGGTGGTTAGGTTTATTCGTTAAATTTCCATTACGTAAGTACCCTTATACCAAAACTTTTTTATGGAAATTTAACGAAGAAATCTAACCACCTTCACCCAACCCGGTTGGAAAAGAACTGTTTTTGAGATATATATTGGTTAATCCTCCATTTGTTTCAAAATATATCTCGAAAACAGTTATTTTCCAAACGGGTTGGGTGAAGGTGGTTAGGTTTATTCGTTAAATTTCCATTACGTAAGTACCCTTATATCAAAACTTTTTTATGGAAATTTAACGAAGAAATCTAACCACCTTCACCCAACCCGGTTGGAAAAGAACTGTTTTTGAGATATATATTGGTTAATCCTCCATTTGTTTCAAAATATATCTCGAAAACAGTTATTTTCCAAACGGGTTGGGTGAAGGTGGTTAGGTTTATTCGTTAAATTTCCATTACCTAAGTACCCTTATACCAAAACTTTTTTATGGAAATTTAACGAAGAAATCTAACCACCTTCACCCAACCCGGTTGGAAAAGAACTGTTTTTGAGATATATATTGGTTAATCCTCCATTTGTTTCAAAATATATCTCGAAAACAGTTATTTTCCAAACGGGTTGGGTGAAGGTGTTTAGGTTTATTCGTTAAATTTCCATTACGTAAGTACCCTTATATCAAAACTTTTTTATGGAAATTTAACGAAGAAATCTAACCACCTTCACCCAACCCGGTTGGAAAAGAACTGTTTTTGAGATATATATTGGTTAATCCTCCATTTGTTTCAAAATATATCTCGAAAACAGTTATTTTCCAAACGGGTTGGGTGAAGGTGGTTAGGTTTATTCGTTAAATTTCCATTACGTAAGTACCCTTATACCAAAACTTTTTTATGGAAATTTAACGAAGAAATCTAACCACCTTCACCCAACCCGGTTGGAAAAGAACTGTTTTTGAGATATATATTGGTTAATCCTCCATTTGTTTCAAAATATATCTCGAAAACAGTTATTTTCCAAACGGGTTGGGTGAAGGTGGTTAGGTTTATTCGTTAAATTTCCATTACGTAAGTACCCTTATACCAAAACTTTTTTATGGAAATTTAACGAAGAAATCTAACCACCTTCACCCAACCCGGTTGGAAAAGAACTGTTTTTGAGATATATATTGGTTAATCCTCCATTTGTTTCAAAATATATCTCGAAAACAGTTATTTTTTCCAAACGGGTTGGGTGAAGGTGGTTAGGTTTATTCGTTAAATTTCCATTACGTAAGTACCCTTATATCAAAACTTTTTTATGGAAATTTAACGAAGAAATCTAACCACCTTCACCCAACCCGGTTGGAAAAGAACTGTTTTTGAGATATATATTGGTTAATCCTCCATTTGTTTCAAAATATATCTCGAAAACAGTTATTTTCCAAACGGGTTGGGTGAAGGTGGTTAGGTTTATTCGTTAAATTTCCATTACGTAAGTACCCTTATACCGAAACTTTTTTATGGAAATTTAACGAAGAAATCTAACCACCTTCACCCACCCCGGTTGGAAAAGAACTGTTTTTGAGATATATATTGGTTAATCCTCCATTTGTTTCAAAATATATCTCGAAAACAGTTATTTTCCAAACGGGTTGGGTGAAGGTGGTTAGGTTTATTCGTTAAATTTCCATTACGTAAGTACCCTTATATCAAAACTTTTTTATGGAAATTTAACGAAGAAATCTAACCACCTTCACCCAACCCGGTTGGAAAAGAACTGTTTTTGAGATATATATTGGTTAATCCTCCATTTGTTTCAAAATATATCTCGAAAACAGTTATTTTCCAAACGGGTTGGGTGAAGGTGGTTAGGTTTATTCGTTAAATTTCCATTACGTAAGTACCCTTATACCAAAACTTTTTTTATGGAAATTTAACGAAGAAATCTAACCACCTTCACCCAACCCGGTTGGAAAAGAACTGTTTTTGAGATATATATTGGTTAATCCTCCATTTGTTTCAAAATATATCTCGAAAACAGTTATTTTCCAAACGGGTTGGGTGAAGGTGGTTAGGTTTATTCGTTAAATTTCCATTACGTAAGTACCCTTATATCAAAACTTTTTTATGGAAATTTAACGAAGAAATCTAACCACCTTCACCCAACCCGGTTGGAAAAGAACTGTTTTTGAGATATATATTGGTTAATCCTCCATTTGTTTCAAAATATATCTCGAAAACAGTTATTTTCCAAACGGGTTGGGTGAAGGTGGTTAGGTTTATTCGTTAAATTTCCATTACGTAAGTACCCTTATACCAAAACTTTTTTATGGAAATTTAACGAAGAAATCTAACCACCTTCACCCAACCCGGTTGGAAAAGAACTGTTTTTGAGATATATATTGGTTAATCCTCCATTTGTTTCAAAATATATCTCGAAAACAGTTATTTTCCAAACGGGTTGGGTGAAGGTGGTTAGGTTTATTCGTTAAATTTCCATTACGTAAGTACCCTTATACCAAAACTTTTTTATGGAAATTTAACGAAGAAATCTAACCACCTTCACCCAACCCGGTTGGAAAAGAACTGTTTTTGAGATATATATTGGTTAATCCTCCATTTGTTTCAAAATATATCTCGAAAACAGTTATTTTCCAAACGGGTTGGGTGAAGGTGTTTAGGTTTATTCGTTAAATTTCCATTACGTAAGTACCCTTATATCAAAACTTTTTTATGGAAATTTAACGAAGAAATCTAACCACCTTCACCCAACCCGGTTGGAAAAGAACTGTTTTTGAGATATATATTGGTTAATCCTCCATTTGTTTCAAAATATATCTCGAAAACAGTTATTTTCCAAACGGGTTGGGTGAAGGTGGTTAGGTTTATTCGTTAAATTTCCATTACGTAAGTACCCTTATACCAAAACTTTTTTATGGAAATTTAACGAAGAAATCTAACCACCTTCACCCAACCCGGTTGGAAAAGAACTGTTTTTGAGATATATATTGGTTAATCCTCCATTTGTTTCAAAATATATCTCGAAAACAGTTATTTTCCAAACGGGTTGGGTGAAGGTGGTTAGGTTTATTCGTTAAATTTCCATTACGTAAGTACCCTTATATCAAAACTTTTTTATGGAAATTTAACGAAGAAATCTAACCACCTTCACCCAACCCGGTTGGAAAAGAACTGTTTTTGAGATATATATTGGTTAATCCTCCATTTGTTTCAAAATATATCTCGAAAACAGTTATTTTCCAAACGGGTTGGGTGAAGGTGGTTAGGTTTATTCGTTAAATTTCCATTACGTAAGTACCCTTATACCAAAACTTTTTTATGGAAATTTAACGAAGAAATCTAACCACCTTCACCCAACCCGGTTGGAAAAGAACTGTTTTTGAGATATATATTGGTTAATCCTCCATTTGTTTCAAAATATATCTCGAAAACAGTTATTTTCCAAACGGGTTGGGTGAAGGTGGTTAGGTTTATTCGTTAAATTTCCATTACGTAAGTACCCTTATACCAAAACTTTTTTATGGAAATTTAACGAAGAAATCTAACCACCTTCACCCAACCCGGTTGGAAAAGAACTGTTTTTGAGATATATATTGGTTAATCCTCCATTTGTTTCAAAATATATCTCGAAAACAGTTATTTTCCAAACGGGTTGGGTGAAGGTGGTTAGGTTTATTCGTTAAATTTCCATTACGTAAGTACCCTTATACCAAAACTTTTTTATGGAAATTTAACGAAGAAATCTAACCACCTTCACCCAACCCGGTTGGAAAAGAACTGTTTTTGAGATATATATTGGTTAATCCTCCATTTGTTTCAAAATATATCTCGAAAACAGTTATTTTTTCCAAACGGGTTGGGTGAAGGTGGTTAGGTTTATTCGTTAAATTTCCATTACGTAAGTACCCTTATATCAAAACTTTTTTATGGAAATTTAACGAAGAAATCTAACCACCTTCACCCAACCCGGTTGGAAAAGAACTGTTTTTGAGATATATATTGGTTAATCCTCCATTTGTTTCAAAATATATCTCGAAAACAGTTATTTTCCAAACGGGTTGGGTGAAGGTGGTTAGGTTTATTCGTTAAATTTCCATTACGTAAGTACCCTTATACCAAAACTTTTTTATGGAAATTTAACGAAGAAATCTAACCACCTTCACCCAACCCGGTTGGAAAAGAACTGTTTTTGAGATATATATTGGTTAATCCTCCATTTGTTTCAAAATATATCTCGAAAACAGTTATTTTCCAAACGGGTTGGGTGAAGGTGGTTAGGTTTATTCGTTAAATTTCCATTACGTAAGTACCCTTATATCAAAACTTTTTTATGGAAATTTAACGAAGAAATCTAACCACCTTCACCCAACCCGGTTGGAAAAGAACTGTTTTTGAGATATATATTGGTTAATCCTCCATTTGTTTCAAAATATATCTCGAAAACAGTTATTTTCCAAACGGGTTGGGTGAAGGTGGTTAGGTTTATTCGTTAAATTTCCATTACGTAAGTACCCTTATATCAAAACTTTTTTATGGAAACAAACCATAACCAACCTTCACCCAACCTGTCGCTTATCCTATAAAAAAGTGTTGTTGCTTATATCAAAACTTTTTTATGGAAATTTAACGAAGAAATCTAACCACCTTCACCCAACCCGGTTGGAAAAGAACTGTTTTTGAGATATATATTGGTTAATCCTCCATTTGTTTCAAAATATATCTCGAAAACAGTTATTTTCCAAACGGGTTGGGTGAAGGTGGTTAGGTTTATTCGTTAAATTTCCATTACGTAAGTACCCTTATATCAAAACTTTTTTATGGAAACAAACCATAACCAACCTTCACCCAACCTGTCGCTTATCCTATAAAAAAGTGTTGTTGCTTATATCAAAACTTTTTTATGGAAATTTAATGAAGAAACCTAACCACTTTCACCCAACCTGGTTGTAAAATAACTTTTTGAGATATATAATGGTTTAGCCTCATTTTTTTTCAAAATATATCTCGAAAACAGTTATTTTCCAAACGGGTTGGGTGAAGGTGGTTAGGTTTCTTTGTTAAATTTCCATTATGTAAGTACCCTCATATCAAAACTTTATCATGGAAACAAACCATAACCACCTTCACCAAACCCGTCGCTTATCGTTTTTTCCTCCATCAAAACTCTTTAATGGAACCCAACCAAACCACCTTCACCCAACCCGTTCGAAAAATAAAAAACAACCTCCACCTGCGGAGAATACGTAAGTACCAAATTCCTTTATCTTGTAAGAAGAATTCCAGTGCAGCTCCTTCATTATTAATCACACGGCACAATCTTACAAAATTCATATCATTCGATAAAAGGGCTCAATCAATAAACTCTTAATCTGTTTATCATTGTTGTGAACACAACAATCTGTTGATTTGCTGTTTACTTTTGCTGGGGTTTTGAGAGTGGCGGGGCTACTGTATAAAAGAACCTCTTTTGCTTATCTAAACGACTATATAGATGTAGAGTAAGAGAGAGGGGGTGTGGGGAGGGAGATAGGAAGGAAGGGATATAGAATGGAAGGCACATAGAAAGTAAGTGTGGTATAGAAATTGAAAAGGTCGGGAGAAAAGAGATAAAGAACCCGGTTGGAAAATAACTGTTTTTGGTTGAGCCTCCATTCTGTTTCAAAACAACAAAGTCTCATTATTGAATCGTTGTTCCTTGGAGACATTTTTGCTGGGGTTTTGAGAGTGGCGGGGCTATTGTATAAAAGAACCGCAAAAGAATCTAAAATAAATACCAGCCCCATAAGGATTACGTAATTTCGCGAATAATCATACGATAATTTAAGGCAATCTATGCACTTGTATATATTACACGTATACGGGTTGAGACAAAAATTGATTCTCAAAGTTTAACAATGACGTGGTCGGCAAGGAAACATCCCGTTTAAAAGCCGATATTTTCCCTAAATATGTGATTTAATGTTTAATATCAGAGACTTCGAATGGTAGGTGGAAAAAGATGAATAGAAAAAGAAACTTCATTAATTTTCCTAAAACATAGTTCAAATTCGAAGACACGTCAATTCTTTCTAATTTGAATTTCCAAAATAATAAAAGCCGGCACTTTAAAAAGTCGCTTTTTACGTGTTATCTTACGGGAAAAGGAAATCGCCCCCCTGGAGTCGAACCCGGATCTTTTTTCGTATTTTTTTCGTCATTAAATTTTTATATCTGAACAAAACATTCCTGCTAAATTTCAACCTTCCACCTAATCGGGAAGTTTGTTAACAACGCGTTAAAAGTGCCATTGATGACGTCAGCGTTATACACAGACAATCACATCTAGGCTTTCATTATTAGAACTAGCGTAATTGCCCGTTGAAATTCAACGGGAAACTTGGAACTTAATATATTCAACTATATTGGAAGGAAGTGAGCTAAATATAATGCAATATTATATTTGTTAATATTAAAATGTAGTAAGATTTTATCTAAGTTAACAACATATTTAACGTATTAATCCGAAAAAAATTAGCTATTATGGACTCATCATATATGTTGATTTTCTGTATGAACAACAATGCTATTGATCGCCAAGGGAACGTTTAAATAAAAATGCAATATTTTCACAAATTTTCGAATATTTTAGCATAATGTGAGCGAATTCGATTCGAAAACAAAAATCGGCGATAAGAATAAGAATCTTCATTTCATTTCCTATAAAATGGTATTTATCCGAAGATCGTGCGTCAATTACTTCTAATTTAATTTTGCAAAAGAAAATAAGTCTGCAAGTTTCAAAGAGGTACGTATATTTAAGATCCCTCTTATGGGAAATCCCATATAGCTATGAACAACAATGCTGTTGATCGCCAAGGGAACGTTTCAATAAAAATCTGATGTGGCCACCACATGACTTTCTCCATATCTGTAATATTTCTAAAAATCGGATGTGGCCACTACATGACTTTCTCCATATCTGCAATATTTCTAAAAATTCCAAATAGGTTAGATAATAATAAAAATTTTAAGAAACTGCGAGAAAATTTTAGGCTTTACAAAGAACAGAAATAAACTCAAACTATAGCCTTCTAATATCGGATATAGCCACAAAGCTCCAACAATTAAGAAAAGAAAAAGGAGCGTTACTAACACGTAACTAAGCGTCAATTTTTAACAATAGTCGGTAGGTGGCGTGGTGGTGGCAGCTAAAAATATAAGATATCTCTTAAACTATGCATTATATGGGAGAATGTTTGAAACAAAGGTTGTACAAAATTAAATTTTCTATTACGTTTATTCTAATACATTTTTACATTTATCAAATATTAAAGCAAATATTTCAAAATAACGGATAAGTGGCCAGAGTAAACACCCACTTCCGTTTGACTGATTTTTACCAAAAACTAATCAGATCTTCTAACTTTTATAAAAATATAAAATATAAAATTTCGCGTTGACCTGATTAATAGTTTTTGAGTCAGAGCACCCACAAAAAAGCTATCACATACACACGCACTAACACACACACACAGTCATCATCGAGAAAATGGTCAAAACGTGTTCAGGGAAGCTCAAAATGCGTATTTCCGTTGAAATCTCGAAGTCGATTTTTTTCATGAATACAATCAGGTCAACGCGAAATTTTATATTTAACATTTTTATAAAAGTAAGAAGAACTGATTAGTTTTTGGTAAAAATTGGTCAACCGGAAAAGGGCGGTTACTCTTGGCACTTATCCGTCATTTTGACATATTTTCTTTAATATTTGATAAATGTAAAAATATATTGGAATGAAAGATTTAGGAAATTTAACTTTCTACATTTGTTTGAAACATTTTGCATATAATGCATTGTTTATTTTAGCTGCCACCAGCACACCACCTACCGACCACTATTGTTAACAATTGACGCTTATATCAGTAATGAGGTCAAACTCAACTCGGTGGAATTTACTTATAATGAAAAAATAACTTTGTTGTTTCCTCTGTGCAGTGTAGTGCTTCTAGTCCTTCTAAACTCGGTGACCACAAGTTCCACCCTAGAGTGACTAATCTATCCAATTGTGTTTTACCCTCTTCTGTTTTGGCCGTGTTTAACTTAGACCTAAAATTCGCCCCTAGCCTCCATTTATCTGCACGTGTGTTGAAGGATTTAGTCGTCGATTGTGATTTAGCCCTACAAAAAGAATCTCCTTCTTTAAAGCACGTTTTTGCATGTGATATTTCTTCCTTCCTCAATGTTTCTCAACCTAGACAACTATCCCGCTATCACTCTCCCGCCTTACTTTCTAGTGTAAAAAAGCTCATTACAGACAACAATTTGATTGTCCAAAAGGCTGACAAAGGAAATGGCATGGTGGTAATGGACCGAGACGTTTATTTGGAGAAATGTCATGATTTCATTCGTAACAATAACATATCTGTTTTGAAAAAAGACCCTACCTCGTTTTATCAATCTGTCATCCAAAAAACTATTTCTTCGATTTCTCTTTTTTTCACTCCTAAAGACAAACACAACTTATTAGTGATGAACCTCCTTCCCCTTCGACTTTATGGTTTACTGAAACTTCACAAAAGGGATTGGCCTATTAGGCCTGTTGTCTCCAGTACCTCTGCGCCTGCCCATAAACCTGCATTCAAACTCAATACACTTCTTCGTGATTATTCTCACTTTAGTCCCAAATTTGGCATTAAAAATTCCATAGAGCTGTCGCACACCTTAAAAGGAAAAATGTTCCCCACCAATTCAAAATTTGTCTCCTTTGGTGTTTGTAATCTTTTTACTTCTGTTCCCGTGAAAGAAGCCGTCGATTTGGCTGTAGATATGCTTTCCAAAGCAGGTGTTAATCAAAGTTTGATAACTGACTTTTCTAACTTACTTGGAGCGTATTCTGAGCAAAACTATTTCCTTTTTGACAGTTAATTTTATAAACAAACGGATGGTCTAGCGATGGGGTACCCTCTTTCCCCTCTCCTTGCCGACATCTTTCTCAACAATTTAGAAGTTAACCTTTTTAATTCTGCCCATCCTTTATTAACTTATTCCGAATTTTGGGGTAGGTACGTGGATGACATTTTCTGTGTCTGGAGTGGTACGGATGACCAACTTTCTGAATTTTTAACCCTTTTAAATTCCCTCCATCCTTCCATTTCCTTTACGGTCGAATCTGAATCCAATGGTTTGCTCAACTTTTTAGATCTCACTTTGTCTCTGCTGAACAACACACCTACCTTTGCGATTTTCCGTAAACCCACTTACACAGATCAGGTTATTCCCAATCACTCTTTCCAACATTTTTCTCACAAACACGCTTCTTTTCGCTATCAATAATGGCTACCAAATTGGTTTAATCGATAAAATTATCTCAAAAAAAACGTTTTCTTATCGCCTCCCAAAAAATCGTTTCTTTTCCGCCTAATCTCACCCCCAAACCTCTTAGTTGGCGCAGACTCCCATTTTTAGGAAACATTTCTTATAAATTGTCCAACCTTTTTCCTAAACTCAAACTTAAACCTGCTTTCTACTCCCCAGTTACCTTTTCCAAATTATTCCTTAATGCTCAAGATCCGATAGAGTTGTCATTAAGAAGTGGTGTATATAAACTTGCTTGTGATGATTGCGGAGCGGTCTACATCGGCCAAAGGGGGAGGAGTTTTGACAAGAGGATTAAGGAACATAAACGATACTTCCGTTTAAATAATTTGAATTCTCAAATTGTGAAATATCTGTTAAACCTCAATCATCATAGTTCCTTCAACCCTAAATTCCTCCATTTTGAAAGTAAAGGTCGCAAATTGGATGCCCTCGAACAGCTAGAGGTGTGAAGACTCGCCCCTCTTAAATGAATACCTTTTCCACAATCATTCTCCTCTATTTAGCTTACCGAATATTTTGTAAATACTTTGTATCAACATTGTTGTCTTTGACCTTTTTACCAAGTTTTTATAACATTTTGCTACTATGTTGCTTTCGCCTTCCTTTCCAACCCCTTCTTTTCCCAACCGCTCATTCAATTACCTTCCATTCGTTTTCTTTGTAACCCCTACTGTCTCCCTCCCTCCCCCCTCATTTTACCCTATATATATAGAACGATTTATTATTTTATCACCTGGTGATGCTACGATCGTAATGAAACCGGTCGTGTTTAAATTAAAATTTGTGGAAACAACAAAGTTATTTTTTCATTAATTGACGCTTACTTACGTCTTAGTAACGCTCCAATTTCTTTTCTTAATTGTTGGAGATTTGTGGCTATATACAATATCAGAAAGATATGGTTTGAGTTTATTTATGTTCATTGTAGTCGAAAATGTTTTCCCAATTTCTTAAAATATTTATTATTGTGTAACTATCTGGAATTTTTAGAAATATTACAGATATGGAGATAGGCATGTGATGGCCACATCAGATATTTTATTAGTTATCTTACATTTTAGCGCTACAATTCATTTGGGCAGTAAAAAATATTTTGCCAGTAGAATTTCTCAAGCAAAAAATAAATTGGCAGTAGAAAAATAAAATAGCAGTAAAAATTAAAATGGCAGTAAAAAAGATAAACTGGCAGTATTCAAGCAGCAGTAAAGAAAGGGAAATGTTTGCATGGAGGAACATTTTGCTCGTCGTCACCGGGTTGGGTTAGTTGGTTGAAGGGTTTTTCGTTCCTCCTCGAAGGAACATTTTGTTTTGGGAAATTGTTGCATGGAGGAATAATTTGTTCGGCCTCACCGGGTTGGGAAAGGTGGTTGAAGTGTTTTTCGTTTCTCCTCAAAGGAACATTTTGCTCGGCCTTAAGAAAATGGGGGTTTGGGGCCATTTTATTTTTTTACTGACATTTTATTTTTTTACTGCATTAAAATACTGCTAGTTTTCGCTTTCTTTACTGCTTCTTGAATACTGCCAGTTTATATTTTTTACGGCCATTTAATTTTTTCTACTGCCAAATAATCCTTTTTTCTACTGCCAATTTATTTTTTTTTACTACAAGTTTTATTCCATGTCTTACATTAGTTGCGTTCATAAGTCTTTGGGTGAACTGAACCGTTGGCGAAACAATTATGGGTGAAAGATCTTTGGGTGAAACCTTATGTGGATGACCTGGATTGTGGGCGGAAAACCTATGGATGAAAAGACATGGGTGAAAGGCCTTTGGAAAAAACTTCTCGTGGGTTAAGTGTCTGTGGGTGAAACGTCCCGTAGGTGAAGAGTGTATGGGTGAAATGATCCGTAGGAGAAATGTCTGTGGGTGAACAATGCCTTAACTAGGGCGGGGCATCTGCCCCGGGCGCAACTAAAGAAGGGGCGAAAAAATTGTTAATGGCAAGTTGTGCGAGGTTGCATGGCACAAGGACAGGGGCGATATCTCTACTATACTCGATCCAGACATTACGCATAGCAACTATAAATTTCGGTAATGTTATTGATTAGTATGCTGAATTAAAATTACGTAGAATAACTATTTAATATTAAAATATGTATACTTTCTACATGCGCGTATCCATAAATTTACTCCGGGGAGGGGTCTAAGGCCGAAAACCAATTTCCAATAATTGATTAAATAAAAGTCCTATTGAAATAATATAAACGTTTTTAGTTCTCATAACTCAACGCAGCAAGTGGCAGCGTAGCAAGAGACAACGTAGCCAGTTTGTAGCGTGGTTATCGCAGATTCCACAAATGTGTGTACACCGGAGGTGGGGGTCCGGAGTCCGGACCCCTCTGGGTCCGTCCTTGTATTTCAATTATTTATGTGTGTAATTATGTATGTAATTATAGGTATTTATTATTACATATTTAAATTTTGTACATTTATAGTAAGAAATTATATCATTTATAGGTTATTTTTATTTATTATAAGATAATTTTTTATGGAAGGGGCGCATATTTGGTAGTTTGCCCCGGGTGCTAAAAAAGCTGGTTACGGCGCTGTGGGTGAAACGTCCCGTGGGTGAAGTGCATTGGGGAAACGACATGGAACCGCTATAAGGATATAATTAACAAATAAAGAATCGTGCGAGGACAAAAACACTGGCGCCGGGCTTGCGACAAAATGATAGCCCTGCCATCCCGCCGATCCTCGTTCTTCTAAATAAAGGAATCCTTTCGTATTCAAAAGTTATCTTGTGTATATAAATCGATAAATTTACGTGGACTGGTTACAAGGACCGAATGCAGGAGTACATACATTACTGAAAACTCACTCTTCAAAAATGAGTGATCATTCATTAGGGTTGATAGTAAAATTGTTAAGATGTATAATCATTACAGATTTAGCTGGGTATTCAAACTATGTTTTATACTACAAAAACTCAAAATAATTTACGACTTATGAAAGGAAAGCAATAAAAAAATATCTTATTTTCGATTAGCAACTGAAACACGTTATATGGAATACCTCCTCGATTAAATAAAGAAAACAAACACCACGAATGTGCACTTTTTCTCCCATGAATGATAGTCTCTTCGGCTTCAAAAAGAAATTCTCTTTCGCTGAACGAAGCATACAAACTTCCTATAGACATCCGGTATTCTTCCAGCGAAAGGATTTATGGTAAATGTCGTTGATACTTTACGAAAGGATTGCCGCCTCAGCTGCAGCTCCTAGCTAGGGTCGGGATAGCAATATGCAGAATAGCGCCCCCTCCTTCTGGAAACTCCTACGATGAACCAATTTTCGGTCGCCACTGATACGTGTTCTAGCGACCTTGAGTCGTGCGACCGCGTATCGTAAGGGATCGGAAAAATTTTGCGTGAAAGGTTTCGTGTCATTTTAGTATCTCCAACTTTCCCTTTTCACTCGGACCGAGGAGGAAACATTCCCCAATAGAATGTACAACTCGAATTGCAACAATATGTAGATACAAAAACCTTGATGGGAAGGCGCCCCGGCAAGACGGTGCCCGGGTGCATTGCACCCACTGCACCTCGAATAGGCGCGCCCCTGCTGTCGCCCTAAAAATTTGTTTATATTCCCTCTATCTCTAAGTAAACCAAATAGAAATAAATATCACTGTTAAATGCGAGTGTAAATAACATTGTATATCTGTTTTTTTTTAACAGTTAACGATACGGGATGATTGACGGCTCTGACAAACGTTGTCGGTAAAATAGAAGAGGATGATGAAAAACGAGACATGGCTCGTAAAAAGGGAACGTTTGATAATAACGGCACGCTGGCAGTGATGCACAACAGATAGCCCCGTAACTATATGCAACACGCAAAGCAAATAAGCCATCGTGTAGTGAACATCGCAGGGGCTCTAAATTTGGTGCATAAAAAGAAGTTTGAGATCGACCGAGTCTTTTGCTTAAAGTTAGAATAACCGTCTAACACGATCACTATTCTTAATATTTTAACCGACGAAGTAAATTCTCGAATAGAATCGAAATTGGGAATCTGCATTCAACCCAACTCGTAAGGACGGATAATTTTCTCAAATATGAATTTGAGCCACAAATGATTACAATCATAACCAGTATGACACCAAAGTACAGGCGAGCTAAAGTTATCAGCATAGAGCGAGAGACGCGAGGTTATAAATAGGCATGCACTAAAGGGAGCGAAACGCAAAAACCCGGGATGTTCAGTGCTGCCTCTATCTGAAGGGCGAGGAAGCTCGAAAATGTAAGCGTGAAATAATCCCGGTCCGAGATGAAGTTGATCAAAAATACCTCCATAATTACGCACATCACTTAAAAATCATCAAGTTCGCTGAAAAGGTAGAGATGATATTTCTTTTGAATGATACACTAATTTTAAATTTGATCTGAGACAGTGGTTAGATACATAATTAGTCCATGGATCGGTTCCGGTTCGTGACTCAATATTTCCCTCGGTGCGCATAAATTACGGAATACTATGCGTTTTTTAAATTTTAAATAGCACACAGAATAAGCAAATTTAATTTATTACTTTCTCCATACGTAGTATAGGGGAAAGTATTGTTTTCATGAAAAAAATATATTTCGAGATTTCAACGGAAATACACGTTTTGAGGTCCCCTTAACACGTTTTGACCATTTTCTCGATGATGTCTGTGTGTGTATGTGACAGCTTTTTTGTGGGTGCTCTAACTCAAAAATTACTATTCAGGTCAATGCGAAATTTTATATTTAACATTTTTATGAGTCACACGAACTGATTAGTTTTTGGTAAAAATCGGTCAACCGGAAGTGGGTGTTTACTCTCCTCACTTATTCGTTATTTTGAGATATTTGCTTTAATATTTGATATATTAAAAAACATACTGGAATAAAAGTTGTAGAAAATTTAATTTTCTACAACCTTTGTTCAAAACATTTTTCCATATAATGCATCGTTTAAGAGATATCTTATATTTTTAGCTGCCACCTCCACGCCACCTACCGACGACTATTGTTAACAACTGACGCTTAGCTACATCTTAGTAACGCTTTTTATTTTCTTAATTGTTGAAGATTTGTAGCTATATTCAATATCAGAAGGCTATGGTTTCAGTTTATTTTTTGCGCTTTGCAATGTCTAAAATTTTCTCGCAGTTTCTTAAAATATTTTTACCTATTTGGAATTTTTAGAAATATTACAGGTATGGAGAAAGTCATAAGGTGGCCACATCAGATTTTTTAAATGTGGAGCAATTTATTCTCCTCATGCTCCACCTCAACCTAGTAAAACATCGGTCAAATAAGATTGTAAATGGCTCCTTCCAAACGATCCAATAATGAGGTGCAAACCATTGTGGCTTTCAGTTGCATCCTGAATGGAGGAAAAGTAAATCTCTTGCTGTCTATCCTTCGAAATGAAAATGCCCAAATGTATAGATACAAAACCAGAGACATGTAATTAATGCGTAACGAATCATTTGTAAGCGGTAATGACCCTTTAATGCGTTGCAGTGTTTCGTGAATTCACCTTCACCTACCTTCCTTTCAACATCCTAGATAACGCTGATTGCAAATGACCACATTTATCTATCCGAATTATCCCCATCTTCAGGTCTATAAAAATACCATACTATAAGAATAATTTTGCAACAATATTTTTCCATGTTTCTAATGTAGTACCATTCTACCCTATCCACACACCAGTCCAGTTCTAATGTTTTCGCCGAACAGACTTGAAGAGTAAAAATCTTTGGTCGAACCTAAATCTTGCATTGGACAGTTGGATCATTAAAGAGGCATCATTACTCCAGTATGTGTTCACTAGGGGATTTTATAGATCAACTTTCTCGAGATATTTTTTTCCGTGAAAATTATTTTTCGCATTGTTACCAATTAAGAATTTTAGAAATTTTGAGCTTAAGCAAAACTAATTCCAGATGTTCAAGTAATAAAATTCAATCGTGACTCGCGCTCAATGTCCCAATGAGGCTCTGATTTTTACTTTCTCCATATATTCGTATAGGGGAAAGTATTGTATTCATGAAAAAAATCGAGTTCGAGATTTCAACGGAAATACACGTTTTGAGGTTCCCTGAACACGTTTTGACCATTTTCTCGATGATGTCTGAGTGTGGGTGTGGTGTTTGTGATAGCTTTTTGTGGGTGCTCTAACTCAGAAACTATTAATCAGGTCAACGTGAAATTTTATATTTAACATTTTTATAAAAGTCACAAGAACTGATTAGTTTTTGGTAAAAAACGGACAAACGGAAGTGGGTGTTAACTCTTGTCAATTATCTGTTATTTTGAAATATTTGCTTTAATTTTTTATAAATGTAAAAATGTACTGGAATGAAAGGTGTAGGAAATTTAATTTTCTAAAACCATTGTTTGAACCATTTCTCCATATAATGCATCGTTTAAGAGATATCTTATATTTTTAGCTGCCACCTCCACGCCACCTACCGACGACTATCGTTAACAATTGACGCTTAGTTACATCTTAGTAATGCTCCTTTTCTTTTCTTAATTGTTGGAGCTTTGTGGCTATATCCAATATCAGAAGGCTATAGTTTGAGTTTTTTTTTCTGTTTTTTGTAACGTCTAAAATTTTCTCGCGGTTTCTTAAAATATGGACTATTATGTAACCCATTTGGAATTTTTAGAAATATTACAGGCATGGAGAAAGTCATGTGGTGGCCACATCGGATTTTTTTATTTGATTGCGAAAGCGGTAGTTGCGTTCGGGAAGAGCGGGCCGATGCAACTGGGTAAAATCAATTTTGAGAAATTTATGCATGCACGAACTTCTGCTCCCGCCACAATACCTCATCTTGTCAGAGAAATATCATTTTTGAGTGATTTTCTGTATCAGTATTACCTTTCAGGTAAAGTTTCGAAGGAAAGTATGGACGAAAGTAGTTTAACTGGTCTTCCTTATTTCCCGAAATGCATTTTTTTGTTTTCGGTATTATTCTTCAAGTGACTGATGTATTACTTCCTTCTTCAACGTATAGATGAATAATTTTTTTATTCAAATGACACACGAATGCGAAATTAATTAATCCTTATAACATAGAGCCCAGTCTTGCAAGACGCACATCGACGATTTCTTTCCTTAAATCCCGTTATTAATCGCTTCATAAAGAAGTTCGTTTTCGTGGATCGCAGTCATCCTATCACCTTCGGATAACAATGTGGCGTTACCGTTTAAAACCAATATTTTTTTACTCTAATTAGCTTTAATTTCCGTGTCACCGTGTCAGAATTCGTGCGAATCCCACTATGGAAACTTCTTTTTTTTTCAAGTAGAAGATGCAACGTATGATGATAGTTTTTACGTTACTAAGGGCGATATCGGATGCAGCAATATTTCTTTCCACTCCCTTCGCCGATGACCTGCCTTTTAGTATCTCCACGCGGGCGGTGGGTCGATGGGAGAGAGAAAAAAGTGAGAGAGAGAAAGAAAGAAAGAAAGAGCAACGCCCTCTGTTGAGTGACCTTCGCCTACATTGCCCACATCGAGACAAGAGAAGCATGTCGGGCACGACGGCGACCTTTTCCTTAAAAAGGGAATTTCTCCCTTTCATCGTGACCTTCCTCTTTTTCTTGTTCTCTTAGATGAGAAAAGAGAGTGAGTGTGCAATATATACATACATATATATACACACATATCTATGTTACGGTAAAGGTACGTAATCGGGAAATGTGCACATTTACCATCAAGCTCGGTAAATGTAAGTTTAAGTTTCCAGAAATACGTATTATCCGTACATTTCCCGGTAAATGTGCACTTTTAGCATTGTGCCTTGGTAAATGTGGAAATAAGTAAGAATGAGAAATGCTACTATAATAAATACATTAATTTATAGTAAAAATCATCAAGGGTTCAGCACCACTGGTATATATTAAGATGAACGCTTCCCAACCAGAGGGGGGAACACAGTGAACGTGAGTGGGAACCAAAAACACTTCGACTAACCTACCCACCCCCGAGTAAAATTTTCCTTCATGTTCATATTTAGTTTAGTTAGTTGTGCACATTTACCAAGAAATTTACACATTTACCGGACAACGCACAATTACCGTACTTCTAAATTGCAACAGATGTTCGCGACGCCGCCAAGTTGTGGCCTATGTTGCGACGTTAATCCACATTTACCAGTGTCTCTAGGTAAATGTGTACATTTCCCCAATCCAATCGGTAAAAGTATGTTTTACTTACATTCACCAAACTTGGTGGTAAATGTGCACATTAACCGGGAAATGTACACATTTACCGGACTACGCACATTTACCGTGAAACACACGCACGCACGCACACACACATATATATATATATACTAGTATAAGGTGCTTGCATACTGCAAGCATTTCATCTCACCTTGAAAAAACAATTTTTCAGAGGGATATTTCATCATGAGGAATATTTCTTTAATTCTAAAGATTTCTCCTCGGGATCGGTTTTCGTTTTTTCATTATGGAACAATAATGGAGTAAAACAATTGTTAATTTATGCAATTTTGGTTCAGCGCCGTAACTAGGGCGGGGCATCTGTCCCGGGCGTAACTAAAGAAGGGGCGCAAAAATTGTTAAAGGCAAGTTGTGCATGTCACAAGGACGGGAGATTTCGCTACTATACTTGTTCCAGACATTACACATAGAAGAAACTATCAATTTCGATGATGCTATTGATGAGCTTGCCGCATTAAAATCACATAGAATAACTCTTTATTAAAATATTTATACTTTCAATATTTAAATTATGTATGTGTACTTATGTATGTAATTATATTTATAATTATGTACTTAAATTATGTACATTTATATTAAGAAATTATATCATTTATAGTTTATTTTTTATTAATTGTTCTCCCTAAATCCATATAGGTATTAGAAAATTTTTTATGGAGGGGGTTTGGTAGTTTGCCAGCGCTGTGTTGGTTGTCTACATTTGTAGCAGCGTGCTCATTTAATCGTTTTTTCCGATTACTCTCCAGCAGCTAATTCTATATCCACAAACTTTTTACCATGTCTAGCTCTCATATAGCAAATGTGTGTGCCTATGGATTGAAAAGCCGTTAAGCAGCGCAGTTGTATATAGTTTCCCAATGTATTTTTGATCCAACTATTTTCGCTTATACCGTTGTTTTTCTATCGAGGTAAAAATATCTTCTCCGCTCCTCATATCTCCCTTCACTCTGCTCAAATGTCAAATATGTCGGATGATTATGCTAACTTTTAAAATTAATTTGAGTGATTGCAAATAAATATTTTTGTTCTTTTTAAACCTCAGATGAACAAAACTTCACACGATAAAGGCGAAATTGGCTACGAATTGGGTAACCGCGGATAAGTGAAACAGCAAACAGCGAGGGTTTACATCATTTAATCTTGTATTAAGACAGTAATTTTTGTGCGCCGGGAACATATCCCCTTTCTCCCATAAGCATTTGGTATCAGCGTTCACGGTTCCGCCATTCGCGGATATCTAAGGCAGAGGTGGAACAGATAATTGGAGGATTCCCAACAATAATTAAAATCAGTTCACGGTAGAAACGTATCGCGAATTTAATTTTCGTGAGATGTTGAAACTTCACACGAGTGGCGCGATTATCATCCATATAATTAAGTTAATGCACAGGAAGGATCTGTAAGACTCGTTAATCTTGACAGATGTTTTCGATAGTTATCTGTTTTAACTGTAACTCGACATCACGTTTGGGAAAACAATAAAATGAAATGGTTAAAAATTATCCTATGCAAGACGGGTGAAACTACCTATCATTATTAATGAAAATGAATGTCTTTATTTACGCGATACGCTTCATAACTGGACATAAAGAAAAGTCAACATCACCTCAGCATTCGTTTCTCTTCTAGTGTTGCCGTTATAAATCTCCCTTTTATTATTTCATGAAACTGTATTAAAGCGTAATCGAGCCAATTCCTCAAGCCAAATGACACTGATCCACTGATTTCCAAAAAATTTTAATGTCTCCACTCAAGCTTATTTACCTATATTTTCGTCACACAACCTTGCCGACATGTGTACGAAAAGGACCGTTTACTTCCAATTTTCTGCGACGTAATAGTGAAGGGGTTTAAAACTCAAGTCGCAAGAATTTCGAAACGGATGGCTGGTCGCATGTCACTTTGAATACATACGAGGGGCCGTATGTCAGAGCAAAAACCTTGAACATTTTGATGAAATTTAGAAAACCACGATTCAAAATGCTACTTGTTTTGATTATAAACAAATCAGCATGCAAGTCCCAAATAATTCCAATCAATGAAATGAGAAGGCCGCAACTTTTCAACTGGCGAGCCACATGCGGCCCGCGGACCACTTGTTCGTGACCCCTGTACCAGTTGCCCACCGCTCTAATACATCAAATGCTTCGTAGGTCGCACAAGATGAAGGATATAGAATTAAATAATTTATTTGCCGTTCATTTCATTTGCGAGGTAAATTTCTGGGTCGACAAAAATTAATTTTAGAATAATATCACTCGTCAGAAAAATCACTCGCAGGAGCGCCAATCGCTATAAACCCGATTAAAATCGTCCATGCGTCTCATTCCTTTAGCGAAGTCCGTATATCCGGGTACCCCTTCTCCCCGTTTACGAGCGTGGCGCCAAAAAATGGATTCCAAATAACAACTTTTTAACTTTTCTACTGCCTGGGCCCTGCCTCTGGACCGTATTGATCAGGTCGGGTCGTGCGGAGAGGGAGAGAGTGGCAGAGGGTGTGGGAAGGAGGAGAAGAGGAGAAAGGAGGTAAAACGGGGGAGGGAAAATGGGTGAGGCGAGGGAGGGGTAGAACCCGCGGCGCACTCCCTGCCTCACGCCCGAACGGTTGGCTAGGGAATTTTTCAAGGTGTCACGCCCGAAACACGCAGCGGCGTAGAGAACACGACTACGGATGAGGAGGAACGAGTGTAAGGTATCGAATCGGAAGCTCCGTGAAAGATTAAACCGGTGATGATCCGGTTTAATTCTACGGGTGATCGAAAAAACAAAAAAAAACGCGATTTTAAATGAGGACGTAGAAAACTCGACCTACGTGAGTGAGAGTTAGCTCCGTCTAGATCCTACGGCGTCTCGGCGTTGAATTCAAGGATCGCCACGTGCCAGTGAAAAAAAAAGGACGCCGAGGGTGGAGTCGCTTCTAGAGTCCCGGAGGATATTACAGACCGGAGAAAGGCAAACAAGCGGACCCGTGCGGTTGACGGCGCTACCGGAAAAAATAGGCGGTTCCGGGGAAGAAGATGTATTGAATCCGCGAGTGACACGCGCGGCAATTGTTATGAGAAAGAGACGAAAATCGCACGTAGTGGAGGTTCGCGTTTAAGTGCAACGAGCGAGGAAAACCTCGAGTTGGCCGTTAAAAGTTGACGTCCCGGAGATAAACCGAACGTTTCGATTCCAAAATAGACCTGGTACTTGGACTCGAATCTCCGAAAAGCATGGGGGAAACCAGCAAAATCTGAGAGTCTGATTCGACCCGATAAACCCTTCGCTTATATGCCCGTGAAAGTGATTTGGATATATATATATACACACGTGCGTATTTTCCTCCCCACTTGAAAGAAGCCGAATCCGCGTGATATTCTTCGCAGATTGACAAGTGAAGTTCCCAGGGAAACGATACATTAAGTCCGGATTATACACTCGATCGATTCGCGTGCATCCCGGCAGCGGAAAGACACCGCGGAGTAAAAAACGGACAGCGGATGAAGATCGTAATATCGTGAGCTCTATATTTTCCCCCTTTCCGTGTCAGAGGAGTGCAGAGGGAGGGAGCGGAGGGAGAGAACGTATAGGAGGGGGGAGCGGGAAGGCGAAAGGGAGAGACAGAGAGCGAAAGATATACTAGTCCCTTGAGGGCGCCGTTGTACTTCTATCGACGGGCGTTCGAGTGGCAGCCGTGGCGGGATTCCCGCAGTCAGTTCGCCGCAACCAGGGCAAGATGAGTTCCCGTTCGGCGAGCGGGGGGCAGGACGGCGACGGGGGCGGAGGGGGCGGGGTCAGGTTCGCCGGCGAAGAATCTAAAGACCGCCTCTACGAGAGAAAACAGAACAAGAAGATCGTCAGGGTTCTGACTGTCATGGCGTACGTGTTTTCCGTTTCCCTGGCGGCTATAATGCTCTCCTTATATTACGTCTTCCTGTGGGATCCGAGATCGAGGCCACCCGGTCATCCTACGCACAACGCAACGGCGATAGCGGCTGCGAGAGGGCAACAACAGCCGCCTCAGGCGCCATGCACAGCGCCACAGTCGCAGGCATTGGGGGGAGGTAGGGGTCGCCTAGTTGGTAAAGTTTCGATAATAACAGGAACTGTGGTAGAATCTGTCGGAGAGGAAGTAATATTCTGTTGTAAGCGTGTGAATTTGTGATGTTTCAGAAGTTACTTCGAGGAACTTATGATTTATTATGTAAGAGTTAACAACTTCATTATTATTATTATTTAATGTAAATATATTTGACTACATGAAATCAGGGAAACCTGTTGTTTAGTCACAAAAACATTACTTCTAACGTGGCTATTTTTTCAATTTATAACAGCATTAACTTTTAAAAAATACGCAGATTTTATGCAAATCCTATCTTTACTAACAGAATCTTAGTTTCACTTTCTTTGTTTATATCTTGAATGGTCCTCTTCTCAGGTAAATGCATGCATTCTTTTACAATAAAGGCAATAATCGTATTTTAAAAAGGTATATCTGACGCTAAAGGTAAAGATATGAAGATGCCTTTATATTACTAGAACTAATTTCAAAATTACAGAACCTAAAAGATGATATTTCATTGCAATAGCAATAATTTCTGTGCAGTAAATGGACTGTTTCCCAAGTTTATTTATCTAACTACAGAGTTAATTTCAATGTTGTTCTTGTATGCAAGCTACATCAAATGCTCATACACAGGAGCAGCCCTAGGTATTTTGGCATCCTGGGTGAAAATACATTTCAGTGACCTCTTCAGAGAATTTAAGATGTTTAAACATATATGTTAATTTATTTATCACTCCTAAAAAATTGAAAGTTACTACAAAAACTGAAGGAATGCTATTGATATCCTGCCTTTGCAGCTATGTATATTACTAGCACACATTTATCTACTAGAAAACAAGATATAGATAATTGGTTTGGGATAGTGCCCTAAAATTTATGGCACTCCTGGCAACTGCTCTGTCCACCAGTAGCTCAGGCTGGCTCTGCTCACATAAATATGATTATTAATTATACATTTTAGAAAAGTAGAAAATTTTCTTGGAAAGAATGCCATCCTGATGATGATTGTTCTTTCTAAACATAGTTTTATTCTCACTTTGAAGGTCAGCAGTCTCATAAAAGGTGGAGCCATAAAAATTTGCAAGTTTTGTCATTTTGTTAATTTCTAGGAATGGACCCTGAATGGCATTTATTTAACATTTATATATATTCATTCATTCATTCGTGTTCTGTCTTGCGACAGGTCCTACCAATTAATTAATTAATTGGTTTTGACTAGGGAATATACATACACGGTGTGGTGGTTTCCCGTTGCCTTCCACACATTTATATATATATAACATGAGTTTTTAATGAATGAAGCTTTGATAAAATCTTCTTTAGGTAAGAAAAGATTTTTGTTGCACTTTCACTCTAATACACATTATCTAATCATTAAAATGCAGTAATCATCATTTTTAAGTTGCCTATCAATTTAAACTTATTTTTTAAATAATTAGTGGCAAAATACAATTAGAAATGCAAATAACTCTTAACGATTATCTATTCCACATAAAATGAATAACTTTTAATTGTTTATAAAAGATAGGTAAGTAACAGTATATTTTTTTAAGAAAAAATGGGATTGATATGCAATTTTCACCATTTTTCAGGGTAAACCACTTACTGAAAGGAATGAACTTCATACAGAAATTGGTTTTTCAATGCGTTTAAATATTTTATCCGACATATGGCATTAAATGTGATATCATAAATTAATGTACCATGTCCAAGGTTACATTTCTTAGCCTAACTGCTTTAACCACTTTCATTATAGCTATAGAATTCAGTGAATAGTGCTGTTAAAAGCTCTCAGAGATAATTACAATTCAATTTGATTATTAGATTAGATTAAATTATGAATCTCTGGTGATTTGTTGCAACATATCAAAGAGTACTGTTGGACATTAGGAGAAAATTTTAAATTTAAAATGCCCATACAAAATAACTTATATAGCCATGTTAAATAGTTTATTTAAAAATTGTTCAAGATCCTAATGGAACTAAAAAGATTTCATTTACCTTTAAAGGTGATATTGGTGAAAGCCAAGTTCCTGCCACACCCAAGTTAATGCTTCCAGTGATGGAAGAGGAGGGGAGTGGAAAGAAGAGAGAGGCAAGGAGCACTGCAATGGAGACCACGCAGCAAACCATCACAGTAGCGCCAACTGGTGGAGGAAACAAACCTCACCTTCAGACCCAACCACTTCACACCTCCACGTCACCTCCATTGCCTCCAACGCATCGGACCAATCCTAAACCAGGAGAACATCCTCGGCATACGACACCACATCCTCACCCAGTGGAAATTGGTGTCCATGCTTAACAACTCAACTTCCAAAATTTTGAGGAACTCCTATGAAGTCAGGAGAGGTAGGATAAAAACGTTAAATAATATGCTGTGGTATTCAAATTGATATATGTATTTCCAATAGTGTTACTGATACATGATACAGATTAAGCAACACTTTTCTGACCTGCAATACAACTAGCAACATATTCATCATTTTGAAGAAGGGAAAGCTTTGAAATATTGTCCTTGCATAATAACCAAACAGAGAAATAATTGAATGTTGTTTTTAAACAAAATTTGGGGTAGGGTTAGCCAGTTATTGTTCTCAGGGAGTGTCTAATTAATACTAAATCTAAGTAGATCACACTAACTAAATCAAACGTGAGAATTTCAGACTCTTTAATTATGACACATACTAATTGACAATATAGAAGTCAAGTTTTCATAATTTTTATTTCACATATTTTAGGACTATTTAGCTTTATGTATTAGTCAATTATAACATTACATTGTGATTTTATTTTGTTAAATACTTAGTAAAATCATAAAAAATAGCATTAAATACAATTGTTATCAAATATTCAATTTTACATAAATGAAATATTCAATTTTAATTAACAATTTTGAGCACAACCATGACATATTTTCATCATGTGATTCACACACATCCATCTTTCGCATGAATCACAGTACATTTTTAGTGCCTTTCTTTCTCATCTTCCACTACTTCCTTTTCTTATTTTCTCTCGCATCTCTGAGGTCGACAGTTCTCCATATTTCTCAGCCTTTCTCTTTAATTCTTTAGGTAATATTTCCATGGTACTTCTATTTGTTATGAACGGCCTTGTAAATTCCATCGCAACATCTCTTAGAAATGTCTGCCTATTTATTTTACTGTCAGGGTTGATGTTTCTATTAGCAAAAAATGCGTTGATACCCAATGTATTTAGTGGATGATAAAAAATAGCAAGTGGCCACCTTTTCATATCTCTTGTAGTGCCGCACACTTCATCAATGGTATCAACACCACCTTTAGTTGCATTATAAAAAGTTATAATCTCTGGTTTTTCTTTTCTCCTGTTGAAGAGTCTGTACTTTTTTGGTTGTGCATACTTGACGGTGTAATTATATTTTTACCCTTCTTAGAGATGACAGAAGTTTATGCTTATTCAAACCTAAACATGCTGCTATTCTCTTCCCTGTCTTTCACATTCACCATCGGTGGTGGCAACTCTCTTATTTTTCTTCAAAGTTCCCACTAACATTATCTTCTTTTGGAGTAAATCCTCTACAAGTGGCACACTAACAAACCAATTGTTGTTATATTTCTCCCTGTCCCAGAGATTGCACCAACCAGCCATTTCACTGCCTCTCTCAGGCTATTGTCAACTATCTAGGGTCCTTGAGCCTGAACCTCTGTTTATATCTCCAAGTTTAGCATGTCTATGAGAGCAAAGATTTTAATCCCATACTTTGCAGGCTTATTTAGTAAATTTTGTCAAAATCCAACCAACTGCTCATCTATAGTAGCAAACTCCCCAATTGTCTTGAAAATTCCGAACAAATAGTTCAAAAATTTCCCGTATTGCTCGAGTGCACCATCTTACAAAAAGTGTTTGCATTTGAAGGAAAACAGAGCAAACTAAAGATTTTAACAGACAAGGTTCAAAACATCTGCCACTCCAGCTATGGAAAAGCAGGAGTCATAAAACGCAGCAGAGAAAAAATACCATTATAAATATGCCTGGGATGTCCACAGCACCCCATGTGAGTCATGCTGGGTTAAGAAAATCGTCTGTTATTGTCCTTCTCATCCTACTCCTGGGTCTCTTTCCTTCAGTTATCTAACAATTTCACTTCTTCACATGATATAACCAATCCAGTTTCCTTTTCTACTTTTATGACTTTTACTACGCTTTGTTCTTCCCTAACTCTATCGAAAACCTCATTATTAGTTACTCTATTTGTCCATTTATTCTTGTTCATTCTTCTCGCATCTTTCAAAACTTTCCATTGATTTAATTAATTCTTTCCTCAGCATCCATGTTTCCGCCATATAGTACAACACTCTTACTCCTCTCAACAAGACTATTAAAATTTCCTAAATATTTAGTCTTTGATCTTGTCAAAATTAATCTTCATTCCACATTTTGGGCGAACCATTTGAATTTTGTCTAATAATTTCTGAAGATCCTTCTCATTACTTGATAACAGAACTTTGTCATCTGCATATCTTATTGTTAATATTTGTCTTCCACCAGCCTTAATCCCTTCTTCAGCACTATATAATTCATCACTTATCATTGCTTCTGTATACTAAACAAAACAGGTGACAAGCTGTAGTATTATTCTCTTCCAATAACACATGATTCTGATTGTCCATTTTTATCTCTTATCAAGCCAGTTTGTTACATATAAATTAATGCGACCAATCTTCTACCTCCCCAAACGACTCCACTTTCTTTCATCAATTGCATCATTTTATTCCACCTAATCAAGTCAAATGTTTTTTTCAAAATCAACAAAACATTAGCTTCTTGCTTATTTTCAAGGCTTCTTTCACACAAAATTTTCAAGTTCAATTGCATCCCTTGTTCATTTACCCTTTCTAAAACGAAATTGTTCTTCATCCAGAAAGGCTTCTACTTTATTTGTAATCCTTGTTAGTATACCTACAGGTATCTTTGATGTTCAAGGAATCAAGCTGATGGTTTTAAAATATTTGCACCTTATTATTTTTTTTTAGAATGGGTATGAGATTTGTCTGCATTAATTCATTTGACCATTCACCTGCTTTATGTATTAAATTTAATAACCGTGTTAATTTCTTCATTTTAATCCAGTATTTACCCATTATAAATTTGAATGCAATACCGGGAGAGAAATTTTAAATGATAATGTATTTCTTACCTTGCATGACAGTTATTAGTAAGACTATATGTAAATCAGATTAAAAGTGAAAATGAGTATATTCAGCTCTGGTGTTAGAGATAGTATACTTTGCCCACAAGTATCATCTGGCATGGTGCCAAAAAATTTAACAACAGAAAACATCCGTCATTCATGAGTTGTTGCCACTAAAAATCATTTATATTTACAGCAAGAAGAGAAGGAAACTTCAACCACCCTCTTTACCCCCACGATTTCCAACAGAATTGCCTGCTGCCATGCTGTGGCTATAAAGAACCAACTAAATTATGAGAAAGGATGGCAGAAAAATATTTTCGAAACTTAAGCTATTTCTGAGATATAAAGGACCACTTCTATAGCTTTAAAAACTAGTTTTTAAACTCTATAAATGGATGGGATCATCTTTTAGGGACCCTTCCGTAGCCGATATCAGTGAAATTCAAATTTGTGAGGCAGTTGTTTCCAACTGTATTGAGAGTTGTACTTCTATTCATTTCCTTTTTAGGCTATTAAAAATGACTATATTAAAAATTGAGTACAACACTATGTATTGTATATAAACAAATATATTTTATTACATTACATTATGAAAAAAATTACATGTTACTCTTGGACATGGAAAAAGTTGAATTTTTTCAGGATGATGGAAAGAGGTACAGTCTGGCTGGAAGCTGTTTTACAGTTTCAAGTAATACTCATAACCAACTTTGAGGAGGTATTGGAAACCACTGCTTTCTCTGAGACTTCCTAAATCTTCCATTCCCATGATCTTATCCAAGGGTGGAAGTACTTCTTGTGGTGTTCTTCCTGCAGTTGACCAAGAAGGAAAACCAAAGTAATCATTTCACACAAAATACAACTGTGAACAAAATCAACTGAAAATTCTCACTTGTGTATTTTTTCAAAATGTGTCGGAAAATAATAATGGTAACAATCAATACTTCACAATCATACTTGATTAAATTCTCAGTATCATCAACCTAATATTAAATTGGATTTTTTGATGCCTTAGAGATTACCTACTGGTCTTCATCACTCTTTGAAAAATTTTTCTACCTAAATTACACTGCTAAAATGTCATGTACTTAAGCAATAGGCATGTCTTTTGCAACATTCAATTTTGTTGTACAAGTATTTCCTGATGATATTTATGCAGAGTATTGTACAACCATTTGCTTATAAAATTTTATTTTAAGAAGTTATACTTCCTAAAGAAAAAATAACATTTTAGATAATTTACCAAAAATTAAAACCAATTCAATTTATTTATTCAAAACTTTCTGGTATAATAAAAACATTTATTTATATTAAGTATTTAGCAGTACTTGAAAAATGGGTATAAGCTTGAACTTATATACTGATAAGTATAATAGAAAATTCACACTTCAAATCTAAAATATTTATCTCTACCTCTCATTTCCACTGACTGAAAACTGATCAATTTTGCATTTTGATTTGCAAATAATCTTTTTGAATGCTGGGGACAATTCTAGCAAAACTATTTTCAATGTGCTTTGAATACAGACTTTGATCCTATAATAATTCTTCAATAAAGAATATTATTGCATTCATAAAAACTTTGTTGTTGTTAGCTAGCTAATATGTTAAAAATAAAAAATGTAAATATATCAATTTCTCGGTGCATCCGCTACATTAAATATTAGCATCTGGTAGTACATGATCTGACCTAATTTTTCTGTGATCTTTTGTGTCTTGATTAAATTATAATAATGGAAGAAATTACACTAAAAATTAATAAAGATTGAATTTTTTAAGTCATTTTTTCCTTGAAAAGATCATTATTATATCTTAAGGTGTTTTATTTATTTCAATAGTTATTCAGACAAAATTGGTTTCAACTAAAGCTCTCATTAAGCTGGTAATACATGTTAACTCTTTCAAAATTAATAAAAAGTTTACTTTCATCAAATATAACTGTCGATGACTTATTTGAATTGTGATTTCATAATTACTTTCAAATTGAGTTATTTGTACTCACCCATTATTAAAGCCAATTCAACCAATTTGAAAAACAATTTCTTTTGACATGTTTCTACAGGAACACAAGAGTCCACATCAATCCATTTATCTCGCAGAATTGCTTTGCACCAAATTGTAAGCCTGAAATAAAAAATAAATTCAGTTCCAATATTTGGCACTGCATACATTTTAAGGTCAAATTTTAATCCCAATGATACAAATAAAGATCAAATTAAAAATTTTGATCAAACAAAATGTCATTATTTGATTATCATGAAAAAATCCATTAAATGTTCATCATAAATTCCTACCATAACTCATCTCTCTCATTTAAATCTTCAACAAAGTGAAGTAGATCCAAAGCTTTGGAGAATTCATATTCTGTAGCTTCTTCACACTCATCTGCTATGTATAGCTGCAAATAAGGAAGAATACATAAACTCCTATTAAAAATTATAGACAAATCGTTGAGATTTTTGTAGGTATTTTGAGACATGCTACCATTTAAATTATATACAGGTCATATATGTATTGTCAATGAAAGTGACCAGAACAATTAATCATGAAGTTATTTTAATATCCAAAGTTTAGTATAAATGCCACACACAATTACTGAATGTTTTCATTAAGCTTTTGAACATCTTTAAGTCTCTATGAATTGACTACTAATAGAATTCAATCAAGAGACGAAAGTTCGAATAAATAACCTTTCTGTTCCAAATAATAAAATAATAATTTGGTGAAGTCATAATCTAGAGTGACCTGAGGAATTGCTAAATGTCTAACATTAGCCATGCCATGATCATTTCCACATTGTTCAAATACCCATATTTGCGCCAAGCACTACATATCAAAAATTAAGTGCACCCATGTAGTGGGGTGACATGTAGGGTACACTTACTTTAAACTACATTATGTTTCAATGATGCACTTTCTGATGGAAACCAATTGAATTTCCAAAAGTATTATTCAGATAGTTCAATTGCCTGGTGCTAAGGAGAAGTGCAATTCAGGCTCGGCAACAGCTAATGGAACTATCTGAACAAAGCACATTTTTGCACTCTGCACTCGAATTCCCCCCATGACTATCTAATGAAATTATTTAATATTCAAATACAGTCATACCTCTTATAACACTGCCTATTTTAATGCTTTTTCATTGAAATGCTCAACATTCTGGAGTTATGCATGGGAATATGCAACACAACTCTTGTCTGAGCTGTGCCCAACCAATGAGAGGTGTGTGTGTTGGTTGGTGCTACACCAGTTTAAACTGCTTCCAACAGTTGCATGTTAACTCCACTGTGACCTCTCTCTTTTATGCCTAATTTTAACATTTTGGTGAGAACCTACAGACCATTATATCTGGAATAAGGCCCACAAGTGAAAGCGCTGGTAATGTGACCAACCAGTTAACCCGGCAGTACTCGCGCACATTTTTGTAACGCAAGAGGTTGCACAGGGTGTCTCTGACACACCACGGATATTATTGTTTAAAAAATTATTTATCATCGATTTTCAATAAATATTTCATTTTATATGACTCTTGATGTTTTTTCGATTAACTGAGATTTATTTTAAGATGTCAATCTAACAATAATACAAGGCTACTTCTGTCCCTTTATCCCCTGGTCCCTTTATGGCTCCCTCTGTCACGCTATAAAAATGCGAACGACTCGATAATGGAATGAGATTAATTTTTGAGATTTGGCAGGAATGATCGATTCACATATTGTAAGATGATGATGAAAAGAAATCTCGAAAAAAGTCCTATGTTTAACTCCAAGGTAGGCATTTCCACTTCCCATATGATAACATGTAAAAATCGACTTTTTGACTTGCAGGCTTTTATTCTTTTTGAGATCTAAATTAGAAAGAATTCACCTATGATCTTTGGATCTAGCCCATTCTAAAGAAAAAAACTATTAAGTTTCTTATTCTGTTCATCTATTTCTGCCAAAAATTCGAAATTCCTCATGTTAAATGTTTAAGTCACATATCCATTACATTGTTAAACCTCAAAATCCTATTGTTATTTTAATCCTGATGGGTAAAAGCATGCTTTGAATGCTCTTACAATTAGTACGAGAGAGAGAGAGAGAGAAATTCATTGCATTATATACGAGGAGTACATTTGAATGTAGACTATTAATCATTTGCATATTAAAATTAAGTCCTTAGAATCATCGTAGGAGTTTGAAACTTTAAACAACGAATGCCTAAAAGAACGAAAGTTTGTTTTCTTGCCATCCAAAGAAAGTCAAGGCATATTTATGTTCATTTTTTATTCCACAAAAACCTTTCCCGTTGAATTTCAACGGGCATCTCCCTAGTTATTTAATAAAACCGGGAGAAACAAAAATTGTGGAAAATACGTTTGTTCTTACTTTTATGAAATTTTATATTTTGTAATCAGTAAAGTAACTGTTCAATAGCAATCCGAACAACACCAACGATGCAAAGAGTAACAATAATTTCACAATCAAACATAAACCACTTGCAAAACATAAAAACATGGAGATTTCTGCACAACGCTCTGTTGCACCATCTAAGAAAAATGTTCGAACTCTAAAGAATAACCATAGGATAGTAGTTTTTATGTGAAAATGGTGGAAAGCATGTGCCACTCCAGCTACTGAAGTGTAAGAGTCATAAAACCTAAAAGTAAAGGAACCCTGTCTGGGGGTGTCTACAGCACCCCACGCGACTACTCCCGGGTTATGGAAGAGCATCATCATAGAAGAGAAAGTGCAAGTTATAGGACGTGAGTGTTTTCTGGTGAATCAGCATCTTCGACCATTACTGCCATAACTTTACTTACTCCACATAGAAGGGAGGAGGAAAAGCTGATGCCAGCATTACCCTACTCTTTAGAAAGACCAAGGGGGCCAACTGCTTAACATTCATTCTGAAGGACAGAATGCTGACTTGCATGGTCTCCTCAAACCAGACAAAAAAGGTGCAAGACAATCCCAGGTTGAAATATACTACCAGTTGTTTCCATATGGAAACAGTAGCAGAAATTTCAAGGAGGTATGAGGTCATGAATGACGATATCCAGTGCTTTTTTCTAAGAAAAACTATGCCAGAACACAAACGAGACGAGTGGGGAAAAAATATGAAGTGAATTTAATTTGTTAGTGGAGGAATATGCATGATTGTAAAATATGATGAAAACATTGCATCGCAAATAACTTTGTTTGATTTGTTCTAAGTTATGGAAATTAATATTTCTTGCAACAAAGGTTCCAGAATGGTATTCTGGTGCATTCTGGTAAAAAAAAGCACTGACTGCATCCATTGTTGCAACTGTTTTAGCCTTTCAATTGATTATCGTCTCATATGACAGATCAATGCTTTTACTTAGCATGCCCAAGATGTGGCATCTGCATACAAATTTTCTAAAATTTTCTCTGCTGACAGTGCAATCTTGCCACTACTTCCAGCCATGCTGATCACTAATCCGAAAAATAATAAGTATAAAAAAATTAGAAATAAGTAAATGATTGGCATGATCTTTAGTATACACTGTTTTTGCAGAACACATTTTTAAAAGACCCACTTACCATGTTATATCAAAATACTCGTAGTTAAATTTATGCAAGTCAAAAATAGTTGTATACACACAAGACGAACTATTCTAGAAAATTATTATTTGTATAATAAAACTGTAAATGCCTGGCAGATAACAAGAAAGAGCACATTCAATTCACTGCGGAAACAGAACTGATCTCACAAGTTGGTTTGAGAGACGACAGTTTCTTTTCAAAAACACCTCCCCTACTCCAGGTCTGGGTGATCAAAAAAGCTGTCTTCCCTTCTCCCTCCTTGGTGGAGGGTCATATTGTGCTTTCCATCCAGTGACAGACAAGACCCTCCTACACTAATGTGTCCCAAGTGTAGCCCTCAAACGAAGGTCATTCATTCAAAATATGATGGGTTTGTCATCTTATTCCAACGGCATAGAAAATGGGCATCTTTTCGAAAGATGGCATTCCCATCTGTTTTGGGCCATAAACAGAGACTCATTTCACTTGTAGAAAAAAAATTCTTCGCCCTTCTGTGTTCTCTTCCACCTTGAAAGTGAATGCTCACGGTCTCCTCGAAGCCACCAAAAATGGAAAGACGAAATTATACTGCTTATTAGTAAAATTTGAGGAAATAAAGATGGCACATTATTTCTTTCCGTGTCCGTCA
Source organism: Tanypteryx hageni (assembly GCA_028673005.1). Taxonomy (NCBI): domain Eukaryota; kingdom Metazoa; phylum Arthropoda; class Insecta; order Odonata; family Petaluridae; genus Tanypteryx; species Tanypteryx hageni. The sequence continues at coordinate 65,028,160 of CM054114.1, read as the reverse complement.
CAGAGAAAAAAATAACAAAAGCTTAATTCGTACTTGTTCGAGCATCTAAAGGAAAAAATCATATTAATTTTTTTCGTTTGTTCTATAAGACTTCCTGATTATTAAGACATTTGAAAAACAATAATTTATTTTAAAATTAAATAAATACGAGCGATATATATCAAGATGACGTAAAGACAGAAATCTCCGTCTCCGGTTGTCAAAGTGTTAAGACAATTGTTATTCATTTGAGTGAAAACAGTCGGAAAGAACTTTTAAGTACAATAATAATTCAACGACTGCACTTTGCAATGGCGATAGCTTAATGAGTAATCGGTGAGCATGATCTATTGTCATTCAGCCGTTCCCAACTAGGGATGGTGATTCGGCAGGAGTGGAGAGATAGGCATGTGGTGTTAAGGTGACACTGTTTTTGCGCCGAGATGATCCAGCAACAGCCAATGTTTACAGTTTTGTTTTCGTCGAAATTTTGGGGACCAGGTTCAGCCTTCACTCTATGGGAGTTTCATAGTTACGGAGGTTCATTATAGGGAGGCTTCTTCCATGCATTTTACATGTTCCGGGGGTAGGACCGAGATCCGAGTTCGTTATACGGAGGTTCTCATAATAGGGAGGTTCGTAAGAGAGAGGTTTTACTGTATACATATAAGCAATATAATGAAGTTACTGTCAACTTATGATAAAATCTCTTATAGATAAGCTACGATTTCTTGAGGTAATTTTTAAGTTAAAATTTAAATCCCCAGGAAGGACCTCGTCACACAACAGGGATTGGATGGATGTTTACAACATACCATCACGCTTTAACAAACAGAACAGATTTTATTAAAAAGTACAATATATGGTCAAAAAATCAAATTACTGATACTCATAGTAAAACTCTGCCCTACTATAGCAACTGTTTTTGCTAATTGTTATTCCCCAATGCATAAATCTTTTCTTAATTAATTATACCTTACCTTAATGATTTCTGAGGCAGTGAGAACAGGCATCTTATCAGCCTCGTAGCCATAACTGATTACAGTGCTCTCTGGAAGGTTTTCTTGATGTGCTATAAGGTTGAGCTGAGAATTCACCCACTCCATAGCAGCTTCTTTACCAAGACCTACATCATCTGAGCAGGCAAACAAAGCCAACTTGGCAAGAGACAGCATGGACTGCAACAAAAAAATACAATGGATAAGAATTTATTCACAGATACAAAATAAAATAGTAAAATATCCTAAGTTTTTATTTTATTGTGTATTATTATTGTGTAATGAAGCAGTTTGGAAATTTTCAGAAAAATTAGCAAGGAAATGTATTGTTATAATCATACCCATTTTGTGAAAGTGACTATTGTACTCATCAAAAAGTAAAAAAAAACTATCCAAAATGAGTAATAATAAATGAAAAAGTAATAAAGATAAAAGTGGAGTATAGATGAATGCAAAACTCTAGTTGAAATTTGAAAATGTTCATTTCATTTTTGTGATGCTGGTGAAAACTTCCAAATTCTACTACACATGTAATGTTGGAAAATAACTGAAAAGATGAAGGAACTACAGTAGAACTTCCATAAGTCCAACTTCAAGGGAAACAAAAAATATTCGAGTTATAGAAAATTCGACCTACGGAAATATGTTTTTCCCATAAAGATTTTGCCCGGTAAAATTAATTCACTTTGAGTTGTGGAAAATTCGAGTTATAGACGTTCTAGTTATGGGAGTTCCACTGTACTTTTAGTTTGGATGGAGGACCAAAATCAAAAAATAGGGGCCTTCTTCGGCCAGATGATAACAATGGAGATAAGTAACATTCTATACCGGTGGAGCCCAACCTTTTTACATGAATGCTTTGGAGGAAAACATTGGAAGTCACGAGAGCTTCGGCGAGCCAGATGAGTGTTTACATTAGAAGTTACCAAGGGATTCTGTCGTCTCATATTAGGGAAAATCAAGTCTAAATAAATTATTAGTGATAAAGCTCTACCAGAAAAGGTTTCCAGTTGAAAATATATGAAATTGTCTATATCAAATTTTAACGATCACCTTTCCATCATAGCTTCACGGGCCACATAGAGAGCATTTGGGGGCCGCATTTGGCCCCCGGGCTGCAGGTTGGAGACCTCTGTTCTATACAATCAATCACTGTGCTGACCATTCTCAATATGAAACCTTTTACTCGAATTCTATGGAAATTGGTGATACAATCCATTCAACCTTTTACTTAACAAGCACTTTTTCAACTGGTACAACATAGTGCCACATAAGAAACTATCTTAAGCCAAACCTTTCACATAAAGAATTTCATGCAGTATTTCACAAACCTTCTTCTTATCAATAGAATCCCTCTCTCTGGAAGCCAAATTACGAAGAGTTGCAGATGCCCTAGCATGCTCTCCGTCAAACACATCAAGCATCCACGATATAGATGGGTGGTTGGATAGGAATGCGCACAATGCATCCTTTTGGCTCTGGGTTCTCAAAGACCTCTCGATCCCTCCCCTGGATATCTGTTGAGGAGTCCTCCTAACTCCTTCAAACGACTTTGCCCAACCCATAAGTGTCGCTCCTCCAGTCCCAACGCTTCGGCTGGAATGTTTGAATTTCTCCAGTAGCTCTCCCTGCTTCTGCTCCCTAACATACCACCCATAAAGGAAGTTGGAGAAGCCCTGATTGGAAAAATTAGATTATTTCATAAGATACAAAGTCTCATAATTTATAAGTTAAAAATACTTTCATAACTACAGAGAGCATGTAGTTGACAGTATATACAAGGACATAATTACAAAATAATGTCACCTGCAAAATAATTTTTTTAACCTACAGATTATTAAATGCATATTAAAAATTGAATTGATAAAAAACATACCACACCATTCTTATTATAATCTCATCAAATGGAAAGAATGTCACTGGAGAATGGATTCAGCGAGAAGATTAGTTTAACAAATCATGTAATGATCATCACACTAAGTGATATCATTTCATTACATCGGTATCATCATCATCACCCAGACCCAAGGAATAAAAAGAATGGCATAGTTTTTACATTCAAACTTATCACGCAAGTTATTCATGAGTTAAAAATTTAAATAATTCAAAATGATTAACAGGTCTAATATTTACAAGGATTTTTCACCAATCTCTGAAATATTCAATAACTAGAGAAAGTGGCCATCAAATACGATAAGACATGAATATAAAGGTTTTTGAGTTACATCATAATGTACTCTTTCGTATGTATATTAGAATTGAGACAACAATAGAAGCTTGAGTCTTGACAACAACATAGTTGCCAAGGCAGCAAACAGTTAAAATGCAAGTTTTTTCCAAAATTTTGGATTTAAACAATGAATTTAAGCGATATCAAATTGATGGCAAAATTCAATGATAAGAATAATAAACTTTATTAATTCTTCTTTATAACAGTCAGGGCCCAATGATTAATGTTCAATTTTTGCTAATTTTATTTTGCAAAAGAATGAAAGTCTGCACATTGAAGTCGCTTTTTAGGGGAAACAAATTATATCCCGAAGTCGAGTACAGGTCTTTTTTGGGGTTTTTTATGCCTGTAATGCGTGACTGAAGCATTCCTGCCAAATTTCAATTTTCTACCTAGTCGGAATGTTTGTTAAAAACATGTTTAAAAAGCATTACACAGAGTGAGAGAAGGGTTTTATATATTGAGAAATAATGGAATATTTATTTTTGATACCGTCATATTATTTATTGTTACCTAGGGATTATTCAAAATAATGCCGAAATTCCATATGTGGACAGATGCGACATGAATTTATAATCTCAGTCAATCATATGCAATTACATGAAACCGGCAACAATGTAAATCATCTAGACAATGAAAGATTTCACATAAAAATACATCAAGTTTTCATGTTAAAAAATAATTTGTGGACTGATTTGACGCATATACAAAAATCGACATAAGGAAAATGAAATTTTGTTCTTTCAGGCATTCTTTGTTCCAAGTCCCGATTTCCTACGATAATTTTAAGTACAATAAAGCCTTGCTAATCCGGATGATATGAGGGAAGGGGTGTCTGAACTTGCGAGGGTTAGAGCACATGGTTATAGAAAATAGAGAAGAAAATATCTGTAGTCATTATTTTTTAACAAAATACATTCATTGAAACACTTACTAGTCAATCTGAATTGCTATCCATGATTTCCAAAGGAGGTTCAGAAGAATTTATGCTAGAATCAGACATACTTCAGCACTTAAATAGCACTTAGATAACTTTAAGGAAAGAAGATGATAAGTTTTCACAGATGAAACGATGATAAATGTGTGCATGATGGCTGTAAACAGGAGACAGAGCATACCCACGTGATGCGCCGTGTTCAGACAAAAATCTGGTTCGCCTGGATGCGTCTAGATTACACGGGGATCTGGACTATCAGGGTCTGAACTAACGAGGCTTTACTGTAATTTTAAAATTCACATGAATGAATATGCTACACTCATGCCCATGTTAATCAAATCAAATCTTATGACAGATGATGACATATTTAAAATGTGCAAGAGGTAGATTGCAAAAAATTGTTGAAATTGTACTTTCCATTCTCTAGTTAACCCGTAAACGCCGTCAGACGTACTATTACGTCCTGCAAAAACTGTCCAATCGGCCATCAGACGTACTATTATGTCCTGCATCAGCCCTACTTCCTTAATCTTTTGACCCAAGAAAATTCTTTAAATCTAAATAACCTTTATAGGTATATTTTGAAAGAGGAAGCTTTGGACTTCTTATCTAAGCTCGTCTTGTATTTTTTACTGTTTTTTTAAATATATAATCTACATAGAATTTTGCGATGGAATTTTCAATTTTCCTACGATATGATGCTATTTCTGTCTAAAAATAGCTTTTCAATGTGGCAAGGAACCTTTCCTTGGTGTTTGAAATGCAATGTAGAAACTATATCTTTTCAAAGGAGTGCATGATTTTTCTCCTCTTTTTTTCCCTGGTGAAGCCATATGACTTATATCATGCGACAAAGGTCTACTTTGGCATGTATAAAAAGAAAGGAAAACATCTTATGTCTATCTGCACACAGCTTATTAAAATGTTTATGATGCAATTGATGAAGAATGGAATTAGGTTGAGTAAAAGCATTTTGGTAAACATTCGCTTCCTTGACCATGCGACCCTTCATTCCTTGCTGCATAAGAGAACATCAATGCCAACAGACATCGGTCATTTTGCCCTCTTTGAGGTGGTTGGCATTACTAAGGTTTATTGCATCATTAAAGCAAGTTAGTTGAGAAGGAGCCTTTGGTCTTTTCGGAGGGGAATTGCCAGGAATTATGTATATCTATTTGTATGTATTTGTTTACATACAATATATGTTTAGTTTTGTTATAGAATTTTAGTTTTTACCACGGACTTAGAGACTTTCAGTTTCTAAAGTTGACCCATCAATACCCAAGGAAAGGAAACCCATAAAAAATGTATTTCTTTTCTTCATCATTTGAAAGAAGGTGTAGGGTCTATTTTCCTCTTTGCATAATGGCTTTCTCTGTTGTGTTTTCTAGTGGGGCCATAGGTAGCAATGAAGTGAGTGGGCAAGAAGAGGGCACATCCACATAAATCACGACCAGAGCTCTTCCATATCATTACACATTTGATTACTAGAAATGTTTACTAAGCAATAAGGCAAATTTCTAGCTGAATCCAATGATGCATGTACACATATTCTAAAAATATTGGGAAAGGACTTATAAGCTAAAGGTTAACCTTTGGAAGTTTTCCGTGTTTTGCATCTAAATTCATTTCTGATGTATACAAAACATCATATCCCCCTTTACAATGAATGAAATGCAACCATTTCTTCTATGTGACTTCTGTAATGACTAGAATAATGACTGTATAACTAAAACATTTATATTATAAATAAATCGTCTTCTAATAAATCAGTAATACTATATTTACTTAAAAACTTCCAGTCAAAAGTTGAGGTGCGTAAAACTTTTCACCTAATTGGTTTAGATGGGTACAGTCATAGAATGAAATAGTTACTAATTTAAATTATGTTTCGATTAAGATTGTACATCAATATCTTTCGTAGATTTCCTGGTGTTGTATGTTATATGTAAAGCACAAATGTGCACCAGAAAATTAGCGATTGGTGTACATTCTCTTCTACTGCAGCAATGTTTGGGTGTAAATATATGCAAAATGGGTATTTACAAATTTCAGGTTTTACATAAATCTAAAAAAAAACTCAGAAAAATTGAGAGGAAACTTCTCAAGTTATGAATTTTTAAATTTTTTTGAACGTTTTCGCAATAAAATCATAAACATTTAAAAAAACTCATCCAGCCATACGGGTGGGATTAAATAAATCTCTTCCAGGCTTGAGGGGTTAATCACGTTAAACCATAATTTGCCATCAAAGGCACCACAGTCGAGTGTTAGATTACAAGGCACAACTGCTTTTTATTATAATTAGATGGTACTATTCCGTATAAATCTATTTATCAAAAAAGTTATCCTAATATATACAGTAAAATCTCATCAGTTCAAATTTCAAAGGACTTAAATTTTCATGATTTGCAATAACAAGGTTGTTATAACAAGCAATTTATAGGTATGTTTGCAAAGTTTCTGAAGGAAATTTCTTATAAACAAGTCTTTTGCACAAACCAGTTTTGTGTTATTAAGTTTTTACAATAGACCAAATTTGCTGGCCAATAAGATATACTTGTATTTTAAAACAAATTTTGCTATTTGCTCCGTTCATTCATTCCTTTCACTTCCTCTTAGGGCATCCTACCAAGTATTAGCTTCTTTGATGTACACTATTTATACGTAATCTTCACCAAATCTATTCACCAAATATAGTTAAGTTATTTGCTCCATGAAAGTTATTTTATATTGTGCAACCTACCAGGTGTTTCTCCAACTGGTGAAACCTAACCATTCATGCGCGAAGGGAAGAAAAGGTGGAAGAGTAGGAGGAAAGATGACAGGACACCAACATTTCCCAAGGCGACTGTTAAAATTCAACCCCATTATCAAAGAATCAGAAAATGCATAAGTTAAGACTATTAGTTAAAGCAAAACAAACCTGATCAGAAAACTTTTCTTGGTATTCTTTCAATCTTTCATCATTCCCAGTAACATCACAGATAAGGACTAGAATCTCAAAGTCACAATACTTCTCTGCAAGGATAGCAGCCCTCTCATACTCCTTGTCATCAACTAAAATGAAAAAAATTTCGTTATATTTACTAATACTATTAGGGGAACACATCATCATACAAATATTGTAATTATTATCATAATCATTTATTCAACCATTTGCCAGTACAAGACTAGAATAGGCATCGTCAGAGTTAAATATATTTAAAAAGATCGATAGAGTTATGAAAGATGGGAGGCACATATACATAAGAGGAGATAGGAGGGCAACAATAATACATTAGGTACTCTAGACACCAATGTATATATTGAATTCTAAGAATTCATTTACTGAGTAAAAGGCTTTTTCAGCAAGCAAAGAAAATATAAAAGATTTAAACTTATTCACTGATATTGTTCTGGCAACTACAGGTAGACTGTTGAAAAATGTATAGAAGAAGAGGTGTAGCTGACCAGAGAAGTACCTACTGTCCTTGCTAAAAGTCTGGCGTAGTAAAATGGCAGGAGAGAGGTGGAAGGAGCGCATGCTGTTGCTACCCCCTCAGCATTCATTGCATGCCCGGCCATGTAAATGATTCAGTAACATAGGAGACGTGGCAACAGTGCACGGTGCAATTGCTACTTTCCTTCTCTCTTCTACCAGTTTTGCTAAGCCAGAGATAGCTACAAGGCAGAGGCAGAATGAAGATGAAATAAAAATCAGTATCATTTTGGGAAGTAATTTTCTGAAGTTATTTTTTACATATTAGTAATATAGGCATTTGTCCGGTGACAACGGTACCTCTAACTTTGAAAACAACCCAGGAATTACAAAGATAGCAGAATTTCAGAAATGTAACAAAATTGGGTATTAATGTTGCAGTTATAAAATAACACTTCCAGACACTTATTTCTAATAGTTTTAGGTAAGTGCTATTAAAATTGCAAGTTGATATATTGTAGGGTTTCTGAGATGTAAACATTCAAATTGGTCTTATTGGATTTACAGGTCTAAAAACCATGTTTTTCTTCAAATACAGCCCAATATAAAATATTTAAACAGACTAAAAATTTAAGATGTACATCAATTGACGTAGAAATAAATTCTCTAACTGCTACTTTTCACCACATTAAAATCATTGTGGCTGTTTTTGAGATATACTATCTCAAACTCAGGTGTCTTAACTTTTTGCAAGGACAGTAATGTAACATTTCAATTTTGTTACATGACCTTGTATTATGTGAGTGTACTTAAGCTCAGAAAGAAAAGGATTTATTTATTTATTCATTAATATTTCACATACAGCACACAAAGGCCAATTTAAAGTGAAATCTATAACACAACAAACATCCATGTCCTAGGTGGGATTTGAACCCGCGACCTTAGTATTCGTTGGCAGATACTCGAACCACCCATCTACCAAAGCCGACAAGAAGTAAGTTGACATACTAAATATAACAGTTGTAGAGGGTTAAAATTTTATGGTGAGCAAACAGTGGTTTACAGCAGTGGTGAGCAACCTTTTCTATATGGCGAGCCGCATTGGTGGTTGAGAATTCCTTGGCATTGCAAGTTGTCAATGCTTCGGCGGGCTGGGTTAAACTTTCAATCGGACATTAACTAGATATTCTGAGGTATCATTCAGTGAAAATAAAGTCTAAATTAAATTTTAGGGTTAACATTTCAATCTCAAGTGTTTTATTGTCATAATTTGAATGTATGATATGAATGTGTTAAATTTTATGGATTACTTTTTAATCATAGCTTTGCAAGCTGCATAAAACCCTTCCGGGGGCTGCATGTGGCCCACGGGCTGTGGGTTGCTCACCACTGGTTTACAGTATTCCTTAGAGCAGGGTTTCCCAAACTGGGGTATGAGTACCTCTGGAGGTACTTTGATAGGTACAAGGGGGTACTTCAAAAAATTTACATAATGGTAGATGGTATAATTTTTTATTTAATAATAATTCACTTTTTTGTGGTTAAAAGTCCCTTTTACTCATAAAATGCCTTATAATACACAATTAGCACTCTTGAATCTTTTTTTGGCTCACAGATGCTTTAAATTGTCCAAATTACAATTTATGCTCTGTTATTTCTACTTTCAAGAAATACTTAGCAAAGTTGACAGTAATTCCCAGTAAAGTATTTCTTATAGCAGTAGGAAGATAATACAAAAGAAAATAGTACAAAAGAAGCTGAACTTTTCTATGATGGTATCATTCTTAAGCACAAGACTCAAAACATTAAATATTACTTTTAAAGATGTACACCAGAAACCTTGAGCATATAGTGATTAAACTTAATATTCCTTCAATAAATGGAGTAGTGAAATATACCAAAATGCTAAAAATCTTGGCACAAAACTAACATTTAACTACAGAATAGTTACACAGCAAATGAAACTGGGATAAAGTCCTACTGCAAATGAAAAGTGGAAGTGTGTGACACTTCGAAACCTTTTGTCTAATTATGTTATTATGTAGGGCAGCGGTTTTTCTCAACTTTTTTCCTCTATTCCAGTAAGAGGATGGATTTAATTGCTAAAAATAACATTAATTTGATGCGTATAACTTGTAGCAATTTTTAAGGGGGTACTTCATTTGATTGATAAGGCTCATAGGGATGCGCAAAGAAAAACGTTTGGAAAACCCTGCCTTAGAGAAAACAACAGAAATTATTCTTAATGTTTTTTTTGTAGCATAAATATTGACTTTACACTTGATGCATGCCCCCAGAGACAAATACCATATGTAATTTGGGAATGAAAAAATGCAAAGTAAATGGACCTAATATGTATCAGATATATGTCACTTAAGATTTCTCAACATATACAGCACATGAGTGAGCCTGTTGCTGATCATGATTATATGGTGATTCATATTCAGTAAATGTTCATTAGCAGAGAACCAACACTTGGCCAATTCCAGAGTGCGAGTTAAGTTAGCTACTCAAGTATTGATATTTTTACCATGGTTAACAAAGGTAGTGTTATCAGCAAACTAGAGAGTATTAGCTCTAACATTGTGAATATGGTTATTTATAGCAACTAAGAACCTTAGAAGACCAAGGACAGAGCCTTGTAGTATCCCCAAATAGATTTCCAGAATCACAATAGTTAATAGAAACAAATTGATGTCTACCCGAGAGATATGAATGAAGAATTTTTAGAGCACCACTGATACCATAATATTGCAACTTGAGTAGTAGAAAATCATGTGATATACAGTCAAATGCCTTGGTAAGAACGCAAAGAGTAACTGTAGCAAATTCCTTGTTTTCAAAGGCAATAACTGTATTCAATAGGGACTCAACTGCAGAAGTAGTAGACATTACAGTTCTGAAAACATGTTGCATGGGAGAGAAGAGATTGTGAAATATAAAATTATTGTACATAGCCATTTCAAAAATTTTGGATCGAGTAGGAATAATTGATATTGGACAATTGAACAATAATTCAAATCTTATAAATAAATTCTTAATTCATGACACTGAAAGCAATTAGGATCTAGAAACTGATACTTCTGTTAAATAATATGCAATCGTAACAATTAATTGTTTAAAGCATAGAGGAAGACACTCACATAGTGGCTTGATGTAATCAGTCCTTTCAGTTTCATATCGCTGTAGAAGAGCAGGGTATTTGTCTGTTCCTTGAACACTATCGAGATGGCACTTGCACCCATCAAGAATAATGTCCACAAGGTTGACCACCTGATCATACAACTGATTGCGCAATGATGCCTCACCAGCAAACCGTGCACCATTTTTTAAGGTAACAGAGTGCTGAAAACCAAATAAAATAATCCTTTAATTTAATCAATGAAAGAGAAACCTTATGACATCACAAAATATAATATTACATTATTCATAAGTTTCTGGTATAAAATAATTGAAAATATACGACTACCTATGAAATGCTTATGAAAAGTTTTTACTTTATAAATTTTAAATAGCCACTAAATACTTCAAGTTATCTATAACGCTTCATTACTTCATAATATGGTATTCAAAATATTTCCTAAGATAAAAGGTCAATTAAGAGGCATATTCTAGGAACTTGATCACTAAAAATATTTAACAGTTTAAAATAACCTACAAAATTACATGATATGGTAAAAACCAAGAAAACAAACACATGACCTAGACAAAATTCATACTAGAATAATAGACTGAAAAGGTAAATCAAATTGGTAGGCTTAACCCTTTTATTAACAGGTTTTTATGTGATACTAGTGTAATTGCCTGTCAAAGTAATGATAAATTTAATCATAAAAATGTGAATGTTTTACCTCATAATGGCTTTAGTCCCAAGCTCCTATCTTACTATATTTATCCAAGTACCACTCGCCCCTGAATAAGATCCGCACCACAATTTTTGGGAAGGCAAATTAGAAAAAAACAAATATCATTCCATTTTCAATTTAATGAGCCCAAATATAAGAGATAATATTATTGCAAGTATCTTTTTGCATTCTATATTCCTCTCTCTGCAGTTGCCCATATTGTTGCGATGTACAGGGATACCCCGATTTATGAAAGGGTTACATTCTTGAAAAACGTTTCATAAACTGAAATTTCATTACTCAAGCCATAATATCTATTAGCTTCCATTATATAATACAAGATATGTACTCACGGTAAAAAATCCTCCCTTATAAGGCACAGAACTTGTTTTTAAGACATATAATATGGAGTGTAATTATTCCACGCACATATAGGTACATTATGTAGCATTGTGTTCTATTTCGTGTAACTTGATGTTGTAGTAACTTGACCGACTTTGATCACAGTTTGAAATTATAAATGATTATATCACAATTATTCTTAATGCATTTGTATTAAAATACACGACAACAACAAATACTCAACGACATAAGCATGTAGTGCCAAGGTGTCTGCAGCGGGCCGGAAGGCGTGGTTCACATGTGTATAGTCAAGGTTTATCATAACTAAAATAAAAAATACATGATAAAAAATAGATAAAATAGTGCAATTGTTCAGTGATAATTTAATTTAATGAAAAAATACATCTTCACCCGCGTCGTCATATTTAGTACCGTATCATACAGCAAGATTTTCTCCAATATGAAATCCTCGAATAAGACACCCTGATTTTCTAAAGAAAAGTTTTGAAAAAAAAAGATGCGGGTGGTACTTGGATAAATACCGTATTTTAAAAAATAAAAGCCTTCTCTTCTTTTGTGCCCCTATACCTATCCACCACATCCCCACAAGGGAGATGCACTCCACAGCTTGGAAACAACAGCGTTAAAGGCATGCTCAAAATAAGGGATCTTCCCTCTATAAAACAAAACCATTGAAGTTACAAAAATTGTAAGCATCATTCAAAATGAACCTAAATTGTGTAGAAAGACATATAATGAGAAATTTGTGATGAGCTGAATGATCTTCAAAATACATTCAGTTGGCCTTACACATTATTTTTCATTCCCTCATTAAGACACTGACTGGAAGAGTCTGCTAATGTTAAGAGTCATATCTTTAAATGATAATTTCCTAATAATAACTACTCTCTAGTGTAGTGTTTTTACAGAATGAATAAATTTACCTGTGTTCACCATTAAGAAATAGACGAAACTTTAGAATTAACATTTTATAAACATCATCTAAAACTGTTTTTCAAAGTATGGGTTACAACTTGGTACTGATTCAAATTTGGAGTATTTTTATTTATTTTAAATGATATTATACTACATTTATTACTGCAATGACATCAGATGCGCCAAGAATTTAAAATAATATATTCAGAAGAAATTATGAATTTCAGCCCAGGAACAAACTCATTACAGTAACAAATAATGACAGCAAGGCACCATAAAACAATCACAGTTCTTCAATATTTTTTCTCTGCAGCTCAATAAATTGAGAAAAAATTTTACCACCCACCAGAATTTCTACTTGTAAAATGTTCATAATGCAATTATTGTGTACTGTATTTGAATTAAATTTTGCTAATAATAGGTTATTTTACTATTTTAAATGAAATTCTGTGACCAATGTAGCAACATTTCTTGGTGTCCCCACATGGAGAGGTACCAAACCAATATGTACTATGAAAACCCATGCTCTAGAGAACTTTATCTAGTTTCTTTTAACTGAAAAGTCATAGCAAAAAATAAAAATCATGATTACCAATACCAATTTGTTGAATTAACAATATCAGAATATTATTTTATTTTAAAGGAAATGTTTAAGAGATGATTATTTCTAATTATATAAATCTATATCTTGAATTCCATTCTTTGAAACAAGCAGCTAAAATGATAAATCTTCATGTTATGAAGTATAATACCTGCAAGACTAGTGAATCTCTCAATCCTCCCTTGCCTGGCGCAGCAGTCCACGGCATGTATTCCATCCCAGGAATGGTCGGAGAGAAAGTCTTGGCATTTTGTTGTCTAAATTGGACCACTTCCTGCACCACTCCCTGTAAATTAAATAAATGCAGTCAATAATGAAAATATACATATACTATATATTCTGTGATAATAAAAGTATGAACTCAATGATTTAACAAAAAAAAGAATACACCTCTTGCTAATCTTCAGACAAGCTCCAGGCCAACAATACTACCATGATTAATGTAAGTAAGAAAAGCAAACATTATGATAAAACCTCTTCAAAAATTGTTTTACTTTTTAAACCTTCATATTCAAAGGAAGTAACCAATCCTAAGAGAAATACATATTACATATGTAGTTCTGTAAACTAGGGTTTTAGACCTATTGTAATTAATCATTTATGTCAACAACTTACCTAATCATATTAAATTAATCATATTTTTGGTTATTAAATGTATACAAGATAGGAAATCACTTCAACATGACAAAATATTATATGGTTATAAAAATAAAGCATACAGTGTTCACTAGAAAGAGAAAATTAGTAGGTTCTTTGATTTATCAGGTGAAGATTCAAAAAGCTAGTTGATCATATTAAATATGATGCATAGATTTTTCGGCTAAAACGTTTGAGAGCCACTGAAATGCAGCACAAAAATTAGAAAAATTTAGTTATCAAAGTTAAAAATAAAAATTCACAAAACCCCAATTAAAAATTGCACAACAAAAGCTTTGAAGTAGAAATTACTTTAGGTAATTCTTTAAATATAATACGGATCAAAGATATGAACTATAAAAGTAGAAAAAGGCATCTCAAAACTCACCAAAGATCTGAGTATCTTTCTTATGCCAAAGATTTGCTTTATTACTCACCAGAATAATTTTATTGACTTCAACAAGAGTAGAAGCAATTTCATTTGGAGAGCGATTACTTTGAGCAATTTCGTCTGAATATTTGCTCATAAATTGAATGGCTTCATGCACCTTTGAAACCTAAAAATAAAATATAAAAAATATTAGCATACAAATATTCAATGACTACAGATTTTCCATACAAAATACCATAAAGATTACCTTTAATTCACATTTTATGCCCAATCGATTAAAAAACATATACAGTAAAACCTTGATATAGTGAACCTTCATTCATTGTAAACCTCTGCATTTCATAATATCCTTTTGGTCCCACCAAAACTGTACATTAACAGTATAGTCAAACCTCTTAATATCATTCTGAGTTGAAGGCTTTCGCAGCGTTGCTGAATGAAGATGCAGACTGCAATGTCTGTGAAACGTCGAGAGCCAGAAATGCCGCCAACGCAGTGAAACCCGAAAACCTCCACCAGCACTCTTAATATCATACCTCCATATTATCGTAATTTTCTGTATATTGTTATGGGAAAATGTACCCCTGATAAAAAACCTCCATATAGTGAAACAATGTATTCTTCTTCATGGATAAAAGTGAAAATTCCTATGTGAATAACCAATAAAATCAATTAGTGGTGTAGACCATATATACTCGTGTATAGGTCATAGGTTTTAAGACCAAATGTTTAGCAAAAAACTCGGGGGTCGACTTATAAATGAGAAATATTTGCTCTGCAGTTATTATTATATGATTTGGTGATTCTAAGTTGATCCCTGATGGTTTGCAAATAATTAAGCAATTTTGGTAAACCTGACATTCGGTAATGTGACGGCGGCAAGACAGAGGCGCAATATGGTAACTCCATAACATGTAAATAAAGAAACACCTCATCTGTGATTCGCGGAAAGGCAACACCTACCTCTGAACATCACAGATTAAATTAGTATCATCAAAGAATTTATGGTATAAAAATTATGGTACTGTGCACATAACCGGGACGAAGGTAAAGAAGGCGACAAGAAATACTAGGAGGAAATGCGGAAAAATGTAAATATAAGATTTCAAGGTTTCTAGTGTAAAATTCTTTATCATAACATTGGCGGCGCTAGCGTCAATTTGTTTACCTTTTGTATCCTTTTCTTCCATGTTCACATTTGCCCTCGCTAAGATATTGTACTACGTACTCATACCTACATATTATGGAAATTTGAAACTTACAAAATATTACGCTTCCCCACCGGGTTGGGTTGGTTAGGGGTTGACTTGGTTTTCCTTCCACGTTCATATTTGAATTCTCCAATGAGTAGGTTCCTCCATTCCTCTTCCAAAAACGTGCAAAACATGGATTTCCTAGGACCACATAATACAATTTCCACCACTTTATCGGCAATTTCAGCATCACTTATCCTTTGCGATCCAATGTCAGTTTTGTTCTGTTCTCCTTTACAAAAATAGCTTCTGAATGAATGTCGGGATGAAATACGAAGTCTATCCCGAGTCATTCTATTTATTAAAAAAGCATATACAATGTAACAACTTTTGATGTTATGCAGTGGCGCTGGGGAAGACAGACTGCCTTGCTGCTACTTTGACACACTGTTATATTGGACTAAAGGGAACTTAACGTGGAACTTAATGGGTCAACACAACTTAATGGATCAATAGAAAAAAATTTGCTCTACTACACCTTAAAATCTGGAGTCAACTTATACACAAGATATATGAAAAGCAAAAAAATTCATGAAAAAGTCAGGGGTCGACCTATACACTGGATTGACTTATACATAAGTATATACGGTATGTATGCACAAAGTTGTCTTGTCAAAGGAGCCAACACAATGGTCCCTCAAAAGAGTCGTCAAAATATGGCTATATTGTTACAAAGAAATATCATTTAAATGTTTTAATTTGATGTTAGGTTGCATAGTTTATTCTCTAAGCCTTCCAGGTAAACTCTCTTAGGCTTACATTCTACCTCTAAAAAGAAACAGGCAAAGCATCAGTTGTCAATTCTTTCCCGATCCTCAGTTTACACACCACTGCTATTCACGTATCAGTTTTCACCGCCTCTGAAAATATGACAACAATGTTGCAAAGATGTATCATTTAAAGGCCTTCACTAAGTTGACGTGGGATTCAGTCAATTTCTTGCTGGGTAAATCCTCTCAGACATACGTCCCAGTTTATGTATCACTCCTATGAATGTATCAGTGTTTACACTTACTTACTACGAAGAGCTTACTTTAATTACTGGTTATACCAGCTTGATTCATTTGATTGAGTGTTTCGAGTCATCATAGGTACATATCATACAAATAATAGCATTTTCAACCTTATTTTCATTGTAAATCATGTGCATATACTATCTATTATCTTTATCACCGTAAATACCCGCGTATAATGCGCACCCTCGTATAATGCGCAGGGGGGTTTTCAGCCTCGTAATCTATTATTTTTCTATATACCCGCATATAGTGCGCACCAATTTTTTTTAGCGTTACTGTTCCAGAATAAAGTAGATGGTGTAACGTGTTCTAAAGCAATGATCGAATTATTGGTATTATGAATTGGTAACATAATGAAAGTGCGAAATTAAATTTTCAAATAACGTTCCAAAAGATCGTCAGTTAACTCAGTCATTACATACTCTATGTTTACTTACAAGGTGATATTAGGATATACACAATAAATCGAATTATATTAATTTTATAGTATGGCATATGACATTCTTTGAGCTAATAAAATGAAGGAATGACGATAATCCTATTTTTTACATACGTTTTTGTCACGCCTAAGGTGGACGGGTTCGCCCAACCTTCAGTTTTACTCTTATTAGAACACTCTGGAGCACGTAAACACGATAGCAAATAACCATAATTAACTACAGACTCTAAGAATCAAGAATAAATCACGTATCACCAGGCCGGGCGCCGGTGTAGGGTGACGTCATGCGTAAGATGCAGATTCCGATAACAACATCGAAGAAGAATGGTCCAGTGACGAAGTATTTCTTGGCTTTTAAAATGAATAAATACTGAATTCATTCTTTTCATATCTAATTAGTGAATGTTTGTAGAATTAATTAATAAATTTTAACTTTTATCTATCTTACTTTTCGTAAAAATCACCAATAAAATTATGAGGATACCCGGGCAGTAATTACTGTGCCGAAATTGTGGAAATATGGGGTCAAATGAAAATAGGAAGATTATGTACCCTCGTATAACACGCATCCTAATTTTTAACTCAAATATTTCGAAAAAAAGTGTGCCTTATACGCGGGTATTTACGGTATATATTATCTTTCATTGAATTATTAATGCATGAATTTCCTGATGCTGATTAAAGTGTATTATGGGTATAACAATATCCTTTGTTACCCCTTGGATAAGTGTGTATTTGATTGGTTGATGGAAGCTAGAGCTAGAAATATAACTATATCAGGGCCTATTTCGCAATAGAAGGCTAGGGAAATGGCATTAAAAATGGGAGTAGTAGTTAACTTTCAAGGTCCTAATGTATGGCTAGAAAACTTTAAAGTGCACTGGAACCAATGTTCCCTCTAATTTTTCATGACGTGTGTGCAGAAGAAATTTGTCGTGAAACTTTTTTGGAAATTTCAGGTAAATGTGCGCCCTTTTTCTGTGGTGCCATTTTATTCATTGACAGTCAACTGGGTATATTAAAATTACGAATTTGGATGAGATGGGAATGGTGCAGAGTCAGCATATACTGAGGTTTACGACTAGTCTGCAACGTCACACAGTGTCATGCACTTTTTTGTCACAATAAACTATCTATAATTCTACAAATATTTGTGCACACAAATTGTGCCCGTGTGTGCTGGCCTTGCAGACTGTGTGCACACACACAGCTTAGAGGGAACACTGACTGGAACATAAAAACTTAAAAAATGTGTGATGAAGAAGCTTCTGTACGCACAATTGTGGCAGAAGAGTGGAAAAAGACTTGGCATAAAATTTGAATGGGTTATGATTCTATAGACATTTTTAATGCAGATGAGTCTTGAATTTTATAATTTACTGCCTGATAGAAAGAACTATTGCGGCTAAAAGAGAACCCTGCAATGGAGGAAAAAATACAAGGAGAGATTTTGTCCTTTTTTGTACCAATGCAGATGGTACTGAAAACTAAGACCCTCTTGTGATTGGGAAAAATAAAAAAAAACCCAGATGTTTTAAGAATACAGGCATCCCTTACTTAGTGCTCCTAATTGGTTCCTGAAAAACAAGAGCACTAACTGAAACTGCATTAAGCGATGAATTCCCAATATAAGATATATTTTTGTGTTTAAATCAGAGAAACAATTAAAATATATAAAGATGTGCTTTTTATGAACATATAAAAATATACAGCATTTTATCTTATCATCAATCCCATTTAAATAAAGGCTTCGCAAACATCAACTTGCCATTCTTCACTTTCAATATGTAGAATTACTTCAGCTGAAAGTGACAAGTTTTTCTTTGCTTCTTTACAGAAACATCATTAGCACATGTATTTTCATGCTTTTGATTCATATACAGTCAACCTCGGTTATAACAGATCGCCAGGGGACGGCAGCAAAAATCTGTTATAACTGAATTCTGTAATATCCGAGGTTCAGTGAATTACTGTATTTTCTAGCATATAAGATGCACTTTTTTCAGAAAAATGACCCCCAAAATCAGCATGCGTCTTATACGCCGAAGATAAGATTATTACTGTTCTCAATACTGACATTAACAAACATCCCCAAAATGGAATAATTGGCAGTCATTTCTCAAAAATATTAAATTATACATTATTAATAATTAATGCAGGGGCGGGAGGCGCTTGGGAAGTGAGGGTCTGTGCCTCTAAGGTGTTCTGGAGGCCCTTCATCATCTCGGCACCATGGTTGTAATGGCCTGCATCATCGTATTCATTTCGGCCCTCATGGAATCTTCTGCAGGTGCCGGAGTAGCAGGGCACAAGGCAGCACAAAAGCAGAGGGAGAGAGGAGGAGGTCGGTGAGGGAAAATTCCACGACTCCGGTGTCGAAAACATTCCAGCTGAGGAAAATTTAATGTTAAGGAATGCCGCAGAAATCCATTATATCCGAAGATCTGCTATATGGGAGACCGGTGTAGCCAAGGTAGTTACAGTGATATAGCACAGTAAAATGGTCGGGAGATGAAAAAATATCCATTATATCCGAAGATCTGTTATAACGGAGGTGGACTGTATACTATAATTTGTCTTTTTGTCTGTTATGCTATACAAATCCACACGCTTGATCCTAGAACCACCAAACTTGGCATGCTATCAAATATGATCAAAAGGAAGAGCATAGTCAGGTTTTGGGGACAAAATTTCAACCTATCTGTATGTATGTAATGCTTTGAATGGCTATAACTCTGCCATTTTAGCTTCATATCAACCAAATTTTGGAATTAGACTTACAATGATACACTGAATGGATAAATTGTAGAACATTGAAACAATATGGGTTTTCCTGTAGCCAACACATGATTTTCCGATAGCTAAAATTGAGAGTGAACAGAAGAACCTACCGAGGTATACAACGGCTCATTTGAAAGTTTGTCACTCTGGCATTGGGAAACATAAGTCTTGCACTTTCATGTGGCCAGCACATGTCTTTTCGATACCTAAAAGTGAGAGTAAATGAACGAACCTACAGAAGTGTGTAACCACTTATTTGAAAGCTTACGGAAACTTATTGAGAGTATCATGAGTATGAATGAAAATAATAGCATGAATAGAAGCATGAAAAACTCTAAACTGTGAACACGGGGCAGATCCCAGGTAATTAGCTAGTTACAAATAATAAGCGGGTTCAAAAAAATAGAAAATAACTCCACCGATGCACAAATCACGTGACTAATACACATCAGACAAGACTGAACGAGAGTGAATGGGGTTTACGTTTGTTTCACACGGAGATTTTTTTTACTTATTAAGATAGAGTGGCCAACTTGTCGACTGAACTAGCTGTAGTTTCAGTGCTTCCATTCCAATGTATTTGCACGCATGACTATGTAATATATTTTTAGCTGTGAACTGGCATCAGAATGTCCCTCAATAAAAATCTATTATGTTCAAGGATATCATTGTCAAATAATTCATAACCAAGTGTAAGTTAATGGAAAATCTAATAAGCACTACCTAATTTCATTATTAATTAATTTACAAAAATGGCGCAATGCTTTTCTTATGGGAAAAAACGCAACTTTCGGAATTTCTGGAGTCGAACTCATGTCACTTAGGTACGAAGTCTCATTTTATCTGAAGGTTTCTCCATCATATCTACAAAAACCAAAACTTTCAGAACTCGAGCTCTTGTAGTTTGGGCTGGACATTAGTATGCTCCTGTTATCATTATACATCGACGACTCTTACAGAGGAGGATATAACATATATAAAACATACTAGTAGTTGGTGCTTGCATATTGCAAGCATTTCATTTCACTTTGAAAAAACATTCATTTTTCAGACAGACATTTCATCATTACAAATAGTCTTTTAATTCTAAATATTTCACATACGCAGCGATTTTCGTTTTTCCCACATGTAAAAATAATAGTTTAAAACAATCCCCAAATGTTGATATTTTAAACATTTTACTCTTTCTCCATTATGGGGTACTAATGCTACACATTTTAGGCAAATTTTAAAGTTGTAGCACTTCAAGAAGTAAAATAATATTTTTCTAATTGTTTAAATTTAAATAATTTTTAACGGCCACCGCAATTCATATATGGTAAAATTGAAATGTTTATTTGTGCAAATTTACTACTCTGTAAATAATTTGAAAATTTCAGCTTCCTAGCTCATCCCATAGTACCTAAACAGTTATCTATTTGATTAAACTTTAAAAATTTTCAGCTGCTAAAAAAAAACAAAATATCAAAATTTGTATAATCCCTATTTCGTTTTTTTACAAATCCTACCTCTAAAAAAAATTTCAGCTCCGTAGCGCATTCGGAAATACATAAACCTTGAAAATTTGTTTAAACAATTGCGAATTTTTACCTGTCGCATTGTTGCACTTTTTCAAGATTTTCGATTTTTCTAGTCGGTTTTGCACAATATCCTACCTAAGAAAAAAATTTCGAATCTCCAGCTCGTCTGGAAGTGCCTAAACATTAGTATCCTCCTGTTATCATTATATATCGACGACTCTTACATAGGAGGATATAACATACTAGTAGTTGGTGCTTGCATACTGCAAGCATTTCATTACACTTTGAAAAAACATTCATTTTTCAGACAGACATTTCATCATTACAAATAGTCTTTTATTTCTAAATATTTCACATACGCAGCGATTTTCGTTTTTCCCACATGTAAAAATAATAGTTTAAAACAATCCCCAAATGTTGCAATTTTAACAATTTTACACTATCTTCATTATAAGGTACTAATGCTACACATTTTAGCCAAATTATAAAGTTGTAGCACTTCTAGAAGTAAAATAATATTTTTTTAATTGTTTAAAATTAAATAATTTTTAACGGCCGCCGCAATTTATATATGGTAAAATTGAAATGTTTATTTGTGCAAATTTACTACTCTGCGAATAATTGAAAAATTTTAGCTTTCTAGCTCATCCCGTAGTACCTAAACAGTTATCTATTTGTTTAAACTTTAAGAATTTTTTACTGCCAAACAAATTAAAATATCAAAATTTGTATAATCTCTATTTCGTTTTTTTAAGAATTCTACTTATTAAAAAAATTTCAACTCCGTGGCACATTTGGAATTATATAAACCTTGAAAATTTGTTTAAACAATTGCGAATTTTTAGCGGCCGCATTGTTGCACTTTTTAAAGATTTTCGTTTTTTCTAGTCGGTTTTGCACAAACACCTACCTAAGAAAAAAATTTTGAATCTCCAGCACATCTGGAAGTGCCTAAACATTAGTATCCTCCTATATGTTATATCCTCCTCTGTAAGAGTCGTCGATATATAATGATAACAGGAGGATACTAATGTCCAGCCCAAACTACAAGAGCTCGAGTTCTGAAAGTTTTGGTTTTTGTAGATATGATGGAGAAACCTTCAGATAAAATGAGACTTCTTACCTAAGTGACATGAGTTCGACTCCAGAAATTCTGAAAGTTGCGTTTTTTTCCCATAAGAAAAGCATTGCGCCATTTTTGTAAATTAATTAATAATGAAATTTTCATTGTTGCTAGATGGCCGCAATATCTATTAGGAATTATTGTCACTTTTGCTTAAAGTGTCTTGGGTTCGACTCCAAAGACCCCGGAACAATGTTAAAATTTGGCATAAATGTGTGGCATTATTAACCCAATGTGAAAAACGTATAGTATTCCTAAAATTGCAAAAATTAACGATTGTTTTACTCCATTATTGTTCCATAAGGAAAAAACGAAAATCGGTCCGAGGAGAAATCTTTTGAATTAAAGAAATATTTCTCATGATGAAATATCTCTCTGAAAAATTAATGTATTTTCAAGGTGAGATGATATGCTTGCAGAATGCAAGCGCCTTTTACTAGTATGTTATATCCTCCTCTGTAAGAAACGTCAATATATAATGATAATGATATGTGTGTGTGTGTATAGTAATTAAAAAAAGAATAGTTTTTTCATTATGTTTTGATATTTATAAATGATAATATGGGGGTCTTATGGTAAATCTCTTTATAATGAACCGCTATTTATCAAAATTTCCAAAACTCAGGACTCATATAATTCAACATATAGAAGTTTTACTTTAGTAGTAATAAAAAGAAACTTTTTGATAATTCCAATAAAAAAATTCAATTCCCCACACTTAATTGAGGCTTTCATTCAATCCGTACATAATAGTAACATTTCAGTGTGACTGTACAATAGCAAGCAACATATTTAAGCTTTACAAATATTCCTCAAATCTACCAAGCAAGAAAACAATGTTAGCTCTTACAATGGAGACTGCAAGTGCAAAAGGACTTCAAAAGGAATTTAATCTAACAATTTCCTTGAATTACTACATGAGACAACCTTACACAAAATGAGTTCAAAAATTTTTACCTCTTGGAAGAACAGATCCATGTGAGTCAGATTTCCAGAAAGACTAGGACCACGCTCTGATTGGACACGCTTGATAACAGGATCCAATATACCATTATGTCTGAAAGATAGCAGTTCAAATATAAAATACAGTAAAATGGTATTTAAAATCTAATACAATAAAAACAGGAAATTTTAATAGATATGAACATCACCTTTTCAAGAGTTGGAATTTTAAGTAGAAATGAGTACATTTCATAAGTGAAAACAGTTTAAATTAAGAATAAGTAACGATAGGTTTTACTAGGATGTGAAGCAAAAAAACTAAGTTATACAAAAATCCTATGAAAGAACTTTATACAACTAATTCAGCATTATTGCTGCTCCTGCAGGACACAAAGTGTATGGATTGGATTGGATATGCTTGGGTGAAAATGTTCTTATAATACAAAAGAGTTATTCCACAACCAAGCAATCATCAGCGAATAGGTGAAACGTAACATGCAAACCTTTTAACAAAATCCCCTTGGGAAGGCTCCACTTTGTGGAAAGATTCTATAATGTAAATGAAAAAAGAAAATTGTATATTTCCACTAACAAATTTACTAAGACTGGTTTCGCCTGTTACAGCATGATTGGGTGACGAAAGCTTGGCCAAGGGTTCTATATATATGGAGATGGGAGGAGGAGGTAGGGTAGGAATAATGATGAATAATAATAGGCAGGAGGGAGAACATACAATCAGTAATGATTACGAAAGCCTTTTTTGATACCATTTTAAAAATACTTATAATTATCACACAAACTCAGGATCTGAATTAAATAATGCCTAAAAGAATAAAAATTTATTTTCTTACTATTAATTTTTAATACAAGTAGAATTGAAGAATAAATTAGTTTTTAGCGTGAAAATTTGACGTATATTCACATGAAAATCCTACGTTGTCCAGATGATATGCATTAAATTTTGACATTTGCGGAGAAAAAATCCTGTACTTGACCGGGAATCAAATCCAGGTCTTCCCATTTGCCGGAAAGGTGCTTTAACCAACTAAGCTATCAAGCCAGCATGATTCTCCTTGCCAGTATCATCTAATTGTGAATAACTGACTGGGATTGTTAATTTGCATTGAATCTGTTCACATATTCACATTATTTTGATGCTACAGTAAAACCTCTACATATCGAACCTCTTTATATCGTAAACCTCCATATATCGTACTAATATTTTGGTCCCGAACAGATCCTATGTAATATCATAGGAAATGTACCTCTCTAATTCGTAACCTCCTTATTTCGTATTCCTCTATATATCGTAACAAAAATATTACTCCGAAATGAAAAATAACCCCCATATTTCGAAATTGTGATCTTTTTTTTTCTGTATTCATTCCGCAAAAATACCCTCTATGTTTTAAAAATATGTTTTTGGCGCTAATCATTTAGCCAATCAACAAGGTGAAAGTAACTTTGGTAATTAACCAATCAGTGTGTTTCTATGACTGATGAATTGCAATGAATCATCATTGCTTGGCGTCAGCGCGTCAGTCTGAATCATCATAGCTTGGCGTCAGTCTGAATATTCATCGGAAAGACTACTGTACACGTGATTTGATTTCAGTGGTGAAATAGTGAAGAAGGCTTTGAAAACAGCATATATCAAGAAAAGGTGATTTATAGAACAACTACTTTTATTTTGTAAATATTGAATTGAGTTTGAAATAATCTATTGCGAATAAATTTAAAAAATTGCCTCTCATAGCAACATTTTTATTAGTTCATATTATGATTTGTTTATTCTTGAAGCAAATAGGCTTAGTTTTTCTCCTTTTTTATAATTTTTTTAGTGTTAATTTAATTTTCGTCATTTTGGCATACCTAGTTTGGAGTGCTAGTTTTGACCGTGTGCGATTGTGAAGAATCTCTGGAAAACAACTTCAAAGTAAAGGTAAAGCTCACTTCATAGTTTATTGGCTGTAAAGCTACTATTCTGTTGCTCATTAATTTTAAATTAAATGAGGTGAATAATCTCTGTGAACATGTTCTTGAAAAATTTAGACTGATGACTCTTAGAATTCGGCAACACTGGTATTGCTTAATAACTTTTATTTCTGGTAGAACTTTTACTTAAGTTTATTGTAATTATTCTTGTTCGTGTTATTTTTATGAAATATTTCTCTTATTCCGTTTAACCAATTTGAAGTAATGTAATTCCATGAAAATGGCTGATGCAAGATTTTTAATGCCCTGTGGAAAATTTCCATTAAATGTTTTCAACTTGCTCTAACTTGTACATTTAACTGGTTTTACCTCATAAGTTTAATTAATATGCTGGTTGCATCATAGGCCATTGTTTTAACTCGTTTGAAGTCAAATCAATTTGTCTCATCTTGCCTCATCTACATTATACCCTGCAAGTCACCTTTTTGGTGGATGGCAGGGGGTGCAGTGCACCAAGGGTCCATAGTTTTCCTATGTTATCTTTTCCTATTATGGTCTCTTATCGTCCTAGGGAAAAATGATCCTCTATATCGCTCCGTTCTACAGTCGATCTCGCAAATCTTATCCTCACTGTCCTGCCTTCCGAGATACGTCGGGCTTCTGATAAGTCCTACTACCTCATTCGCTAGTCTCTCCGACATAAATGAACCCGTTTCAAATCATTAATCGTTTAAACTAACCTTATCGTGAACTGCTTTTAAATGGCATTAACTATTTTCAAGTCGTATTACATAATTCGTTTTGTCTTTGACCCTAACGTATTTTCCAAGTGGCATGTAGAAAAGCATTTAGTGAATGTTGAAAAGGTCACAATTGCTTAAAATAGTATATTAACGAAAAGTATAATAAATACATTGCCAACGATGAAAGCTGTACTTAGAAAAATCTTCCAAAATATTCATTGCTACTCAGTTGGTTGTTTTGGATTCGAATAATGGTTAAATAATATGCCAATGATAAATGTATTAAGAATGATATGTTTTACTTCGCTTTTTATCTCATCTTATTTCCATCATTCATACTTTTTTGTTCAGCAGAAAAAGCAAACTTTATAAATATCATCATCTTTTCAAGATTAGAATATCTGATAAATGTTACTTACGTTAAATTAAATAATTACAATTATTTTGTTATCAAGGTGTCTTATTGTTCATTGGTACAAACTAACAGTAGCAATTCCTTTGTATAATGAAAAATATTTTCCGATATTGATACATTTAGGCAAGTGTTTAAAAAATTATTCATGTATGACATAGGCAGTTTTCTCCTGGCATACGAAGAATCGATTTCCAGTCTCTGGGGCAGTGAATTTTGGACAAAGGCTCCAAGAGTTGGGACGGGTTGTTACAAATTGTTGCTAGTTACGCGTTAAATAGTTCAGTATGTGTGAAGTCCATATGCAAAGGAAAATGCAATTGAAAATATTGGGCACTCATTATTTCCATTTGAAGTACGGATTGTACGAGGTGATCCAAGTTTCAGAGTTTCAGCTCATTTCAACTGGATTTTTCCAAGGGTGCTGCTAACAACATAAAATTTTTTAAGTTTATCAGAGATTTACGTACAGATTTGATTTGTGACTTATGCATATGAGAAAGTATATGCAAGATCTTTTGCACCATTTATTTTTATGTTAATATGTAAACTCGGTAAATTATAATAAATGTGACATTTTTAATTTACAGACTCTTAAAAGACATGAATGTGCCGAAGAAAAGACAGATGTTATCAACAGATACCAAACTAAATATTTTTAACGCTATTGATGATGGAAAAAGAAAGATAGATGTTGCCAGGACATTTGGAATATCACCTTCAACGCTAATATCCATTTTAAATAAATGCAGAGACAGAAGCTGCTGCACAGCTTTGTCCAAATGGGAAATGATTTCGCACTATGAAAAATGAAGAACTAGATAAGTGTGTATTTGATTGGTTGGTGGAGGCCAGAGCCAAAAATCTTCCAGTTTCAGGGCTGATTTTACAGCAAAAAGCTACAGAGATGTCAACTAAAATGGGAGTGCAAGACTTTCATGCTTCTAATGGCTGGTTGCAAAAGTTCAAGACACGCTGGAACTTGGCAACATTAAAGATGTCAGGGGAAGAAGCATCAGTAAGTCCTTGTGTTCTAGATGAGTGGCAAGGAACACTACAAGCATTTTTAAGTGGGTATGACACAAAGGACATATTCAATGCTGATCAGTCTGGATTTTTTTTCAATTTGCTACTAGATAAGACTCTTGCAGTGAAAGGAGATTCTTGCCACGGTGGAAGAAAAAGCAAAAAAAAGGTTCACAGTTCTCTTTTGTTGCAACGCAAATGGCAGTGAAAAACTAGAACCACTAATTATTGGTAAATATAAGAAGCCAAGGTGCTTTAAAAATATTAAGAAACTCCCTTGCATGTACAGGCATTCAAAAAATTCATGGATGACAACATCCATTTTTAGAGAATGGCAGGCCATGCTTGATTCAAAGATGGGTATGAGGAATAGGAATATTATTTTGTT
The DNA here is from genome assembly GCA_028673005.1 of Tanypteryx hageni. Taxonomy (NCBI): domain Eukaryota; kingdom Metazoa; phylum Arthropoda; class Insecta; order Odonata; family Petaluridae; genus Tanypteryx; species Tanypteryx hageni. The sequence goes on along the minus strand of CM054114.1, from coordinate 65,000,266 downwards.
CCTTGATAGGTGTACTGCACATAACTATGCAGGAATAACACTTAGAAATATAAAAATTGTGTTGTTTCCCCCTAATTGCACAAGTAAACTGCAACCTTTGGACTAAGGAATAATTTCTGTAATTAAAAGAAGCTATAGGTATCAACTGGTGCAGTATTTATTAAAAAATATGGAAGGGAATATTGATTTGTCAAAGATAAAATGGAACCTTTTGCAGGCTATGCATAGACTCTGTTTATGTTGGAACAGAATTAATGAAACAACAATTTCAAAATGTTTTTTAAAGGCAGGCTTTGTTAAGGAAGTGCATAATGATGCAGATGAGGATAACAGTGTGTGTGATGAACCTCCAGAATGGGCTTAAATAAAAGAAACCTTAAAAGTACAAGCATCACTTGAAGAGTTTGCTACAGCTGATGTAGCCCTGATTACTTGTGCTCCTACAGGAACTTATGAGGTAGCAGGTGACGAAGATGAGGAAGAAGTTGAGAGACAACCACCAAAAAAATCTGAGGTCCAAAATGCTTTAAATGTGTATGAGAGATTTCTAACCAATATGGATGACTATGAATCCAGGCATCTTCTGTTAAGCCAAATAGAAAATGTTACAAAGAACTTCACAAAAAAGGCAAAAATTAATTGTTAACTATTTTAATAAAAAATAATGAAAATCTTTGTATTTGGAATATCTACTGACAACATACCGTATCTGCCCGAATATAAGCCGATGGTTTTTGTCAAAATCTATCGTGAAAAAAATCACCCTCGGCTTAAATGCGAGCCTGAGGAAAAATTTGGCATCCTCGTACGACTCCATCGCTGAAAAATGTCTTGTTTCCATAGCATACCTCCTGTTGCCCGGAGCTGTAATTTAAATTGCTATTGAATGTTATTAATATATTTTAACACGTAGTTAAAAGTAAGTGGGTTCTTATCCAAAGGAAAGTGCGGTATATAAAACAATCGAGTTTTAACAACCCACCAGGTTCATAGTATGATTGCACGCTACAGCAAATTCGTTTTGATCATAATTTGCAACGAGTTCTTAAGATACCAACACCGGTCTTATTAGAGGTTTTTACAAATTCTGACTACACTAAGCTTCTTCAACTCTTTGTTTTAATTGCACTTCTTGGTGCTGCAATCGATTTAAAGTTCAGATGTAGCAGACGTCGTAGCTTTTACGGATCATTTAAATGACAGGTACGTTAAAGTTAGGAGCCGACAGTATAAAAGAAGTTCATATTAATTTTTCTTGTTTATTTTATATTTTGCTATAGCCATTGTCATTTTTGTATGCATGTTAAAACCCTCTTTCATAGAATGTATTAAAATTGCGTATACTGACTAAGCAGACAATATCGTCTGCTTAGTCAATTCGCAAAATTTGATGACGACTTTCGATGTGCAACTGTTTGAATTCCGCTAACATAAGATACGTCTGATTCGAAAGTGTGAGCAACGGCGTTTACTGTAATTCATCTGATAATTAACAGCAATAATAATAAAACTTGGAAACCTCTTTCATAGAATCTATTAAAATTGCGTATAATGACTAAGTAGACGATCACGCCAAATTCGATGACAGCTTTCAATGCGCAACAGTTTGAATTCCAGTAAGATAAATAAATATACTTACATTTGATTATAAGGTGTGATCAATGGCGTTGACTATATTTATAATTAACAGTAATAATATCTAATAAAATTTTACATGGAACCTATATAATTATATAGATGTAATGTATAATGTATTCTAGGTTGTGCGTGCATGTCTGGTACACTTAAGCATAAAGTTTACGAAAATATTTTTTTGCCAAAAAATGTTGGAAAATTTCGTGGGGTCGGCTTAAATCCGGGGTCAGCTTCTATTCGGGCAGATACGGTAAATGTATTATATGTAAATAATTTTGACAAGATCTTAGATTTCTACTCAGTATTAAGTTGCTATTATTTTGTTTTTTCAATTTACTGTTGAATTTTGTATATAATATTTTTTTAATATTTATAATTAAATTGGATATAATAACAATATATATGATTTCTTTTTCATTGTTTGCAAACTAACTTGTTTTCTCTTTTTTTATTCCTAAATTTGTCGTTAACCTTTTTATAGTGAACCTCTATATATCAAAATAGCAAAAATCTGGTCCCTTCAATTTCACTATATAGAGGTTTTACTGTATTTTGAAGTTTAAACAATACCTTGGTAATGATAAACAATAAAACAGTAAGAAAAATAAATAAATAACCCATTATTCATTGATATTGTACTTATGAGTGTTTTTAAGCCAGATATAAAATTTATATTTGGCTTAAAAACACTCATAAGCATTTAATATTTATTACTATGCTGAATTTTTAAAAGATTAAGAGTACATTTTCTGCGAAAGCTGAATAGGTTTTGGCGAAGGTTCACTTCTTTAACCTGCAAAGTTTACGTTGTATTTTTGTTTATTATTATTAAAATACATGAGCCAAAATTAAAAAAGGAGGGAAAAACCAATGCAAACAAATTTAGGATAAGAAATGATATAAAATCTGTTCCCAAATTTCAGCTGATAACATTGTATTTGAGTCTCACAATCAGTAATGATAGATACAGAACGAAAGTCTATACTGTGGATGTTTTGTTGTTGTTTGTATATGAAATAAGTTTTCCATTCAAAATTTATAACATTAATAGGATTGGGTTTGGTTGTCTTTTTTCACCTTATTTTTTATTTTGGCACACTTATGTAATAAATTTGGGTGGAAAATTGATTTCATAAAAAACAAAAATACAATTTGTGTTTAAAATAATGAAACAATCTATTATGTGCACTAAAATGAAAAAATATAAAATTCACATAAATAATTGTTCCAGAAAGTAAAACGAGGTTTGGCCATACAAAGGTGTGGTATAATATTTAACAAATAAATCATCACAAACATTTCTTTTCCACACAAATTTTCATATCCAAAACAATTTTTACTTTCTGGAATATTCAATTAATTTTATATTTATATCTATAGGATTGTTTCATTATTTTATATGTAAATTTTATACATAATTCATGAATACCCATCACTTTTGACAGGCAATTACACTAACAGCAATTACACACGAGTAAATACTGTATCATTCATAATGGCACAGAGGAAGAAACTAACATTCATAAAATGCAGGGGGTTTACAAAACTACTGCTATATTCCTAGTCTTATTTAATGACTGAAAACAAATGTGAATCTGTTCAACATTTCAATGTATTTTTTACATCATAACTGTCTTAATTTATAGCTCATTAACGATATTTTTACAATTAATTTTTCATGCTGCGTTGCTGGATATACAGTAAAACCTCAATTATCCGACCCCTCGTTTATCCAACTTTCGGTTTAACCGACCAAAAATTAGACGAGGTTTAACCATAATCAGAAAGCATATGTCGGTTACATCCACTGAAAGTCGGTTCATGCGGGAGATCCTCGAGATTCGATTCACACAAAAGATTGCCCGGCATGATTTACACAGTAGATCACCACCACTAATTATTTAATAAAGTAAAATAAAATTGATTAATATTCATTTAATGCCTTCTGATCAATAAATAAAACAAGTTTCATAGTTTACATAAGGTTATTTTTTAATCTAGAAGAAAATCATCCGGAATTAACTTCTTTTGAGGTGGCAACCCTACCGACAGTTGATTCACTCGAGAGACCACTGGTAATTTAATTTTAATATTGTTGTTAATATTTTACTATATTATTTTATTTTAAATTTCACTGTAAAATGGCCTGATCTTATGCGAGATGCTTAAATAAATAGATAATGTTCCTAAATGAGCATTGTATCCATTATTTACAAATTATCTGATGGTCCTGCCCCCATATAGGTGGGATATCATGGTTTTACTGCATTACTCTCTCAAATTTAACACCTTAGTAACTTTTTCGAATTTGGAAACTAGGAGAACGTCAAATCATGAATTTTTTTAAAGAATTTTTTAATAATAAAAAAACTAAACAAATTTTGTAATTTAAATGTTTTTAGGGAAATTATTTCACCAAAAGTTTCATTATCGGTGACTCATCTTTTATGAATGCACCATGTAAAAGATCTTTAAAAACCAGGAAGAAGCTCTCTAGAAAATGTGGCAAAACTTACTCAGCTTGTAGAGTCTTCAAACTTATAGCAGCAACCAATTTTTCTCCATGCTCAGCCAAAACGTATGATGTTGACTGCACCATTCCACGAACAGTCAATGCTGAGAACTGATAAGGGAAATGAATTAGTAAAGGAATTTCGTATTTATGCCATTCTCCTAATAAAAAATCTATTGGCATAAAATCAATCACAAGAATATAAAGTTTTGATGAAATTAATGATTTTCAGTCGAGCTTTGGAAAACTGAAGAAATAAATAATTTTATACATAAGGGTCAAAATAATATATATATAAATTAGACATTCAGGATGGATATTAAATATAAGCTACATCATGCTATGAAAAGTAAATCACATAAAGTAGTAGCAAAAATTTGTTTACAAAAATCTGATGTGGCCACTTCCTCCATACCTGTATTTCTAAAAATTCCAAATAGGTTATATGATAATAAATATATTAAGGAACTGCAAGAAAAATTTCGACTTTACAAAGAACAGAAATAAACTCAAACCATAGCCTTCTGATATTGGATATAGCCACAAAGCTCCAACAATTAAGAAAAGAAAAAGGAGCATTACTAAGACGTAATTAAGTGTCAATTGTTAACAATAGTCGGTAGGAGGCATGGTGATGGCAGCTAAATATTTAGTTTTTAAGATATCTCTTAAACAATGCATTATATGGGAAAATGTTTCAAACAAAGGTTGTAGAAAATGAAATTTCCTACAACGTTTATTCCAACACATTTTTACATTTATCAAATATTAAAATAAATATCTCAAAATAACGGATAAGTGACAAGAGTAAACACACTTCCAGTTGACCAATTTTTACCAAAACTAATCAGTTCTTGTGACTTTCATAAAAATGTTAAATATAAAATTTCGTATTGACCTGATTAAAAGTTTTTGAGTAAGAGCATCCACAAAAAGCTATCATATACACACAGGCATTATTGAGAAAATGGTCAAAACGTGTTCAGGGGACCTCAAAACGTGTATTTCCGTTGAAATCTTGAATTCGTTTTTTTTTTCGATTTTTTATGGAGAACACGTTTTGACTATTTTCTCGATGATGTCTGTGTGTCTGTCTGTCTGTGTCAGTCTGTCTGTATGTGATAGATTTTTGTGGGCGCTCAAACTCAAAAACTATTAAACAGATCAACGCAAAATTTTATATTTAACATTTTTATAAAAGTTAGAAGATCTGATTAGTTTTTGGTAAAAATCGGTCTACCGGAAGTGGGTGTTGACTCTTGTCACATCAATTATTTTGAAATATTTGCTTTAATATTTGATAAATGTAAAAATATATTGGAATAAATGTTGTAGGAAATTTTATTTTCTACAACCTTTGTTTGATACATTTTTCCATATAATGCATTATTGAAGAGATATCGTATATTTTTAGCTGCCCCCCACCACGCCACCTACCGAAGACTATTGTTAACAATTGACGCTTAGTTATGTCTTAGTAACGCTCCTTTTTCTTTTCTTAATTGTCAAATGGACGTAAATATTGACAACGATCCCAGAGCCAACAACATGTAATTTGCCATATAAATATGGCGAAAGTCATGTTGCCCACATCAGTTTATTTAAAATGTGCTTCAAAAAATTAATACTGTATTAATTGAAATCCAAATCTTAAGTTTCTAACAAAAAATTTCAGTTGATACAATTATTTTATCTTATGTTTCATTTGTTTGACAAAATCAACCAAATGCATAACCCTATCTCGTACTCGAATAGGTAAATATGGTATTTGACTTGAGCTAGGCATTGGGTTTATATCATTATATGCTCATTTGAAGAACCAACTGTACTCAACTAGCAAATTCGCTAAAGCATAAGTTGTGCATAAATGTTATCAAAAATAATATTAAGGAATGTGCACAGGGCTGTGGGCACAATGCAAACTGGTGGCCAATAATAATGTGATAGCTATTGGCTACTGCAATTTCTTTTTAAGGTGTTAACCGAATTTACCTAAATATAATAATTAGGCCATGAAAGATTTCAATAGCTAAGAAACCAATTCGCCGGGCATTACTAAAAGAAATGGTATGTTTCCTCAGCCCTGTATATCAGAATCTCATGAACTGCTCAATCTGAGATGAAATTCAGAGAGAAGATTAGTTAATCACACAATGATCATCACACTCTGTGATATCATCTCAGAAATTAACTTCATCATCATTATCCCAACTCAGAAAATTCTGTTGTACTCAAATTTTAATAACTTGCCCACATTCTGTAAAAACGAGACCTAATTCATAAAATAACTGAAGCTGAGATTAAGTCTGATCACACAGCATTTAAATTCCCACTGCTGTCTCACAGCAGGTTTAGTTGAGACATTTAAATATTATATATTTACGTTTGTATAAATTACCATGTCTCAGGACATCATCATCATTCTAGTCCGAACGATATCAAGTGCCTTTGAATTCATATAAGAAGACTCAGTGCCCAGGGTACATTTAAATATACGTACACGAGTGCCTACATTTGGTATACATTTAAATGTATGCATGAACAATAAGGGTTAAAGAAAGTAAACATGAAATATTATTAATTATTTTAAACATAAATACAAATAAAATATAAATATTTTAAAGTAATGGCTCTTATTACATTTTGATTACACAAAACAATAAGGATTATGTGGCACTAAATACCTACGTTAAAACAAAATTAGGACATCAAAAAGGTCTTTCATAATTTAAGGCTTGACAGATCATTTGATATTAAAAGACTAATTCATTTATCAAAAACTTCATAGATTACTTGCCTTGTCCCAAAGATGAACATTTTTCAGGAATTCTAAGAACATCCCTAAAACTTTTTGTTTGCCTTGCAGCTGATTTAATATTTGAAGTGAATTGGAACTTTTTATGGCAGCTGAAATGAAAAACAAATCACATCCTACCTTAAAACCTAGTTTAAAATTCCAGGATCATTACCTAAAACTTTTATTAGGTCTGGGTAAAGGTTCAACTACAGATACTAAGAAAAACACTCACTGAATTTACAATCATTGAACTACAAAAAATATCTGAAGTTACTAGTTATTCACGAAATGGTTTTCAGTTATAAAATACATTTTTTAATAAAAAGTGTCAATCTATTACTTAACCCTCCAGCTGCGTATCCTGCAATTTCCATGTGCAGTCTGTGTGCATAAAGTCCTGTGCAACCTGCAATTACTGCATGCTCGTGATTTTCAGCTGCATTAGCTTGCATATCACACGATTTCCCCGTCTATGCATGACACATCAACCGGACAGATTTCTCATTGATGTGGTTTGCATTTATTTTCACTAGGTGGCATAGTTTTTGCTTTATGTGATATGAATGATTATGCAGTTTTCTGTGTAATGTGTTCTGTGTGACAAGTCCTGCTTGGCTGAACATGAGTTGCTGATCCCTTGCAGATTATTGAACATAGTCTTATTATTTTTGTATCAATCAAAAAAGTGCTACAATTAATTATTAGAAATGAAACATTAAAAATTACATAGAATTTTAATATTTTGGAATGTTTTACCGACAATCATGAAACCTTTTTTCTTCTGTTTGCATTACTTATAAATTATTGTGGTATAAAGGATTAATAATAATATATTTCAACTAGCAAAGGTGAATTGGAACGAATGATAAAATAAAAAAATACAATTTTTGAACGAAATTCCGCAAAAAATATGCAGCTGGAGGGTTAACTCTCAAAATAAACAACTGTTATAAAGTAATTAATGTGAGTTTGTTCATATCCTTCATAAAACAATGCAAATTCATAAAATGAAATATCTACTCATGTTTAACTTTAAAAGCAAATTTCTCAGTAACTGATCCAACTAGAAAAAATGAACGGACCTGTTGACTGTTTCATATCTGACCATCTTGGATCTCCTGCAGGGATATCATTGATGATATCTTGACTTACAGCCACCACAACCTGATCTATTGGAGTATCTACTTCCAACTTCCTTGAATCACTAGTAGCAGCACTTTTGCCCATCACCGAGGCTGGGAATAAGTCACGCAGAAGGACTTCACATTGGCTCTGAAAGCACAGAAGTTAATTTTGTATGATAAACAGATGAACAATTCTATAATTTGTTAAGTATTTAAGTAGAAAATCGTTAATAAGAAGCTATAGCCTAATGATATAAATTGTTTATAGAACTACCATGTGAATAATATACTGAAGTGTAATGCACATTCATACAGATTGAGATAATACAAAAAAATTGATAACAAAAATTACCAGATCTTTTTGAAGGTAATGAAGAAATGCTGCTGTTAGCCTAGCAGCACTATCCTTGTTTACAGAAATTTCCTCTAGTTCTACCGTTGAAACATTGACGCCTTCTGAGAATTGTTGTATTTGTGATTGGTCAGAAATGTTGCCGTCTCCCATGGCTGAGCTAATTAAATGAAAGTGGGATTGTGAGTATTAAATCAAAATAAACATCACAGAATCACATTAGTGAGAAAATGAATCAAAATATATTTTCTATAGAATTGTTATTAGATACCAGTGCCATTCTAACAAAAGTATACAAAGTCAAACATTCACACACAATCAAGTACTCATATAAGCAAGCGTAATTGCACCAAATATGTTTGAATCTTAATTTATGACTATAAATCCCATTGTGACAATCAACTGCATTAACTCCAATAATTAGGCATTTTTTCGTGTTGATTGTAGACTAAATAATACTTAAATGAGAAAGCCAAACATGACAAAGAATATTCATTAAGAATATCATATGAGATAACCACTTCATACCTGTTCAAGGCTTCTGCAGGACCATCATAAGGAAGGATTGAGATCAATCCGTGATTTTTCAGGAAAAACAGAGGAACCATCCCACACAAAGCTCCTCCTAGAACGCGATCATCTGAAGTCATAAATTCAATTCTATCTGGCTCCTCTCCTGCAGATGCCACTGGAAAACATTTTTTTAAAAGTTTAAAATAGGAAAATAAACTGATTAATAACAGAAAAATGAAAAGCAGTTCTTGAGAATAGATAATCAAGTATTATATTTCAATACTTTAAATCATATAACATTTAATGTTTTAAAAAATATATTCTCAATTATTAAATGGTAATTCTATCAATATCAACAAAAACATTTTTCAGGAATAATAAATACTCAGTATATATACTTTACAAGCTAAATGCCTTCCAACTAAATATAGCAATGTTTCTCAAATAAATATTACTTCATTCTCTCAAATATGAATCTACAATACTATACATTACACAAGGTGTACATTATTTTAGTCTTCGTTTATTCACATAAAATTACAGCAGTTATTATTATTTATTGTTATTATTATAGGTAATATAAAACCAATTTACTGATAAATGTGGATCCTCCATGGATAGGGTTTCTTTCCAAACACCTAATGTTTTCTGTAATTAGCAAGCTGAAAATGAAAAATGCTAATAAATACCTGAAACACAGAGGATGCTTTTATAGTTGAACATGATGGCATTGGTTCCATGAAGTAAAAAGTGGAAATTCCAAGACTTCAATTCCTCCTCTTCATGATAAAAAGATGTATGCTTGATAGGGATAAATGATGAAAATTTCACTGGTGTAGAGATGTTATCAGTATATATGGTGCCTAAAATAAAACACATACAAATCAATACACGATAAAAAATAAATTACAATGAAAGACATAGACCATAAATAAAAATATTCTTAGCAAAACTGCAACATATACTTTTATTCTCATTTCCATAATAAATTCAAAATTTATTGTATAAATGAATGTAGATATCATGGATTTACTAAGAGGATAAAGCAAAACAAGTTGAACTTATTATGAGTAAAAATTAGTTAAAAATTAGGAATAACTAATGTAAATAATAAAAAAATCACACATCTAAGTCGACTAAAGTGACTGAATCAAACATAATAATGGTATTAAATATTAATGTACATAGTGCTGATAGATATTTTAATTTGACCAGAATCAAGTCAGAATAGGTACTAGGTGACCAAGAAGTACCCACCAAAAGCATAATGCATCAGAGGAGAACATGCAGGATTAACAGCAGCAGCCAACACCATGAAACCTCCCTCAATGAGTTGCATGTCCAACAGCCACACCTTACTCTCCCCAGCTAAACCTGCTTCACCTCCCTTACAGACACAAAACAAGAATTGTGTTCACAAATACACAGTAATTCAGACATGGTGATAAAATCATAATACTACCACAATCATAAAGTGGACTAAGATTCATTACCCAAACAACCTGCTGGAAGGCGTCGCGTGAAATGCGATCTAAATCATACTCTGCAATCAACTGCTCGGATCCTCCAATGAGCCAATGTTGCAGGGAATGACCAGTTAGCAGATACACCATCCATGCATCATCATTTGTTGTGGAAATCTCCCCATCGCCGGGACCAACAGCAATGACTCGTGCAATCCTCTAGATTCGACAAAGAAAAAGATCTAAATTATGTCCAATGATAATTTACCATATTTTCTCAAAGGAAAATGACAGTTTTGTTCCATAAGATACTTCTCCAGCAACTTGATAAATATGTTCATTAGTTACCTTGTTAATGTCAGAGAAATAAAATGGTGAAAGCATGGCAAGTTTGTTGGAAGACTAATAATAATAAAACTACTGAAATGTTCTAAAAGAGTTCATATTTTATTAATGTTTCCAGCATTAACTGAAGTAAAAAAAAACAAATTACTATATCTCTTATATCCAAAATATGATTAACTCCTAGATGTGTATTACATCATAAATGCTATATGATCAATTCAACTGCTAGGCCAGTGGTTTCCAAACAGTGGGACATGCCTCACTAGGGGTGGTGCGGTGGATAGATCAGGGGGGAAGGGGAGAGCCAAAAGATTTAACACATATTTACTGTCTATTTAACCATCCCAATTGTGAGAACTATAATATGCAGCTGTCCAATTCTAGTAAAATGGCTAGGATGCATTGCTTGCATTCAAGTTTTTCTTAAGGTGGTTATACTAATTGCAATTTTAGGTCCAGCAGGTAGTTTATGAACTGTGATTAAACATAATATGGAGGAGGGTGCAATGACAGTTTCCTTAGGTTAGGGAAGGATACAGCTTTCTAATATTTGAAAACCACTATGCTAAGCAGTCATTCTCAGTGGAACACTATTTTTTTAATTCTGAAAAGAATAAATAAATCTTCCGGGTAAATGAACAACATGGACAGACAGAGTCAATCCTTATTTTGTTTATATGTAGCATGACTCAGGTAACACTAAATAAAATATAATAATAATAACAAATAATATATATTTCATGAAAACATTTTTATGATCTAATACACTTACCACTTCCATGACTTGTGAGGCAGTAATGGAACCAAATATAAGAGATGAAACTCTTCGGCTGATTCCCCCAAGCCAGCCCTGTGGAGTTTTTAAAGTGCGGCAATAGATTGAATGGCGTCCTTCAATCACCTGCGGTACAACCATCACAATAGTTGAAGTGGTGGTTGCTAACAAGCATCCATGAGGTCCCAAGTAAGTAAGAGAGTCACATTCTTGGCCCTAAAAAAAGAAACCTGTATTTACTATGCAAGAAATACTGTATTTACTCGCATATAAGAAGCACTTTTTTCTCAAAATTTTCATCTCCAAAACAAGGATGTGGTTTATATGTGAGGAAACAAAATCATAAAATCCAAAAATGTGAGATAATCATTGAAATTCACTATGACTTCGCTAAATGCGCAGTATGTGACATATAAAAACATAACAATCCCTGAAAAAAATAAGGAAAAGAAATATTATTATTAATGACAGAGTTACAGACATCAGTTTTTACAGGCGATCACTATGGTAGCGCCAGGAGCCCGCGAGAAAAATTCCGTAGTTTGATGGATATCAAGGCATCGTCACAGTTTAGTCTCATATTCCAATAATTCTATTGTAAGAAACATTTCAGTGGCATTTCTTTTGGTTCAAAAGTCGTCATGATTTTTCATCGCTTTCAATGTGCAGCATGTTTGGGTAAAATCTGCATTCAAGAGATTTTTGGTAAAATTGTACTTTGTATCCCATAAAATGAATATACTGCTGATCGGTTACAAATAATTCACTGAAATACTTTATTATTACAAAGAATACCAATATTTACTGATATTTGTGTACAGTTAATGATACATATAAGTAATTACCCTGAATGTTTTATGCCTAATCTTGATTTCTGAAGGGCGGCTTATTTTTGCAAATCTTTTTTTCCCTAGATTCAGTCTCAAAAAACAAGGGTGCAGCTTATATGCGAGTAAATATGGTATGCTACATTTTACGTCTTTTTGCACTGTATCATACATTGAGCAATATACAGGGTATACCAAAATGAATGGGACGATGTAGAGAAACACTTCAAGTTTCCTGTTGACATGTGGCAATTCACTTCCTGGCTGCTGCAGCGCTGTCACCATCCCTACTGTAAAATTGCGTCTCAGCAGCAAAAAGCGCAGTGTTGCGATTTGTTTGTTTGTAGTTTCATGAATCAAAATCTGTGACAACAGTTCAGCGTCAGTTCCAAACAACATTTGGTGTTAATCCACCTGACAAGAAATCAATCAGATGCTGGTATGATGACTTTGTGAATAAAGGCTGCATCTGTAAAGGTAAGAGCTCTGGCTTTCTGTCAACAGGTGAACAACACATCAACCAAATCAGAGAGGTGTTAGTTCGAAGTCCACACAATTCATTCTGAATTCAACTCGAAATCCCAAAAGCAACAGTATGAAGGATCCTCCATAAGAGACTTTTCTTCAAGCCTTACAAGCTACAGATATTGCAAGGACTAACAGAAGACAATAAAGTGAAAAGATCGGCCTTCTGTGAGAACTTGATCACTCAGTTGTAAAGGCGTATCTCCACTGATTAACATTTAATCATTGACATTAACATGTTAATCAAAAATGATTTTTGTAAATGTTAATTGGAATGGCATTAACATTGTGTCCACACATATTAACTAGTCAAGTGTCAGAAGCAGAGTATCTGAAGAGATTGTCAAATGACTTAAAAGTTCACAAATGGATTCAGATGAAGAGGATTTGGCATTTGTCATAACCAGTCCAAGGAGGACTTCAGCATATTACTATATGTAATATCAGCTATAATATCCAAACCGGACACACTATTACAAGCAGCCATTCCATCTCATGTGAGACTGGGAATAACTCTTCGTTTCCTGGCCACCATAAATTCTTATACAAGTTTGATGTACATACTTAGTAAGTGTGTCCAAGCAACAAATTTTGAAAATCATCCCAAAAGTTTGTGAAGCAATCATCACATCTTTAATGAAAGAACACATTAATGTAAATTCTTACTTTTTATTTTATATCATTAAGAACATTTACAATAACTGTATAAGTGAAAAATTATGATAAAATTAAATTTGCCAATCACAAGGGGAAGAAAACATTGAGAATATTATCATCTTCAGGATTAGGAGTAGAATGCAAGAGCAACGGCTTGTTTTCGGCACATGCAGAAGACCGTGATATAAATGGGCTTTCGGGAGCAGGAGTTGAGTTGTTGTGCGATGGATGGTGGTGTATTGTAGGATTGTGAATGTATGGGAGAAGGGTTGTACTTGCTAATTTCAGCTTTGAAAAGAATTTTGTGAATATTTAATTTTGCAGTTACCCTAGCTATTGGGTTCTTCTATCTTTCAAACAGCTACAAGTCCCCCGAAAATGTCACAGCTTGTTTCTTTTCCCTTGCTTCTATTATACATTTCGTCATGGAGACGGCTATGTCTAGAAATGCCGTATCTTAATTATTCCTCCATTTCACCCTGAAGAATGTCAACTGAGATCCTGATTTTCTGAGTTAACATGTTAATCCAACATGATCGATTAACATGTTATGTCAATCGAGAAATGAAGTTCAATATGCATGATAAAATTAACATGTTAACTTGACATGTTAGTGTTAAATGTTAATCAGTGGAGACACAACTTAAGAAGATGAGACACTTGAGTCGTACCTCGACATCAGCGACAAAGCCACTTTCCACCTCTGTGGAGCTGAAAACAAACTGTATGTATCTGGGGAAGCGAGAATCCTCATGCAAGTGTGGAGTTTGTGCATGACTCACCAAAAGTTAATGTGCTTTGTGCACTTTCAAAGGATAAGGTTTATGGTCCCTTTCTTGCAGAATGTACCGTTACAGGCATCACTTATCTGGACATGCTGGAGATGTGGTTATGGCCCCAGCTGATGGAGGACTTTCCTGGCTGCTTACTCTTCCAGCAGGATGGAGCTCCACCACATTATCACTTGGCTATGAGAAATTTTATGGATGAACAGCTGCCCGTAAGTTGGATAGGGCATGGGTGACCAACACCTTGGCCACCACGATCTCCAGATCTGTCACCTATCGAATTCATTTTATGGGGTTTCGTCAAACATTACATCTACACATCACCAATGCCACAGTCCTTGGTAAAGCTACGATGCCGAATCTCAGATGGAGCTGCCCGAGTCGATGCAGCAATGCTACAGCGCACTTGGGAGGAATTGCAGTATTGCTTAGACCAGTGGTTCACAATCTGTGGTCTGCCGACCTTTGGTGGTCCATGAGACTACTACGGGGGGCCACAAAACTCATGGTGCATATATTGAACACTTATAGGCAAAACTTGAAGTGTTTATCTACATGTTCCAAGTTATTTCATTGTTGTAATTGTTCTGTTTAATTAAATAATGAAAATTGTAATCATCTCATTCATTTTGGCCCACCCTGTATAATACGTGTTTTCGGTGTTTGCATACTGCAAGCGCTTAAAAATTCACCATACACCAAGATCTAAACTCGTAAATAAAACGTGAGCATCTGAACAATGCAGAGCCCATATAAGACAATAGTTTTCATTTTCCGCAAAATTAAGGCATCTATCTGGAATTTCTAAATTCTCTGGCACTTGGCTTTTGTCCAAGTTTTCAAATTTCAAGTTTCATGGCTCAGATTGTCCTATTTCAGCAATAACTATAATCAACATTAAGACAATAGCCTACATGTTACATTAAAATGTATGTAAAAATCTGATGTGGCCACCACATGACTTGCTCCATACTTGTAATATTTCTAAAAATAATAAATAATAAATATATTAAGGAACTGCGAGAAAAATTTATACTTTACAAAGAACAGAAGTAAATTCAAACCATAGCCTTCTGATACTGGATATAACCACGAAGCTCCAACAATTAAGAAAATAAAAAGAAGCAATATTTAAGGAAACAAAGTGTTTACAATAGTCACCGGCAGGTGTTGGCAACTAAAAAATTAGTTTTTAAAATATCTCTTAAGCAGTGAATTACATGGGAAAGTGATTCGAACAAACGTTGTATAAATTTAAATTTCCTACAACTTTTATTCCAATACTTTTTTACATTAATCAAATATTAAAGCAAATATTAAAAAAACGGGTGACAAGAGTAAGCACCCACTTCTGGTTGACAGATTTTTACCAAAAACTAATAACTTCTTTTCCCTTTAACAAACATGTTAAATACTAGGGAGATGCCCGTTGAAATTCAACAGGCAAGTTTTTTGTAAAATAAAAAATTAACATACCTTGACTTTCTTTGGATGGCAAGAAAACAAACTTTCGTTCTTTTAGGTAATCGTTGTTTCAAGTTTTGAACTCTTACAATGATTCTAAGTACCTAATTTTAATATGCAAATGATTAATGTTCTACATTCAAATGTATTCCTTCTCGTAAATAATGCAATGAATGTTGTTTACATTGGTTGCTATGAAAAGAATTTCTAAATTATCAAAATAAAAAGGGTGCCAAGCCAAGAATTTGCCAAGGGTGCCAAAAACCTAGTCACGGCTCTGTGTGCACATCTGAGATTCTTAAAATGTGGTCCATAGACCACTTCTTGTCCTTAGGGCAAACTACAGTTGAATCACATCAGTGACAGAAATACACAAAGTTGAAAGCTAGAGAGATTATGATGAACGTGGGATCATATTCACACTCCATAAAGCCCAACAGCCGAAAACTGATTATAGGTTACAACTAACAGGATGGGAATGACAGTGGTCAGTTAAAATATACTATTCTGCTGAGTAGTCCGCAAAAGCAAAAAGGTTGAGAATTAGTTTACAGTAATCTTTCTGAATTTACATAGCATCATACACAGTTTAAATTACCTGCAAATCTGCATTATCTTCCACTGAAGTTCCTTCATGGGTGATACTAGGCCAATATCGAACTGTCCCTTCTGGGGTAACAGCCACACATGAAGGTACATGGTTTCCTTCACCAGTGATAATGCAGACAAGATCTGCTTTGTGAGATAGGTCACTTGGGGGAAGGTTCAACTCTCGACATTGCCCTGTCATTGCCCACCTTCTCCCACCACTCTCGGGAAAATTTGAGGATTGCATCTGAACATGACGGTATTGCCAAACGAACAAACGGCGGCCGGTAACAAGCCATGCCCAACCAGAAGGTGAAATACGAACGCTACCAACAGTACATCCTATAAGAAAGAGATGGTTATAAAATATATTGTAATTAAATGTTCAAGATTTAATACAATAAAGTTATTAATACCAAATACTGATGCAGAATGGTAGAAGTCATGATAATATACTACGATGTCTTTAAGACTAACTTGGACACTACGAAGCTATTAAGCTTATAGACTAAATTAAATCGACGTACAACAGACTCGATCAAATTCTTGATGAGATAGTTTTTCCAAGAATGGTAGGAAAAAGAGAACTAAAAGGTAGTACATTTTTGAAACGACATCAAAGCCGAAAACTATGGCATTAATGTAATCCTTCATGGATAAAAACGTCTAGAAGAAATTAAATCTCAGCAAAGGATGGAATTTTAAACAAAATATATAATAGTACGTACGGTCAGCATAGGTGAGAGCTTCTGTTACGAGGACAGGCAATGAGACGCCATAACTCTCTACCAGGTGATGTGGGGTTACAGCTATCAATTTCTGGGATTGAGCGGCACGAGCACTGCTTGAATACCGGCTATAAAAGATGTATTTTAGTAATTGCACATAATTATGATGATACTGAAATAACTTGTAAAGGTAGCTCACTTATTAAAGAATAATCTGAGCATTATTAAACTTCTCGAAAATTATAAAAATATTTCGAACTCACCCAGTCGACTTTTTAACACTAGAAAGTAAGCTTCTCCTTCTGGAAGAAATTGGGGTTCTACCACTTACTGCCGATAAATTTAAAGATTTTGGTGTCAAGTTGCCACCGGTAATGCTCGAATTCCACTCCATTATCCTTCTTTAATTCTTTACGTTTACTGCATGTTTTCCAAGTTTCACCTTCCAAGATAAAATATAAATCAGCACCACTTGTAATTCAACTAGCACTCAATAATAATAATACAGTAAAAGTTAAAAAAATCTTCAAAATCACCAAAGGCCGCTAAAAATTGTATTTTTACTGCTGACCACGACAGTGACGGAACTCGATAAAACTATAATAACAGCAACGCCAAGCGCATTTCGCGCATCAGTCTCTAGAATTGAAAAAAATATCAAAAATTAATATCTCGACTTTTTCCTGTTTGGAATTTGAATAATAATTATCAATGATGACGTTATCTCTGTCTTTTCTCTAAATATGTTAATATTCCAATTTATCAGAAGAGCTGGAAGTAATTACTGCAAATATTGTTTTTCTTTAGTCAACCGCAAACGCTACTTTCGATTTAGCTTAAATAATAGCAAACCATACCACTTAAAACAGAGTTTTAATAATACTTATTTTTTAGTTTTGTCTTTATTCAAGTGAAATAATTCTGAAAAATGAGTAACTTATGGTTTCACTAATATTTATGAGATATGTTTGGTAAACACAAGTGAATTTCATTTTGAGTGACAAGTTATAATCACACCTGCATGCTCTCATACGCACAACCAATGGAACAAAGATACCAGCTAAACAACACAAGCAAGAGATGTTCTTTCAACAGAATTTGTAACAACGATAATGAATAATGTCGATAATGAACTCATATACTATCAATCATTTTATCTAAGGACAACAACAAATATTAATTAATTTTAAATTTATCAAGGTTTTTTACATTTTCCTGGTTGAAATAATTATGTCTTAAAAGCAGTATTAGGTATAGCTAAAAAAATAACTACAGCTACACTCTGGTGAAATCTTACCATTATTGTTTTGCTAAATTGCCAACTCACAATCAGTCGTTCTTTTTTTTTAATACCTACATAAATTGTATCATAGGTAATTTATATATTTATTATGGATTAAAACGATAAAAGAGACAAGATGTCTATATATAATTTGTACTAATATAATTTTCGATGAATATATTTTCCGTTACTAGGTAAACAAAATATAATAACTTCCGTAAAAATATTGAATGTTTTAGTAAAAGGTGGTAAAAGGACATTGATAGTCAGCTAAATCCTTTCTCGTTCTCATATTAATTGAATGAAAAAATTTCCGAATCTTTGGGATACAATTGCGAGCAATTTTTGTTGCATCGTCCTAATTATCGTTTTAAGAAGATTGTTACCGGATCTGTTCAAGAACCTTATTTGCTAAAGCTACTACTAACAGAAACTTTCCATTTTATTGAAGCAGAAGAACAGCCATTCAATCTTTCACAAAACTGAAGGTAAACGAAAAATGTCCGGTCAAAGTTGCTCAAATAAAGCAAACTTGCATGAGATAAACTTGACAGACTGTAGAAACTACTACGACAAACGAGATCACGAAGATGATTTACTTGACTTAAGAATGAACAGATGGTTGAAATGGAATTTTCCCCGCCTTAAAATTGAGACACGACGCGAGCTCCGTCGCAAAGAGTTGATAGGAAATTTGCGATCTTCAACGCCCCTCGAAAAGACATCTAGGAGATTTAGTGAGGCCGAGGAATTGAACCCCGAAAATAACGAGGCCGGACGAAAATTGTCCGACTGGCTGAAACCCATGGTGGTCATGGACTCCGCGGGAGAGGGCGAGAAGAAGAGGCCAATATGGGAGAACATTTGGAGCAAGCGACCTAAAAGGAGTTTTTGGCCATCGGAGGGGAGAAAAGTTCACCGTCAAATACAAGATTTTCTCGAAACTCCTTGCAAATCCCTGAGTTCCCTACAACGTTCTCTACAAGAGAAATCTCCTTCTATAGATTTAAAACGTGGGACGAACAGAACGATGAATGAAAAACAAAGCTCATCCGATCGATCCTCCAAGGGAAGTCAGAAGAGTCGGAGAAAAATGAACTACGAAGGTGGCGATGACAAACCAGAGAATCGTTTTCGAATGTCTGCGAGGTATTTGTGGCAGATGTTCGATGATGACGGCCACGCATTGCCCTTCGGTTCTGTGCCCGTAAGAATCCGAAAAGATTCCTATTCGAAGAAGTCTAAACAAGTCGAAATCTGGATACGGTTAGACGGCGTTTCAACTCTTCTCGCCAACGTTACCGAAGAGATAATGAGAGAGCAAGGCGATGGTTCGAAACCGGAATCGCAAGTGCAAAAAATAAATAGGATTACGGAAGACGAGAGGGAGGATTCTTCTTTGGAAAACCTTATGGTCCGTCTCGATCGCTTGGGAGAAACCGTTGACGACCTCTCGGATTCAGATTCATCCGGAAGACCGTTCCATCGGCACAGGTCTCCCCATTCTTATCGCGACTTGAGAGAATCGCCCCCGAGAGTCGCGAAGAAGGTAACCATCAACAAAAAGCAGGAGGAGAAAAACTGTGACATATCAGAATCTTCTCTGTCCCGGTCACAATCGCAACCTGTTTGCTGTACGTTGGAAACTAAGGAAACGCAGACTTCGTTTAAAAATTTCGAAGGACGTGGAAAAGGTTGCATGAATGCGTGCGAGCATCGAATCTCAGAAGACGAAAGGATCTCAACGTTTTCAATTGATCCCTCACACTATGACCTCAGTTCAAGATCGTCCGAACAAAGAAAGGTTAATGAGCATGGCGAGAGCAGCAGCGCAAATTCGGCCGGGGCCAGAAAATTACCGAAGAATTTGCAACGCTCAAAATTATCCGATCCGATTAGATCTCATACCACGAGGCCACCTCGACGACTTCGTCCATTCCCAAGGCTCTGCTTTCTCAGCGACCAAAAACGACATAGAAGAAGGATGCATAAGAAACATCTCGCCGAAGTAAATAATATTTGCGCCTTAACAGAAGCAATGAGTTTGGATTCCGAAACCAGTACCCGTGAAGGGCATAAGGAGGGGCCTGTCGATGAAATTTGATATTGAAATGTAACCGAGGAAATGTTTGTCTGTAGGAAATTTTTATTCTACAGAAATTCTTTTTCAAATGTAAGTAAAAAGTTTTGAATTTAAAAATAAAGATTAAACTTATAGATTATCGTTACTGCTGTTGTGGTTTTTCTCCTTATATCATTATCGAAAACAAAAAAGTGCGATTATGTATTCATTAGGCTCATCGTTAGACCCTAGAAAATTCGTTATCCATAACATTTTAAACATTGATTTAAAATACTATACATCAATTCAAATTTAGACGAGTGGATGAATAGACAAAACATCAGATATGATTACTGTTGCTGATTTATATAACTCTCGCGAGAAATAAACCCCAACATAAATATGTAAACTTCGTATTTCACAGAATTTCATCCTTCATGCCATAGCTAAAGCAGAAACTGTGGAAACTACAGCAATATATATCAAACAAAGTATCCATAGTTAGCGGCATTATCATTAGAATCGGCGATCGATGATTTTTTATGACAATGAATACTCCAAATCTTTGATAATAGCTGTAAGCTAAGTTCTTTAATCCAACTCGATTCTCTTATAAAATTTAGATATTTTTTCATTCGTTTACTTAAGAGGTAGTGCCTCCAAGAGTGCAGGTAATCTCATAACGTAGAAAGTTCGCTTCGTTCCCACGACGCCTTTGTTATGACGGTGTCGGAGGGGCGGATTCCATGTCAGCAGCGAGGCACGGAGAAATCCTGGCGAGGGTGCGCGGAAATATTGGTAACTTCAGAGTAGCGGTGTCTTCTCATGCGTAATTTGTCGAAGGCTTGGATTGACACATACAACAGCTGAATTTGTTTAAGAGATATATACGTAGACCCACTAGCAAAGGAGGAGTTTATCGCAAAAAATGAAAAGCTAAAAGATGAATTTCTATAGACCCCTCCCCTCCGGTAACGATGTTAGCACAACTAAGCATCCGAGTATTATAAAATATTTGCATATTCGATGGTCTAATTCATAATGGTATTGATGGTATGGCAAAACGTGTATGTATGAAATGTTTACGTTTAAAGCCGCGTCCACACTTGGCGAACGAACACGAACGTGCATACGAACCCACATTGACAAATATAGTGTGGAGTGTCTTCGAACGCGAACGAACACGAACGAACACGAACGACCACGAACGACCACGAACGACCACGAAGGAACAACGTTCCGCCGTCTGTCGGTACATCAAAGGGAAATGTTTGTTCGTGTGGACGTGTATTTGTTCAAGGGTTCAGTGTCGACAAAGATGGAGCGGTCGGACGACGTCACCGTATCTTTTGTTGCGGATGTAGAAGGCCTTCCCATTTTAATGAGACACCAATAGCCCTCAATACAAATTGGGCAAGAAGAAGTTTGATGCTTGGATGCTATTTGTATTAGTTTCTCCAGATCTGATGTCTCTCAAACATCGTTTTTCATTGTTCGTTCGTGATAGTATGTTCGTTCGCCAGGTGTAGATGCATCTTTATGGTCACAGATAAAAACATCTCATTCCTTTTCCGAGACCGTGCGCTCTACGTCGTCTCTTTCAATTTCTACGCTAACAATAAGACCTAGAGAGCTGCTAACAAACTTTCATTAGAAGAAGGGTGTACGTAGAACAGTGGCGTGCAACCTACGGTCCGAGAGAGCATATATTATGCGGCCGGCGAAGATGATGTAACCTGTGATATTTATTACAGAGAATTTTGAATATTTGTCTAGTGATGTTTTAACACTAAAAAATAGTTAAGATTTTATTTTCATTTTTAAAATCACATATGATCTCTTGAGTAAGTTCTGACGCAAACTCTCATCCGGCTCGCTTAGGAATTCACGACTTCTAATACGGCCAGCCAAAGCATTAACATCTACGAATGCGGCCCGCCGCGTAAAAAGGTTGGACACCCTTGGTGTAGGACAGTTTTCTCCAGCACAAATCTAATTTTTTTAGTATCAGTTGAGCTGAATTTGATCATAAATATTAATTTCTACGTAGGCAACGAAATAATTCGTGTCGAATTTTAACACTAAAAATGCGAATAAAATTAATCGAAAATTTTGCCCAAATAAGATTAGAGCTAAATGTATTTTTGAACCTAAAAATAATTTTCCAAAAGTGCAAGAATAGCTGTGGTGTCAAAATTATAGTCTTGCTGTAATAAATTGCCCCCGCTTATCTGTCGTTTAAAAGTCTGTAGCTCATACTGCGTGCGCCAGAATGGGTCGTAGCAGTGGCGGATTTAGGGGGGTCGCACATGGCGCGCGCCAGGGGCTCCGAAAAAATGTTCGTGTACATAATCTCAGAAATAATGAACGTCTCAATTTAAAAATCAATGGAACCTCTCTATGATTCCATAGAAAAACGGTCGTTAAGAGGTGTCACAAAAGAGGGTAGCCGTTAGGAGCGGTTTCGCTATATATTTAGATTGCAGGGCCCCCGACTGCTTAGCGTCAGGGCCCCCCAAATGTTTAGCGCCAGGGACCCCAGGAGGCGTAAATCCGCCACTGGGTCGTAGTCTGTCCTGCAGTATGGCAAGATGAAAATAGCGTTCGATTCGGTTTCCGGTGCATTTGCGATCCAAATGTTTCAGTCGAAACCCTTCCAGCAGCACGCGAGAAGATAAAAGACAACGTCTACATCAGACGTCGTGAATAACCCTTCGCGGTGATAATCCCATCGAGGATAAAATACGAAAAGATAATAGGATCGGCGGCTGGACCGAGGATGATATTGCGCGTATCGTATTCATTTATTTTTATTAAAAAGAGACCATCGTCTTATGGTGCTGGTGTGACGTAACAATGCGCGGATGCAATAACTCGCTTTACGACTGAAAAGTACTTTTCTTCCGAGTTCCGCTATAAATAGCAGAATGTTTTGTAGCCTTGAAGGGGGCAAATTCCCTTCGATGGTGCACAGTGCTGTCATCATTAATTTCAGCTTGACTTACAGACCACTCCGCGATCCTTCTCTAATACCAATATTTATATTTTCTTCGACGCGAAAACAAACAATCTATTACCATCTTGTCGCACTTCGGTCGTTCTTTACCGGCTTGCTTCCGTCGAAAAACCACCGTTGTGTTTCGACTTGCCTGTTCCATCTGACATTAATTCGCTGAGATTCTACCATCTCGTAATTTAAAAATAAATGGCTGTTACGGGAGACGGCGAGATCGTGTAATAATAATACTTCAATAATTACTTTTTAAAACATTCATTTTGTGAAAAGAAGTCCGTTTCCAGCCTTGGCGTAGTATCCTATCATTAGGATGCCATATTTTTCGATTATTTTTTTTTAGTTACAGAGAAACAGAATTGCATTAATTGGAAATGAGAATGAAAAATAAATGTTTATTATTCGGCAAGCGTAAAACGATACCTGAAAAAATATCTTATGTTATAGCTGATATATGTATATAACCAGCGCTTTTTCTAACAAAAAAAGGTGCCGGAATATAATATTTTTCCAGCGGAGGAATACGTATTGGTACTTGTAAAACATTATTGCATTGAAAATAATTTCGTTTGATTTGTTTTTAAGTTATGCATACTAGTATTTTTTGCATTAAAAGTACCGAAACGGCATATGTAACTATGACTTTTTACCAATTAATTGCAAATGCACAATTTAAACAGCTACAGCCACCATTAACGCCGTCTTCTCGAAGTATTACGAGAGATACTTTCTATCAAAGTCAGTAACGAATTAATATTACATCCAATATTCTCCGCTAAATTGAAAGGTGTGTAAAAGACAAATGCTTAAGAAAACTTATTTGGCATTATCGACGCCCACCGAATACAATAGTTTTTTAAAATAACTTCAGCTCTTCTCGCGTAGCAGACGATGATTTTAGTGCGATTGATCAACGCAGCAGAAAAGTTGTCGATGAGGAGCGAAAACAGTTACCGACGCCTCACGGTTAATTTCGCCGAGACGAGATTAGGACCGTGCCGTTCAGGATTACGAAGCGACGGGATCAACCATAATCGCTCGTTTCTTCCGACGAGATTGGGAAAAGAAATCGATCGCGGAAAAAGAAATCGATAGGGGAAAAAAAGACACCACGCTCCTCGAAAACAACCCTTCGGCGGCTAGGGCGTTGGAAGGATTGCCGAGAGCGGAGGACGCCCTTTGGATTCCCATCCACCGCCCACGCGGAGGGAGGAGGAGAGGCGTCACCTCCGGCGACGGTAGGGAGAGATGGCACGGAGGGAGGGAAGGATTGGAGGAGGATAGGGGAAGGAGGTAGGACGGAGAGTAAGGGCGGGAAAAGGGAGCGACCGCTTTCCCAAGGACGGGGCGGACAGCCAGTACGCCCTAACGTTCCCGAGCCTAACCGTCGTGCACCGCTTACCTGAGAGAGACGCCAAAAACCCGATCGCTAAGCTAGCACACCGCCCCTTTTCTCTCTCGGACTTTTCAGACCGTCGATTAGCGAGAAGGATTGTATTTCGGAGTGAGGAGAGGTCGGCTGCTGCCGCCGCGAGCGGACATAATCGTCCCGTGAGCGCGAGAAGAGATAGTGAGCTATTCCTCTCCGTCTCTATCTCGTGGCACCATGGGAGGAGTGGTGTCTTCTGCCGTCAAGCGTCTTCTCGAAGGGGAGGTTAAAGGTCAGAAGGCGATGGTTGCCTGCACCGTGGCGGTGTTGGCCGTTGTCGGACGCCAGCTGTGGATCAGCTGGGGCGCGAAGCGGCGGCGATGTCTCATCGACGGATATGATACGAGGCGGGCCGTGCTCATAACCGGCTGCGATTCCGGCTTGGGATTCTCGCTCGCTCTGAGGACTCACGATTTGGGTCTATGGGTGTTCGCCACGTGCCTCCGAGAGGATGGGATAGGGGCCAGGAGGCTGAGGGAACTGTGTCCCAACTCCCCTCGTCTGCATGTCCTCAAGATGGACGTGACGGATGCCCAGAGTGTCTTCACGGCGAGGGACGCGGTAATGAGGGTTATCAAGAAGAACGGATTGGGTAAGGCTTAAGCGTGAATTTTCATGGTTAGCGAAGAATTAGCTTTATCCATTAATACTTATTACGATAAATTTCCAAAATTAGGAACCAGCTATTTATTTTTAGCACGTTTTCTTTAAAAAACATCTGCTTATGTGATCACTCTGTCTGTCCGTCTGTGGAAAACAATTTTTTTGTTTTAAGAGATATTTGGAAAATTCTTTTTGAATTAGGCAGCTCTTATAAATCCAATAAGTTTCCACTTATTGAACTTTCTCGGTGGTTCATTGATTTCCCGCTAGATGGCTTTAAATTCGGAAAATTCAACATTTTGAAATGATATTGTAGCCAAACTACAGGGAACATTAGGAAAATTATTTTTGAATTAGATAGCTCTTATCAATTTATGAATTTTCCACCAACTGAGTTCTCCATGTAGTTCATACATTTTCCTCTAGGTGGTTTCAATTGCCAAACATTCAAAAATTTGAAGTGTTATTGTATCCAAACTACTGAAGCTAGACGAGTGAAGTTTTCACGAATGTGAAAAATTCTAATGAGGATCTGCACTCCAACAGTACGCGCTCTCCCCTCCTCATAGGAATAGGCAAACCAAAAACCTGAACAATTCTAAGAAAACGTGCTTCCACCTCCTGCTTAAGCAAGGGTATCTTACTTGTTTTCTCTTAGTTCTAATGCCAAAGAGGTTGCTACCGAAACTAATTAAAAACTTTGTGTATTATTAGATGACATATGCAACCCTTATAATAATAAAATGTTCGAGAAAATCCATTCTAGTCATCGGTGGTAAATCACCGATTCTTGAATCTTATAGCGCTAATCAATTTTACGAAATCAAATTTAAAAAAATCAAATAGCGATACGGCACCGTAATGAAGTAAATACAAACCAGAATGGCCACAACACAGGATTTCTGTTTGTATTTATAACTCCTGCCACTCAATTTGATTGACTTTCCTTTTGCCGGCTGGCTATTTCCACGAATTGGGCATAAAAATCGATGTCATATGTTCGGTGGAGGGCGACCAACCCTCGCCAAGATCACTGATAATCTGAAAGAAATCTCTTGTCAGCAATGAATGTCTTTTTCCGGACGTCATTTTACGTTTACGTGTTTTCCTGTAAATTATCAAGTAAAATCAAATAGTTCAATGCGGAAGAATGAGAGGTTTTCCTTATTTGCTTTTGAATGTTTAGTATAATTTTCAAGAAATCTATTCGCTATGGAACACGAAACAAAGCCATTAGACGATTGTATCTAATAGTGATCCGAAGCAGCCCGTTAGCCGTTTAGTGGCAAGACGATTTGTTGCAATAATCTCCGTGAAATTCCAAAGGAAAGAAATTTAGATCGCAGATAAGAAGAGAATTTTGAATGAATGAATTATCCAAATATCGACATGCCTTCGCACATTTTGTTGCAAATGGTTCTACATAGAAATACACATCAAGATTAATTACATGGAATAAACTATTTTTCAATAGATTTACCGATAGTGAGGAACGAATTTTAATGTCGGCGAAAGACTTTTTTAAACGCTCACAAGTGTTAGACCAGAAGGTCATACAAGATATAATACAAAGTTTTGAACGAATTATTCTCACTATTAGGAAATACCGAAACTATAAAGAGCGTAAAATAAATCCGAACGATAGAGAGAGAATGGTTATTCATAGCTGTTCTTTTATTTTTGAAGAACGATCGAGTTTATTTTAACTTCTGAATCAAATCCAACCTCTGCCGAAGTCTGCTAAAATATGCCTCCGGACTCTTTATCCAATGGGCTAAAAGCGCTAGTAACTCTCTACGATTGCATACTGCTTATTAATCGCGGAAAGGGAACAATTAACCGTTTAAGTTTAGAACTGCGCAGAAAACAGACTGCACATTTATACACAATATGTTGTGTTACAACTGCATGACCAATAATCAATGCATTTGATCCATATTAATATCATTTCACAATTCTTTCTGATCATAGTCTTTTATTATCAGTGGAGAATACAGGGGGAGGGGGCGATATCATCTCTTTGGATGTCCCCATTGCCCTCCATTCGATGCTTTCTTAAGCTCTTTCCATGCCAAACTCCTCGATTCTGCGCCGCAGACTAGGTCCGTAAGGCAAGGGAAAGAGACGGGCAAGATTTTTCAGAATAAATGGTCGTATGGAGTGGCGGATAAAAGAAGGGGAAGGGGCGGTCGCCCCATCCCCCTATGGAAAGTTTCTGGATCGCCCGTTTATTCGATAAGTACCAAATTCATTGAAAACTTTTCGAAAATTTAATTTTAATGCTTTTTTTAGGCGATTCAATTTAATCTCCAACGATCCAAACAAACGAAATCAATCAATCAAAGAAACATTTTTACAAGAAAATTCATCATCTATCAACTGTTTTACGTTTTTGATTAATTTCGCGGTACAGTTATAGTAAAAATTCGAGAAATAGCTAGTGGAAAATATGTATAAGGCCAGGGCCGTCTTTATGGGGAGGCTGGGAGGGCAGTTGTCCAGGGCCCCGCGCCTAAGGGGGCCCCGCGCCTAAGGGGGTCCCACGCCTAAGGGGGCCCCGTATTTATCCTAGAGACGGCCCTGTCTAAAAATGCGATCGAGGTTTTCACTCTTAATAGACCCCGCTTAACTTATTCATTCCAGAGCTGGGAGCATTGGTGAATAATTCAGGCGTGATGGTGTTCGGTGAATTTGAATGGCAAACTGAAAGGTTAGTCAAGTTTCAAACGGACGTCAACCTTTTGGGCACGTATCGGGTTACCAAGGCGTTTTGTCCCGAACTGAGGAAAAGCAAAGGTGAGTGGAAAAAATCATCCTTGGGAGAAATTTTGTTGATGACGTTTCTTTTTCTGGGATTGAAATGAATTAATGTGTCCCTATTATAAAAAATTTTATATGATCCATTATATATTTTGGTACCATTTAAAAAAATAATATACTAGAAAGTTTATAGAGGGTGCTCAAAAAGTCTCTGTGAATTTGGTTTGCATGTAATTATTATGGACAATTTAATAATCTAGTGCAGGGGTCGGCAACCTTTTCCTTCACAGCGGGCCACATTCGCAGTAGTAATTGCTTCAGAGGGCCGCATTGAAAGTCGGGAAAGCCTCAACGGGCCGTATGAGTGAATAAAGCATAAGTTAGAGTTTCTTTGGTCTCATATAAACGAAAATCGAGTCTTCATAGTTTACTAGCGCTAAAACTTCACCAGGAAAAGTTTTACAGAGCGTCATTTCACTGAAAAAAATATTAAATTACCCATGTGAAATTTTTCCGAAAACTTTTGCATCATAGCTTCGCGGGCCACATCAAGTACTCTCGGGGGTACCATGTAGCCCGCGGGCCGTAGGTTGCCGACCTACTGCTCAGTGACTTTTTGAAGATCCTGTATAAAATTTCAGCAGAACTCTTATCGATAAACTTTTTATTTTGGTGTGAATGAATTTACCTGATACCGGATGATGAGTCGCTTGTAAAATTGGCAAATATTTTTCGTAAATCCAAAATGTTGTCAAGTCTCGGCTTACGAATTAGATTGGAAGATTGGGCCGTTTTTAAGGGAAAGGGCGAAAAAAACGATTTAATAAATACTCTTAATTATTTAGGCAAAAATTTCGTTGATAAAATGAATTGTTATAAACGCATCTACCACGCCAATCCTTAGTATTAAACTGATTGAATGTAAAATATTTGCCAACAAATTTACTATGACGTCTAATATTAACAGAAGTTTTTTATTGGCCGTAATTTGGTTATATTCATTTTCTGTATTTTATTTTCGTGAAAATGATTTGATAGAAAATTATTCGAGCTACTTAAAAAATACGTGCGATGAAACTTTCTTTTAAGGGCGCGTGGTGACAGTTAGCAGTCACTGTGCTGAAGCAACTCTTCCAGGTTTGGCTGTTTACGGCGCGACAAAGGCAGCCATTGAAGCATGGTCAGATGGTCTTCGTGTGGAAGTTGCCAAGTACGGCATCAAAGTAATCACGATATTGCCCGGTAAGTAATTGAAAAAACTCGTCCATAACGTAGTTTCCAATGTAATTAAATTGTCAAGCCAGTTGGTATCGTTATTGCGATGCTAAAATTGAAATATCATTCTGACATTTATTAACCGATGTTATAAACATAGTCCAACATTTCAAAAAATATTTCAGCTGAAAATGCCTACCGTCTTCTAGCGAAGCTGATTAAATTTAAAATTGATATCCAACGCTTGATTAAAATTTGAATGGAATACTGTATCGACTTGATATCGGTTAAATACTGTCATTTGAAAAATTTTCGCTTCGTTTTTTATATCAATTCCACCATATTTGTGCACTACTGTCAATTTTTTAGTTTAGTATTATTAATTAAAAATTTTTGCAACTTTATAGGATCTTTTTCGCAACGTAGCAACCTTGCGGGACTACAAGGCGAATATGCCGCTGAAATGAAAGCTGCAATGAATCAAGAGCAGTTGGAATTTTATGGAGAGTACTTCGAGCGTTACCAAAAATATCTGACCGCAGTATTTTCTGGAGGACCCCGACTGCCAGAGGCATTGAAGGATAATCTGTTGTATTTTACATTTGAAGAAGCAATATTGAGTAGAAGTCCTCGAGCCAAGTACCGCGCGCCAGCACCTACACGTTATAACATTTATCACACCCTTTTTAAATTGGCGCCAACAACGAGATTACGTGATTGGCTTGTTCAAAAATTTGTGCAAATGCCTTCCTGGAAAGTTTAACATGTCCTTTATCGAAGCAAAAATGTCTTGTGAAAATAAAACCAAATTGAAAGTGAATATACATTCCAACTATTCTACGGCGATTTCTAAGTGTCATTAATTTTTCGTAACATCTCGAAAAATTTTCATAGCAAAATTCTCATCAACTAATTATTTACCACAACAATCATTCTGGCTAGGCATAATTGATGGATATCGGCAGGTTACCGCGAATGAAATTGTATGTACTATTGAATTTCTTTGCACATTAATTCGATATATTCTAACCTTTTCTATGAATGATTATTACAAAATACCTGTGATAATTTCCGTAACAATTTTGCGATGTTAGGTATTGTTTAAAGTACTTAATGAAATGATAATCGGTTCGACATTTTCGACAAAGCGCTGCTATTTAAATTCATTTAGTTCTGCGTTTTGTTATTCAAAAATCTTATTCCCACATTCTACCATTTAGCTATAAACTTCTTATAAATAAGATTTAAAAGAATTTTCAAGAAACTGTATATGGACTATATCATTGATTTAAAATAAATCGATAATTTTCAAGCTTAGAAGCTTGATACCGTTTTTATCGCTAGATCATATACTTTTCATTGATTTTAATTACAAAATGTTATAAACTTGGTGATTGATATGGGTAGAATATGGCAATCCGTATGAACTATCATTGGAATGACCTTCACATAGCTTAAGTTTATCTAATGGAAGATTATTAATTTCACTTATTTCTAAAACGCATTCACACCTGTGATAGCTGAAACTTTAAAAATATTTATGGAAATATTTAGTATGGATAAGACAATTATAATTTTATCACATTTTTATTAATAATTTTGATAATAACAAATGATTGAAGATTTTTATAAAAAATTAAAAATAATCATTCATACTGATGAAAAATTAGTATAATGACATAGGTATGTAGCACTTGAAAAAGACTAAGGTAAATACGTATTTTAGTGTCCCATACTATTTTTGTAGTAAACCTACCCAAATTATTTATAGAAAAAATTCAATAATATAACCTTCTGAATTCCACACCTCAACATCGAGTTGGTAAAAAAGGTTGGGTTAGGAGATGGTTTAATTTTTTATAACTAATTTAGCATCTCAGAAGTTGTGATCGGGAACCGCATTGGGGAGGTGTGATGAATAATTCGAGAGCTTATGTTAGCCAAAATATATTTTTTCTGAAATGAAATGTCCCTTTGAGGAAGAACCAAAACACTTGAACCAACTTACCCAATCCAGTGAAGTCGCACAAAATGTCCTTTTGAGGAAGAAGCAAAACACTTCAACCAACTTACCCAACCCAGTGAAGTTGCGGAAAATGTAAATTATCATCGATTGTTAAACTAACAAATGAAATAAAAGGTAAACAATGACAGTAACTGGAGAAAGGAAAACATGAAATAATAAACAAAAACAGTCAAATCAACTAATAATAAAAACAAACAATTTTTGTTTTGAAGCACATATATATTTTTATAAAAATAACAAAATATTAGGGACACTATAATACGGTACGGTTACTACGAAAATAATATGGGACACTAAGATATGTATTTACCGAGACTTATTAGGAATTCAATGTGAAATCACTGTTGAAAGTTTAAAAAGATAAATTACAGTCCAAAAATATTTTCTTATGAATTTGTTAAAGCATTTTATTAATAACAATGTAACAAAGTGTATTTATTTTTTACTATTTATGAAAGGTCCTCCTAAATCAGGGGCATCCAAAATGTTCGCCACTAGCCACATGTAGCAAATTAATGTTCTTCATCAATTCATGTTTTTTCTTCAAAATTTTGAACAGCGTTTGAACTTTAAATATGCTCTTGTTGTGGAATTTGTTTTCCACTAAAACAATTTTGAGCTTATCCCCTATTTTGAAGGTTGAAGAGGGAAAATATTTCTCTTATATGTTTAAGTATTTCAAAACTAATAAGTTATAATCAACTTTGTAGAAATCAATCATATCTAAAAATATTAGAACTATTAGTGGATCTTTCAAACTATTTCTTTTAAGTTACTTTGCTTTACTGAGAACAGTATCAGTCTTAATTTTTGCTTACAACCTCAAAACTAGTTTAAAAAGATTGTATATCCCATTTCTTAACATTACATATATTTTATGTCATGTGGCGAATATTATGTCCTGACCATCACAAGTCTGAGCAAATTCCTATTGGAAATCCATGCTTTAAATTAATATATTTAAAAATATTTTTATTATTTAAAGCAAATAATTGATAAAACTGTTAAAATTTTATAAAGGTGACTAGAAAAGGCTGAAAGTTGATTAAAGAAGGCTTCTGGAACATGCAGATTTTGAGATATATATTGTGTAGAAATCTAATGCTTGCAGTATTAGTACAGTTTACAATTGTTAGTGCAATTCAAAGGAATGACAACAGAACATCAATTCTCTTACCAGAAGACAGTTTCATCAGACCAGCTATAAATCTTCAATGCTACCAGTGTGAATCAGACACTCGTGATCAACAGTTGCCACTATGTGATTCACTCTATTGGAAACTCTTAACAAGGAAAGAACTATTATCTTATGTGTTCCAGTGTCCTAGGAAGAAATCGCATTTCTGTGTGAAAAAGATTGTAAAAGGAAATAAATATGGTCTTACCCAACGAGGATGTCATGGAACTGTTGACACACATGGGAATGAATTGAAAGTTGGCTGCATGCAAATGTTCTCTAAATTGGAAACAACTATATGCTTCTGTGACACAAATTTGTGTAATTCATCTTTTCATTTCAGTTTTTCAGGAGAAAAATTTCTTCTCCTGTTTGCTGTGTTACTATATCATGTTTTTAATAAATGGAATGACTTCATGTCATAATTGTTTTCAAGTATTTACAAATAAATGTTATTTGAATATAAATGAAACTTTGAATTAACCTTGATGGTAATTGATAAAAAAAGCCCTAATTAAGAAAAATCATTAACACATTTCTTGCAACTAAAAAGAAAATTTTGAATTTTTAAATTAATCATCCTTAATATTTTTTTTCTAATTAACTGCAATTTAACCAAAAATATTTTACATTTTAAACTGCTTCCTACATCTTAGAAAGTTAAGAACATGAATTAAGAGTTATCAGATGGTAGCTTGTGCTAGCTTTATTTTCATGTCTTACGATAAATTACTAATTTGCTGTTTTGGTGTTTCAAAATTTCAAATTAATGTTAAATGTTAAACAGCTTAAAAATTGAAATGTATCTAATTCCTTTCTTTAAATGACCAAAAACAGAGAATATAGGCCAAAAAACACATGAATGATAATTTTATCATTACAATGAAATTTATTAATACTAATATGAATTATAAATTAATACTAATGCATTCATTGGTATTTTATGTACTAAAGGCTTCCCTTGAGCTGTGCTGGAGACATGTTCCTAGAAAAGTGAGCTTGTCATAGAAAGCACTTTGGCATTAAACTAGCACATTATATAATTGACTAGGGAGATGCCCGTTGAAATTCAACAGGAAAGATTTTTGTGAAATAAAAAATGAACAAATATACCTTGACTTTCTTTGGATCATTCTCGTAAATAACTCGACGAATGTTGTTTACATTGGTTGCTATGAAAAAAATTTCTCCTCTCATACTAATTGTAAGAGCATTCATAGCACACTTTCACCCATAAGGATTGAAATAACAATAGGATTTTGAGGTTTAACAATGTAATGGGTTGGCATGGCAATAATCAAGATTTCCCCAAAATATGAGAATTAAACGTTCAACATGAGGAATTTTGAACTGTAGACGAGAAATGATGAACAGAATATGAAACGTCATAGTTTTTCTTTAAAATGTGCTAGATCTGAAGATCATAGGTTTAATGATTTCTGATTTAGATCTCAAAGAATAAAAGCCTGCAAGTCAAAAAGTCGATTTTTACGTGTTATCATATGGGAAATGGAAAGGCCTACCTTGAAGTCGAACCTAGGACTTTTTTCAAGGTTTCTTTTTGTCATCATCTTACAGTATGTGAATCAATCATTCCTGCCAAATATAAAAAATGAATCTTGTTCCATTATTGAGTTATTCGCATTTTTATAGCATGACAGAGGGAGCCAGAAAGGGACAGAAATAGCCTTTTATTATTGTTAGATGATTGAAGCATTTAACTGATTAGCAACATAGATTTCATCATAAAATTTATTTAAATACAAAGTTGACAAAAAATACTCATAAAAAATAATGGACACTTAGCTTGCAATGGGGAAACATAGTGTGTAGAATGAAATAAGAGATTGACCACACATTGCTGATTTTGTAGACCTCAAATGGTTCAGTGGCAAATCCAAGGGTGGAAGGGGCAATGGAACATTCACCCCTCCCATATCCTTTGGCTAGTCCCATTGCCCCCCATTGAATGCATTCTGAAACCTGTTCTACTCAAATTTCATGATCTTGAACTGCAGATTAGATCCATATGGCAGGAGCAAGTAAGATTCTGTTAGAGATAGGAATTTTAAAAATAAAGTACCATCGAAAGTGGTAGATTCAAGAGGGGTAGAAGAGATTGGGGTGACAGCTCAATCTCACTTAAAGTTTCTGGACCTGCCCCTGAAGTAGTTTTAAAAAAATAGGAAAGAGATCAGGAAGAAAAACAGCTACCAAGACCTTAATTTAATTTGCCATTAGAAGATTTCATCCTGGCCTTGGAAACGTCTTATGTCTGGTTCTTAACTCAATTACCTCATATTTATATGCAATTGTTCTACTCCAGAATTCATTTTTAATTGCCCAAGTTGTGTTTAAAAGTTCAATTTTATGATGAATTACTAAAAATGTTAAACTGTTGGATGTTTAACTTTAAAATTTTCAATCTTGTTACATAAAGTCCTTACTCACCTGCTCCTAGTTTCTAACAAGTTGTTTTGGCATGGTAAACCTTGAAAAAGTCATGTAAATGAAGAGGAGCTACATATTTTTTTGTAAATAAATGATTACTTTTTGTTACACTGCCACAATTTATTTTTTACTACTCTCAACACAAGAATATCTGTAAGAATTACATGGTATAAAACTTTCTAGTAACGCATTTACTCTCTTTGCACCTGATGCACATATTTCGTGGAATGCATAATGCCATACTACCGAACAAAACATTTTTGGTCAGTAAAAACTTTCCAAATTGAGAAAAACCAAGCATAGGAAAAAATAACCCAGAGGGAGTCTCTCTCATTCTCCCACTAACAAAGGAAGGAGACAAGCAATTGGAGGAAAAGAGCAGACCTGAAAAAAATTCGGTGATGCTTGGCGACTACAGCTCATCATCTGACTTTAAGGCCAAGGAATATGGTGTGACCACAACTTGCCAAATGAGTTGATTGGGTAAACCTTTTTAGGCTGCAACCTAAATTTTGTTAGCAACAACATACATCTCAATGGACATTTGTTCTAGAAAGGGTTTGTTTCTTTATGATAAAGTCATTTTATTCAATATTTCTACAGCCATAATGATTTAAAAGCATCATAGAGACTCACTCCCATGTAGGATATTTATAGTTTAGTAGTAGTTA
Source organism: Tanypteryx hageni (assembly GCA_028673005.1). NCBI lineage: Eukaryota > Metazoa > Arthropoda > Insecta > Odonata > Petaluridae > Tanypteryx > Tanypteryx hageni. The sequence goes on along the minus strand of CM054114.1, from coordinate 64,964,484 downwards.
ATCATAAATATGTATTTTAACAAGAATTTTCATACCAATGGAATGGATTAGAAATTTTGACCTAATATATTTTAGGAGCTAAACAAAACTATCCAAAATAAAAAAATTATCCTTTAAAAATAAATTGTTAGAAAATTTATTAGCCCACTGAAGGCAAAAAAATTGAGTTAAGTTTTGTACCAATAAATTCTTGAAAAAATATAGTAAAATATACCATTTCATCAAACATAACATAATTACAAACTTAAGTATTCCTTTTCAATTAAAGTTTTGATTTGATTGCTTCTCTCAGGACTCTTCTTAAAATTTTACCACTCGGATTTTTTGGAATAGATTCAACAAATCTAACACCACCATATAGACGTTTCTGGGGAGATACACATTCTGAAATAAAAAGATTTTCTTATATATTTCCTGGATTATAGAGAAAGAAAACATCTTGTTAAAATGATAAACATTTTCCAAATCCTTACCTATAGAGTTAATAGCACTCAACTCTTGAAACAATTATATAATGTTAAAATAATGTTTATGAACATTTATTTTAAGAAATTCTTGTGAACCATTTTTCCATAAATGATAAATAATGCTATAATAAATATGCCAAGAAATATAATACTTGATTAGTAAAAATGTGATTGACAAATGGCACATAAATAACAAGGGAAGCAGTTTTCAAAATGTAGTTCAAGATTGGTCACAAATTAGTTTTTGTTCATATTAATTTCATATAAAATACATTGTGTACTTTACTTCATAACCCATCTATTTTCTGAATTTGAATCGTTTAAATATAAGAAGGAAAGAAATGAAGTCAACTCAATGATAATTATAAGTTACAAAAATCCTTATTTTTACATCAAGAAGTAGTCGTAGTAGTATTTATTCATCATTAAGCAATTTACTGTGCAGTAGACTTTGTCATAATAAACATATTAAAAATATAAAAAGTATAAAAAACATTAATAAACATATTAAACAATTACAGAACTCAGTTACTAAAACTTATGTCAACTTTAGATAAATTTATAAATTCATCTACACTACAGAAAGGTCTTGTAATTATCCAAGAGGCTAAAGTGTATTTAAACTTGGCACCTGTTAGTAGATTTATATTTAGTGTAACGCATCATAACAGTATTTTTCACCCTTTCAAGATCCGTAGTGTGTACCATTTGATCCTTTGCCTCTTATTAGTTTGAAAACCTTTCTTTTTCACAATGGGGAAACACTGATTGAACAGATCCATGAAGATTAAGAAGGAATTATCAAAAACCGTTTCAGCATTTTGATGAGATAAATAAGTATCCCAGTTCACCTTAGATAAAAGAAGTCTAAAAGTGCCAGTTCTTGATGCCATTATGAGCCTCATATCTATATTTACACAACCACTCTTTTCTTCCATACCTTCTATTTGTAACTTCATCCATATTGCACAGTGGTCAGACAAGGTAGGATCTGTGATCCCTACCTCATAATTGTCAGAGTGAATATTTGTCGCAATATTGTCCAAACAAGCTGTCTCTCTGGTTGGTTCGAAATTTGTACAATAAAAACCAAGTGATTTTAATAGATTTTTCAAGTGTATAGCGTTTATATTTTCAGTTCTTATATCAATATTTAAATCACCACAGAGAACAACCTTACATTTATAACGTTCCATATGCAAGGGCATCTTCTCCAGTTCTTAAAAAAATAGTCCTTATCACCATTAGCAATAATGCATGAATTGTAAATGTGCATAATATAGAATTTATGGATATATAAAACATGTTTTGGCATTAGGATCTGCATTACATTCACTGAGAAGAGTTATATTTAATTTGAAGAATATAAATGAAAGTATATATGTGAACAAAAGTTTTATTCATAATGCAATTATTATAGATCTCCTGATCCTGTTTTCATACAAGCTGGTACTATAGTGTAATTTTTGCAGATGAAAGATTAGAACAGAATACAAATCAATTCTTTAAAGATTACATTGACTTATTTATTACTAAAAATAGTAAATTCCACTTATGACTGCCCTGATCTATTATCATTAATTCAAATATAAGCGAAGGAAATTCTCCAAACTGATAAAACCCGGTTAAAAGGCCGGATAAAAACAGATGAACCCGGATGAAAACCCAATACGTATTTCGGCTACAAAGTAACCATCATCAGGGGTTAAAAAAAGGGGGGGAAAGGGGGACTTGAGAGAGGGCGACTGAAACCAAGACCAGTGGCACGCTCTCAAGTGCCTTGAGAGCGTGCCACTGGTCTTGGTTTCAGTCGCCCTCTCTCAAGTCCCCCTTCCCCCTTTTTTTAACCCCTGATGATGGTTACTTTGTAGCCGAAATACGTATTGGGTTTTTATCCAGTTTTTATCCGGGTTCATCTGTTTTTATCCGGCCTTTTAACCGGGTTTTATCAGTTTGACTGGCTTTGGAGAATTTCCTTCGCTTATATTTTATATATTTGCCAGTGTAGCTCGCTCTCTTTTACTTAATCATTAATTCAGTTTCGCATACCATCTTATAATACTAGATCCACTGATATATTTTTTAACAATGCCTGCACTACAAACTATATATACAACTCACCAATAAACCACCTTCAATGTTTAGGTAATTTGTTTTTATCTCATAATTCTTGAGACATTTTTGAAACTACTGTTAAACAAATCAAGGCAATCCCCGAGTCTATGTAGTAATTGTGTGTTCTGGTCATATTTTATTATGTATTTTATGCAAGTTATGAAGTATATATTATATGTATTATTTAAATTAGGTATGTTTTACTTATGTAAGTACTGTAACATTTATGAATTTGGTATGCATACTTTATGCATTATTACGCATGTATTATACATGTACTGTTGTTCTATCTTATACTGTAATTTGGGTTATTACCGGTACTGATTTATTAAAATTAAAAATTAAAATTAAAAACCATATTATAATGCCAAAAAGAAATCTATGTAAAATAAACAAAATATACCACAGATTCAGGAGTTTTAAACCAGGGGTACCTGTTCCCTGGGGGTATATGCAGAAATGCCATAATCATAACACACAAAATATCCTAATTTTTCCATAAAAGTAAATATAAAAGATAGGCTCTTGTCTGAATGATGATTATTGTTATTGCTGATACAGGACGATCTGAGCCACAAAACTTGAAATACAAAATCTTGGACATGGACAGACTATGTATTTTTAAAATACACTAAGGGGAGCATCATCAAAAGAAAAGGCTGAAGACTCCTGCTCTAGATGTTAGTGCCAGCAATACATAATCTGATACAAAAGCACCAATATCCTTGTGAACAATAGCCCCATTGCACCACTGAAATAACTTTACATCTACATACCTGCCACAAATTTTAAAATTTCTACTTCAGTAATATCTTTTCCTGGCTGCTTAACAACCATTGCCATAGGAAGTTCCCCGGCAGCTTCATCAGGAATACCAATCACAGCAGCATCTGCAATAGCTGGGTGTGTAAGAAGGATAGCTTCCAACTCAGCAGGAGGAACCTACACAGTCAAGAAAAAATGGTACAAAGAAATCACAAAAAATAATTTAGAAAATTGTCTACACAACAAAGAAAAAATATAGATTTAATGAGTTTCTGAGCAGCAATACATGTGCGATGAATAGGGAATCTCGATGCTACCCTTTGTTTTGTGTATGCTCAGATTTATTTTTTCTGTGTAAGGGAGTGATTACTGGAAAAAAGAACTTTCCTAAGCTGGAAGTTGGTGATAATTTTGGATGTAGTGAAGGGATTAATGGAGACTTTCCAGACTGTGAATATGGAAATAACCAGTTACACAGAAATTCTAACCAGTAATTTAGCAGTGAATTGGTCACCAATCGTGAAAAAATTTTCCTCGCTACTGAAAATTAGTTTTTTTGAATTTTTGGAGTAATTAACCTGGGTAATCAAATAAATAATTTCACTTGTAATTATAAAGAAATATGGTTAAATTCATCAAGTAACGTTAATAATTGTTTACCTGATAAGCTTTGTACTTGATGAGTTCTTTGAGACGATCTATAATGTAAAAGTAACCATCTTCATCATAATATCCAACATCCCCTGTCCAAAGCCATCCATCCTTATCTACAGTGGTTGCTGTAGCCTCTACATCACCCAAATAACCTTTCATTATCATTGCTCCACGGAAACAAAGTTCTCCTTCTTTGTTTGGCCCCAAAGATTTCCCAGTTTCCATATCAACAACCTACGGCAAAAAGGTCATAACTTACCTATTTATACTTAAAAAGAAATATTTACATTAATAATCAATGCCTGACATTCTCATCACATTAACTACAAGTTCATTCAACCTTCATGATAATTAATCTACTCACATGAATAAAAAAGTTTCATTGAAGTAAATGAAGTAGAAATTTTAAATTCATAAGAGTGGCAGATACACTATTTACTATAAAATACACATCAAAGTTTTACCCGAGTTAAATGCCAAAATTGTCTTATCACTTATGCATAATACGTACCTAAAATTTTAGTAACAGAATCAATATAACCTGTGTGGGTTTTAGTGTTGACTATGAAATTTTAGTATAATATTAAAAGCAAACGCACCAAATTTCTAATGGTGCATTAATTATATTATTACATACATATACATTGTAATTTTACCTTCTGTTAGGTTTTAGGCACAGCCAACCTAATCTGTGCTAGCCAAAGCTTTTCTGTCAAGGTTCTCACAACCGATTCCTTTTAATACATCAAATATATCTATCCTTTCGTCTTCCTTCCTAATTATATTACATATGTACAATAAATATTAAAAATCTAAAACATTTATCTTCTTGATAATTTCTTCTAAAACCAGCTTTATAAAAGCTGAAAGTAAAAGATAATTCTTTTTTTTTTGCACTTGGCGTATGAGTCAATCCTGGATTTTTGGAGAATTTTTAACACTTCAAAATTTGACTTATATGCTGTGATAAACGGTACTTCACCCCAACTTGATGCTATGATTGGACTTTGTAGCTTAGACATGATTACAAGTTGTAATTGCTTCTATTCACTCATTTCTTCCTTCTCCCTCCACCCCACCTTCTTTTGTTTATTATACGTTGTGATTTATTTGTAAACTTAATTATCTACATCTTAGTAAATTTTATATCCCAAAGGAATTATCCTCATAACAACAGAAATTATCCTCATAACAACATGGTGGGAGAGAATACAGTATCAACTCAGAGAATGAGATGAGACACTCAAGTCTTTCAACACTATACAGTTATTTTTGAGTCATTATGTGATAATTTAATAACTATGAGTGACATTAAATTAATTGAGTAAATTTCCATTCTTTTTAAGTTCCATGAAAAGGGGCTTTAATTTTAAGTTTCACCTTAATAGACAACATGCAAAGTAAAACTTCTTCAAAGGTGACTATATGAAAAGCTGAATGTTGATTAAAGGCTTCCAGAACATGTAGCTTTTGTGATATATATATACAGTCAAACTCGTTTATAACGAGCACGGTTGTAACGAGGTCACGGCTATAGTGAGCAAATGCTACCTCCAAGATAAGTTTACGAGTATTTACATACAAATATTTCACGTATATAATGAGCACGCTTCACGGATATATCGAGCAAACTTCGACCACTTCTCACTGTCTCAAACGCGGTGGCGGTCAGCCCCTTCAATCCTCATAGTGACCCAAGATATGTAACCTTGTGTTCTCGAGTCCAGCCTCTACACCCTATCCCTCGGGGAGGTTAAAGACCGCGGCGTTGTTGTTAAAAAATAATCCCTTTGTCCAAACCAAGAATTCCCAACTTGCAGGTACAGTGGCACCCGTGGAGGTCCTTTGTCCTCTCCTCCCAACCCCCAGCTCTTTTACAGCCAGGAGGTTGTGTTTGGAAGGGGGGTAAGGGGCTAAGGGCATGTACAATGGCGCCCGCCCCCGTCGCTCAGCTGAATGCACCCAACACCCTTTCCCACGTAAAGATGGGAAATCCCAGATTTAATCCGTCTCCTCATTAACTCTTCCTGGAATTGGTATGCTCGCAGTTTGCAAAGAAAGTTCTTAGTGTTGATCACAAAAATCAGTTGAGATTTTGCCCTTGAACGAGTAACATGTCCGTACATAAAAGGAAGTGTCTGTCTATTCGCGAAAAGGTTGATATTATTCGAGAGTTAGAACGTGGTGAAAAAAATGTTGAAGTGTGCAAAAAATTTAATTTATCGTCGTCTACGGTTTCAACCTTATGGAAAAACAAAGAAGCGATTTTATCTGCACTAGAGAACAACCTAACAACGAACAAGAAAATGAGGAAGTGTGACTTGGGTACTGTTGATCAAGCACTGCTGGAGTGGTTTAAGACGCAGAGAAATGCTGGTTTCCCCATCAAAGGGTATTAAAGGTACAGGCAGATAAATTTGCAAAACAGTTAGGACATGAAAACTTCACATGCAATAATGGGTGGCTCGATCGTTTTAAAAATCGGCATAACATTGTTTATGCGAAAGTCAGTGGAGAGGCCCTGTCAGCAGATTCAAAAACGGCAAGTGAATGGGTGAAAAGTGTTTGGGAGGAGTGTCGAAAAGGTTACAGAGAAGAAGACATCTACAATGCCGACGAAACTGGACTGTTTTACAACATGATGCCTGATTCAACGTTTAAATTCAAAGGTGACAAATGTGTTGGTGGCAAAAGACCTAAGAATCGATTAACAGTTTTAATGTGCGCAAACATGAATGGGAGTGACAAAAAAAACTTTTTGTTATTGGTAAGTCACAAAAGCCGCGTTGTTTCAATAATGTAAAGAAGCTTCCCGTTGAATATGCAGCTAATAAAAAGGCATGGATGACTTCCAATATTTTTCAGCAATATGTAAGTCAGTGGAACAACGAGTTACGGAGGAAAAATAGAAACATTTTACTCCTTGTCGATAACTGTCCTGCGCACCCACATATGCAGGAGTTATCCAATGTAAAACTGGTGTTTTAGCCTCCAAATGCGACTTCTATTTTGCAGCCAATGGACATGGGGATAATTAAAAGTTTTAAAGGCCATTTCAAGCGATTTTTTGTTCTACAGTTGATTGAAAGGAGGGAAAGAGGTTTAGATGGCAACGTCTCTGTATTGGATGCAATTCATTTGATGACAGATGCATGGGACAATGTTTCACCTACAACGATCATAAACTGTTTTCGGAAGTCAGGTTTAATATCGGGAGAATTTTCGATTGATAACCATAACGTTGATGAAGATGATCTACCTCTATCAGAATGGCTTAAAGAAAATGGAATTGCGAATTTTGACCATGTAAATGACATTGACAATTTTGTTCATGTTGATGATGATTTGATTACCAGTGGAATTCCTACGGAGAGTGAAATAATAGAGACAGTACAAAACACAGCAGACAGTGATGAAGACATTGTTAAATATGTCGAAGACACAATCCCGACGAAAGCCGTGCCAACTTACTCTCAAGCTCAGGATGCTGTGGAAACATTAAATGATTTTTTTGAAAACATTGACATTTCCGATGGTGTTTTTAGTGCAATAAGTGTAATAAGAGGAAACTTAAGAGACTTCAAAGTGAAATCTATGAAACAGGCTACCATTCAAAGTTATTTTTCTAAAAAGGGGAGTGATTAAGGATGCAGCTGTGAGTAAATTTTATATGTACAAATGTTTATTTTAAATTTTCTAGTTTATTCTCATTTTTATGTTTTTCCATAAATTTACTAAATAAACTTTCTGTTTATATATTCACTTTTACTTCTTATGTCTTATTTCACCATACGCATGCATGCTTTTGCCTTCACGGATATTAAGTTTAACGGCTATAACGAGCAAAACTAGACGGTCCCGTGGCGCTCGTTATATCCGAGTTTGACTGTGTGTATATATATATATATATATATATATATATATATATATATATATATATATATATATATCAGAGGCATATATTCAGGGCGTGCTAGGGGTGCGGTGCACACCCACGGATTCGCAATGTCACAGATATTATATTTTTGCATTTATTCCTGTTAAAGACTCCCCTAATCGTTTTCTGGCTTCGCGTGATTCCTAAAATCAAATCCAATATACAATGGTTCATGAAGAGGAGAAGTTTCGGCGCGTAAACATTGTATCACATTCACGTTAATAGCCCGGGTGTGCGGTAAGAAATACGGATAGCTTTGAGCCCTTTAAACATACGTACAGATGGCGCAGCGGGTCAAATTCTTAGCCACATTGTGGATTTAAACCGTCCAGAAGGCGTGGCAGGGTGTGCGCTGAGACAACAGCACCCAGAAGTAGTTAGCGGTTGTGATTGGCTATTGTGTGAAGCAATCCAATTCAACGTTGTTACTTGTCATGAGATGCTGTTTTTGTTTTCTGAGTTTCGTCTGTTTTGCGTGTGTGGGGTAAAGTGTGAACCGACGTGTTTATGACACCGATTTAGACAAGTTTTTAACATATATTTATAATTTTTTAGATATAATTTATAACTTTTTGCCCATATTTACAATGGTAAACAGTGTTGACGATGTACTGAATGCCCCGTTTTCTGCCAGAGCTTTTGCGGATTGTATGAACAAAGTCGAAGAAGGTAAGCCTCGTCCTCCTCTTCCAAATTTACTGTGCAAGCACAAAGAAGCAAAAACTGAGTACATGAGACATTTCTCTGTTTCACAATACGATTCAGTAGAATGGTTAACTGGATGTGAAGTGCTGTCAAGACTTTTTTGTTGGCCTTGTTTATTATTCTCCAAAGAGAAAGGTGTTTGGAATAATCTTAATCATTAGGCTGCAGCAATGCAAAAACATGAGCGCTCCCAGCCACATGTTCAGTCATTTTTAAATCTTAAGATGTTTGGAAAACAAAGAATAGACATTCTCATTGACAGACAAAGAAAAATTGAAATTAGTTGTCATAATGAACAAGTAAAGAAAAATAGAGACGTTTTAAAAAGATTAATTGATGCTGTATGTTATTTGGCTAAGCAAGAGCTTCCTTTGAGAGGTCATGATGAGTCTGAAGATTCAGCCAACCGAAGGAATTATATAGAATTTTTAAATGTGCTCCGTGAGTATGATCCTCCTTTAGACTGTCATTTAAAGGCATCGACTGTATTTCGAGGAACTTCTCCCACAGTACAAAATGATATCATTAACGCTATATCTGATGTAGTTAAAGATGCTATAAAGAAAGTTCTTCCGCTACATTTGTGGTCATTCTTCTGGATGAAACTTCTGATGTAATGTCGAAATCGCAGCTATCAACTGTTTTCCGTTTTGTCCATAATGGGCAAACACACGAAAGGTTTATCGGATTTACAGACGTAAGTGATGATAGAACGTCTAGTGGTCTTTTTAAACAAGTTGTAAACAGAGTTGAGGAATTTAATATTAAGGACAAGTTGGTCGGCCAAACTTATGATGGTGCCTGTGCAATGAGTGGACATATTAATGGGTTGCAGAGTAAAGTTATCGAGGCCTATCCTTTAGCAATATTTACGCATTGCTACGCTCACGTTTTGAACTTAGTTCTGAAGCAAAGCCTCTTGAATATCAAGGAATGTAGATTGTTTTTCCAAACTATCAGTGGATTGGCAGCAAATTTTTATAAATCATAGAAAAGAGTAAATGCTTTGCAAGATTTTGTTGCTAAAAAATTACCCTCCGTCGCACCAACCAGATGGAATTTTACTTCCCGTTTATCAAACACAGTAAAACGCCACAGAAGTCAACTTATTGCATTTTTTGAACACATTGTGGAGAATTCTGGGGATTGGGACGTGGATGCTGTAATCAAATCTCGTGGTTTTCTGTATTTCTTGGAAGATTTTCAAACAATTTTTTTGCTAGAAATTTTTTCTGTTCTGTTTGGCTATATTGATGTTTTGAATAATATATTGCAAACATCATCCTATGACATATTGTACTGTTGTAAAAAAGTGCATGATACTATGAAATAGCTTAGGAATGACAAGGAACATGGATTTGATGATATTTGGGTTTCTGCAAAGAAAAAGCATGCGGTTGAGTCGTCGAAGCCTAAAAGACGAAAAGGATCTATAGAAGAGGAGAAGAGCGCGTGCCTTCGATTATACCAGAGAATAGTCGACTGCTTGTGCCTGGAGATGGAAGAAAGATACTCTTCACTTTCGAAACTTGAGTTTTTTCAACTCCTTTGTAGCGAAAGATATGATCAGTATGCGAAAACTTTTCCTGATGGTATTCCAGAAAAATTAAAGGATTTCTACGGACCAGTTTTTGACTACGTTCGCCTAAAAAATGAACTATAAGTGCTCTTTTCTTCTGATGAATTTGCGAGGAAACCAGTGCATCGCCTATTAAAATTCATGTAAGAAAATCAGCTTCAGGTTGCATTCAAGGAGATTTATAAATTAGCGGAACTTATCATGACGATTCCGAGTTCTACTGCTACAGTCGAGCGTTCTCTTTCGGCTATGAAGAGAATACATACGTGTTATAGAGGAACACAAACGCAGGAAAGGTTATGCGGCCTAAGTTCACTCGCCATTGAAAAGACATTGCTGGCGGAACTGAAGAAACGACCTTCATTTTATGATTATGTTCTAACAAAATTCCTAAGGCAAAACAGGAGATTGGAACTGGTGTATAAATAAGTAAGTAAAATGAGTTTTTTAACCCTTTCTTTGATTCAATCCGGAAAATAATATTTTCCCAAGTGATTACTTTTTCAGATTTCTGTGCGTATTATATGGTTGTACATATTTAAAAATCGTAACAAAATACAGATAATTCGTACCTCACTCTAGTATCTTCTCACAACGAAGCGTTAACCATTCTCACATAAACGGCGTGCGTGATGCATAGCTCAAGTCTATTTGACGGGGAACCCTTGTGTTGTCCATAATTATGGATTGTATAGTTAAAATCATATCAGTTAGTAAATTAAAGTATTCAAAATTATTCTAAGATTAATTGCATTAGACCAATTAAGAAGAGCGCTGCTGTGCTATGCTCTCTTGAAACTTTCACACATCGATAAAAATGCAATCGTACGTTCAAATTAACACGTGAATTTTGTAGTGTGGGTTGCATACCCCCCTCCCCAATAAAAGCACACCCAACCTAAATGGGCACGTGACGCCACTGATATATATATATTGTACAAATCTAATTCTTGCAGTATTAGTTCAGTTTACGATTGATAGTGCAATGCAAAGGAATGAGAACAGAACATCAGTCCTCTTGCCAGAAGACAGGGTCATTTGAATGGCAGATTCAAGAGGGGGAGGGGAAATTGGGGTGATTGCCTCCCTCCTCCTTGGGCAGTTTCTGGATCTGCCCTTTAAGTGGTTTTCAAAAATTATAAAAGAGGTCAGGAAGAAAAACAGCTAACAAAACCCTAATTCAATTTGCTGTTAGATTTTATCCTGACCTTAGATTACAGTCTGGTTCTTAATCTTTTTACGCTGCAACCTAAATTTCAATAGCAGCAATTTACACCCTCAAACATTTAACTTTTTATAAATAAAAAAATAAATAGTAAATAAATAATTAAATGAATTATTAAACTTGCAATCCCTTAGCATTTAACAGGCTGTTAGGAAGAAGGGTAAACTCAGGTTAAGACAGCCATAGAAGAACGTATGTAACTCTCTCAGAAAGGCTTGGCGAACCAATTTTGGGTTGCAACTGATGGATTAAGCTCCACTGGTCTTTGTAAAGGAAGTGTCACTTTCCCATGCTTCTTAAAATGTCTGGAATGCATTTGAAACATCCTGAATGATTTTTACAAATTGTCTCAATTTTATCTTTAATTTTTTCAAAACACATTAGCGAACAAGCATACCTCAGAAACATAAAGGAATATGTTGATGTTAAACTCTATCCTTGACAATAAGACTACCTTATTCTGAAAAAGGAGGATGTCTCATTTGGTAGTTCAGTAGTATAATATCTGCCCAGCAAGTTAAAGACCTGCATTTAATTCATACTCAAGGTAGAAATTTCCTCCTGCTTTTCCAGAAGCATACTTCGAGTGAGCACATCTCAATGGACAATTTTTCTAGAAAGGGTTTTTTTTATGATAGCATTATTTTATTCAATATTTCTACAGCCATAAAGATTTAAAACCACCATAGAGACTCACTCCCATGAAAGATGTTTACAATTTAGTTATTTTAGCCAGTTGAGTAAACGCCTGGGTTTAAATATTTATAACGTCCCAAATTATGAAGTACATCATAAATATATAATTTAACAAGAATTTTCATACCATTGGATTGGATTAGAAATTTTTACTCAATATATTTTAGGAGCTAAAGATAATACTACAAAATAAAACAAAATTTTCTTTTAAAAATAAATTGTTAGAAACTTTATTAGCACATTGAAGGCAAAAACATTCGAGTTAAGTTTTGTACCAATAAATTCTTGAAAAAATATAGTAAAATATACCATTTCATCAAACATAACATAATTACAAACTTAAGTATTCCTTTTCAATTAAAGTTTTGATTTGATTGCTTCTCTCAGGACTCTTCTTAAAATTTTACCACTTGGATTTTTTGGAATAGATTCAACAAATCTAACACCACCATGCAGACGTTTCTGGGGAGATACACGTTCTGAAATAAAAAGATTTTCATATATATTTCCTGGATTATAGAGAAAGAAAACATTTTGTTAAAATGATAAGCATTTTCCAAATCCTTACCTATAGACTTAATTTAAATAAAAGCACTCAACTCTTGAAACAATTATATAATGTTAAAATAATGTTTACTCTAAAATTAAGAGCTTATATCTTCTTCCTTATTATTACGCACCAAAAATGACATACACAAAATGCTACCACCTATGTCCAAGTTTTAACAAAATTAGTTTAAATGTTTTAAGAAGATAAATTCACCCAAGTGACTATATTTTCCCAATATAAGTACAAGAGGTAATACCTATATGTTAGCCACAAAAATTTATCAATATGAAGAGAGAGAAATAAAAGAAAATGGTGAAACTGTTGCCCTCAAAATTCTTAATCATCTATGAATGTCTACATGTTACACATGTGAAAGCCCCACATAATTGTTTTTACTCTTGATATTTGAGATCTCCCAAAAAAAAGTGAGCATGACACTTAAAAGAATAATACCACTGACTACATAAACTGAACCTAGATGTTGTAAAAATATTTTTGTCATAATGGACCAAAAATTTAGAAGTCGCATGGTATGTATTTGCAGGTTATGATGTATAGGTAATACATACTACTAAGAAAAGTTAAAAATAGGATACAAACAATTTATTATAATTTTTTCAAGAAATAATATAAAATCGTTATGAACATTTATTTTAAGAAATACTTGAGAATCATTTCTCTATAAAAGATAAGTAATGATATACAATGGAATCTCGTTACAACGTACTTCACAATAGCATCCTTTTCAGATAATGTACTTTTTGTAAATTCTCAATGACTGAATATTTTAATTCTGTTCATGTTTTGTCGTATTACATGCTAAATCTCTTGAAATTTTCCTTTAAGCGCAAAATTTATCGGTTTAAATTACCATTTTCCTAGAGGCAACAAAGCTCAATTTTTTAATTGTTGTCCTCTTCAAAGGGAGATAGCCACGTAAAGATTAATACAAGGAAAATCCATGCCGTGGCACGCTGTTGAGGAAGAATAGCCAATGCCAAGATAAAAGGTACAAATGGATTCATGCCTAAAGTCTATGAATACTTTTAAAGTGAGTCAAATGATTTTTAAGGAATGTTAGAACATTGTTATCTTTCACCATTAACATTGAAAGATTTATCGCAACATAAATCTATACATCTCATCTACTTACATTTGTTCGGTAACCAAGATGTTTATTGTTTACGTTTTGGCTAATAGTATTGACATAATCCACATAATTTTATTGCTGCTTTAAAGACTTCGGTGCATTTATCCATGTGGATATTAAGTAAGACATTAATGCATAATTATATTAATGGTAAAACTTTACAATACAATACATAAAATAGTAAATGTTAATGTAAATTTTGCTTGCATAATTAAGGAATGGGGAATGTTTGGTAAAGTTTACATCTTATGCCAATTATGTTTATTAGATTACAATAACACTTTCCATGTCATACCACCACACTTTTTATCACCAAGTTCGATTTTGAAGTCCGGGCACTCATTTTGTTTTGTAGGTTTAACTTTATAGTATTCACATGACAAATTAGACCCACAAAATCAGCCTTTGCATGGAATAACGTATGGTTAAGCTAAATTTGAATATATCTTCAAGCGTGTTTCCACTGGTTGCATCCCTAGAACTTGCAATTCCTGCCCAAGTTTTTTATATTCATGACCACATAATATGATGCAGTTTCTTCCACTGGAAGTAAATTTGAGTGAAATAACTGTATTTTAAAAATTATTCCATCAATTGTTTATGATTATTTGATAAGAAAATACAGTCATCAAATTTGTCAATAAATAAATTTCATTTATTTGCTCAAAAGATGGGAAGACAAGAAATATTGCATACCATTTAAGCATTACAATAGAAATTAATCTGGCAAACTGGGTAATGAAATATCTTTCTGAAACATTAATGTGTTCTTCAAGGTGAGATGAAATGCTTGCAGAATGCAAGCACCTTTTACTAGTATTACATAATATTGTTAATGTCAACCAACTAGGCAAACATATAGTGACGTCTTAATCATAACACAAAATATTTCATTTATTTCTATATTATTATTTTTAATGTGATACATATTCATTATAAATAGCTTGCTCTGGAGATAGTGTTGGTTTGTTAACGAGTTTAAATCTTGGTTTATGGTGATTTTTTTTAAGTGCTTGCAGTATGCAAGCACCAACAACTCGTAATATAAATGTTCACCAATGCATGGAAATGATTGCAAGTAGCTGGTTGGATGTTAATGAAACAAAAATTACAAGTTGCTGGAAAAAGTCTAGAGCTATATTTTCATCAAAGACTACAGATGTCACTTATGAAGAAAAATGCAGAGTTATGAGCAATATCTGGAAAATTTGTGTGGAAGTTACATAGTTTTCCTTACTTCCAAATCAGTAAAATATTTTAATAAAAAATTATTGCTCATATTCTACATATATTAAAATTTGCTAGGGATGTGAGAATATGTATTTAAGAAACACTCAAATGGGTATGCCACAAAAAAAAAGTTAAAGACTTCTGCTCTAGATGTTAGTGTCAGCAATGCTTAACACATTCGCAACATAAGGCATTTTCAATGTCGTTTGCCAGTGGCAAAAATATTATTTTTTAATTCATACGTTATAACACATTTTTCACACTTTGTTTCTGTAGATCATAGCATTAATGAGGGTTATTTTTCTCTCTCTGTCTTTCCAGTCTTCTGTCCATCTGTCTGGCAGTCTGTCTATCCACTTGTTTGTCTGCACGATTACTTTTACTAGAATTTTTTCATGTTTACGAAGTTAAGGGAAATTTTAGGAATGTACTAAAAGAGATATTGCATTGAAAATCATTAAAATGGTCAAGGTATTTATTTATTTATGGTGATTAATTATACAAAAATGTTGTGGGTTGCAGAGATTCTAGGGTGAGCTATAATACACTTACGTCTTGTAACTTGTAAACCTATTTTATTTGCATCCCTTACGACCCACCAGCTGAAGGTGATTGTATCCTGGATTTGTGGTCTGATTTTGGATGAACATGTGAGTGAAACTGGAATAATGGTTTGAATTGGGACCCATCGCAGGACATAACTGCTAGATGAAGTTGATTACACCTCAGCTCCTTCTTGCAGTTTTGCACATGTGCAGTCATTTATATTGTTTTTCTCGTGATTTTTTCATTTCCATCTATGATGTATCATAATTTCTCCGTAATTTTCCCAACCCACTTTGTTATCCAAGAAAATGCCCTGAAATTCGTCAGTTCCTATCTGGTTTTTGTGCGAATAGCATTGTGAATTATTTGAAGCATTACAAGGAGATGAATGTATTATTCCCTGAAGTTGTCAATATTGGAAGTCGTCGAGATTTCAGATTCTAACATTTTAGTTAGCAGTTCCTTAGATTCTGAAGATTTATAAAAATCCACAGATTCATCAGAAGAGTTTTTAAACAGTGAAAAAGTTTTTAAAAAGACGTGCTTGAGTCTTTATTTTTAATCATCTCCAACTCTGAAAATTGATATTACTAAGATTTCCTGTTGGTTGCTTCTTGCGGCTAAAAAATTTTCAGAATATTTCTTACAGGCCATCTGCATGAGTGAAAACTATATAACTCATAGGCATCATGTCCCAACGGTGGGTCATGACGCCCATGAGTAAAATTACCCATGACCCACCAGTGGGTCACATTGTCAAGAGTGTGTTAATCTGATACAAAAGTATCAGTGTGAACTCTAGCCCAATGACACCATAAAAATAACTTTACATCTACATACCTGCCACAAATTTTAAAACTTCTGCTTCAGTAATATCTCTTCCTGGCTGCTTAACAACCATTGCCAAAGGAAGTTCCCCGGCAGCTTCATCAGGAATACCAATAACAGCAGCATCTTCAATGGCTGGGTGGGAAAGAAGGATAGCTTCTAACTCAGCAGGAGGAACCTAAACAATCAAGAATAACAATATAAGGAAATTAATACAATTCAGAAACAAGTAATGGCCATAAAAAACTTTTTTATGAATAAATATCATAATGAAAGCCTTAAACCAATATTAATTCTTGAATGCCAGAGTTTTTTTTCGATTTTGTTCATATTTACAATTATAGGTTCTATATATCTATATGTAAATGTTATAGTTACAATCAGTGGCGTATTCACGGGGGGGGGGGGGGGCAGAAGGGGCATATGGCCCTTTAAAAAATTCGAAATTAAAAAAAAGAACAGGAGGCTTGATGCTTCCTCTCTATTCTCTCAAGTTGCGATTCCTATTCGGTCTTAGTCTACGAAGAGCTAACTGAAAGACAAAATATCAGGAAAACAATGATTTGTTATGACTTGAATATCGGTGAGCGATCTTAAAAAACACGGCGTCGATTCCTCTTTGCATCAGTGAAGTGATCGTTTTTTTCTGCGCATTCAAATTCTTGTCATTGTGTCACTCACCATTGATTACAATGTATTCTGAGTTTTGGTTTTGGGCACAATGAAAGTGCGACATGTTGGGTCATTTTTTATGTTAGTCAGAATTTCTGTTCAGTGTGTCGCACCGCATTTGAAACCAACGTGTTCGGATGTCGAAAAATTACGCAGTTTTTTTTTCAATCGCTCACGTTCTGCGCAGTTGGCGGCCTAAATTTAAAAAGAAACATCACGGAATTCCATAATCATCTTGAATATTTACTTGCTTTCCGAACGCCTCTAGTCTTGCCCACGTGGAACGCTAATAAATTATTACATTTTTTTTATCTGAAGACGAAATAGTATTGCTCACTCGCGTCGCCTGTACTGTGGACACGGGATTAAGTGAATGTGAAACCACTATAACACTTTCGTCTCTGCTCGTATAGTGTTAACATTTTTCAAGAGATCATGTATTCAAAACAGTTCAACTTTATTCGAAATGGCTTATCGTCTTTTAACAGGTTATTAGTAATTTTTATTTATTATTCAATTACCGTTATTTATTTTTAAACTTAAACAATGTAGTTGTATTTTCTGTTTTCGCAGAGAGAGGTCAAAAAGTACTAATTGCGCATTTATTTTGCTTTTCAGCTTAAGATGTTGCTCGGTCCTTGTTTTAAGGATTAATTGTTGACCGCTGTAGTTATAACGGTATGGTCATAGTATTCAATGTGTTTATTGCCAAATCTTTGAAAATTATATAGTATCTATTTTCATTGTGCTCTGATAAACACGTAAGAATTATTATTCACACGCTTTCCTGATATTCAAATAAAGAAAACTCAGTCAAACATTATTTATGTCGTGTAAGTCTTCCTAGGTCTATCTTCAGAAAAAATAATTGCTCAAAAACCTAGTCCTCATGCCCCCCCTTACGATGATATCTGGATACGCCCCTGGTTACAATTACAAGGACATATCTGCAACGATTCTTGAGAAAAGTGCCGTGTTCATATGATCATGCTAGGTGGATCCCTTAGCAATTCCATCCCCATCATCTTACCGTTTCTTTCCAAGGATACACGAATACACAAGTCAATGTTTAGCATATTAGATTTATTTTACAGATATAATTTTATATTTTTATAATAGAAACAAATTTTATAATAGAAAAATAAAATATTTGACAGAGAAATGATTAACATGTATGAAATTTCGAAAAGCATGTAATACATAATCCTACATCATATTTTATGCAAAATGTGTGCACAGTACTAGAACACCTTTCACTAGCACAACAGCATCTGTTTCCGACATTATCAAATATTTGGATACTCCATCAAGGCGAATTTTGTCACTGACTCGGACCTGCAAAGCGCTAACCTTTGACACTGACAGTCGCCCAGTTGCAATAGGAGGATTTTTATACCAATTTAGATAGATTTGAACTATGCTACAATGAAAGTCTAATTGTGAGACTTCAGTCCCTGACTTTTTATGAAGAATCCACACATTGTGTAAGGACACATACATAAACGCCGCCACCATTTTCTTCCTCAAAATCTGATCCTATAATAGGACACATTCTGTCTGTTCCTCCCATATATATATAACGAATGGTCGAGAAATGCACAGTTTTTTTTCTCCGATTGAGAATACCATGAAACCATGGTAAATGATTCAACACTGTGACAAGTGGTCGCTACAGTAACTATTGAATTGTCAACCCATCTGGTAACAAGAATCCCGTCTTCTTCACTCTTTTGTTTTTAGACTAGAAAACATACTAGTGGTATTCATAATCAGTGTCAGTATAAAATTACTGCAAAACATAGTAGTTTTATGGAGAACGTGATGACTACATTCTCAATTCAGCTGGATATACGGAAATACAAGAAGAAATTTGAAAACTAAATCCCTGTAGTGCCTTGTAACAAGAAATGTCAGAAACCATCCATCTTCAAAAGGTTTCTGTTTCATACTGAAGTTTTCAAAGGATCACACTAAGTTGCTCTGCTCATCTCGTCGTAAAAAATAAACAATTACTTTTACTATCTACAACTTTGTTTACCGGTGTCTTGTTTCTGTCAAGCTATATTAAATTTCTTCCAATCTACCTATTCATCACTTCTTATGGAGCATATGTCTAAACAACTCCACAATCAGTTTTAAGCGACTTGTCGATTACCTTACACATCAACGCATGGAGGGATCACATTGCTAAGGGATCCGCCTAGTGTGTCCATATGATCACGTGGTCAAGTTCTGTTACACAAGTCACAAATAATACAATACAACAAAGTTACATGTATTGTAGTTAAATCATTGTATAATTAATATATTTGTAGCAAAGATTATGCAAAAGAACAAAAATGTACATACTATAAAGCAATGTAATAAAGTACTACATAGCTTCGAAGCGGATTAATGGCATGTGTCAAATTCAAGTTGTCACAAGTCAAAAACTATAGTTTAAAGTAAATATGCAACAATATAAAAAGTTTAATCTAACCTTTGAGAAGGTATATGCTAAAAAAGAAATATAATCTATCTAAAAAAAAGACAATAGCACGATTTAAATGTTGTGATGTTTGCCATGTTTATATGATCATACTAGGCATTAATGGGTTAAAACCATAATTATGAGCCTTAAATTTCAATATTTTTCTTTTTATTGTAACCAATGGTTACTGAAGAGGTTGGGAATATATACACACAAACACATTTCTAAGTGAATATACAATTTATTAAAAAGTGTAGACTACAAAGAAAAATATATATCCAACGAATTTCTAAGCCCTACTATATCTAAACCTCTTCACTGGAGTATACAACTTAAGAAGAAAGTACGAATAATAGGAACCCTTAGTGCTACCCTGTTTTGTGTAGACTCCAATTGTGGCTACTGAAAATAAACCCCTACGCTGGAAGTGAAAATTTAGCATGTGATTAAGGGGCTATACATTAATTAACACTTCTGTGAAAATGGAAATATCCAGATCGATAGAAATTCTAATCAGTAATTTAGTAGTGAATTGGTCACAAATTATGAAAAAAAATTCATTGGCCTAATGAAAATAAGTTTTTTTTGGAATAATTAAGTTGGGCAATCAAATAATTTCACTTATAATTATAAAGAAATATTATTAAATTCATCCAGTAACATTAATAATTGTTTACCTGAAAGCCTTTGTACTTGATGAGTTCTTTGAGTCGATCTACAATGTAAAAGTAACCATCTTCATCATAATAACCAACATCCCCAGTCCATAGCCAGCCATCCTTATCTACCATGGATGCTGTAGCCTCTACATTGCCCAAATAACCTTTCATTATCAATCCTCCACGAAAGCAAAGCTCTCCTTCTTTGTTTGGGCCCAAAGGTTTTCCGGTTTCCATATCAACAACCTACGGAAAAAAGGTCATCATTTACAGATATAAAGTTAAAAAGAAATACAGTAAAACCTTGTTATTTTGATCCCGGATAATTTGAAATAGCATGTAATTCAAAGCTAAGAGCAGTCCTCGGCCAACATCATAGGATTTTGCATACTTTTTAGTACGGATTATTGGAAATACGTCTACAATGAAATTCGAAGTCATGATCAGGTCCAGTGACTCGCGAACATTTCGTTTAATTTGAAATCTTTACCCATATTATGTGTTTAAGTGGAAAGTTCAGGCACTCACATGACAAAGGTATCGCGTTTTTGTTCTCTATTTCTCGCAAATGAAATATACATTGCTCCCAAACAGGTTACTTCATTTTAATTATTCCCGGGTTACTTCACATATACTGCTTTATCGAAGATCTCTACCTCTTCCCCATAAGTTTTTTGGAAAAAAACTTCAAATAAGGATAAACAAAGATGCTAAAAGCGAGCAGGGACAGAAGAGATGAGGTTTCATATTTGCCCACTCAACAAAAAAATGCCAAAAAATATAAATTTTTACCTTAGTAATTTGAGCACAATCTTCAATGCTATTCTCACTATCACTCTCTGAACTGACACTTTCTTCCAAATCACTTTCAAGTAAGATTTCAGTCTACTTTTCATCACCAGGTATTGCTTGCGTTTTTCTATCAGTTGATGTCATGATAAGTTCGACTCTTTTAATCTCTTAGAAATTAAACAAACATAACAACAGAAAATAACGAACAATATCTGCCTTCATATAGCGTAAATGTTTCCCTCAGACCGGCAAGAGAATAATTTTTGTGCGATCCAAGCGCTTCCCATGCGCTCTGATCACGCTTTCGTAAATATCTTTGAATGGGCTTGTTTGTGCATTGATGTCAGATAAGTGTTTCTCTCTCTCACTCTCATTATACTGTTCTCAAGAAATGCTAAACCAAGCACTAGCCCAGATCTGAAGACCATTCCTCCTCCCTTTCCATATAGCTCTCTCAAGTGTTGATGCAAAAGAAAAAGTATTCATCTCAAGAGTGAGAGACATCACAAAGCAAAAATCAGTGCCTGCATCCTCTTCCACCACACAGTAGTTTTCGTGCAGAGGTTTGGTTTCGCATAACTAAGTGAAAATTAAATCACGAAATTTTATGTATAATATAGGTAAAAAGAAAGTAAAAATTGCAGAATTAAGTGCAATAGAAAAACCCAAGGTTACTGTTTTGAAATATATCAAGGTTTTAAGAAAATTTATAGCGTCAAAAAAATAAAGATATATAGCAATCTCTGCAGCGTACCCAGTACGACCGCATATGAAGTTTTCATCCTGCATGCCCAGTATGCAGGACAATGCTGAGGGGTTTATTACAATAGAGATCTTTTGGCTGAGTAAATGCGGTTGAAAATCTTTTCTTCCAAAACGGTGTAAAAAAGTAACATGAAATATACACTGGGAAAATTGGTTTGTTCACTCGATCCTATTTTTCACACGCGGTGGTGTTTGTGAATCATGAATTGTACCTTCAGCTTTGTTCATGAATTCGCCATGTGCACAAACTTGTAAGGTCAATACGTTTTGCAGCAGAATGGATAGATAAGACTATATTGCGATTTTACTATCCAAGTAGCGGATCGTAATAAATTTCAATTTTTTTTAAGTTCGTTTATTTCGAACACGGATAATTTGAAGTCGTATTTTTGTGGTCCCTTGAACTTCGAAATAACAATGTTTTACTGTATTTATATTACCTAATAATCAATGCATGACACTTTCTCATATTATTAATTACAAGTTTATTCAACCTTCATGATTATTAATCCACTTACGCAATAAAAAAGTTCCACAGAAGTCAATGAAGTAGAAATTTTAAGCTTCTAGAAGTTGCAGCAACAAGTTGGCATGATCCACATCTAATCATTGCGATTCAGTTAAGAAGCCATGCAAACAAAATAGCGTGCATGACTTTACCTTGCATTGGATGCCAGGTGCCAAAGTTCCAATCGACCCATATTTCTGAGATTCAACTGGCGCCATAATAACACCAAGAGTTGTCTCTGTGAGACCATAACCTTGGCGTAAATGGCATGGAGGGGCACCGATCTTGGACCGCGCTTGGGTGATAATCCTCTCGACCTCCACTTGAATATCTTTACCCAATGGTGCAGCACCACAGAGAATGTCACGAATGCTGGACAAATCATATTTTGCCACACGTGGATCTTTGGCTATGAACACTGCAAGTGGGGGAACCAGGAAGAGTGCTGTCACCTGTGGATAAGAAGGATGTAAAACATGAGCTTCATATTCAAGTACAAGCACTTAAAAAATCCTTGTCTCAGGTATCTCCAATAGCCACAACAAAATAATAAAAACCAGATGAGTATTTCAGCTACAAAGCAGCCATCATCAGTGGTAATTAACCGAAAATAGATTCTAAAAGGAAGTTCTTTGTTGCTTTGTAGCCGAAATTCACATCTGGTTTTTTAATAACCTTGTTGTGGCTATTGGAGATACCAGAAATAAATATTTTTTAAGCGCTTGTTCTTGAATTTATTCAGCCATAAGACGAGTTCGATAATTCCCTGCTGAATGAGCTTCATAGTGAAATTATCAGAAAAATCTAATTGATTTTGTGAATAATTTCAAACTATATATATTGAAACAAAAACATGAAGACAAAATATTAGCGAAAAATTCTCATTTTCCATTAAATTTCTTTTTCAAAAGTTGAAGAAATTAAAAACTAAATTAACCCTATCATGAAAGACAAATCTTCTACCTCAAATTTTTACTCAATAATGTCACTGATAATCAGAAACTGGAGAAAATATTTAAATTTAACAATGACATTTATTATAAGCTTAAGTAAAATGAAAATATCTTGTTTAGTAAAAATAAAAAATATATCTAATTCTAGTGTAAAAATAAAAAATTTTTAACATTAACCTTGAAACGCCAGATTTATTTTAGAGAATTTTTGTTCATTATATGGAAAAATGACATATCTCATGAATTGGTAGTATTAAAATGTTCAAATAGAAAGCATTTTATTGTAAAAATAATGAAGAATTGCATACTTCTGTTTTGTAGGGGAAAGAAACATGTCGAAAGAATATTATTAAAAATATACGTCCGTGAGCTATTACCATTTTGCGTGCCCATACAGGAACTGACTTGAAAAGTTTCTATAGCAAGGATACGTGAAAATATTAGAAATAATAATTATCTTCTCACTTCAGCGTTCATACATGATTTAGGAAACATTCTGTGAAATTACAACTATGCATTACAACGCAAAACCTTTTTGTAAGTGGTAAGTAAGTTTTTGCCATCAAAGGATAATGAGAATATAAAAATTATTTCAATATTTTTGCAATAAGAAAATTTAACTCCTGAAAGGATCCACGGTTTTTTCTTGCAAGAGGTTGCCCCAAGTTTTTTTGGCTATGTTAAAAAAATACACTAAAAACAGAAATGCATCATGCAATTTTTTAATTATTTACATTTAGTAAGTAAGTATAGTTTGTTTCATTATTATTTAAAATACTTCAGTGACACACAATTATTTTTAAAAATGTGGTAGATGATCAAAAAGGTTGAAAAACACTAATAGAATATCAGAATATGCACGGAATTGCATTAAGGAGCAAACAGCTTAAATTTTATCAACAGAAACTAATTTTGAGAAATATAACTGGATAAATAACTGTTAAACTCTTTCCAGTAATACAGTAAACCCTTGTTAGCACTTGGTTTACATGAACAAATATTTTCCCTGACTCTGAATGTATGGATTAATGTATTTGAGTAGATTGGTTAACACGAAGTTTGCTTAAGACAAACTTTGAACAACATTTGGGAACCAAGAGCTCAAGTAGTCAGTTAACACGAACACTTGTGCTTAGTCAAAAATCATAATGTGGCAATAAATTTTAAACCAAGTATACTTTCTGAGATGCTTTTGCTTTCATCATCCTGATGTGACTAGAATCCGTTAATTTGTTTCTGTATATTTCTGACTGTACTTAATAAATAAAAAAATGCAATCTATTATAATGCCTCATCTACAATATTATGACGTTTATTTTAATGTCTTCTTGGAAAAACATGCACAATGTATAGAAACTAATATTTTAAGAATATTTTAGACAAGGTTATTTTTCTCTTACAAATCCAAACCCTCAGTATAAAGAAAAGGAAATGTGATGGGAAAAACCAGACCACTGCCAATGTCAGAGTAAATAGGCCTTCCTTCCAAGAAAGTGCACTCACCATCTAGCTTTCAGTGCAGGTCCTAATATAAATATCCTAGTTGCACTCATAAAATAAACAAGGCCAGACAAAAGCTCTTAACATGAGATGAGCCGAAAAAATTCTTTCAGAGGCAAGACACAGCTTCCCCTCTTATGGGCTCTTGAGCAAAAATAATGATTGTTTGTTTGTATTTCTGGCTAATCAACCTCTTGGATTATTATAGCCATAACTCCTTACACACTGAACAGATACACAAGGGAGGAGGGAAACCTGGTGCCAGCATTAGACTATTCTTTATGAAGAGCACCAAGGGGGCTAACTGCTTAATGTCCCTTCCGAAGGACAAATCACACAAGTAGGGGACATGATGCTCCCAGGTTGAAAAATCCGACCTCCGCCGGATTTGAATCTGGGACCGCTGCACGGAAGGCCAATGCTCTAACCACTCCGCCACCACTAAGAGAAAAACGTGAGTCATGCCAAATATTGTGCTCTAGCCCTCCAAACCTCTTGATGCAGTAACGTGACAAAGAACATGCTCAGAAGTCTAGGGATATGTTTTTTGTGCTGGAGAGACGCGCTTGTAAGTTAAAGGTTAATCAAAACACTCCAAGTGGTCCAAGAGCTAAAAGTCGCGACAGACTGATGGGCAAACAGATGAGTCGTTCTCATAAGGTGTTCCACTCCTATCGCTGCCCTGGTAAAGAATGCCTAAAGCAAACCTTGTGGGATTTTGTACCTTAAAATGAAGAGATCAGAAAGATTCGAGTATATTTCACAGCACCAAGATGGCTTTCATTAATACAGATAATTTGGGGTAATATCTATCATCTTCTATATATACATAGATCTTTAAATGAGTGATGCAAAAAAGTGTGCAACAGTGACATTAAAAGATATGTTCACTGCTTTGACCAATGTGTACCAATGATAGCTAAGGGTCACCTATGTTAGAACACTTTCAAGGAAGTCGTTTCTAACCTAAATTAATCTATTTGGTTGTCACTTTTTTGTTAGTCAAATTATTATTTTACATGCTAAAATATCTAAACATATCAGAAAATATGAAAATGATTTAGAATTAATCATACTTTATATTTTTCAACAGATTTGAGAAACAAATCTCCATCAAAACGTGGCAATACTACAACACTCATTCCCGTAGCAAGTGACATAAGCAACACCATTAGTCCAAAAGCATGGAAGAAAGGTAGAAGGCCCAGGATAGTATCTTCGGGGTAGACATATCTGCGATCCCTTAATAAAATTTAAAAAAATAGGCATAAAAACAATTCATAATTCATCACAAGTTATATTCTATCATATAAAGAGATAGCTTGACATCAATCACATATAGATAAACATTGCCATATTAATTCAGTGAAATGAAAATGATCTGTACTTGGTTGTATGAGGATTTTAAGGGAAATAATTTTAGAATATTACTCATAAAGGTTTAAAATTTTATAAAAATAATATCATTTTAGTAAAAACTGTATTGAACAAAATTTTGTTTTAAGTAACCCAATATTTAATATTATCTCATAAAACAACTTAGATAATTGAGAAATTTAATGAAAACCATTATAGTTAAGTTAAATAAAACCGAGTAACATATGCTTACTGATGAGCTATGCAGGTTAGAACATTATGCTGAGTTAGCATTACTCCTTTTGCCAAACCAGTTGTTCCACTTGAGCACATTACTAGTGCAACTTGCTGTTTTATATTGACTTTTGGAAAATCCTTACAAAGAGGTATAGATGGAATGAATTTATCCTCAGGATATAGTAAGCTGTTAATACTTATGACAAAATCTCCATTAAAAGTCATTGTTTGATCTTGATTCCTGCCTGAATCCCTTTTAATTTCATCTATTAATACAACTGACTGTACAAAGTTAGTAGTTCTTGCAACATCTACTACATCCTTTAACCTGGCTTTTGAGGCAAACACCACCTTGGGCTTAGATATGTTAAGTCCATGTTCCAACTCACCTGTACAAATGAATAAAAATAAATATTGTATTAATAATAAGGTACTTGCCCTTTAACTGCTCACAAATTTTCCAATAGGGAGTGGCGCCATAGGTGAGAATAAATGGAACCACGTGGAGGTTACATTTATTGTTTATTCGAAATTCTTTCGTTTAGCATTAGAGATTAAAGTTATGCTGGAGATTGAAGTTAAGTGGGACACCTGTGGAGTCCTGCCTGCACCAATGTCACCCTCTCCATGTCAGTGGAGATTAGATGTACAAAGCAGAGAAAATGCCATAAAACTAAAGGTCTATGAGATACACATATTTACACTATGTAGTTCCATTTCTCGTACACTACATATTTCCATTTCTCTTACACTATATAGATCCATTTCTCATCATCTACGGTGCCACTCCCTACAGGAAAATTTGTGTGTAGTTAAAAGACAAGTACCAAAAATAATATATATGCCAATCCACTAAACTTATTATAGCTACTTAATATTTAAATGTTCGAACAAAATTACAAATGAGAATAATACAAAAGTTTTGTCTAATGCCTTATTACTGGTAACCTTCTTAACAAACAAGTCTTACAACATTTGCATCGTCGATGTACTATTTAGTTTTCCTTCCATGGTATCATCTAAGTTGCCAAGAATAACCATTTTCTGATAAAGAAAACTGGGACAATACTCAATGTTCAGCATTTTTATCTATGAATGCTTACTCCTAAAATGATTTTGTAAAGTTTAAATTAATGCTTGTTAAAAAGTAAGGGTAATAAAATACTGAAATTTCAGAAATGATGAATTTGATCAATTAGTAGGAATACAGGATCAACCTATTAACATCCAGTTCTGTCCTGGAAAAACTGGGTCATATGGTCACCTTAAGTTTCTATTTTTCACATCTACTTTTTCTACCATTTAGACATACGTTTTGTGTAAGTTGGGTTGATAGGTGCTGCAGCTGCTCCTAGATAAATGGCAGCCAAAACTGGAATGCAGAATTCAATAGTATTCTCTGAACATATACCGACACAATCTCCACATCCCAAATGCCACTTTCTGGTTCCAATGCCATATCTCAGGGTTTCAGCCAGACTTAAGCTTAGGGAAGCTATTTCACCAAAAGTAAGACTTTTTCCCGTAATTGAATCAACCTGAAATGTACATATTAATAAGATTTTACTTGTCAGCTTTGTTCTTTATTTAGCATGCTTTTGATTTAAGGCAGTTTTCATGCCAGGAAATCATATTCTTTAACATGTAGGAAATTTTTTATTTTGCATAATTTTATTATCATGCACATTAAGGTTTGATTAAAAATACATTATAGCAAAACACACAATCTCTATGACTCCTGAGTAATTTGCAGCATTGTTCAATAGGATTTTGAGGCTCACCAAACTTATGGCATATTAATAGGAAATTCATGAAAAAGGTCGCCATAACAGAAATGAAATGGTTACTTTGTAGTTTTCCTCTGATTTATTAAACAGAATAAAATATGATTATGTAGTTACTACACCGTAGCACATCAAAACCCTAGTTGTTTAGTAAAGCAGTGGAAAGCTACAATTTTATTTCTATTGCTGCATTTTTAAGCAACAACTGTACCCTCACCTTTTGGCACAGCCTGGATAATATATTAAAGCCCCAAAGAAATAAAACAATATACAACCGATGAAGAGCATCAATTCATCATAGGTCTGTGACCGATTTGCCATATGTGATGATTGGTGACCGCATTGGATAACGTGGATAATTTGATTTCCGAGTAGGGCTTCCAAACCGGTTTTTACCATACCCAGTTAACTGGTTATATTTGTAATTTTCTTATTATTCGTTAACTGGTTAATTGTGTCCGAATAAGCGAATTCATAGAAGGGAGAAAAAATGCTTGCCATAATGTTTTAAAAAATCCAAGTGAAAAGAATTTGTTGGAATTAATAGGTATTCTTAGAGGACCACTCCAGGCCTATGTTATTCCATTTAAAAAAATAATTTAAAACACCAGGATTTGTGAACTGTTGGAATGGATTTTTAGGGAGACAACGAAAAACTATTTTTAAGATTGTTTATTTGTTTTGGTATATCATGGGACTGGTGGGTTAGTAGTGGGGTAGGAGTATTCAAGGTTAAGGCAGGAACATCCCCTATGTGCGCAGGGTTCTCCTCGTATCAATTTGTATTAAACCAAAATTCGTATTTCATAGAAATATGAAACACTTAATTGTATTGCTGAAATATTATTTTTTAAAACAATATTTTTTCTGTAATCTCTTGTGCTTTTGCACAAACAATAATTTTTTTCTACAAACGTAACACTGAATGTCATTTATTTATAAAGCTTTATTTTTAAATCATATAAAATAACTTTTTTCTTGTAAGTATTCCGTTCAAAATTTTGTTATACCAAACATTGAATGACCTTCAATTAAAAAAAAATTATTTGCAGTAAAAACTAAGTAGTTTTTCTTGTATTCCTTTGAAATTTATTTAAATAAACATTTCTAAAAATTAAGGGTTTCTGTTTTTACCAGTTAATTGTCAGTTAACTGGTTAGCTGACGATCTTTTAACCAAAAAAACCAGTTAGCATAAATTCCAGTTAATTGAAAGCCCCTATTCCAGAGTAACATTTAAGTACACTGCAAAAACTGTACCCTTATATAAAACCAAGAACTACTAAAGCGTAATGCTTTCAGTGGTTACAAGATTTGGAATAGGAAGAACTCAATGGATTGAAAACAGTATGGCTAGGAGACAGTGTTGAATCCAAGGGGGGAATCTTTACCCCTGTGGAATAAAATTTCCCTGAGGACAACTATTAAAATTTTATTTGATGTATTTAATATTAAGAAATGCTATTGGGCCCTTAAATAGAGAATATGATGATGATTGGTTGAAAGTGACATCAAGTGTTAATTTCGACCAATCACAAAACGAAAGCATTGTGCAATGATATTTGTTCAATTAAGTACATGACCAAAGCCAAATGTGAAGACAATGGAATTAATTTTAAAATCCAATATTGGATATGTGGAATGAAGATTTTGTGCATAAAGCTATGTTGCATTCTGGTGTCTACTGTGAGTGCTGAATGTTTGTTCAACACAATGAATAGACTCATGACGAAGCTAAGAAATAGAATGAGTCAGGAAAATCTGCAGGACTGCATGAAAGTTTCCATCGAGGGACCCAATGAGCTGCCAATACATTAATAGATGAAGTTATCGGCATATATGCTAAGAAAAACCAAAAGCGACTCAGGTTAATTTAAAGTGTTACTTATACAATCATACATTCAATTCCATGAGTTATACTATATTACAGGGGTAGCCAAACTGCGGCTCTTTTAAATTTCCATTCATTGGCATGTCAACAGTTTTCACCATGAAACACAATGACGTAGGATTACTTGTGATGTGTTTGGGATGCCTAAGGGACATTCATTATATTTAAATTGCTTCAGATACAGGTTATGTTTTAGTATCTAATTAATAAATAAGAGAAGTTTCTAAAGTTCCTATGCCAAAAAATGCATTCTCCCTATATTACATGCATTTTTATGGAAAATTGTTTATTGAGAAGTGTGCAGTTTTTCAGGAATACATTAGTTATAATAATAATAATTATTATTATATACATAATATCCTTATTCGGTTGGTCCGTCCGTCCGTCGGAATGCTCTATAGAAATCCCCATAGGAGAACACTTAAAAATACCGTAAATACCCGCGTATAATGCACACTTTTTTTGGAAATATTCGAGTTAAAAATTAGGATGCGTGTTATACGAGGGTACATAATTTTCCTATTTTCATTTGTCCTCATATTTCCACAATTTCGGCACAGTAATTACTGCCCGGGTATCCTCATATTCTTATTGGTGATTTTTACGAAAAGTAAGATAGATAATAGTTAAAATTTATTAACTAATTCTATAAACATACATAATTTAGATATGAAAAGAATGAATTTAGTATTTATTCTTTTTAAAAGCCAAGAAATTCTTCGTCACTGGACCATTCTTCTTCGATGTTGTTATCGGAATATATCTTATGCATGACGTCACCCTACACCGGCGCCCGGCCTGGTGGTGAGGTACTGGTTCTACTTACAACTAGAAACAATGGCAGCTGATGCCTTTGAGTACGCTGGGAGTGATGCTTCTTTTAGAACTAAATAAAGTTATCGTTTCCTACCTTTCTCTCAGCATTCATACGTGATTTTTTCTTGATTCTTCGAGTCTGTAGTTAATTATGGTTATTTGCTATCGTGTTTACGTGCTCCCGAGTGTTCTAATAAGGGTAAAACTGAAGGTTGGGCGAACCCGTCCACCTCAGGCGTGACAAAAACGTATGTAAAAAACATAGTATTATCGTCATTCCATTTTATTAGCTCAAAGAATGTCATATGCCATACTATGAAATTAATATAATTTGATTTATTATGTCCTAATATCACCTTGTAAGTAAACATAAAACATGCAATGATTGAGTTAGCTGACGTTCTTTTGGAACGTTATTCGAAAATTTCATCTCGCACTTTCATTATGTTACCAATACATAATACCAATAATTCGATCATTGCTTTAGAACACGTTACACCATCTACTTTATTCTGGAACGGTAACGCTAAAAAAAATCGGTGCGCACTATACGTGGGTATATAGAAAAATCATAGATTACGAGGCTGAAAACTCCCCTGCGTGTTATACGAGGGTGCGCATTATACGCGGGTATTTACGGTACCCTTTTTTCACTTGCAGCCTTTTTTTTCTTCTGAAAAATTAAATTAGAAATAATTGACCTACGATCTTTGGACCATTTTAAAGAAAAATAAACATAGATTCTTATCCTTGACTTATGCCTTTAGTTCGAAATCGCTCAAGTTTTACGTTTAAATCACATTTATTGGAAAATTTTAAGCTTTTTAAAGATGTTGTTTTGCCGACCGTGTCATTTTTAAACCTCGAGATTGTATTGTTGTCCTTATACAATATGTGTAAGGAAAGTGTGTTTTGAATGCTTTAGTACGAGAGAGAGAGAGAAGGCACCTGAATTATTTATAATTAAAATTGTGTTTTTCATTAATTTCTTTCAAGTTAACTTCCTATTGAAATTTTTGGTAATTAACTATTTTTATATTTATTTTCATCGTTATTTTGCCGAGCATCTTATAATTAACCGGAGTTATAAATTCTAATCGCATATATGAATCACGCAAAAAGCCATTCCTTAACATGCAAAGCTTTTTCGTTTATATTTTAAAATATTTCAAAGATGAGGTATTTACCTTAGTTATGCGAAGAGAAGAATTTAAATCTCATTCATAAATCTCCAAAAATTACGTTTTAATACGATTTTTCACGTTTTCACGCATTTTGTTTATATTGGACCACTGTTGTCCCAATTGTAGAATTCTATTCTTGGCCTCATAATAAATGCACCAATTTAGTGCTTTAACACGGGTGAACACGGGTCAGACCTTTATACATGGGTATAACTTATTTACTGAATCCATTATAAGTAATTAGAGAGAGGAAGGAAAAGAGTGGGAATGAGCAGAAATTGAGAAAGAGGAAGTAGCATCTGTATAGGATT
Source organism: Tanypteryx hageni (assembly GCA_028673005.1). NCBI lineage: Eukaryota > Metazoa > Arthropoda > Insecta > Odonata > Petaluridae > Tanypteryx > Tanypteryx hageni. Next base: position 64,932,140 of record CM054114.1, on the reverse strand, counting down.
AAAAGGAGCTGCCGTACAAAAATAAAAAATTATAATTGATTATAAAAAATGTTATACTATTGAATCATGGAGAATGGAGGGAATTCATAAAACTAGGTCGCGTAATTTTCAATGGATTTCTTTAACTGATAATACAGCAAATATTTTCAACTGAATTTCAAATAGGAGTGAAAAATAACATTTTATGAATTTTATTTAAATTTCTTTAACTAAAGTGATTTACCTGGAAAGGTTTAAAAACTAATATAGTTAAAAGAAAAGTGGAATCTTAAAATATAGTTAAACTCATTGCAGTTCATGTAAGTATTTAGTTAATAGTAAGTAAGTTACTACACATTATTCCTTTGATGGAAAATGACAGTTCGTTCACATTTTATCCTGTTTTTTAGGAGTAAATAAGAGTAAAATAATTAATTTATTAAGTTAAATTCTATACGTTTTAAATAACTTATAATTTGCTCAAATATTTCAAGTAAATTCAGCTACTTCTTTATGCATTATTTCTTATTATTTCGATTTTCCTCATATTTTCAGCAAATATCTGGATAATCATTTGGCCTCTCCACTAATAATTACTTAAACAGTATAATTAAAACAAAAATAACTTTCAAAAACACTGATTTGATTGTGCATGAAAGCCAAACCAGATCATAGCATATCTTACTGATTTTTCATATCGAAATCATATATATTTGGAAAATACATATATATATATATTTGACAGGCAATTACGGTAGTAATAATAATAATACTTTATTGGTTCAATAGATCTTAGCAAAGATATAGAACAGGTCAAGGTAAATACATAATATGTAACATAGATACACAGTACGATATAGAGAGACAATTATAATAATAGTAAAGTACATACAAAATATGTATTTACATTTTAGTTAAATCATCCTTCATAAAATCCTCAAGGCTACAGTATGTTTTTCCCAGTAATAAATTTTTATCTTGGTTTTGAATAAATTTAAAGATAGGCATTTAATGCTGGTTGGGAGATTTTTGCTGAAGAATGATGAGGTCCTCATTGGCATAAAGTTAGTGTGTAGTCATTTATATGGATATCCTCATGTCTACATGTGAGATGGTTGTGAACTGTGGCATTTTTAGGGAAAAGTGAGGGGTTATTTTTGACAAATAAAGCACAATTTAGAATATAGATGGAAGGGTTGGTGAGGATCTTGAGGGAAGCAAAGATTGCTCTGCCTGTAATTCTGGATGATACATTGACTATAGCTTTAACTGCTTTCTTTTGCATATAGAAAGCTTTTGAGGATGCACTAGCATTATCCCAAAATATTATTCCATAAGATAAATGAGAATAGATATTTGCATAATAGACCATTTTTAGGACTTCAATGGAAACCATTTGAGATAGCATTCTGATCATATAGATGCTCGAGGCCACTCTTTTTATTGTTGAATTCACAAGGTAAGACCAGTCCAAGTCTTCATTGATCTGAAGACCCAAAAACTTAGTTGTGGCAGTATATCATATAGCCTGATTATAAACTTTAAGCAAGACTAGAAATTGGGGGAGATTGTTTAGTGTGAAATTGGAGAAAAGTTGTTTTACCATTGTTAAGTTGTAGGTTGTTATTATGACACCAGTCAGACATGGTATTAACAGCAACATTGGTTGACTTGATTAGATTAGGCATATTGTCTTTGGAAAATGATAGAAACGTTGGCATATAGTATTATAGTGCTATTGTACAATTCCTTAGGAAGGTGATTAACCCTCGACTGGTAGGGTGGGGTCAAAATGACCCTCTGTAATTTTTACACTTGTAAAATGAAGTAGCTAGTGCTGCCATCTCTCTGGTACTTCCTCTACTCTATCATCAGTTGGTTCCCGAATGTTGAGCCAAGTGGTTGTGTTATTGGTACTCTGTGTTGTTGTCGGTAACAACTTTTGTTACATATGTGGGTCATATTGACCCCACCCTACCCTAGAGGTAAGTTTTTTTATAAGTTGCCGTAATTGTTTTCCTCTTTATTTCTCTCAAAATGTGTGTAAAAGTTACATCATATGTACACTGACTTGAGTCACATCATTCCGATGCTTGCTTTTTATTTTATCAAGTGTGTTTGCAGAATGTACATTCTGTTTACATTAACTAATTAGGTGCATCATGACTGGGCAGTTAGATGACGAGGCTATTGAGAGGCTTTTAGAGGAAGATAATAAGGAAGACGAAAGTGATGTTTATGAAGAATTTGTCATCAAAAGCTAACATGATACAGAGAGCGAACAAAGTAGGGATTCCTCAGAACTAATTGTGAAATGCACAGAAAACCATTGTGTGCAAGTTGTGCAAAAAGAGTTTGCCGAGAATGCTTCAAATAACTTTTCTTTATTTGTTGACACATATGGTCACAAAGACATAACTTTTATGCAGATTCTGAGTTCTGAATGATTTGAACAATTTATGAACATTTATGACAACTAATATTGTTTGAGTAAAATCTGTTTACATACATGAGGTTTGATGAATGTATTAAGTAATCATAACTATTTTCAATTTATTTTTTCAAGAATTTACATCAAAACGAGTTATTGTAATATAATCCTGAGTTGAAGTTCACGTTTTATAAAATAAAGTATATTTTTCTTATTTTTTTTCATTGGGTCATTTTGACTCCACCCTATCAGCTATGAAACATATATTTCACCCTACCAGTTGAGGGTTAATAAAAATAATGAATAAAAGTGGGCCTAGGATGGAGCCCTGAGGGACTTTAGATTTTACTTCAAGAGGTTTAGACTTGGCTATATTGATGCCATTTACAGTTATGTATGTGTATTGGACAATTTGTTGTCGGTTAGAGAGATATGACTTAATCCAGGGAAGTGCATTGCCAGTTATGCCAATATTAATTAGCTTGTCAAAGAGTATTTAGTTTTTCAGTAGATATACCAAAAAAGTGTACAGTAATTGCAATATTCACTACATTGCAAACTCAAATCTTATAAAACATATACTAGTTTTCAAAATATATCAGTATATTTTTATGACACAGCTGAAGATAACGTTACCATTACAAATGACCTTTGACAGTGGCATACCACAGCTTAGCAGGTTATAGCATCATGGCATAACCAACTCCTGCATCTAATTATGTAATAGACAGCCAACATACCCTTACAGCTATGATTTCACATGAAGTGATCGACAAAGAAAAGTTGAACTCAGAAACAACATGAATAATAATAATAATATAATTTATTTCACCATTGGTAAATACATTTGCATGGTTTTGTCACTAAATATTACAAAACAAGACAGGAGGAGGGGGAGGGGGGAAAAGCAAGATACAAGATTGACAACATAAATCAGAAAAGATCAAAGAAAAGCAAAAAATTTCACACATAATCATCAAGGTATTCACAAACACTATAGTAAGTTTTCTTCAGAAGGAACTTCTTAACTTTACTTTTGTACAATTTGTGGAATGAAACTGATTTTATGCCCCCAGGTAATTTGTTATAAATTACAGACGGTGAATGGTGAGGGCCTTTTTGACAAAGTACATTATTGTAATCATTAATGTGAATGAACAGGGGAAATGGCTATGGTATTCTGCATTTTTGGGAAAAAGTTGATGATTAGATCTAACAAAAGTTGCACAGCTCAAAATGTAAATGGATGGTAGAGTTAAGATATTGAGTGAGAGATGAAAACAAGGGTTTACCGTGTATGCAGTAAGACACTCTACATAAAGCTTTGACAGCTTGTTTCTGTAAAGAAAATACTTTACTAGCCAGTCTGCAATTACCCCAAAATAAAGGGTTGTCAATGAGAATGGCTGAGTATGGACTGAATTATTGCATCCAAGGAGGGGGACAGCACCCATACTCCCTTGGATGTGCTCTTGAACTCATTCCTTACAAAATTCCTCAATTTCTTTAATTTTCCTGTGTCCAGCATAATAATTAATGTGCAAGAACTAAATGGCCATTGCTTAAAGGGAGAAAACTGTAGTAAATCTTTAACTTCGCAACTTATGCAAGTTTCTTTTGGACAGCACCAATCAATGCATTTGAAAACTATCTAACAAGGAAATAATTAATACAAAATAGATATAATAACATTATAATAATTTGCAATGCATTAAAAGTTGTCTCAAATTATTAACAAGTATGTATAATCATTCCATCATGATCAGGAAAAGAACCGGGTTTCCCACTTGCTGATTGGATTTTTAAACTAATTCTCCTGGAGGATATCAGTTAGGTAAGATAGATACTAGCTTGCTAGCACAGTATCAACAAAGCAAATATCCACATTCTGAAGCAGGAGAAAGTCTTGCACAAGAGTTCAATAGTGGAATATTTGCCCACCAAGTGGAGGACCTGCATTCAGTTCTCAGTCATAGCAGTATTGTTTTCTCATATTTACAATTTATGCCTATCTCATACAGCTCAATGATCCATTTTTTCAAGTCTAATCATAAAAATATTTGTCAGTTATAGAGTAATCCTCTGACATATTCCTATTTAATATTTCAAATAAATCTTGCAAATTAAACAATCGAGTACATTTTATTAAGTACAAAAGGTTGGACACCAATGGTCTAAATGAATGTTCACATATTTTCTTTAAAATGCAATGATGACAAATATATCAAGCTATGAAATTGATATTTTCGAGACTCCACATAAAAATAAAACCAAATCACTTAAAAACACTGAAGTGAAATTTAAATTCAGAAAGAAACATATATACCTAACATCATTTAAAAGTTCAAACTGTTTGCAATGTTGAGCTCTGTTATAATTTCAATAATAAACTTTATATTACTGATTATAATACCCATTTTATTTGTGATTTTGATATCATTATAGCAATGTTCGACGCTGCCTTTGGAAGGGTGGATATAAAATAAAAAACGCTACCATAGTCTTTATCATAGATTTCGATAAGTTTTCCAACTTTATAAAGGCATTATTCAAAATTTGCCTCAAATCTGTAAATCTCATTTGTAGCCAAGATCTTTATCAGTTGAAACGAGTGGTGTGCAAAAATGATGCGAGTTAAAAATAGTTCAAGGACATGGCCACATCTACTCAACTTTTATCAGTGATATCTGAAGGGTCAATGCATCAAAACTATTACAACCTACATAAATAATGGAGTAGTAACTGATCTTTTAGTAACATTGCTACATAGAGGGAAAGGACAGGTGTCTCTTATAACTTCGTGAGTGAATGATTGACAAACATAAAACAATTAGGTAAAATGATCGCTACTAAATGACAAGCCAATTTTAAAATGCCAACAGAGATCAAGTTCAATGACTCCCACGAAATCCATCAGCCCGTCAATGCCACTGCTCCATACAGGGCTATATAAAATATCGAATATACTGACTTGAGATTTCATTAGATGTAGAATTCAACCTAATCATAGAATTTAATCAATCAGCTTAAAATGACAATATCATTAGTTCTACCTAAAAAATAAATGAGAAGTTTTCCATTTATATCTTTAAAAGTTTCGTATTTTATCTGTGATAAATTCATGTAAATATGAATGTTTAAAACTGTAATTACTTGCGCTGATTTATTTCCATGGGCAGTCAATTTTTCATAGAAAAACTCTCCCAGCGATTTTTGGGGATCTTCAATCTCCACCTCAGGAGGTCCATACAAAATATTATCTTGAAACATCTTCAACCACTAACTTCACGAGAAGAATCAGCTTTCTTAGTATATGAATGTAATGGTTATTTTCTCGAGCATGCTGCCACTAATTGGTATGGAGCAGAGACTGGAGTGCAAGGGTAAAAATATTATCAGAGCGGAAATGTACGTCACAAGAGCGCGATACATGACCAGAGCCCGACAGCATTTATAAAACTAAAAGGACAGGCATTGATTAAAATTGAGCAACTACATCACCATCTTCCCATCTTTATCTTTAGGCAAAATAGTGCGATAGTGCGCATATAAGCAGTTCTTTGTTAGTCTCCGAGTTTTAAGTTTAACGTTGAAAGGACGTGCATACATTTTCAACTTCAGTATATGGAAATGCTGTCGGGATTCGTTAAAGCTTACAAATGTACGTCATTATATGCCATTTACAGCTAACAGAAATTTGCGCTAAGGAAATTACGTACTTAAAAATAAAACCTGTGGAGTCTGGTTTCAGTTGAGCTTATTTTATTAGTACCCGTAACCTTAGGCACTTGTTAATTGCATTCATACACGGTATCGTATCAGAAGAAAATATTTCGTTAGGAGTATTTGAATGTAAACGTGATTAATCAGTTAAAATCTGAAAAAAATCACTCATGAGCGGCTTGGGTTTATTGTCGGATTCCTCAGAATCAAGACGCAATCGAAAGTAAAAATTTTCTCTAATTATTAATTTATTGACAAGTTTTAGGAGAAATTAAAAATGTGCATTCTAATCTTTACAAGTTAAACAGCGTACTGTGGGCGAATTGATTTTTTTAAGCAACGTCAAATCGTCTCTCATTTATAAATTACTCTTCTTTACAAAGCAGAAAAAATAATACAAGATATCTGCGTTTATGTTTGTAAAAAAATAAATGTCAGTCTGGTGCGACTACGTAGCCGGATGGGCAGCTGGTAAGTTTGGTTTACTAATCTTTATTTATTGACACATTACATTAAAATTGTTTTGATATTGCATTTATATTTCAGGGATCAGCAGCCTAATCGTAGGGCACCCTTTAGACACAGTTAAAGTTCGTCAACAGTCATTGGGAAATATCAGTGCTCTAAATGTTGCTACGTACACATTCAAATATGAAGGGGTATGTTATAATGATTTCAGAAGTCGTTGCACTTAATCGAGCAGAATGGAATTTTGTACAGTGACGTTTCGATAATTTCAGTTTTTCGCGTTCTACAAGGGATTGCTGTTTCCACTGCTCTCAGCGGGGGTTCTTAATTCAGTCTTCTTTGGAGTATATGGATCCTCCCTAAGGATGTTTAATCAAAAAAATAAAGAAGATTATGCTTATGATGATAATAATATAAAAAGAGACTCCTTAGGTGTCTTCTTAAGTGGATGCTTTGGGGGGTTTGCGCAAGTATTTCTTACTTGCCCAGTTGATTTAATCAAGATCAAGTTGCAAACAGAAACTGGTATAGTATGATGATTTTGATGTCAATTTAAGAACTTGTAGAGTTTCAAAATTGTTCATAAAAAATTTTAATGCCAAGATTTGTTATTTATTTAGGAAGCCTTGAATGTATGAGAACTGATTTTTTAAACACTGAAGGTGGAATTTAAACTGACAAATTTTACGAGTTTTCATAAAATTATCATGGTACAAATATTACATTATTACCATAATTTTGATTTCCTCAGTCATCATCAGGTTTTCCAAAATACTTTTCATATATTGTTTTGGAAACAAAAGAAACCTGGTTGATCATTCTCGAAGTTTCATATTTTAGACCTATCTCCAAATTCAAATCAATTCACTTATTTCACTCCAACTTCATGCTGTGGCTGGACTTGCTAGCTAACGTATGATTACAAGTGATTGCTTCTATTCATTCATTTGTTCCATCTCCTTCCACTCTCATCTTCTTTTATTTATTATACTTGTTGCAAGCAGGCTGGCCAAATGTACCCCATTGTGGGGTACAATACCCCATTCATTGAATCAGTTTTTAGAAATACCCCTTCTCATCTTATTTTTATACCCCAATTCTAAATTTATGATCTGGCCACCCTAGTCTCAAGTTACTTGTAAACTTAATTACCTACATCTTAGTAAATTTTATATTCCAAAGGAATTTTTCTCTTAACAACATGGTGAGAGAGAATGCAGCATCAACTCAGAGAATTGGATGAGAGACAAAAGTCGCTTAACACTATACAGCTATTTTTGAGTCGTTTTGTGGTAATTTAATTTCTACTAGTAAAGTTAAATCATAATCATTCAAGCATTTTTTGAGTATTTTTCCATTATTTTAAGCTCCATGAAAAGGATCCACAATTTATGATTCACATTGTGGAGAAATTATATCCATAAATTAAAACACTGAAAAGGAATCTGCTGAGCCAATAAATAACTAGATGGGTTCATAGACAAACATTAATTTCTTTATTGGGTTCGGGCATCAAAAGTATAGCATCCCATTAAAGCCTAGAGGTTTTTCTCAGTCATAATACTAATTATATGACTAAGTGATAATCAGTTGAAATAAGAAGACTAATGCAAAGCTATTGAATGTAACCACTGGACAAAGGCATTCAAGGCCATATTAACAAGATGCAAAAAAGGAGGTTAAGATTTGCAAAAAATATCACAATTTAAAATTTATTGCAAAGTAGACACTCTTGAAAAGTTACATCTCTTTTATCACTAATTTGATCATTTTTTCATTCTAGGGCATAACGTAAAGTTTGGAAACAAACATGAGCATGATTATCGAGGATCTTTGGATTGTTTAAGGAGAGTATATAAACGAACAGGGTTTAAAGGATGTTATCGAGGATTTACAGTTACGTTGTGGCGTGATATTCCCTCATCTGGATTGTATGTTTTGATTTATGAAAAGTTACTATCATGGTACCATCAAGGAAACGTACATACAGAACTTCATTTCTTGCCCACATTTTTTGCTGGAGGGATAGCAGGTAAGTAAACTAAATAGTGTTGATCAAAATGGTATGGAACCAGGGTTCCCTCTAAGCTGCATGCCTGCGCGGCCACGCAATGGTTTTTGAAGTGCCGCGCACTCAATTTTTTGAGCAAACACAACTGTGTATATCTTCTTGTACATGTGTGTATCTTGCTTCCAAACAGAGCTGCACCTATTTGGGCTGCATTGCACCCAGGTCCTAATTTGCCAGGGGTGCCTTATCGTCAAGGTTTTGTGTTTCTATTATTTGAAAATGAGTTATGCTATCTATCTGTTAGAAGTCATCTGTTCAAACAAAAGGAAAAGTTGAAATACCAGAGCACAAAATTCTTCAGGCAGATTAAACTTTCTAAACCTTCCTATAAGAGATCGCATTGTCCTACTGTCGGTAAAAGACGCATTGGGGGCATCGTAAATCAGTCTACCGAAGAAGTTGGCAGTATGTAGGGTCCCCACTCTGCTAATTGCATACCCCCCTTAGCAAGAGCATCCAGATCTATGAATTCGGTGCAAAACATTAACGTTCACATGGCTAAATATTTGAATATTCCAGCATGCTGGCAAAGTAAAAACTATGCATTCGACTTTTTAGAATCGATAAATTGTGTTGTTCACCGAGAAATGATGGCAGAGCTCCGAAAGTCTCAATATCACACATTAATTATTGACGAAAATAGTGATATCTCAGTGAATAAGATGCTGATAATATACATTAAATTCAGAAATGCAGCATCTAATGTGCATAAAACACTGGGGGATTAATAAAATTAAGTGCTTGTAATGCACAACCTATCGTTGATGTAGTTAAAGACTTCTACAGTCGGAATAATTCGGATTTGATGAAAATGATAATGTTTACTTAAGATGGTGCCTCAGTCATGCTAGGAAAGAACAATGGTGTTGCCACACTGTTTAAAAAGTGAATTCCTCATCTAATAGGACAACACTGTGGCTCATCAAGAAAGTTTGGGGTTGATCAATGTCTGGAAGGATATGCCAACGATTAAGGAGATCGAGACACTCTTGAGAACCATTTATACCATCTTTTGTAAATATTCAGTCCGAAGAGGTGAATTTGAAAAATGGCAAATGTCACTGAAAATGAAACTGTTTCATTTAAGCTTCTAAATGAAGTAAGGTGGCTTTCTAGATATTTTGCTCTAAGTGCTTTAATACAAAATTACAATACTTTGATTGTGAAGTGTTAGAAAACAATGATCTGATTGTAAACTATTGCTTGAAAAAGCTTTCTGACAGCAATTATTGCATAACTCTGAATGCATTAAATTATGTACTGTGTGAATTAGCAGAGTTGTCCAAATGGTTTCAGAAAAGTTCCCGTATGACAATAGAAGCTGCACAGCTAGCGAGGGGAAAGATCCGCAAAATAATAGGGCAGTATCTTAGAGCAGCAATGTTAAAAACCTAATTTTATTAGCCACCAGTGATGGAATATTCAGAGGTGATTCTTTTCTTCGTTTCATATCAATCTTGTGTGATCATCTAAAGAAGAGGTTTCCAGAGAATGAGCTAAATTATTTTAGTTCTTTTTCACTGCAAAGATTGAGTTATGAATATGGCACTGAGAATGTTAGTAAGCTAATTGACAAGTAATTTTGGACCTTAGTCAAGTGAAATAATCTGAAAACAATACCCTGGAGGAAAAGGAGTTCATTGTAAATTGTATAATGACTTCAAATATCTATTTGCTGAAAAATATAAAGCCAAGTCAATCACTAACTTCCACAAAGTATTGAATTCTACTCTAAACCATGGGTGTCCAAACTGTGGCCACCTGGCCGCATGCGGCCACTTACACGTTTTTGTACGGCCACTTGCAGCTCGCTAGTTTTTAATGTACTTGCGGCCACTTTTGAGGGAAGAAATTCCAAAATATTTTCAATTTTCGTAATTGTATTGGCTGTTTAAGTATATATAATTATTGTTTTAGCAATATGATCAATTAAAGTTTATTAATTCTTAATTCCCTTTGGTAAGGGTGAATGTGTTTTCGGCATTTTATTTCTGGGACTTGGGTAGTTTTTTCCTCGCTTGTTATTTTTGTTCCCAGGATGAATAAATATGTACCTATCATCAGAGTTGGCAATTTAGTGCCTTTTTATGTTTATCGACTTTTTTGTGCTTTAGTGAATAGTTATATTAATTATTATTTAAAAATAATTTGCAATTATTATTTTAAAATACTTTTTAGCGATTTTTTTTGAGTTTAGTTATATTTTAGCACCTTTCTTTGATAAATTTAGGTCCAGTATTACAATGTTCAGAATGAAGGTATAATACCAATGTAATATCTTATAAGTGAACTTGAAATCAATTAATTTCGTTTTTAAATGGTAACCTCCTACCTTAAAATTACCTTCTTCATTTAAGTCTTTGATGCAATAGTGCTACTATATTAAGAATTTTATGATTACAGTGATTACTAGTGTTTGCTTGCGCATTCCGATTTTGTGCGGGCCTCTAAATAAGTTCTTACATATGGTAGTACTAAACATGAAAGTAAAAGGGCTTTTTATTTTTCGAGAATGGAGGAAATTGCTGATTTATTCCCCGCAAGAGTTGAGCTGCACTGAGCGAGGGCAGCATATCACTTCACTTCAAAGCTGTGTGATGTCATTCCAAAGAGACAAAACTGTAACGTAATAATTGTGGCATTGACGCATTTTCTCCCTTACTCTTCGAAAATTCGAAAATTTATTTGAATGCTCAGTTACCCTACGATGTTATGCTGTTATGTTCGTGGAAATTAAGAAGTTTATTAAAAAGCAGAGATGGCCGGCGGCTGCTTTACAATACCCACGTTTTCCTAAACGAAGGTAAACTTTAATATTTTTCCCTTTATTCAGGCATGCCCAAACTTGATACTCCTGGAAATAAAACTACAATAGTAAATTCTATTATAATTATAATCCTTACAAAATGTAAAAAAACTTTATATTTATTAAATTTAGATAACTTCAAATTCTATAACCCCAGAAATGACTCATCAGAAAAAATAAGACTTTTTGATGAAAATCAGCAATTTAGGAGCTCATGGACAACTGAATACTTCGTTATAGATAATTCTATTGATGATAGAGCCCATGTCTTATGTCTACTCTGAAAACTGACAACATAAAACGACACTATGAGACACACAAGGATCGAGTTGGAGAGCTAACAGCACCACAGAGAGGCAAGGGTTGGGAAACTAAAAGATGAGCTTGATAAACAGCAAAATCTTTTTAGAAAAGGTAATGATCAAAATTCAAAGCTTGAAATGGTGTGTGTATGATGGCAAAAATTATTGGTGAGCATTTGAAGCCGCATACGGATGGAGAGTATGTGAAAACATGCATGGTGGCTGTGGCAGAGATTCTTGCACCAGAGAAAAAACAGTTATTTGAAAAAATAGCCGCCTCTAGACAGACAATTTGTAGAAAAATAGTAAACATTTCTGCAAAATACAGTGAAATTTTGAATTCTAAAATCCAGAATTTTGCAGAGTATTCATTGTGTATTGATGAAAGTACGGACATCACTGATACTGCTCAATTGGCAATTTTTATTCGAGGTATAACTGAGAGTTTCGTGGTTGTGGAGGAACTGTTGAATATAGTTTCTTTGGATGAAAAATATTTGTGAAGCGGTTCTAAATGAAATGCAGCTACACAAAATTGACTTATTCAAGCTTGTTCAAATTGTGATGATGGGGCGCCGTCAATGCGAGGTTCTAAAAATGGTGCAGTATCGTTGCTGAAAAAAAACATTATACAAAAATTCCCTTGTGCTGAAGTCAGCGATTTGCATTGTCTTATTCACGTACAAAATTTATGATCTAAGTGCATTAATATGGAGCATATCATGAATATTATCATCAAAACAGTTAATTACATCAGAGGCAGTGCTTTGAGACACCGAAAATTTAAGCAAATGATTAAGGATGTGGTGGAAGCCGAAGGGACTGATGTTATTTATTTCACTAATATTCGCTGGTTAAGCAGAGGAAAAGCACTGAAAAGATTTTTCGAGCTACGAGAGGAAATTAACTTTTTCATGCAAGCAGAAGGGAAACCATCAATCAATTCGGAGACGAAAAGTTTCTCTTGGAACTTGCCTTTTTTGTTGATATAATGCTTCACATCAATAATTTAAATGTGAAGCTGCAGGGAAAAGACACAAAAATACCTGAAATGTATCGTTTGATAAACGCATTTATTGGAAAGTTGAATTTATTTAAAAATCAGCCAAAGGAAAACAAATATGATAATTTTGAATCTATAAAGTCAATCATATTAACCGAGAAAGATACTAAAAGATTTGTGAAGGACATTGATATTTTAATTCTTGAGTTCAAAGAACGCTTTTCTGTACTTCTGAAAATGAAAAATGAAATTTTCTCAAACCCATTTATTGTGGACTATAATTATGCACCAGATCGTTTGCAAATTGAGCTTATTGAATTGCAGTCTGATATTGAAGCCCATTGTGCTTTCAAAGAAAAACAAGAAGGTTTTCATAACATTTATATTACCCGAGAAAAATATCCACGTCTCAGAGATTATTCCTTAAAAATGATATCGCTTTTTGGAAGTACTTATCTTTGTGAACAACTTCTCACCCAAATGAAATTCACAAAAATAGATACCGGTATAATTTGACCGATGAAAATCTGACCCATCAGCTCTGATTATCATCCTCAAAATTAAAGGATTTACAAATTGATGATATTTAAATTATACTACTTTAAAATACTTTGTAAAAAATTAAACTTTATTAAAGAAAAATGTATTAGAAAAAAATAAAAATTTGTAATTTGAATTAAAATAATTAAAAATACTATGCAAAAAAGTATTTTTTACTTAAATATGTAGTATAAAAAACAAATATTATTACTGTTTTAGCAAAAAAATCCCATAGACCTCTCTTCCTTCTCGTGCGGCCACTTCAAGATTTTTCTGGCCACTATGAGGCTACATAACCTTCCATATCTGGACACCCATGCTCTAAACAATGGAAAACAATATAGTGTTGTTTCCCAGCTTGTTGATATATGTGCAACATTTTAAGCTTCCAGCACTGACTGTGAGCGAGGATTCAATCTCATTAATAACATAAAAACTAAATCACTGGACAGATTAAAGGAGGCTCATTTAGATATGATAATGTGCATACATTTTCATTCTTCTAGTGATGGAGAATTGAATCTCGATGCAATTTTTGAAGATTGGAAAAATTCTAAAGACAGGAGAGAAAAGATTCTAGACCAGGAATGTGTATCATCTTGCTCAAGTTCTCATGTCAGCAACAGTGAATGATTTTTTAAATAAACAGTTTTTTATATGATTATCATAAAATAATTTGATATTTCTAGTTTTTTCCGTAATAAGGTTAAATAAATTATTTTTATTCTTAACTTTGTGATGAGAAAACAGCACGTGGAAACTTGTAATTTTATACTTAGTGAATTTTTAATGTCTTATTTTGTTTCCCAATCCAAGGATATCTATATTTGTTACATTTGAAATGTCTGTGTATCTATCATTAGATTTATTGTATAATAGAACTTTTGCAAGTATTCTTCAGATTGGCAGAAGGAAAGTTTCGTATTTATATTGTAGAATTATAGCTATATATAACCACAAAAAATGATATTAATTAAAAATTCCTTTTATCCTAAGTAGCCTGATGTTTCTTTTTCCTAATTTTAATATAAATAGGAGAAATGAATGCCATAAAGGTTGCAGTAGTTAAAATCCCGTGACTATCCCTTATTTTGTTAAAAATATAATTAAGTATATGCTTAATTCATTTTTCTTTAAATCAATCCAAGTTCGATGGATTAAGGTCAGTTATCTTTAAATTTAATTTTAAAATGAAAACAGCTTTCAGGCAGAAAAGTCTATATACATGTTATATTACTGGAAATGGAGATGATCTCACTGAGTCGCTCAGTAATCATCTTTAAGTACTTTTTGAGTGCTTTTTAATATGTGATTTAGGAATTATTTCTCTATCTTTTGAGAAATTTATTAAAGCAGTCAAGAATGCTTTCCATAAAGTGATTTTCTTATTTATAAAATTGATTTAATGTAATGATTATTATTAACTGCCATTCAATTGTTTATTTTTCCACTTCACGCATGAAAATCACAAAGTAATATTCATTATTTTTGTGTGGAGACTCAGCGCATCAGCACAATGTCGGTCCGCAAAGCGATATTCATTATGTGCATTGATAGAAAAAATTAGAGGGAACTATGTATGGAACACTTGAAAAATTCTAGCATTTACTTTGAATGACAATGTGCACAAATGATATCAACAATAAAAAAGTTTTCTGATCAACTGCGATGTCATTATTGCCTCAAGTGGCTCTTACATTTCATGAGTAACAAAATGGTGACACAAAAAATAATATAGATAGCTTTGAAAATTAAAGCGCAACTGCTGAATGCTTCATTTGAAACATCCACTGTGTAATTGATAACAAAACAAGTTATTTTAGAACTTGAAGATTGTAAATGGGGAACTCAAATCTGATTCTTTGCATAACCAGTTCTTATTCTAATTCCCCACACACTTACTGTAGACCAGGAGTCGGCAACCTATGTCCTCATGTGGCCCCCAAGAGTGCTTCATGCAGCTCACGATTCTATGATGAAAAGTGATCAATAAAATTTAACAGAAATTCATATTTTTCAATAAAATTCTAGTCTCATAACTTTTTCTGATGAAGTTTTAATGCTAGTAAATTATTTTAACTCTTTTCATTACTATGAGATGCCAGAATCTTTAGGTAACTTCCAATGTAAATGCTATAATCTGGCCTGTGGTAGCTCTCGTGACTTCCAATGTGGCCCTCAAAGCGTTCACAACTACGAATTTGGTTCACCATGCAGAAAGGGTTGCCAACCCCTGCTGTAGACTGTATGGTATACTGGCTGGGAAGAGATTGCGATCCATTAATTTACTTCCTGTAATGTAGCTGGCAGTGAGATTCTTCTTTGGGTTGTGAGATCAGGGGATCTCGATGGACGAACAATTGGACCATTGTAGTTGCAATTTTGCATTTAATATGACATACAAGGTCCGGCACAAAAATAACGAGACTGACCCTATAACTCGGGAACCGAGAGTCGGAGGGGAGAATCCAACAGACGGTATTTAACCTTGAGCTATCCTCTCACAGTGTGACAGTTTCATCCTGTTCGCTTTACTCAGTAGCAGTGAACGATTGTTTGAGTACACTTGTTATTACGCTCGGTCGGAAAATGTCGGATTCTAAAAGTGAACAATGAGTTAACATCAAGTTTCTCTTTAAACTTAAGAAATCCGCAACAGAAACTTTTCAATTATTGACTAAGGCTTACGTTGAAGATTGTATGTCTCGTGCATGCGTTTTTGAATGGCACAAACGATTTTCGGAAGGCAGAGAAAGCGTGAAAGATGATGACCGCCCAGATCGTCCGTGCAAATCACTTACCGATAACAACATTGAAAAAGTGCGAGGTGATTCGAAAAGATCGTAGATTGGGTGCTCGAGCAATAGCTGAGATAGTTAATTTAGTCAGGGAAAGTTTTCGGCGCATTTTGTCAGAGGAATTGAACATGAAAAAGGTTTGTGCAAAAATGGTTCCAAAAATGCTGTCAGCTGAACAAAAAGAACTTAGAAAGGAAATCTGTTCTGACCTTTTGTAACGCATTGAGGGTGAACCGGATTTGTCGAAATCGGCAATTACTTCTGATGAGACTTGGATATTTACGTATGATCCGGGAACCAAACGGCAATCAATGCACTAGAAGTCATGAACCTCTCCAAGAGCAAAAAAAGGACGCATGAGTCGTTCGAAGTTCAGGGCCATGTTGATTGTTTTCTTTGATATCCAGGATGTTGTGATGGCAGAGTGGGTTCCCAGCGGCCAGACGGTAAATTGACACTACTATATCGAAATCTTGACGAAGTTGCGCCAACGAGTGAAAAGGAAACGACCAGGATTGTGGAGAAACGGGTGGATTTTGCACCAGGACAACTCGCCAGCCCATAACGCTTTGTCTGTAAAGCAGTTTTTAGCCAATAAAAACATCACTGTGTTTGAGCACCCCCCTATTCGCCAGACCTGGCTCCCTACGACTTTTTCCTCTTCCCAAAGATCAAGTCCGTGCTCAAAGGAACCCATTTTGTGCTGGTAGAAGAGGTGAAAGCAAAAACGACAGAGCTCCTGAACAGCCTTACAGAAAATGATCTGCAGCATTGCTTGAACAGTGGCAGCATCGTATGCAGCTGTGTCAACTCAGAAGGGAACTACTTTGAGGGCGATCACAGTTGATTTTTTAAATTATGTAAGTAAAAAGAGTTAGGTACAGCATCAGTCTTGTTATGTTTGTGTCGGACCTCGTAAGTGCCACAGGTGGTAATAGTTATAAATAACAGTATCCTAAAAATTAGTTCCAGTATTGTGTGCCTATGTATACAGCCAGTTTCGCCCTGTGATTCAGATGATTTATAACAACCATTTTTATTGGCAGGTATAATTAGTTGGGCCTCTATCATCCCTCTTGATGTTGTCAAGTCACGGCTACAAGCAGATGACACAAGATCACCGAATTACTCCGGAATTATTGACTGCTTTAAAAAGAGTTATAAATCTGATGGATTGAGGGTTTTTGGAAGAGGTTTCTGGGTAATTTGTGTACGTGCGTTTCCTGTCAATGCAATAAGTTTTGTGAGTTATGAGTTTGTCATTTGCTATTTATGTCGACCCAGCAGTTATTAAAACTGAAAATCCTCTCTGTTTTGATGAATTGTTCTTATGTAAGAATCTTAAGTATATGTTTTATTTTTTATAAAGCTATTCATTTTGAATTAATGTTTATACAATTTAATGTGGTTATTTTTTGGAATATAAATTTTAAATATATTATTAAATATGAAGTTGTTGATTGTTGTTTTTCAAATTTAATGGGAACAATTGTAAATATTCAAGTGATAGATTCTCTGGTTTAAGTTGTTACTTTAAATTGTGTTATACTAAGAAAGCCTTTCAAAATTTTTAGGAAAAATGTTTTATATGTTGTCTGGAATTGAATTGAAATTTCAATAAGATGAAAATTATTCGCTTTTTTGAGATAATATTTATAAGGGATGTTAATGTTTTCGTAACTGCAAATGTCTATTTTTGTGCCTTTACATAAGTGAAACCTTAGTATCTCTGGACTGCATGAACAAAAATTTATTGGATGTTCAAGCAAAGGAAAAATGTATGTTATGTGACATACATGCTAATAAAGTGAAACATCATTTGTTAAGTTTGCTTTTTCAAAATCAAGAAAAGCCCATTTACACAAGCATGGTTTTCTGGCATTGGGTTATAGCTTGTATTAAGGGAGTTGTTAGATGAAAAATAGCAAAAATCAATGTTGAGGGTTACAATGTAACATAAGGGTTACCCACAGGAACCTACAGGATGAGAGTTCTACTCGGAATATTTCATTCACACAAAGAAGCATGGATATTTCATTAACTTCTGATCAAAAATTTTATCTGCTAGATTGATGTGAGAAAAAAGTATGACAAAAATTAACATCATTACTCATACAAATATGATTGATTGAGCTATCAAATGAAGGCAGCGAAAACTTGAACAACTAATTATTAATACAAAAAAATTTTTGAAGTATTTCCATAGTTTATAAATACAATACAGTAGAACTCTGATTATCCAAACGTCGATTATCTGTATGTCCAATTATCTGAACCAAAGTTTAAATTGTTGGACTGCTGCATGTTTCTTAACCCTTATGATTCTTCCTCTGCTTTTTTTGCAAATACAGGTAGTTCCTGCTTAACAAGTTCACTTAACACGAAATTCGCTTTACCTCGATTTACAGTTTGAGGAACCTGTTCACTTTACATGAAGAATTCCCAGTTTTACACGAGTTTCAATACGATCCATCATGTAAAAATAAAATTAAAAAATTTTGCCATTAAGGCAAGGTAAAATACTAGATAACATATAATTTGCAGTCTCAAGTTGAAGTAAAACTTCACGTAGCCATTTTTTGTGACATTTACCAAAAAGAGTGAAAGACGAAAAAGAGAAATTCTACACAAATGAGGGACTACTCGACTAAAACATGCGAAATAAGCTTTGAAAGATGAATTCTGATTGTTTTTGCAATAAAAAGTATGCTTGTAGTTGTAGATGTAAAACCAAAAACAGTATCAAAACATAAGACATATCATGACCACGACGAATATCAAATAACCACCACTAAGGTAATGAAAACTTTTTAGGTTTGACAGTTTCCAGGTATGACTCACAGGCAGAGCTCATCTTTTGCCAATTCTACTTCATGTTTGTCATCACTTTTGCAGTTAAAGTCGATATCGGAAAAAGAGATACTGATTCCAACTTTTTGCATTCCATTCAAAGAGAAACTGTACACAAATGGGGGAACATTAGAATAAAACACGCGAAATAAGTGATAAGACACTGCTGCCCGAGGGAGAAAATCGACTTTCGCTAATTCTACTATGTGTTTTTCGTCACTTTCGCAGTTAAAGTCGTGGAAAGTATTACGAAAAGGTTTGTTTTGAATTTGCAGATGCAAATTATAAATTAATGAATATTCTAAGTATATTTATGCATAAATAAAAATTTATATCTCCACTGTGATATGACAATCTCTCTCGCTCGAACACGTATCTCCCGCATTTTCCTTGGTTTCTTATGGAATTTATGTATTCATTTAGCACGAATTCGCTTAACATGACACTTTTTAGTAATGTATCTCTCATGTTAAGTGGGAACTACCTGTAGCCGTTTTTCAGCAGCTATCTTGGATTTTTTAGCATATTGTAGAGTAGGTTATTATTTGCATAACTATACTGCATTTGCTCAAATACTTCGCGCACTTTTTTCTCATAATATCATGACTAAAAATTGGGTGTGAAATACACATGGTATTATGCCTAACAACCAGGAGCGGAACATTTTCACATGACCACTGCACCTATTCATATTATAGATAAACAATTGCGTTTTGTTGTATTATGAAAATTAAATTGTGTTAATTATATTAACAATATCCATTAACTTTTAAGTAAACTTATTTTATTTCACTTTGCAACAGTAAAAAGTACATATTAATTTTAAGGCTGTGTAGTATTTTATGAAGCAATTGTCCACATGATGCTCCAGTTTACATTCTTATATCTTGCATGTATAAACTGACTATTCTTCCTCCTGGCACTTTCCTATTTGAACAAACTACACATTATTTGCACTTTCCTGCCAGTTGGGTTATGATTACATGCAGTTACTCATCCAAACACTTCTTTTTCTGTATATGGTGGTTTTCCTCTCCAAGTATTGGTTTCTTCTATAAATCACAAACTAGTTGATCCATAAGTTTTCTTATAAAACTAACATTCCTTTTACAAGATAGATGAATTTACTACATTGACCTCAAGGCAGAAAAATAATTTATGCCACCATTTGTCTTCATAAAGCAATGATTAGAGGTGTAATGATTGGTGGTATCAACAATCCCTATTATGCTTTGTGTAATTCACAGCAACATTGGGCTTGATTACAGGTTTGTCCTCACTAGCTAGCACTCCTTTTTACAACTTGAGCATCTGAAGTGTCCCATGTGCTTAACCTTATCACTACTCTCTTGTACATCCGAGTGAGATGCATTATGTTTCCATCCCTATATGCTACTTTCATCCCTCTATTCCATTTATTATTTTATAGAAGTTAGAATATCTTAAGTGCTTTGTATTACTGTCCCTGTCAAGGGACATTTACAGAGAGTAAGAGTGAAGGTTGTATAATATCTGTCTTCGGCATCAGGAATTGAGTCTGTAATTAAGATCTTAAACAATCCTAGCAGTGAAGGAGAGCTAAGGCTTTACAAGACATTCAGACATTATTGGACCATAATAAGGTACAAATTAATATAAATAGCTAAATAGAGAATCTGCCAGGACATATAGGCAGAGCCCTCATTTAGTTAGCTTTTTAAGTCGTATGTACTGACACATATCTTACCCTGGAATCTGAGAACAGATTCATTAGCAACTATCTCTATTCCAGGCATTGAGTACTCCCTAAACTCTTATTTCCAGATGTGTTAACAAACTCATTCTATGAGTCCTAATCAAATCTTGATACAATTTCTGGTAATTTCTCATGCATACCATAAAAAATTATAAAAAATGTTCCTTTTTGAAAACAGAAAAAATTCCACACTAAACACAAATTCTATAGACTGATAATACTGCAGATAAGATAAATTATTTCCATATTGAGTATGACATCAAGAAAAGCCTTCATCTGCTGTCACATCTGTCCAACTATTCCATTTGGATAGTGTCTTCCACCAGAGTTTATACCTAGCATAGTTATTTGCCTCATCCACTATATTTTGACCAATGAATCAGTAAAAAATAAGCGAAAAAGGTCTATGGCTTCAGAATATTCAGAAGAGACTTGTGGCCCAATTGTCTTCTTCACTATGGAGAACTGAAATCAGTTAGGTGCAATGCCATTTTTGCTCTGGTACATTCTTCACTAAAAACATATGGTGGATTTGGCTTTGGAAATCACATTAAAAAATTTCTGGGGGGTTTAACCATAGTTGCATGAATGCAGATTCTTTTATACTGAAAGAAGTTTTACTTCTGAAAAGCATCGTGGCATTTGTATAAGTCAAGAAAAGTGCTGTTGTGAGGTGGCCAGAGAATCCTGTTCCTATTTGCCATTCATATGTATCAATAAGTTAGCTTGTTTATCATGAAAGGTATGCTGAGACAAAAAATGTAGTTGTGGACTGGACAGAAAAAATTATGTATTTCCTCATTTTTTTAAATGAGTGCTGGCGATAACGAGTTAACTAGACAATTGAGTGCACAAGGCTAATATTAAATCTTCAAATATGCTATTTTCACTTCATTCACATCAAAGTAAAAAATCATGTTGAAGCAGATTTACAAATTAGCTGTTTTTTTGAAACTTCTGTCTTGAGATACAGAAAAAACAACTCACAAACTTTCCAGAGCATAGACGGTATAGTTCATAGTCTGATAACTTCACTTGTCAATAATTTAATTACATGCGATTTTTCAGTCCTTTTAGTCAAATACAAAGAATTATTACCATACTAAAATTACACACCACAGAATGATAGATTTTAAATAACAACATGCCTACTTTCGAAAAATGCAAACAATGTACTTTCATTCATTGTTCAAACCTTCAAATTAATTATGTACATCACAGCTACAATTAAAAACCATAAATAGCAAAACAACATTTAAAAATGCAATATATATTACACAATCGCATCATGAATTATTCACAACTTTATGCCTCAATTATTTGGTTAAAATAAAATGTACAATAATTTATATTTCTCTTAAAGTTTTCATCATGAGTACGAACCAGAGGTTTAACTGTAACAGTGACTTTTAAAATATTATACAGAATATAAAAATTTTACTAAAATTCCAAAAATGGACAACGCAACAATTTCAGGCTTTTTGTGATAAAAATTTTATGCTGATTGACTTTTTTAAGCTCACTGCACTGATGGATGGCTTTCGGTTGGAGCTGCAGCCGATTTGGATGTAGGTGATAGTTCTACGAATACACGGCGTTTTTGAGCATCC
Organism: Tanypteryx hageni; assembly: GCA_028673005.1. NCBI lineage: Eukaryota > Metazoa > Arthropoda > Insecta > Odonata > Petaluridae > Tanypteryx > Tanypteryx hageni. The sequence goes on along the minus strand of CM054114.1, from coordinate 64,909,824 downwards.
TTTTCTATTTGCTGCTGTACTTTATTCAAACGATCCTGAAACAAATATCTTATATCAGTCATTTAAAAAATTATCGGATGATAACAGTCTGAGAAGCTTGGATGCAACATTATAAATGATAGCTCACAATCCAAAATGCACAGTATGTCGATGGCCGAAAGAAAACTCTGGCTGTAAGTTTCAGAAATTATGACAAAAAATAATACCATCTTAAATAAAATTATCCAAATAAAAGCTGGGATCATAATTTTGATGTGGCTATTTACCACTTATCTGTCGTAAATAAGGATAAACTTCGAATTTCAGCTCTTAAGTATATTTGTCAGATATTGTTTCTGATGTACCTGAGCATTCTGCAAAATGTTTGTAACAACTGTAACTCGACGTTTGGCACCTAAAAGTTTTTGTACATAAACTTCCAAGTCCATCGACGAATGATGATATTCCGCAATTTTTCGTAATTCATCCGCGACGCTGTCAATCTGCTGCTTTAATTCTGCTTGACTTATCCTGATTGAGAGACACAGTAGATATAATTTTTTATACAATATATGATAATAATAAAAATACGTCTACATGCCTTGTTGCCTTCACCCTGTCATCTAACTGATCTATAGTGGGCTTAAGTAAACAAATAAATCCCTCAGCAAGAGTATCTCTTGTTGGATTTTCGCCATAATCTTCAGTTTTGTCATCAAGAGATGTATTCGTACTTTCAGTATCCAGTTCCATAGTATAACTTGAAATTCAACCAATATTTCGTAAAATACCAAATAACAAGTAATGCGTTTCTGTTATACTAAAAGCTATATTTTATTCTTAGAGAAAAACTCAATTATAAGAAATTATATTTTTAAAAGGTAAATAATATTCATTAGAATGACATATTATTGAAAGCTACTCGAACCCTTTGTTTTGAACATAAAAATCGAATCAACGATGATATTAATATTTCGTTGCTCACATTTTCTACCCGGGTAAATCGAATGTCACCATTTTCTGTTTTTAAAAAATCTTGTCTAAGCTACAAATACAATAGCCCTATTCATACATTTGCATTAACTGCCGGCAGTTTTACTGTCCTTTACTCATTACTTAAGCTGAAACGTTGATTTTCTTATTAGCTTGCTATGTAGAGCATGAATTTGAATATTGATTCATACCTGTCAAAAAGTGTTACAGAATCTCTTGAGACAAAAGATGTACTCTCCCAGCTATTCATTGATAAAAAACGTATTCCATCTCCAAAAAATCAATAATAAATATGTACCAAGTTGCTTTTAAACTATATTTAGATGATTAATTAAAAAAATTCACAACATGAAATTTTAAAAAATAATAATACAAATAAAATATTCTTTCGCCAATATATTTCTATGAACTTCTAATCTCATTAAGAAGTTCTTTATAATAAAAAACAACATCAACAAATTTATAACAGGTGAAATTATACCAGACGCTGTTAAATTTTGAACAGATGCTACTTAGAATTTTTTTTATCAATTCACTATGCATTTAAAAAATTGAATATAGGTCCAATATTTGTGTTGTCATCGCAAAAAATAAAGGGAAAAAGTATACAAAAAGACGTATTCTAACATACATTATATCACAACATAAAAGTTAAACATGATTTCTCAGCATAAAGATGGAGGTTATGTCAATACTTATCTTGTAAATCTAGTCTATTTCTCTTAACAAATCTTTACATGAAATCTTTCTTAAGACAAAATTGAGACCCCCTGCCGTAAAAAAATCACAAAAGTAAAAGTTTCCACAAGGAATTGACAAAAATTAATGTTCCACGCGCTCAAAGTTTTGAATAAAACATGAAAATAAGCATCTCATTAATGAGTAGATGATGAGAACTTCGTCGGAGTCCTCTTTTAACGTGGGATTTGGAAGAACCTTTTTTCCTCAACATGATCAACACCCTTTTTGTCACCCATTGTTAAAATAACGGATGGCTAAAAACTCGCTAAGGTAGTTACAAAAAATACGCCGACGCACTTATAGCTTCAATGCAATGACTATCGAGGGGTTCATCCGCCGATTTAACTCGATCTATTCTCGCCTCGGACGCTTTTCAAGTGTAACGTACGCCTAATGTGTCTACAATTTAACAAGTAACTTGTATCTCATAAATAGAAGTGCGGACTGTACGGTGATTTTTTGAAACACGATTTTACGATCTTTTAAAATCACTAGTGCTCGAATATGACGTGGGGGCTACTTTTAAAATTTCATTTTTTGGAAAAAACATCGCGTTATATTCGGGGCAATACGGTGTGTGTGTGTGTGTGTATATATATATATATATATATATATATATATATATATATATAACAGCTTACGGAAAAGGAAAGATAAAATGGATATATGGATGTCAACAAGGTGTTGGGATGAGGAAACCCAGTGAACACTCACCAATCAGACGACTTCAGGTTGGCGAGGCCCTGAGGATGTCGAAGCGACACACGTAAAAGAACACTAAAACACAGAAACATCACAAACGTAGAAGCTTTCGGAACTACTACTTCATCAGCTACAGAGAGAGAACTGATGGCGGTGACACTGGGTGGAGGCATGGGGTGGAAGGGTAGTGCGGAAAGGTCGAGGATTGGAGGATACGGAGGGGGTTGGGGATTGGTAGAGTGTTGGGAGAAGACAGAAAGGGAGTGAAAAGCTATCGAAGGTTGAGGCCAGGGGGAGTGAAGGAGTTTAGGATATGGATATGCGAAAGCTCCCACTGACGGAGTTGGGGAGAGCGCGAATGACTCTCACTGTGAAGCAGTTGTTAAACTTTAAATTATGTTTGTTCGCATGAACGGCCACCGGCAGCTGTCGTTTGAGAATGACGCTGTTGCGGTGGCCGTTCATACGGATGTTGAGGGGATTGCTGGTGAGGCCAACATAAAAGGTGGGACATTGGGTGCATCTCAGGAGGTAAATGATATTGCGGGTGGTGCAGTTGGTGGTGGAAGTTATGGGGTAGGTGATGTTGGTTGTGGGACTGGAGAAGGAGTTGCAGGGGGGGTTTATTGGGCATTTTAGATATCAGGGTCTACCCCAGGGGTAAGATCCGGCAGGGTGTAAAGGCGTGGGTGCTGGGGGTTCTTTCTTCCATAGAATATTTGCCAGATTAGGGGGACGGCGGAAGGAGAGCATCGGTGGTCTGGGAAATGGAATCTGGTGAGGGGAGGATGAGAGGATAAGGTGGGCAGCTTTCAGGATGTTTTTCAGAATGTCGTGGATGCCGGGGAAATACAGGGTGGTTATGGTGAGTTGGAGGGTGAAATCAGTGGTGGTGTGGGTATTGGGGTGGGAGTTAGGGGTGGCGGGTGCGACTGCCTGCCGGATTTGGTCTCGGATCAGATCCGGCAGGTATCCGCGCTGTAAGAAGGCATGTTCGAGGGTGGAGCAGTACTCGGACAGGGAACCTCTGTCCGAGCAGATTCTCCGCCCTCGTCGGGCTAGGGCGTAGGGAATAGAGGTTTTGGTGTGGAGGGGATGGCAGCTGTCGAACTGGAGATATTGAAGGCGGTTGGAAGGCTTGAGGTGCACGCTGGTGTGGATTTTGTTTTCCCGGATGGAGAGATCGACATCCAGGAAGGTGATGTTGGAGGCAGAGGAGTGGTGGGTGAAGGAAAGCATGGGGTGGGATGAGAGGCATTGTAAAAAGGATTGTAGGGAGTCGGGTCCATGTGTCCAGAGAAGAAAAATATCGTCAATATACCTCGGCCATAGGAGTGGTCTGGGGGAAATGTCAAGAAAGCGTTCCTCCCATTCACCTAAGAAGACATTGACATAGGAGGGTGCCATGACGGAGCCATATATATATATATATATATATATATATATATATATATATAATTTGATAATACACAAAAATTTAAATTTAATTTATTGTTAAAATCAGAATCTATAATAATAATTTATGTGAATTTTACGGAAGTGTTTTCTTTGAAAGGCACCATTTAGACTTCCTTCCTAGGGCACCAAAATATCATCCACATGGCCCTGCTTACCAAAAGAATGTAATAATAATAATTATTATTCTTTATTGGCTTTAGGCAATTTCATACATTGCATAGCTTCGTCAAGAAAGAGACATAAGGACAAACATACGTACAATAAATTGGATATTAAAAGTCACATTTAGAATCCCACAATACACAATATTTCCATAATATCACACTTTGAACATGTTGCACTCACATGATGGGGACTTATAGTAGCTAACCTATAGGCAAGTTATTTAGTTTTGCAGTGAGCAAAAAACTCCTCCACAGCGTAGAGGGGTTTTTCTAGAAGTAGCCTTTTTAGTTTAAATTTAAATGGTTGAATAGAGTTTGCTTTCTTTACCTCTGGTGGAAGTTGCTTAAATAGCTTAACACCTTTATGGTATGGGCCATCACTACTTAATTTACTTGCTCTTGGGTGGATATGTAAATCCTGCTGTGATCGGGTATTGTGTTAATAAACATCACAGTTTAATTCAAATAAATGAATATTTTTCTTTATAAGGTGAATTAACTGATATACATATAGAGCAGGAAGTGGCATTATCTGTAGATATTGAAAATGAGCTCTACAGGATTTAGTTTCACATTAAAATTCAGTAGTTTGGTAATCATCAAATAACTGTAATTCAGTTAGCGAATTCAGTGTGAGTGAGAAGTCAGTGTGAGATTGGAGAAAGGAAGAATTATTATGATGATGCCCAGGGCTAGCATGATGGCTATGCCAACAATGTGAATGGACCGGACCTTACACTTAACCTTTAAATGCCAGAGTTAAATGTCCATTAGTATACTCTCGCCGCCAGAATTAATTTAGGCCATTTCAAGTTTTCTTGTATTCGATTAGAAAATATCTTGTATTTCTTGAACTATTAGTGATAAAACGTTCAAATAAAAAGCATTATTTAATAAATCATTTGGGGAATAACGAGATTACATCTTTTATAGTAAAAGAAAACAAAAGAATGCAAATTCGAAGTAATTCTATAATATAACAATGATAAATTCAATAAAAAACATTGATAATTTTTATAGTTCATTTGCTCATGCATTACAATACGAATTTCATTCTGCATTACACTTAGAAATCCTTTGTGTGGAATTTTTCAAAACAGGAAAATACACACAGACCAACATCGCATATTTTGCATTTTGTCACTGTCTGTGTGTATTTTCCCTTTTATGAGCATACTCTGCATCAAAGGCAATTTCCCTTTATGGGCCAATGTTTATTTTCTTTCTTCTCTAACCGAACAAATGGGGTCCCGCTTGCACCTTGTCTTCCTTTTGGGAAGTTTTCGAGGGAATAGCTGATGCCTCTTCTTCAATAAGTTCCCCCAAAAAAGCAAGGCAAAATTGACAATTCATCATTTGCGTTCCCTCTGACTTCAGTAAAATGTAGCTATTGAATACTGTGATCTGGAGGAGGTGGAAGAAGAGCTTCTTCGTCCACTTCCAACATTCTTGGGCCATGGAGAGGTTGGATTCAGGGAGTTGGAAAGGAGCTAGGCTAACACCTTCACCCTATTTTCTGTTTTCTCTCGGTGTGAGGTGACCCCACCCGCAGTAGTTGGGTCTTCTGCATGTTTGCCTCGATACATCCTGGGAGCAGGCCTCTAGGAGGACCTCTCCCACATTTGACGCATCCATGATGAATGCAACATCTGTGGGCAACTTCCAAAATAAGCGGGCTTGTACGGACCTGCCAGTCATCAAACTGGACTCATTTTTGTGTGCCTGTACAGGCACGCCAGGTATTTAAAGGTTAAAATGTTTATTGTACATTTGAACTGTTTTAAAATTCGGAAAAAATACCAAACATTCTTGTAATGAGAGAAAAAGTTGCTTAATTATTAAAAATCTTTTAATCCTAAGAGGCCCTGGGTACATGCATTGCATTGCAACTCATGATTTTCCAGGCAGCTCTTAAGATGCCTATAGCCAAAGGTGCCTTGAGAACAGGCAAAAGTCATTGGTCTGTAATTCCTATTTTTTTATACTCTGAATATATAAGTCGAACCTAATTTTTTTAGAAATTTTAAAGCATTAAAGACCTACTTATAAATTGCAATATACAATAATTACATACCGTAACACTACTATAAGTATTGAAAATGTTCTACCTAATTTAAAAATACTGTCCCTTTCTCAGATTTTTCAATCTTTATGGATCACAAAGCGGCGATGAGTTTACCCAGCGAATCTGTGAGTAGGAACTTTGTTTTAAAATATTTTAAATGATAATGAAATGCCAATTAAGTTTTAATTTGTCTTGAATATGTTTAATCATCATCTTGGAGTACATAGTTGTAATGTTATTATTTTATTGATTAAAGTTTATTATTCCCCACAAGTATTTTTGAATTATTATGGGTTTCTTTGGTGAAACTTTTATTCTACTTGCTTATCTAAGCAAAAAACAATTTTATGTAATTGTTATATTGTTGTTAAACTTTTCATTTAAATGCCATGTTTCAGGTGGCCTATAAACTGGCAGATTCTCATAGTGAGTTACAGATCTCAAAAGCTGACTGTAAATTTGGGAATATTATTTTTACTTTGAAGAAAATCTGGATACCTTTGTCAAGCATATAACAGTCAGTAGAATAATATTTTTGTCCCATCCATACCATTGGGATGGCAAATGGTATTGACAAATGAGAGCCTTTTAACCATCCTTGCAGGGACCTATAGTGCTTTTCATTTGAGTTGGTGAGTCAGATTTTGGCCATACTTGGGACCGCTCGTATGTCTCCGCTGCTAAGAGGTGGGGTAGTGCCTCCTAGCAGAAAGCTCATGCTAGACATTGCCAACTTTACACCGGAACACAACGTTTGGCGGGCATTTAAAGGTAATTCGCAAATGTGGCAACACAGCACACTCAGACACGATGTTACCACTAGGGAGACTCGATGGAGAATGAGCTTTCGAATACTTAGGTTCCCCCTCCTTCTTTCCTATTGGTTCACTCAGTGTCTCATCCCCATCTACTTTCTATTTTACATTAATAAAAAAGTATCTTTTTATATTTTTGTCCAACTACAGATGACTTATTTTTTTTATAAATATTTTTAACTTCATTACATTGGTCAATGATATGTTATGCAAATTCTTCATAAAAAGGTTACTAACATACTATCTAATGGGCTCATCACTGCTGGCTTGTTCTTTAAATAGATTGTAAAATTGAACAGGAGAATTACAAAACAATAGCTTAAATTGAAAACAAAGTATTTGTTTTTCTGGCTAATCAGCCTATTGGATTATTATAGTCATAACTCCTTCCACACGAAACACATACACAAGGGAGGAGAGAAACCCGGTGCTGACATTAGCCTACTCTTTACAAAGAGCACCAACTGCTTAACGTCTCTTCCGAAGGGCAGAACATGGTCTCCTCAAACCACATAAGCAGGGGACAGGATGATCCCAGATTGAAAAAACCTATGCCGGATTCAAACTTTGCACCACTGCGTGGGTCAGGCCAATGCTCTATTTACTCCACTACCCCCCAAAAACCAAGTAAATCGACAACTAACTGGACAAGAGACTTCCCAGTTGTGAATTCCTCTAAATCTCAATGGTTAATTCTTAAAATTTACCTAATCTTCATAATTTAAAATCATTATGAAATCTAAGATATATTGATTTAAACTTAAATAATTGTCTCTCAGTTATTTCTTATGATGATGAATTTTTCTTAGTATTTATAATTCATACACTAGTCTCTCTGTGCCTTCATTACCCCTTTAATTTTCTTGCTGCAGTATCATTAACTACAAATAGCAATACTCATACTGTAAGAAATTCAGAGATAAATGTATCATTTCATCAAAAAATGAGCCAATTTATGATACACAATTTTGTTTTTGATATATTTTTAATAACTTTTATATTAACATCGAAAGTCAAATGTTTTGGACCCCTTCAGTAGTCAGCAACAATAATTTCTCATTGTTCAAGCATTAAAAATCTCATTTTTTAACCTTTATCATACAGATTTAAATGCCGTTTGCTATCAGCACCTATATTTTGTGTATGCATGGCTGATAAATGTTAAGTAATTTTTATATGAATTTTATTATTTATATATAACCATAACTATTTTAAAGATGAACTAGGGGAGATTTGTTCTCCTGGGGCCTTCAGCCACCAACTGCTTGCTTCCGCTCACTCTGGCTTGCTTGGCATATCACACCTTGCCTGGAGGTTGTTTGCTTTTCACTGGCAAACAACACATTTATAGAAAAGAGAAGTTTAAACATTACCCATGAGATACATTCTATAGCACAATTTGTATTGTGCTCAAAAGTTGCAGGTAGCTAAACTTGACCATCAGATGCCACTGAAGTATGGCTGCATGCACCTGAGCAGCAGCGTTTTGAGCATCTTTCTTTGAGCATACATGTTGACTCTTATTTTTTTATATATTTAGAGAGATGCTGGCTTCTGAGCAGATGAAGATAAGTTTTTTTAAGGCTATTGTTAATTGTTTTCAGTCACTGTATTCAAGAAGTATAAAATAAATATTGGTACTTTTAAAAATCTTGTTTAGTACTTAAATGCAAGATATTTACATTGTTAAAACATTTTATTTCATAGTAACCTCTAAATTTAAATTATAGCTGTGAAATTTTTAGACAGTAATAAAATTAGTACCAATTGCAATAATTAAAGATCTACCATGTATTGGTTTTACTTAAACTTGCAAGTCAGACAAGGAATTGAGAAATATCAGCAAATGTGCTCTCAAGTTTGTTTTTGGTAGCTATTAACAATTTTAGAGCTTTTTATAGGCATGAACAATTGCAACTGCTGTTTTTATGCAAAATAATCATCAGCAGGATTTCATTATATTTCTTTGATTCCAATGTCACTAGGATTCAAAAAGATTATTATAGATAAGCTCAAATTTTCCACACTTCTTAATGGCTATATATTTTATACTAGAGCTTTAAGCTATTACACAATTCTACTCTATTGGTGAATTTTTTCCTTGCAATTTTTAAATTTACAAGATATAGGAAAAACAGATTTAATTTTCTATATCGATGATTGAAACGTAAAATAAGTACATATGACATCATCAAATTTGTCACCTATGAAAGAACCAGATTGCTTTCTCTTAAACAGGAAGAGAATACATTCATGCTGAAGGTTGCTAGTAAACAGTCGCAGGACCTAAGTCAAAGGAGACACACACACAGAAATATACAAATTCTTCAAAAGGCACTCACACAGTCAACTCGAACAAAAAATTTAAACTAGACACCGATGTTCGACAGCTAAGCTATCATCTTCAGCAGTGAAGATTTTTGGTTCGAGTATACTGTGTGAGTGCCTTTTGAAGAATTTGTATGTTTCTGTGTGTGTGCACGTCTCCTTTGACTTAGGTCCTGCAACGGTGTTTACCAGCAACCTGCAGCACAAGTGTATCCTCTTCCTGTTTACGGTGAAGGAGTTTTTGTTTATTTAATATTGTATTGTTTCAGTGTATCACAACCCTCCCTTTTCATTTATGCTTTCTCTCGAAGGACAATTTTTCTAGGGATGAAAAATGCTGGATAATTAATTTTTAGCAACTTACCATACTTTTCTTTAAATGTGTTAGATGATTTAACAGCAGAACTACTATGGTTAATACCAAAATTTATCCTTTTGCAAGCAAAAACTTGTAAAAAATTATATTCCACAACTCGTCAAGTATGTTTAAAGCTTGTTTTAGCAGGACTGACTTCTCTATTAAAGAAACAGACTTCTTTCAGCATGTAGTTTTAAAGCTCCACCATAAAACACTTGATATTGAAATAACGAATGTGAAAAAATAAAAAAGTATCTACTCCAAATTTAAATTACTTGAAAAACATTTCAAGTATCATTTTGTATATTTGCACTCAACAGTAAGCCAATATAACAGCTTATAAACTGAAAGTTCTACTTTCCAATAACTCACAAGACTTAAAATTAATACTTGAACAGGACTTACGTGGCTGCATTTGAACTTGAAGAGTTTTGTTTTTTATGACCATTTTTTAATCCACTCAATAAAAACTTGGTAATACATAAAGTATTCACTATGCATATGGCACAACTGATATGCTTCAGAATTGAGACAGGTAAAAAAGTGCCATTGAGTTTTTGAACAACGCTATGATGTAAGTTTATACCTGCTGCCAAGCTATCTAACAAACAAATTTGTATAGTAGATTTTTTCTTTTCTTCAAAAGCACAAGAAAAGATGTACTACATGTTTTTATTACTAGTATAAATTACACTCTCTATTGAGCTTGATTGATGATTTAAGTACCCAAATTTAGATGAAAATAAAATCTGCGATAAATAATAACTGCATGCAAACTTACCTTAGCACATGGTTATTGATGAATGTTCAGTTCATTTTAAGAAGCATTAAAAAGCTAAAAGGCAAAGAACTGATCAGAATATTAAATTAAAGAAATTATGTAGGCATGACTTTTATTAGCACAAAAAAACAATATCCCGACTAGGTTTTCTTTATCAATGAATTTCCCATTCACAGTTATATCAGAAATGATTGCTGACTTAGGAAGTCTTAATTTTACTTTGGTTTCTGTGTCCTTAATTTAAATTGTTTAATAATTAAGAAATACTGGCATGAAAAACACGAACCATTTAAATAATGTATCATATTTATCATTTCTGTTGGTTCATCATCATAAATATATTCCTCAAAACCAAATAAGAGTTAAAGGAAATTTTTACTAAGTAATTTCATTTCTTTTACAGAAGCACTAAACTCATTTGGCATGCAAAAAAATTCAATTTAAGTGCCTGTAACTGTGCAATAATTACAGATTCTCATTTAGTACTCTTGTTCTAACAACAAAAAGCAAACCTGACTGTTATGTTCATTTCTACTTCATTCATAAAAAATCATTATAAAATGCTTTCTTCACTGTTAAAAATTGTTTCAATACAATGCCATTCAATGTAAATAAAGCCTTATACTTTCATAAACTTACAGAGCCATCTGAAGAGTTAAGGAAAAGAGAAAATATTAATGGAATAAAGGTCTACTGAGTTTCAACTATATTAGTTTAGAAAAATTTAATCTAATAAACTCTAAGAAATTATGTCCACAAATATACAGTAGGTTATAAAAAAGAAGGGTGTCAAATAAAAAATCTTTTAACATATTAAATGATCTAATCCTTTCATGATAAACATCAGAATAATTTCATTATTTTTTATCAAGTGTTACTTGGAAGATAAGATTTATATCCAGCACAAATTGTAGCTCTTTATTATTTAAATTTGGTTTCAATGCGATACATACTATAATCTTATGGTACTTCAGGTTCTATAAAAGGCATACCTTCTGTTTCAGATATGCCAAAAATATATTAAATTGTTCAATGCACATATTTACATGCAAAACACTGCTGAGTGTTGTATGGGAAAGGGTTAGCTCAAAAGGACTTGCATGCAAGAAAACAATGTGAAACGATTCAAAAATCACTGAATATATCAGTCTGTAGTTGGATTAAGTCTTTTCAACTAAAAATGAAACTGTATTCTATTATACAAAAGAGAGTAATATACACCTTAGCATGATTAAAACAACTCCAGAAAGGTTTTTGTTCTATGAGACTCATACTTTCACTGACCAAACAAGAATCATTTTCTCACACATACACATAGCTCAAACATTTATAATGAACCATTCTCCATGTAGATGCAATTACTCCATAATTTGCTATTTACTTCACCTTGATATAAATATAATCCATATGTACTCTTTTTACAAGTTGAGCAGCATTTGCCACACATTTTTCCAGAAAAAAAGACATGCCCTTTTTGCGGGTTCTTACAGAAAAACTTTTTAAAAAAGAAATCGAGTCAAATAAATTCAGTGCCTGCGAGAATTTATTGGTGGTATTGTTATTTATGGATGGCAGTTAAAAAGAGTTATTTAGTTCATATCACTGTAATCTACAGATCAGCAGTATGTAGTATCTGAATTTCAGGAAATTTTATTCACCAGAGAGCACCTACTACATCAGGCTATCATCAACTTTGGATGGAAATATATGAGGGATGAACAGGAGGATGGGAGATGGAGTACAATAAAGGTTATCGATGGAAAAACAAAAACCAGGAGCCGCTCACAGATAAGGGAAATCACAGTGCCACAGTAGCTCTGATAAAGTGCCTGTGTTAACTTTTGTGTACATATTATCCTGACAACAAAAAGGTTGGCTTCACTTAATTTGCTCAGCATATTAGGCGTATGTAAATAAATAGATGGTAAATTTGATACATAAAGTGTAACTACAAAATAACCTACAATAAGGTTGACAGTGATTGGTTTAAGCTTTTTTCAACACTTGTTGCTGAGTAAGCTTCCATTTAACTATTTGAGTGCAGGGTTGCGTTCAGTCTCACATACAATACGTTTCACTTCTAACTAAAAACTGAAGCTGCTATTAGTACCTTCAAAGAATTTATTCACCAGACCACATCTTAATGTTCAGTGATTTGAGTTTCTTAAAGCATCCTTTTTTTGGTTCAAAGTAATTGCAGTTAGGAGGGCTTATGCAATTACTTTGTTTATGCACTGGATAACTTTTAGACACCATGAATCACCAGATTTGGCACAAAGCAAGATCACTTTTAAACCTGTTTAGAAATAATATTCAATCCTTTGCTTTAAAAATCTACAGCCAGACAACATGACATAATGAAAATGCTCCATTTCAATATACTTCAATTAATTTGTAAGAGCAGTGACTATAAGGAGTCAGTTATGCTCCAATCCTAATTATTCCAAAGCTAAGAAATGTAGGGTCTGCATACTTACAATCCTTGGGACAAATCATTAGTGAAAATGCCAACAATTTGTGCAGAACAGTAGCACTTGGTGATTGCACATTGATTCCTATATTTGACTCCTTTGTTAGCTATTGAGGTACAAATACAGGTGAACAATGGTGATGCCCCCATCCTCCCTCACATCCAATATCCAGAGCTCCACTTTTTCCCTCAGAGGTACTATGCCAATGAGTGGTCCAACCTGATGCATTCTGAATCCATATTTCCCTGCTAGCTAGCACCAAGCAGCTACTGCAAATTTGTTCCTTGTAATCGGCCTTAACATCATCCTCACTCACAAATTAACTGACAAGATTTGTAAGAACTTCAAGTCCTGACAACTTTCACTTTCATCACACAACAAATATAACAGCAAATAAAGTTTCTATGACTCTTTTAGAAATATCACTTGGAATATGATTTCTTGCCCTCCATCTTTGATTTGTGGGACAGCTCCAATTCCGACAGCTTTTTCCATAATTCATCCCTTTCTTTTTCTCTTTTCTTCTCTCTGCAATTCAGACAAACATTAATGATTAGTGGTGCTGTCATTATTTAGAAATTTCTTCATAGTTTTTTGCTAATGTAGCTCATAGATGGCAAACATAATAGCCAAAAGTTAAAAAAAAATTATTTCACATCCTGTAATAATACTATGTATAATTCACAACACGCTTAAAAATTAACATTACTTGAGTTAAAATGATTGATTCACCTTTGTCGCTCAGCTTTATATGAAGCAGTTAATTCATCAAACAACTGACTGTTCATTTCCATGAAAGTTTTGAGAACATTGTAAACTAGCGCCACGATAGTCTGGTTCCAGTGTTCCTTGCTGATTCTATATAAGGCAGGGAACATTATGGGCATGATAACCTGGTTGTTCTCTTCAATGAGGCTCATTATGTATTCATTGTTCCAGAAGTACAGTGCCCGCTCTGCAACCTATAAATAATAATTGGCAAAACATTAAACAGCATGTTCTGTGTAAAGAGAAATCCAATCTCTAAAAATATGTGTGAGCAGTTCACTTCAAATTCTTTTTATAAAAATTGAGAAATAAGGACCCTTGATTGAATGTTGATTAATTGATTAGCCCAACTCCCAACACAATTTTATCATTAACAAGATAAAAATTTACTCTAAGCTCATACACTTCGATGCATTTCCAATTTACAAAAAAGTTAATGATGGAGAGCACTAAAAGCTTAAGCTTAAAAATTAGATCACAAAAAGTCAACATAAAAAGACTAATACAAGCTTGAAAACAAGAGATAAGGGTTCATAGGAATAGATATTGAAAAAAATCATGAATAATTACATGCCATGGGAAACAAAAACAAAACAATCTATGGTAATCACCTGGAAATGAGGACTGGAGACGCATCTAGATATTTGTCGGAAGAGAGGATCTTGGATCTTCCTGAACTGCGATGGTTCACTCACATCCAGAATTTCTTCAATTTCTCCCAAAAACATCACCTGAAATATATCAAACAATTGTTAATATGATTAGCTTAATATTAATCAAAACACTTTATTTATACCATGCAGCACTAGCATTCCCTTTTTATTCAAAAGATCACCTAGTCATTAGTTTCACACTTCATTGAGCCACAGGACCATCAACTCACCATTCATCCAACCTTCCTCATTAGAATTAACGGTGATGCCACCAAGTAATTTCTCTTTAGACATGTTGTCTCTCTTTAATATGACAAAAGTTGGCAATTTTTTACCATGAGCCAACATGACAACACATTCTCAGCTTTTCATTGCCTGTGATTATCACTGTCGGTGATTTTGTACCTTTGTCATCAAGTGTGGTGTTCATGGGTATATCGAAGAACATGGGTAAGTCAATAGGGAATTATTGAGCTAGTATTATGCCTGAAAAACCTTACTGTGGCTATTGGAAATACCCGAGACAAGTATTTTTTAAGTGCTTGTTCTTGAAAGAAGTGTTTTATCTGCATTCCCCATTTGTACTGTTAGTTAACTTTGTTTACATTGTAAATGAATCGCATGATGCTGATATTTGATTAGTTTTTCATTGTAATCTTTGTGCCAAAATTGTCTTTTGATGAAGTGCTAAGCCATTTCTCTTGATATACTCGATGATTTGCACTGCACTTGCCTCTAAGATCGTTAAACATTTAGAGACATTGCTGCTTCTAAGGCACTAAGCATTGTAGTGTACATCAGTGGTGCCCAAATTACGGGTTACTACATCTGGCCCGCCATAAGATTAATAATCAAATAACACAATGCAACCAAATGAAACTAGAAAATTATAAAAACAATACACTTTCTCCTTAACCATCTATTCCCATGATAGACAGATAGATATGCATCTTTATTTAAGCTAGATTGAGACTAAGCTTCTTCCATGAAACCCATTGTCAATTACAAACAGGAAGACAGTAAAAAATAAAAATAAAATAGAATAAGAGATTACGTAAAATGAATTACTACATAAATACAATGCCAAATTAGCATTTTTGGAAATGAAAAGAAATGGAGATTTGTTTTTTGCGGGGAAAAACAAGGGAAAAATTAAGGTACTATTCCCTAGTAAAAACCCCACTGCGGGAAAACACCCACACAAGGAGGAGTGCGTGAAAAACCTGCGAAACCTACTGATAGCAATATTTAAAGATTTACAGGATCATATTAGAAAAGTAAACAAAATGAAATACACATAAACAGTTTTGCATAAAAACTAAGAAAAACACACAAGTACACATTAAAGATTTACAGGACCATATTAGAAAAGTACATAAAATGAAATGCACATAAACACAGTTTTACATAAAAACTAAGAAAGTACACAAGTACACATTAAGATAAACGTAAGATAAACACATTTAAAACAAATCATGTAATATTGACCCACAACTAAATCCTTTAGCTTCCTTAAATTATTCAACTCTATTTTTGACTGGGCATGGCCCAAAAAGAGAGCAGAAGTGGGCAATGTGGCCCGCAATGAGTTCAGAAATGGGTTATGTGGTCCTAGAACCATAACGTTTGGGCACCACTGGTTTGTGTGAAACAGGAAGCCCATTTTTACGTTTTCTATATAAAAATGTCACCACATGCTCATCCAACATTTTGGAATGCCCATACTTCAACCCATGAAATGCTTTCCATGTAGAAATGGCACATTGTAGACTATCTTTAAATCTTTACTACCGCTGTACATTCACTTCTACAATGCTGAACTTGTGCACTGGACACAGTTGTTTGCTTCTAATGCATAATTTACAACCATTAATTTAAAGTTCAAGTTTGTTTCATATCTACATTCAATGCATCATTTTGATATGTGCAATGCAGGAAAGCCCCTTTTCTCAATATAACCACCCATGTTTTAAGACAAAAACTATTTGACTTGAAAAATAAAGTCTCATCATCTATTTTTGTTGTAAAATAAATAACATATACAATAAAACCTCACAGCATGGTAGTTGTGTTCCATGAAATCGCTAGGTCTTGTGAAATCGTGTTGTATGATGCATTTTAATAGGGAGTTAGGTTCTTGGATCTCATATTTTCTACATTTTTTAGAATAATCTTTTGACTGGTATTTGAATACGTAAAATAATACCACATTTACTTGCATAATCTAGGTCATCACGTAATTCACAAAACCTTATTTCTCAATGTGGAATTAAGAAAAATAATATAATAGTTTTGGTCACGAAATTCTGAGAAAAAGATGCGTGAATTATGCGAGTAAATACAGTATTACATTCACGAATAGTCAAATCATTCACACCATATTTATGCCCCAAGCACCAAGGTTCCTTGCCCTGATTTAACTTCATCTAAAATTTCAATTTTTTGGCCTAAGGTAATTGCTGAGCACTGAACTTTGTTCTTTTCACTTGAAAAATCACTATTTTTTTGCTCATGATCCATTTTTAATACAAAAAAATAAATACTAATTGAAATCACAGGAGACAAGATTAACCCTAGAATCACAACAGGGAGTAAATATTACTCCCTTCAAGAAAACTTTAGTTTCTCATTCTTCTGCAAGAAGAACCTATTTATAATTACGTTCTTAATACATTGCAAATGAGTCTCCGTATTTTCATTTTTAAAGGGTTTCTAGGGTTAAGATCTTGCATACAAAGAGACTGCTGATTGATGACTCAGACACACGAGGATAATGCCATGTTATTCCCCAAAATCCCTTTCAGCTACGATATTTTGATTGCCGTGCAATAGATCGAGATAGTCACATGATATGGGTAAGCAAAAGATTGGAGCAATTGGGGAAGGGGAATAAGTAACTATGTTGCAGTTTAAAATAACTGAAACAGTGTAACAAATTTGGCCATAAAGTATTGATTATTAAAAATGTATTTTCTGTGGTCGTAACTGGAGGATAATAAAACAGTAATATCCTTCCCTTGCTTATAATGTAAAATATACCACGTCACATCAAGGGCTTTATTGTGGCACAGCGGTTGCAGAGCTCTGCTGTATCAGCACAATATGAGAAGCACACATCCGAATCTCTCGACGCAACATTTTTATAAGGTAAAATAATTACATGCATCAATTTGTCAATATTATTTCCTTAGTATGTTTTAATTTGAAGTTTTTTTTTCATCTATAGTTTATGAGAAATTTAAAGGTTAACTTGGCTTTGTCTTGTCAAACAGCATCTTAGCGAGGCAAACCGCCATGTCTTTGAGGTTTGGTAAGGAAATGTACACAGCCTATTAGCGAAATAACATCTTGTGAATTCATGCTATGTGATGTTTTACTGTATATTTATAGAGATACTATGACTTAGAAAGAGGAAGGCAAACTGGGTTGGGCATTACCTGAGGAGAGAGAGAGAGTATGATTAAAGACGTGTTAGAAGGAAAACTAGATGGAAAATGGGAAAGGTAGGAAAAAGTATAGCTGATAGACGATTTGAAAGGGAAAGAGAGTTATCAAGATATGAAGAGGATAGCGGAAAAGGGAGTATATGGAGAACCAGGTTTAACCATGAATAATCACAGACCTGTCTATGGTCAGACTACCTATGATGATATGACTTCATAGCATTAAGAGCTGTGGGGATTTCAGATGGCCCTAAATGAAAATCGTTGAAAATGGTAGATTATGGCAGTAATGAACATTATTTTGTTTTGATGCAAATTAATTAATAGTTTGTCATGTAAACAGAGGAGGGGCATAGAGAGTTCATGCTAAATGAACCAAGGAAAGGGTGCTGTTTTAAGACAGTACAAGGTCTTCATAATTGTAGTCTTAACTTCATACGTGATAATTTTTTCACTATTATAGGTCTAGCACAAGGGTCGGCAACCTGCGGTTCTGGTGCAGCATATGGCTCCTTGAGTACATACTTGTGGCTCTTTAGAAGTTAGCTAAGCTCCCTAACCTTGATCAGTCATGAAACATGCTTATTGCAAACACTCAAATTTCTAAAAAAAAAAAAAAATTCATACAAGTTGTCCCTGTGCTACTCCCAAGCATATTGGAATGAGACAAAAAAATATCTCTTTTACTTTGAAAGGTTGTTGATCCCTGGTCTAGTGCATGAACTAGAAGAATATGGTAGTTTTGCAATGACAAAAAAATCAAAAGTTTCTATCTTAAATAACAGAAATTGTTGCTTACAGAGCATTTTCCTCAAAATCTGCCATCAAATAAAAGGTCACAATACTACCATATTTTCATAAGAAAAATAAAGTATTGGCAAAGCTACGTTTACCACATTATAATTAGATAAAAATGACTGAAAACACTGACAATCATTCTTGATTCTAATGTTTCTATGGGATCAGTAAAGGGATCAATAGGAAAATCAATAAAATTCATAAAAGAAGACTATTACTTCTTAATCTGGGAAAAGAACTTAATGCATGTTATGAGCATGTTAAAAAGCACATCAGCATAATATAAGAGCAAAATATTTCCAGCATTGATTCATCTGACCAAAACCTAAACAAATACAGAATTATCAAAGTCAACTTAAACCCTGTTAACCTGTTCAGCATGTTTTAATGCATTATCCAGTATTAAGTTATATAAAGTTTTCACATAACAAGAGAGGAAAGATGCACACATCATGCATGCATATATGTGAGGCAGAGGCGTTCTTTAAGATTTATGCAATCATGCCATAAAAGACAAATATTAACGGCTTAGTATAATGCCTAAGAACTGAAGTGCCAGTAGTGATGCCAAAGAAATATCGAATTTTTGATTCACCAACTTATTTCCTAAACAGTTGTAATCAATAAATCAATCGAAAATTACTTAAAACATAAATCACTCAAATAGTAGTAATATAATCTTTATGTTCACATTCATTCCTTCATCATATTACCCATTTTTTCCCACTTACAAATGCTGTGTATACGTAAGGAAAATAGAAGAAAATTTACGCTCATTTTTTCGTCGTAGATAAATCCATTTGCTCTTCATTTACAAAATTTTGCATGCGCATGAAAGGAAACAAAACTAATTAGTTATTTACAGCAGATATTGTTTACTTCAGTTGTCACGAAGATTGTTTTCGTTGACAACAATTAAAAAACATAGGAAAAATTTTCGAAGTACAAAGTGATTTACAACTTTAAAGTTTGATTTTCTTGAAAACTGTTACGACTTCAATAAAAATGCACTGAACAAAACATATGCTATTTGATTAGTTCTACATATTTAATTGATAGTAGCTCAATAACTTTGGCCAAAACTAACAAAAGTAAAATACTCCTTTAGCCAAAACAACTTGTTTGTTGTTGTTTTGGCTAAAGGAGTATTCTACTTTTGTTCTACATATTTAGTTTAAAGATTTTTTGTTATAAGTGATATTTTACGAGATATAAAGAAAAGTTCATTTTTTGTCACCAGTAAAGTGGCACTCCCAATTAGGCAGTAAACCATTTATATCATTTTCTTAGTTTCTTTGCCCTTATGTCCTAAATATCAAATTTCATTAGCATCCGCTCAGTAGTTTCTGAGATGAAACATGTGGATGGATGGACGGACGGACACAACCTGACCATAAGGCGTTCTTTTTTTACTTATTGTAAAGAACGCCTAAAAATGCAGATTAATTTCAAATAAAGTTTAAAGCTTAAAAAAAGTCAGTATCATGGGTTTTATGATGGCATCATATGATCCCAATGACAGTCAATAAGTTTTAAAATTTCTAGTAAAAGGAGCGTTATTAACAAAGTAGCGAATGGAGAGAGTAGTTTTTTGGTTAATTTCAGTAATACTCTTAATCTGTGAACATACATCCAATTTCTTTTACTTTCAAGCTCACAAAAATGCCATTTATGTACAAATCCGCGAGTTTCAAATCAATTCAATTGAAAATAGTCAGTCAACCTCTGTTATATTGGTCTTGGTTATAACGGATCTTCGGATATACAGGCACACCCTGGGTTACGTAAGTAATGCGTTCCGGCACTCATTGCGTAACTCAAAATTAGCGTCGAAATTTACTACAGAAAGTAGAGCAGAGGTGGGGAAAATATGGCCCGCAGGTCGGATCCAGTCCCCGAAGGAATTTATTCGGCCTGCGCTGTTTCAAAAAAGCGATCTCTGAAAATTAAAGTACGTATAATTTACTGCATTAGTACAGTACAAGTACTCGGTTAAAATAGAGGCATGTAAACACAGTGGCTTATGTGAGTATAGAATATAGTTAACAGAAAATGGAGCTTACAGGGAAAATATGGCATGTGAATTGAAAGCTGAATAAATGAATTCTCAATGTAAATCAATAATATATTACGCAAGGTAAAATGTTGGTTTTTACTAAGTGCAATTTGCTTTTGCAGTGTCCAATAGACATTTTCTTGGTAACAAAATGTAGAATGTCAATTTTGTAAAGCTGTTAATTTACATGCTAAAACAAAGGCAATTCAAGCCATTTCCATATTATGCAGTTATGGGAAAGTCACTTTAATCATTCAAGGAGAATTTCTGAAAGAGTTGTTCACTAAAATACTAAATATCGTATTAGTCCAAATATAGTCCCTCCCTGAATATAGTCTCCTCCATTACTGAAGCCTCAGTTTTGGAAAAAAGTTTGAACCCCATTACAGACCTCACTTTTAATATTCTAAAGAATGAGTTTTAATATGTACGAACAACCTAGTTACAGCTATCAATTTACAATGAAATGGTGACATCACGTTTTGCGTGTTATAGTTGTAGGCATAATTTAAATATGTATTAAGTGTACTGAACTAAATTTAAAAACTTGGCATTTATGAATTTTATTTAAATTCCATTCATTCAGATGTCGTTGACAATGGCCACTTGAATAGTGCCTGTATAAAAAAGTAATTATCACCAGATTTCCATTTAACATATTCTTTTCATAATTTATTTTACCACTATTTTTGTTACTTCCGATATTTATGCCTCGGAATATCACATCAAGGAATACATTCTGTAGATAGTTGAAACACCTTCAATGCCTCAGTTTGATTTACATAAGTTAATACTTTTATAATGCGACTGCATTATATACAATCAATAGCTGTGTAAGCTTGACAGTCTGATCAGCTGACACAAGTTGACTATGGATTGACAGGTAACGAAGATAATTTCTTTCGTTGTAGTGACATTTTCTCTAAAATAACGATAGGTGGCACCACTACATATCAATATTTGGGACATAATTTTAGGAAGGGATGAAGTTAGCCAATCAATGCTTACAAAGTGAAATTTCTGCAATTCCCACTATTATGAAAATACGAACGTTTAAGGCAAGGATTCCATAGAGTGAACAAAAAGAGGCATATGCAGAGTCGTCTGAAGGAGGAGGCTGGGTGGGCAGTCGCCCAGGGCCCCGCAGGTCTTAGAGACGGCTCTGGGCATATGTATCAAGAAATTCTCCATAAAACAATCAAATCAATTGAGGGTATTAATTGTTACCTGTTCTTACTGCCGGTGGTGATATTTTCGTTTGCTAATTTTTTGGGCGAGAATATGGTCCCCTCCCCTTACTTTTCTTACTAATATTTTGGCCAGAAAGGGGGGGACTATATTCAGACTAATACAGTACTAAATGCTTATCAGGCATGATTAAAAGGGCCTCACTTCTATTAATTTGTGCAAAAGCGAACATACACGTTAAGAGATCAAGCATCCACGTCAATGATTGGAGAAAGACTAAAGAGATTGGGAGAGAAACCACACTACCACACAGACATGTAACAACAATGTAATCTTTTATTGTATTCATATGAGTGCAGATATATGCCGCAATTGTAGCCAGTCGCTAGAATTAGGTAGATTGTTACATCGATTTGCTAGATTAGTAGGTAGTCGCTGTGGCTTTTTTTCATGCATAATTCAAAACCAAAGTCGCTACATATTGCTAAAAATTCGCTAGAATGACAAAATTGGCTGAGTAGCAAAGTGGGGATATCGCATTACAACCCATTCTTTCTCTGTGCACATACATATAGATTTATGTTCGAGCTCGCTTACGAAAACCGCTCAAGTAGGCATAACAAAAATATTTTCGTACATAATTTATGAGGCTGCTTACGTAAGTGTGGGTTTATGTAAGTCAAGGCTTACGTAATCCTGTAATGGATTTTTTTCCCATTTCACTATATATATTTCACTGTAACTACCTCGGTTGCACTGGTCTCCCATATAATGGATCTTTGGTTACAAAGGATTTCTGCAGCATTCCCTAACATTAATTTTCCTCTGCTATAACTTTTTTGACAATATAATGTACTGTTCTGCAGCATTTTACCCTCTGACAGTTTATCGAGTTCTCCATCAGTTTTCGAAGTCCAGCAAACGACACATCTCTGCAAATGACGTACTCTGGCATATGCTCGTACTCTGGCTTTGCATGTACATACAGTCTCTACTTTTATAGGCAACAGACATTAGCCCAGAAGAGAACACTACCATCGTGCAATTTAGTGAATAGAATTTTGTGCGAGGTACTCCATTTTCTTGAGAACAGATCGAACGAGCGGATTTCCATGCTGGCAACATTGCAGGATGTGACGCAAAGGAGGTGCGCTAAGGATGCAGTCACGAGGGTCAAACCTGAGAGAGAGGAAGCAGAGAGAGAACGAGAGGACGAGTAAGCAGTCTAAATTGGCTGGGAAAATTTCCTTGTTAATATAGTGTCATTTCCGTATCGTTTATTATCCCTCCAAATGGACAATTCTATTGAGTATATCTTTTGTATATTTCTGCTTTGTATAATTTCACTCCAATATAGTTGTAAGCATTTCCTTGTCACCTTACCATTATGTTATATTTGATTGCCTGTTGGCAGCAGCAGTGTTACTTATGAAGAGTCGTATTGTTTTTGTATCCTACGTATCTTGTGAATTACGAGAGATTAATGTAAATGATATATATAGCACTGGTGGTGTAGTGGTTAGCGTGTCGGCTTTCTATTGCAAAGTTCGGGGGTTCAAACCCCTCGAATGAAGGTTTTATTAAAAAAAAACTATCATCAGTGCCTGGAAGTAGGCAGCAGTACTGTCAGTATGGTATAGAGCCAAAAACAAATGATGTTGGTTGGGTCTATATCCAATACAGCTGTAGGCGTGATCAGGACGATTTGAACGGCTACAGTACTGCGATGTGGAAAGCAAGAGGGAAACTACCACATTACAATCCCTAGTAAAGATTATATGGTTGGACAATATGAGTTCTCTCGAGGTAAAACAATCCGGAGGTAAAATAGTCCCCCAATCGGATCTCTGGGCGGGGACTGCCTTGAGGAAAACATTTGTCGAAAGTAAATTACGAATAGGGACTTGGAACGTAAAAACTATGAGAAAGGCAGGAAAGCTAGAGAACTTGAAAGAAGAAATGAGAAGAAATAGAGTTGACATTATAGGGCTAAGTGAAACTAGATGGGAGTGAGAAGGACAGTTCGACTCGGAAGAATTCACGGTAGTTTATTCTGGACGAAATAATGGAGAAAGGGGAGTAGCTCTGGTACTTAGGAAAGATATGATGAAAAGCGTGACAAAGATAATAGCAACGAATGATAGACTGATGGCAATAAAGCTAAAAGCAGTCCCAGTGGACATGCTGATAATCCAGGTATATATGCCAACGTCAGCTCATGACGATGAAGAAATAGATGAGATCTATGAGCTAATTAATGAAATTTACGAAGAAGACGGAAGAGGAAAGGCAAACTGCATAATAATGGGAGATTGGAACAGCATAGTCGGAGAAGGACAGGAAGAGAATGTAGTCGGGCAATATGGACTTGGGAAGAGAAATCGAGGAGGGGAGAAACTCGTAGAATTCTGCATCAATAATGACCTTGTAGTGACTAATACATGGTTCAAAAACAATAAACGAAGGTTATACACATGGAAAAGCCCAGGAGATAGAATGAGATGCCAAATAGATTACATCCTTGTAAAACAAAGATTCAGGAACAGCATAAAGAATGCCAAGGCATTGCAAGGAGCGGACATTGATTCAGATCACAGCCTTCTAATACTTGACCTGAGTACAAAGCTCAAACAAATAAGAAAAATGAGAATAGAAAGGACAGACCTGGGACCTAGAAAAACTGAAAGAAAGGCAGGATGTAGTCAGCATGAAGTTGGAAGATAACCTAAGAAAGTTGGAAAACAAACCGAAGACCGTCGATATAGAATGGAATGAAATTAAAACCAGTATCAAGGATACCTTGGATAAAGAGATTGGAAAACAAGAGAAGAAAATCAGAAAACCATGGATCACGAAGGAAATGCTGGAGAAAATGAATGAGAGACGAAAATGGAAAAACGTTAACAGTGAAGAAGGTAGAGCCAACTATAGGCGTATAAACAATGAGTTGAGAAGGGTAACAGATAAAGCTAGAGAAAATTGGATAAAAGGAAAATGTGATGAAATAGAACAAATGGAGAAGTTAGGACAGTACGATATGATGTACGCTAGGGCACTGGAATTAGAAGATAAGAAGTCTAATGGAATTTGTGGTAAAGGAATTATTAATACGGATGGGAAGATAGTCTCAGAAACAAAGGATGTAGCACAGGTATGGGAAGAATACATTAAGGAATTATACAGCAAACAGGCAGGAGCGGCAAAAATAGAACTGGAAAATGAGGAAAACATTGAAGAAGACAACTTAGGACCAAGTATTATGGAGAGCGAAGTAGAAAAGGCAATAGTGGAACTAAGAAGGGGAAAGCCACGGGCAGCGATGGAATACCGGTTGAGATACTTAAAGTCATAGGATCAAAAGGACTAAAAGCGATCACGAAATTAATTAATAAGATTTACGACACGGGAGAGTGGCCTCAGGATTTCCTATAAGTAACAATGATCCCTCTAAAGAAGAAGCCAAAGGCAATGCAGTGTAAAGATTACAGAACGATAAGCCTTCTGTCACACACATCGAAGATCATCACGAGGATTCTTAATAAAAGGCTGGAGAAAAAGCAGAAGAAATGCAAGGGGAAGATCAATTCTATTTCAGAAAAGGACAAGGAACTAAAGATGCTATAGGGGTAGTTAGAATCATATCAGAAAGGGCAATAGAGTACAGTCAAGATATCTGCGCATGTTTCGTAGACTGGCAGAAGGCCTTTGATAGAGTAAATTGGGTAAAGTTGATGAAGATATTAAAGGATATAGGTGTAGACTGGAAAGACAGGAGACTGATTAGGAATCTATATGAGAATCAAGTTGTAAAGGTCAGGTTTGAGAATGTGGACACCTGTGGAATAAATATAGGTAGAGGAGTAAGACAAGGCTGCTGCCTATCGCCAACCCTATTCAATATATATGGAGAAAGTCTAATGCAAGAACCTTTAGAAGGCACAGGAGATTTCAAAATTGGAGGAAGGATTATAAGAACAGAAAAATACGCAGATGATCAAGTACTTCTAGCAAGAAAGGAAGAGGAGCTACAAAAAATGATAAATAGACTAGTGATAACAGGTAGAAAATACGGTATGGAAATAAATACAGAAAAATCCAAGTTCATTCGAATATCGGGTAAAGAAGAGAATCTGAATATAACTATTGGGGGAAAGCCATTAGAACAAGTTTCAGAATATAAATACCTTGGAAGTATCATAACACGAGAGGCAAAATGTACGGATGAGATCAAAACTAGAATAGGAAAAGCAAAAGCGGCTTTCAGGAGAAAGAAAAAACTACTTACAGGGAATATAAGGGAAGATATCAGCAAGAAGTTGATAAAATGCTACGTATGGAGTATAGCATTGTATGGGGCAGAAACATGGACGCTAAGGAAAAATGACATCAAATACTTGGAAAGCTTTGAAATGTGGACTTGGAGAAGAATGCTGAAGATAAAATGGACAGATAGGATGAAAAACGATGAAGTGCTACGAAGAATAGGAGAGAAGCGAATGATTATACAGACTATCAGAAAGAGGAAGGCTAACTGGGTTGGACATTACCTGAGGAGAGAGAGTATGATTAAAGACGTGTTAGAAGGAAAACTAGATGGGAAAAGGGAAAGAGGAAGGAAAAGGTTTCAGCTGATAGACGATTTGAAAGGGAAAGAGAGTCATCAAGATATAAAGAGGACAGCGGAAAATAGGAGTATATGGAGAACCAGGTTTAACCAAGAATAATCACGGACCTGTCTACGGACAGACTACCTATGATGATGAATGTAAATGAGACAGCTGCGTCTCAGTTTGCAACAGTTAAGGTGTGTTTGCAAGGTTTAAAAATCCTGTTAGTGCTTAGGTGTCTCTAATAGCCTCCTCCTACTTAATAAACAAGTGGAATGGATAATTTGATATCTTTTTAGATGGAGATTCAGGGATAACTTTTCACTGACTATGTAATCAAATCTCATGAACATCAACATTTCAACCATCGATCATTATTCTGAATGCAGTGTACAAAGTTCAACACTATGGAGTGATTTTTTTGTTTTGCTTATCACGGCACATGGGTATCAAATTACATCTTTGTTTGCTCTGCTGTTCTGGAGTAGGATATCAGAATGATTTCCCGACTTCATTATTCAGTCGAGAGAATAGCCTTGTATGAATTGGTTGTCATTAGCATACTGCTGTTTAATTGGCAAAAATTTCTTCCTGAATTTTGGTACATACTCCTGTTTATAGCAAATTTGTGAGTAACTTTTACGCATCTATCTGATGTGCACTGGCTTAAATTGATATTATAATAGAACAGCAAGACATAAAGAGCTGAAATTTTCTGCATTTTGCAGAGCAGCCTTATTAAGAAACCCTTAACTTTTGTTTTTACAGTTACAAAACCATGAAGTGCCAGTGCCATGCCTTAACTTGATCTAAGTAATATGAAATTATTTCCTTTTGGGAAAGCAATAGACATTTAAGGCAAAAGGATATTGCTCAGTGCTTTGAAATTCCAACCAGTACACTTGGAGATGTGCTAAAAAATGCAGCAATAATTAAGCAATCTTTTGAAAATAGCAGCTGATTTAAAACGATGTAGGAAGACTAAATTTGACGTCGACGTAGCTTTGCTGTCCTGGTATAAGAAAACGAGAATGAATAATCCTGAGGTGGCTCAGTCTTGTTAGAAAAGATAATAACTTTTGCGAAAGACTTAGCTCACGGTGAAGATATTTCTGCAGCCTGGATTGATCGATGGAAAACTCTACATAACATTGTTTCTAAGAAAATGTGCAGTGAATCGGCTACTGTTTGTGAAAGTGACATAGATGAATGGAAGAATCTACAATTACAGCAAATTTTGGATAAGTTTTCACCACATGACATTTACAATGCTGATGAAATGAACGTGTTTCGGGTGATAAAATGGCTAAAAAAGATTAACTTTTAATTTGTGCTAGCATGGCTGGAGAAAAGGTGCCATTGTTTGTGATAGGAAAGTACAAAAAGTCGCAGGCTTTTAAGCATGCAAACAGGCTGCCTGTTGAATACAGGGCTAACTAAAAAGCATGGATGACGTGCATCTTATTTGATGAGTGGCTGCTAAAATTTGATAAGCGGATGAGAGCCAAAAACGCAACATTGCTCTTATTCTGAATAACTGCTACAGCTTATTCTGTAAACACAGGTGCTTGGAAAAACATCTCGGTTTATTTACTTCCGTCTAACACAACATCTAAAACAGCCCATGGACACTGGAGTTTTCAAACTACATTGTCATATTCAACTTGTATGCTTGTGATTAGCTGCTTATAAAGAAGTAGCTCCATTTGATTTTGACATTCTCGATTCAATGCATCTTTTGCATCGTGCCTGGTACTTGGTAGAGCCAGAAACAATCGTTAACTGTTACAAGTCAGTGGGATTTACTAATGATGAAACAGATCAAGTAGATATGAGGGATGATTTATCAGATTTTGCAGGTTTTAACTCTGACAAAATTGATTGGAATGCTCTTCGGCGCTGTATTTCCATTCTTGATAGAGTCAACTTTATTGAGTATGCCTCTATTGATGAAAAAACAGCAGTTACTGAGGTTCCTACTGATTGTGACATCATTGCTGTTGTATCTAGCCATGCTGTAATCGTTGACAACGATGATGAAACCGATATTAGTATGTGTGAATAAGAAAGTGAATGCCCAGTTATCACTGCTCAGGAAGCTTTCAAGATTGTAACGCAGTACTATGACGCTTGTGGTTCTGATGAAAAATTAGACATTAATCTGTTCTCTATTGAGAAGGACTTGCAAATAATAAAATTGAAAATTAACGTTATTTTAACGGTATCAATTTAAATGGTATTTTAAAACTTAATTTCACCGAACCTCGGATAACGGACTTAGGTTATAATGGATTTTTGCTGGACACCCCTGGCGATCCGTTATAACCGAAATTGACTGTAATTATAAAATTCTGAATGACAGTATTTTTCCTACCTCCTTCTGACTGCAGGTCTTAGGCCAGAATTTGAGTAGCCCTTTCACAACAGGCTCTGTAAGAGTAGCATCCTTCTCGAGAAACTGCACCACACAGTAGGCCAGCTGTGCGTGATACAGAGACAGGCACTTCACCTTGTGCAGAGGTAACAGGACCTTCACAAGGAACTGCTTGTGCTCTAACTTCAGGGGTAGCGCAAATCCATTTATAATGCTGCAAAGGAAAATAAGCTAAATTATTTTAAATTATAGCAAATTGTAACTCTTGAATGACTTTCTTAGCTGTAAAAATTATACCCTTACCATTATTTTGTTGAAACACATTGACACAAGCATAGAAGCAAAATAACACACAATTTTATAATGTTATTAATTGGCCATTAGAATTTAAAAAATACATTTTTCAACTAAAAGCAGAGCATAAACATCTCAGAGAAGGAGAGAGAGGGAGGGAAAGATAGTGAGGAAAAGAGAGATAATGGGAGAGAGAGAGGAGGAGACAGAGAAGGAGGGAGAGATAGATAGATAATGGTCTCTACTAGGGTGAGATTGGGACTAGGTAGTCTATTTTTCCCAAGAAGGAGAGGGAGGGAGGAGGATGGGAGAAAGGAAGAGAGCAAAGGAAGAAGAATGGGAAGTGGCTTAAATTTAATACATAATCCACGCATACCCGTCATAGATAGTCATGATAGTTTTTGTTGCGAAGATTGAAGTCCCAGGTTCAATTCCAGAAATTATCCTTCCCATTTGATTTACATGGGAAATATGTAATCCATTGTGCAAGGTAATTTTCTCTTGCATATTAAAATATCTTAGAATTGTAATATCCGAGTTTTGTACTATTCTCCAAGGAAAGGATTGAAGAATCTAATTTTTATCATAGAATTTGCTTATCGATTGTATTTCTAAGAATTTTGCATAAATACGGACGATTTTGCAGTTTTTATCACTCATTACGAGAGTGTCGCAATAGTAACAACTATTGTTGGACTCAGATTCGGTATATTCTAATACGTACACAAGTTATTTTTGCCACACAAATACGCGTGACCAATTTATTACTCCGTTCGAATGTATTTGCAGTATTTTATAACGCTAAATTATGAAATTTGGGAACACAAAGAGCTACATATCCACGATGACTTTAAGGCTATTAAAGCCAATATAAATATTAGATAAATGATTAAATGGAAAGTAGGCATCATAAGTTCTGTTTGGGTCATCTTGTAATATTCTAAAGAATGAGTTTTAATATATATGAGCAATTTAGTTACAGCAATTAATTTACAATGAGCCGGTGACATCAAGTTTTGCGTGTTATAGTTGCAGGCATAATTTAAATATGTATCAAGTGTTACTGGACTAAAATCGAAAATTTTGATTTATGAATGTTATTTAAAGTCCATTCGTATCATTCAGATGCCATTGACAATGGCTACTTGAATCTAAAAAAGTAATTATCACCAGATTTCCAATTAACATATTCTTTTCATAATTTATTTTCTTCAACACCTCGGTTTGATTTACGTAAGTAATACTTTTATAATGCGATTGCATTATATACAATCAACAGCTGCGCAAACTGGAGTCTGATCAGCTGACAGAATTGCCTACAGGCCTATGGATCACTACGGATTGATGGTTAGCGAAGATACTTTTCGCCATAATGACATTTTCTC
Organism: Tanypteryx hageni; assembly: GCA_028673005.1. Taxonomy (NCBI): domain Eukaryota; kingdom Metazoa; phylum Arthropoda; class Insecta; order Odonata; family Petaluridae; genus Tanypteryx; species Tanypteryx hageni. The sequence goes on along the minus strand of CM054114.1, from coordinate 64,879,403 downwards.
TAAAATAACAATAGGCTTTACCACTACATATCAATATTTGCATATTTGTGACTTAGGGAAAGGATATAGGTTAATCAACACTTTCAAAGCAAAAACTTCTGCAATTCCCACTATTATAAAAATACGAACATTAAGGCAAGGATTCCAAAGAGTGAACAAAAAGAATTGAGTTACTGAGGCATATGTATCAAAATATTCTCCGTAAAACAATCAAATCAAATAAGGGCATTAATTGTTACCTATACTTACTGCCAGCGGTGATATTTTCGTTTGCTAATTTTTTGGGCGTGAATATAGTCCCCCCCCTTACTTTTCTTACTAATATTTTGGTCAAAAAGGGGAGGGGGGGGGGACTATATTTGGACTAATACGGTATCTATAGATTTCTTAAGGTAAAGATAACAAAACCAGTGGAAATGTTGATAAAATATCAAATTAGTATCAGGTTTTCATATAACAATTTTCAACCAAATAGCAAAAAGAAAGGTACTCTACATGCAGTGGTACGTTAAAAATCCTGGTAAATACAGAGAGGATGTTCAAATAGAAGAAATTAACATAATGAAGTCTTAGAGAAAGGTTGGCTCATTCTGAATAGGTTCCATAAAATTAAGACAATACTTTAGCTACAATCAGTCTGATAAATAACTAGGAAATTAATGAAATGCAGTCAACTTTAGATTTACTGGTTTACGGTAAGTAATATCACAAATCCTATTCCATAAATTTATTTTAGTATCTACAATGCTTTCTCTACAAATCACAAAAGAAAATGATTAGGTGAATATAACCAACATCTACTGCTGATTTAAGAAAATAATACTAAATTACAGGGATTTAAAATTTTAATAAAATAATGCTACTCAATATTATTGATATGTAAAACTTAGAGCTGGTGAGCACAAACTTGCAGTACAAAATTATTCTGAAAAACACACCATCTACGATAAAAATCTTGTTATTAATGTACAGGTGGAAGTGAATTATCTTCAAATGTTAAGAACTCATTTAAATTAAATCACAATTCCATTAATTAGTTTTCAGAAAATGCAAAAAATGGTGTTCCTGGTATCCTTTCTATTGAATGTGCGCTCAAAAAATACATAAAATGTTTAGATAAAAATAACCAGTGGATAACTCAAACAGAAAATACATGCATAAATGTAATAGAATGAAGCTCCTTTAATACTTAAAGCAATTTATCTTGGATAAGATTCTATCCACTGTTTCCTAACTAAATACTCAAAAATTTAAATAATGAAATATTTTAAATAGATTTCAATATAATGAAATTACTAAAATGACAATGCAAAATATTATTGTTTCCTAAAGATATGGCCTGAAAAAATTTTATGGTCAGTTTTAACGTTTACAAATTTTTAAATTCACTTTCTTTCATTAACGACAATCAATCATAGAAAAAACTAGTTTCAATTGCCTTATTGATAAAAATTGCTCATCTATACTATAATTTCAAATGTTTGGATGTATGTTATGCTATACAAATCCACACCTTCAAAGGTATCGTAATGAAACTTGGCATGATTAATGGGGGCACCAAGGGAAAGGCCATAGGGTAGTTTAAATTCCTGACAGATTTCCCATTAAAAAGTTATTCACATTTTTTTTAGTCCCCGTAAGATAACACCTCAAAAATTGACTTTTATAAGTGCAGGCTTTCATTAATTTGCTTATATAAATTCGACAAATTGACATAAGAACTTCATACCTGCACAGTATTTAAGAATAATTTATTTTATTTATTTATTTATTTCCATGCGGCCCCTAAACAGCCGTAATCGGCCTTTTTACAAGGGGCTCATTAACATAATAACAAGGACTATCACAAAAATCCATGCCCTAGGTGAAGAAAAACCCACCTAGGCGGGATTCGAATCTGCGACCTTCGGATTGGCAGGCGAGGACGTTACCCCGCCACCACCGAGGCCGGTCATAGTTTCTTATTCTTATCATTTTTTTCGCCTTTGACTCAAAATTGCTCGCATTTTATGTTTATTCCCATTAATTTGGACTAAATTTGCATTTTTAACAATAAATATCTTGATGACAATGACATTGTTCAAGTCCAAGGACTTAATGTTGTTTCGGTTTATTTATTTAGTTACTTAATAAATGTTCTTATTTAGTGAATCATGCTTAAATATGATGTAATAATATAGTATAGTAGTTAATTTAAATTTGAATTTAACGTTTTTTTCAACACATTGTCTGTGAGTATTTACATATTTTATTTTGTACGATTTTAAATGTGATTAATAAATTTATTAATTAGTTTATACATAGTTAACCTTAATATTAAGAAGCAGTAAATTAGTAGATAATTTGCATTTAAAAAATCAATATAAAAAGTTTTAAATAAAGTATATAAATTTTAGTAATAAAATGTTCTATATTTCATTTAAACAGCAACCCGTGCGAAGCCGAGCAAATCTTCTAGTACTTGTATAAGAGTAATACATCAGTGGAGTTAAACACCAAAAGATATGCAACAGGCCAGGAGACTTTTACAAATTAAAACATTTATTTAAAAACTATTTAAATTACTGGCATTAAGAGAATTTCAAATTCATATTTGAAGCTAGAGAAATAAAAAAAATCACTATGACAGCAGGCAGCATAACTTGGAATAAATAAATTACATTTGTAATAACTTACCTTCGATGCATGAAGGCGTTTTTGCTTGTAATTTATATTTTTAAGACATAGCAATGCAGTCAACAGAGTTAATAAAACAGTCACAGATTAACAAACTACACAAAACAGTTGAGTGCATTAAGAGAAGAAGATAATGTTAATGGATATGAATTGAGAAAAGGAAAATCAAATTACTCTAATTTTAACTTACAATCTAGTTTACAACAAATGATACTCAAGAAACTATATAGCAGAAAATCAAATTACAACAAGAAATTTTAGGAGATATCAATATATAATTTTTATTGATTTATTTGGAGGAAAACAATGCCATCTACAAAGTATATCATTAAATGGGCTATTGGTTATTATCAATCCAAACATGAGAATAAAGCATGACATAGAACTAAAAAACTAACCTGGGTAGCTATATCTTTAACCTTACTTATCTATGAAGATAACATACCTTCCTAAAATTTCCAACAGCTCTCCGACACCATTGAAATGCTCTGTTTCATAAATAAACCTAGAATAACAAGAGATAAATACATCATAATGAAGTCTGGATTACTTGAAACTAATTCAACAAATAGAAAATCTTTAAAAGTCAATAGTGGACAATGCTAGGTTTCATAATATCACTCATTTTGAATGGACTGGGAATACATTGCAAAAGAGAAAATTCTATTTTATTTGTATAAAATAAAACTGAATGAATAAATTAAACAATATTATTTCTAGCTCAGGGGCTCATAGTGTATAGCTATGCATTTTACGAGGTCAATGGTAATTCAATCAAAATGAAAATATGACACAAAAGTAGAGATGCATAATGAATTTTCATAACATTTGAAACACAACTGAGAAACAATTATAAAAAATGACAACAATTTGGTAATTATCATCTTAAAAGACTTCAAGATTTAGAAGTAAAAAACATCAATCAGGTTTAGCATATGCCAAATCAATTATGCTTTTAAAAAAATCAAATTTGTTCTATTATTTACTGCATCTAACTATAATATATGTAGCATAAATATACCATACAATTATGTAAAATAATAATAAATAGTGTTCTGCTTATCTGCAGGTTCAGGTGCTCCTCCTCCACCTTTTTCTATCCTGTGCCCTTCTCTTCATCTCCCCATACCCTCCTCCCTCCCTTAGAATATCCAATATTTTAATTCTTCTTCTTCCTCTTTTCTTTCTTCCCTCCACCGTTCCTTCGATAACATCCTTCAGTAATCCCTCTCTTCTCAAAACATGTCCTATCCATTTCTTTTTCCTAGTCACTATCGTGCCCATCAAACTCCTTTCCTCTTCTACTCTTCTTAGCACTTCCACATTTGTAATCCTGTCAGTCCATTTAACCTTCAGCATCCTCCTCCACACCCACATTTCAAATGCCTCCACCCTCTCCCTGTCTCTCTTCTTCAATGTCCATGTCTCCGACCCATATAGCATCACACTCCAAACATAACACTTTACCAATCTCTTCCTCAATCCAAAATCCATCTTGCTGTTAATTAGTTTCCTTTTTCTATTGAACGCTTCCTTTGCTAAACCTATTCTCATCTTAATTTCCTTTTCACATTTCCAGTCCTCTGTCAACAACGTACCAAGATACCTGTACTGTTCCACTTGCTCTATCCTCTCTCTTACCCTCACCTGCACTTCCATCCTTTCCTCGCCCCCTATTCTCATTACTTTCGTTTTCTTTCCATTTATTCTCAACCCATACCTGTCTTCCACGCTCACCAGATTCTGTAGCATCTGCCTCAAGTCTTCCGTCCTCTCAGCAAACAGTATCATGTCATCAGCAAACCTAATTGACGATGTAATTCTTCCTCCAACACTTACTCCTGTGCTCGTCTCCCAACACTCCTTTATCATTTCTTCAGTATAGATGTTAAACAGGGTTGGTGACAAACAGCAGCCCTGTCTAACTCCTCTCCCAATCTCGAACCACTCCATCCTGCTTTTCTCTACCCTCATGGCCGCCTCCTGTCTCATGTATAGATTCCTTATCAGCCTTCTGTCTCTCCAATCTACTTTCTTCTCCCTCAATATCTCCATCATTCTTTCCCACCTCACACAGTCGAAAGCCTTCTCCAAGTCCACAAAGCACAGACTGATACCCTGGTCTCGTTCTAAATACCTTTCTCCAATCATCTTTACCACCCCTATGGCATCCCTCGTACCCATTCCTTTCTTACATCCAAATTATTCTTCTGCTACATTCTCTTCCATTACCCTCGTCAACCTTTTATTCATCACTCTCAACATTATCTTGGCCGCGTGAGCTATCAGACTAATAGTTCTATGCTCCCCACACTTCTTTGCCCCTTTCTTTTTAGGTAGTGGTATCATTTCCATTCTGACGAACTCTTCCGGCCACTCCCCACTCTCATATATTGCATTGCATAAGTTGGTCACCTCTTCAATGCCTTCATCTTGCAGACACTTGAACAGTTCCACAGGTATCCTGTCTACTCCTGCCACCTTTCCCTCCCTCATTTCCTTCATAGCTGCCACTACTTCCTCCCTCAGTATTGCCTCCCCCATCTCCTCCCTATCCACTTCCCCTTCTTCCTCAATTTCCAGCTCTGCCGGCTTTTCCTTCGTCATATACAACTCCTCCATGTATTCTTTCCACCTGCACATAACCTCCCTTTCCTCCTTCAGTATCCTATCATTTTTGCTCTCAATTTCTTTTGAGTCTCCTCCTCCAGATCTCTGTCCATCCCAAGTAATACTCCTGACCTTCTGATACGCTAGGTCGTACCTTCCCCTCTTCTCGAGCTCTTGTATCTCCTTGCACTCCTCCTCCAGCCACTTTTCCTTCGCCCTTTCCATTTCCCTCCTCAGTTCATTGTTCAACCGCCTGTAGTTCCTTCTCCCCTCCTCTGTGTTTACATTCTTGTATCTCCTTCTCTCCTCCATCTTTGCTATCATTTCCCGTTACCCAGGGTTTCTTAGCTCTCTTGCCTTTCCTGTATCCTAAATCCCTTTCCGCCACATTTACTATTCCATTTTTAATTCTCTTCCATTTTTCGTCTACTCCTTCGTTCTGTGTATTTCCTCTCTTCATCGGGTTTGCCATATCATAACCGATTTCCTCTTTCTGCCTTTTTTTCAGTTTCTCTAGATTCCATTTCTTAGCCATCTTTGCTTTTCTAACTCTTTTCATTTTGATCTTCATTTCCACCATTAGCAGCAGGTGGTCGCTTGCTATGTCTGCTCCTGGGAGCCCACCTACTCTTTTCACTCTTCTTATACCTTCCTTCTACCAATATATAGTCTATCTGTTTCCTGTACATGTCACCTGGCAATTTCCATGTATATAGCCTTCTCTTATGATTCTTATACCAGGTGTTGGTTATTATCATGTTCCTCTCCTTGCAGAACTCGATAAGTCTGTCTCCCCTTTCGTTTCTCTGTCCCAGCCCAAACTGCCCCACAACTCCATCGGCTCGTCCCTCTCCCACACTCGCATTCCAGTCTCCCATCACTATTTTACAGCATCCCTTTCCTTCCTGGTCCAGTATGGCACTTATTCTCTCATACACTACCTCCACTTTCCCATCGTCATGGTCGCCGGTTGGCATGTACACTTGGATGACTAGCATGTTCTTTGGTTTAACATTATGTACACACCTTTAATTCATTTATTCCATTATGAAGCGATTTTCTGAAAAATTGATTCTACCCCAATTAGTTCAGTTAACACTCCACTTTACATTAATAATATTCATTGCTTATAAAATACTACAGAAGTACCGTATTGACCCGAATATAGTGCGATGTTTTTTCCTCAATATGTACCTTTGAAAGTCGCATTCGCACTATATTCGAGTAATTGTTGCATTCGTACTATATTCGAATACTTGTATCTTTAAAAAATAACTGTGTATCCGCGCGTTTCATGATGCATGTTTCAGCGCATATTTTTACAATTGCTACATTGTAAGTGAATTGGACGTTCATGTTACGATGCTACATTGTACAAATATACTCGGTAGGGGTCTGAGGAGACTTGAAAATAGATCAAGGTCAAAGTGCAGCAACCACAGCACCGGCACAACTTCACGCAGGGTCGCGACATTCAACGTTAGAAAATGAGGACCGTCTAAATGTGGCGTCACATTACCCCCCTTTAGTACATAATTTGAGTTTACAGGTAATTTAAATGTGCAAAATAGAGAAAATTAAATGTTTTTCGTCTTTTTATAAAATTCCTTTCAAAATACTTGGGGTCGCACTATATTCAGGGTCACATTATATTCAGGCTAATACAGTAGTATTCTCAAATGGATTTGAACGAAAAGGTTTAAAAATATAACCTGAGAATAATGTAGTTTTTGTCTATATGAAATTTTTTTTAGATGCAGCCATATTTATTAACTCACTATTTAAATTGAATCATTTGAAAAAGTAAAATCTCATGGAAGATACTTGTTTCATTACTTCATTATGTTTTTTGTTGGTTAAAATTAGAGCCAGAAAACCTTTTCTTTTTGATACTAAAATAATTATTATTGATTTTTACTGATAAGAATCTTTCACTTGTGTGTGTGTGTATTTTTAGCTAATCAACCTCTTGGATTATTATAGCCATAACTCCTTACACACCAGACACAAGGGAAGAGGGAAAACTAGTGCCGGCATTAGCCTACTCTTAACAAAAAGCACCAAGGGGCCAACTGCTTAACATCCATTCCAAAGGACTTGTGCAGTCTCCTCAAACCACACAAGTAGGGGACGGGACGATCCCAGGTTGAAAAATCCAACCTCTGCCAGATTTGAAGGCCAATGTTCTAATCATTCCACCACCGCAAGAATCTTCTTAAGTGACTTCTGATATGAACCCTAATGCGGCTTGCCGAAACATTTTCATATTTTAATGTGGCCCGTCTTAGGAGCTGCAGCTGCTAATGGGGCCCGTTTTGTCAAGTTTTCCCATCTCTGGTATAGTCACTTTCCACTCGGCTGCTTCCACTGCTCGCTTAGCGATTTCACTTGGTACACAGACTTGGAGATTGGCTGTGCATTTTTATGTAATTTTGAAATTAAATTTCTTATATAAATAGGAATAGAGCATAAAAAATAGTACCACAATATTTCAATGAGTTGCCGATAATGTGGGTGTTCTTATGTCTACCAATATCTGTTTTATAATGGGGTTATAATGTAATTCTCTTGGTTCATATAATACTGACTGATTAACTCATAACTGATAATAAAATTTTTTGCTTCAGGAATCATCACAGAGCGAATTGATATTTAACCAACAACTAAAGAAAATATGCCCCAGAAGAAAATTTTTTAATGGTTAAACCATGCACTGAAATGTAGGGGATATGGATTGAGCCCTGATCATGCCAGACTGCACATAATTTATTCCTCAGTTGTCTTTCAATCAAAATTATTCTTGAATAGTAGAGACTAACCTTTACTCAGAATGATTAACCAATAGAGAGTAACACGAGTTCATCCAGCAAGGAAGATGTAAAAGACTTTACATGTCTCAAAAAATAATCACCTGAGAAAGATGTTGTTGATTTGTTTACGTATGAAGGCTCGGAGACCAAGGAACTTGCCATAGATGCGATGCAGTACAGTTTTCAGGAAGTCCCGCTCCCTAGGATCCTCACTATCAAACAACTCCAACAACTAGAACAAAATTAAATCATGTCAGCAAGCCTTACACTTCAAAACATTTAAAAACTATTACAGCTTTAATTTTGTTGATTTCTGCATTTGTACTTCAAAATTATTATTTATAACATTGGTATAATTTAATTTTTCTTAGTCTAGCACTTGAAAAGTACATTATCTAATAGTGAGTATTGGAGGCAATTTAAGGTTGTTTGTAATCAATTATTATAAAAATATAAATCATGGATGCAACAATGTAATAAATATTCGAATGATTAAACCTCACCTGGAGTACAAATTTTTGGTCTATCACTCGCTTCCCAACAGTAGGTTGAAATTCCGGGCATTCCAAAAACCGAAGGAAAAATTCGTATACCAACTGAAAAGGACAAGTTTTAATAAGTTTGCTGAAGTCTAAGAATTTTTATGATAAATACAATACTTACGTGAACAATACCAATAGAAATAAAAAGCTAACTCTTATCAGGTTGAAGATTAAGAATATAAATTCAATTTTATGAATGGTTTAAAAGATAACTTTATATTTTTATTGGGATTATTCACATAAGTATTGTATGTGGGTATGATGTAGGCTATAAAAAATTAGTTGGACAGTGAGAAAAACAAATGAGAAAGTTTTAAGTACAGTAGGGAGAGAGGAGCTTAATTTTAGCAATAAGAGAAAGACAGAAAAAAATGGGTGGATTAAATTTTGAAAGGAAACTGTTTGCAGAAGGAAATCATAGAAAGAAGAGTGTTAGGGAAGATGCAAAGAGGTAGAAAGAGGGAAGGTATATTAGATGTATTAAAAGAAGGAATTTGGTATGAGAACTTGAAGAGAAAGGCTTTGGATAGCACAGATTGACTTGGGTGTGCCTTAAATATACCAAAAGATAGAATTACAATGGATGAATGAGTCTTCATCCTAAATATAGAGATTTATTTGAAAATATGCCATGAAACAGTTAAGCATAATAAAGCTAAAACTAGATTTATCTAAAACATTTTCCTGAGTTATACACAAAAGGTTTAAGAATACATTAAACAACAAACCTGCAAATGGGGCCAAGATGCTTCTAGAGTAGGATCGTCCTCTTCTGGATCAAAGTCTGGATTCTCACTGGGAGGCAGTGTTCGAAAAAGGTTTGCCGAGATCTAAAAGAAAATAGATGACAAAATGATAATTTTCATTGAAAGAAACCTGATTATGAAAGCAGTAAATTGAAATTTATAGAGGTTTTTGGGACAATGGAGTTAAAATGAGCTTTTAAATCTAAAATCAGGGATGCAAAACCTTTTCAGATGGCAAGCAAAATAGGTAGTTGCAATGCTGGCTGGATTAGAATTTGTGAGTGCTCCAGTGCGGGGAACTTATTCAAGAGATCATGTATTATTCTAGAAGTACTCAAGACAAACTGATTTTACATCAAAACTTCACCACAAATCTTTTATGACCACAAATATAAATAAATAAACTATTATTACCATTATCACCATAACTATAAAATTATATATTGTCAACATCACAGATTGGTTTTTCATCAAAACTTCACAGGCTACATAAAGTATTATCATGGGCTGTAGGGTGCATGTCCCAACCTTAAATGACAACATAAAAGTTCAGATATTTAAAAATGAATGCACTTGACGATACCCATAAACAGAGATATTTGAAATTATTTGAGACATTATGGGAAGTACTTTTAATTACTGTATTTCGCAGCATATAAGACGCACCCCAGTTTTTTTAGAAGATTTTTCAGGAAAAAGTATTTTGGTTCACCAAGGCATTTACGAAGGACAAAGTCATGTATCATTTCCAGCCATGATTAACTCCGTATCTGGCAACATTTACAGAAAATATTCCGGTGTGATAGCAGTTAAATAAATAAATGTTTTAGATAAACTTCATTCGTAAAATAAATAGGGATGATCTAAAACATATATAATTGCTTTGAGACTTGTATAGATAAATGTACCCTGCGTGAACTCGGCAGTAGTATTAATTAAAGCTGTCTGAGTGCGCCACACACATTGCACGTATACATACCCTCTACCGATGGTACTTACTTAAACTCAAGTTCAAGATGATATTTCAATATAATGCGATAAATAATAAATGGAATGCATATGTAATAATGATACGTACGTTCAACTAGTCCTTTGTCTTCTTCCACTCTTTTTGCCTTGTACATAATGATTTTGATCGATACAGCAATACCAAACTTCCTCTGTTCTACTCTCCATCACTTTCTCCTTTAGTTGTGGCCATTTAAGACCAACCTTACAAAGACTATGTTTCTCTTATCCAATCAGCTTCAGTTTTTCCTCATTTTCTCTGGATCATTTTTTCTTTGGGAGGTGGACCAAAATGACGTGCTGCTAGTCGGTTTCTGTGCATTTATTGCGTAATGAATTGCCTAAAGCTTATAACTAACATTGTAGGCATATCTTTTCAATTTTGTAGCCATTATGATCTCAATACAGGTAACATTATTTATCCTAGATACATATAAAATATTTATGGCATCTACATGAATTCTACTGTTCCGTGGCATTAATCATGCTATTCAACTCATTAGGAACTGAAATATTGCAAATACGCAGAAATTGTAATCACTGTGAGCAGACATGTATTAAAGCATAATAATGAAAATGCATCCTCCGAATTCATGTTGCATAAGGTTTTACTGTACTATATATTAACAAATTTTTCATTAATAATTATTAATAATGTATATTTTATTGTTTTTGCGATGAATGAATGCCAATTATTCCATTTTGGGGATGTGTGTGCTCGTTAGTGTCAGTATTGAGAACAGTAATAATCTTATCTTCGGTGTATAGATGCAGGGTGATTTTGGGGGTCATTTTTCTGGAAAAAAGTGCATCTTATATGCCGAGAAATACGGTAATTCTTTTAGTCAGTATGTCATAGCGATCACCTTTGAATCACAATTTTCTATTAGCCAATGATACAAGGACATCAATAGCAGCAGCAAAGGAAGAACTAGTATTCAGAAACTAATGCATTAAATCTAGTTTAATCTAAATTTTAGAGCTTTAAATACTTCTTTAAATCATTTCATTATTCTACAAAGAGTTGATGATGGAAATAAATAAATGTATATAATGTGGATATTTGTTTCTAAGCCAAACTACAATCTGTGAGAACTTGTCATTTGCCCTAAAAAGCTGTTGTGAGATCATTTCATACAAAACAAAAATTATCCGTTTTTAAGAAATAATACTTTTGCAAATATTAAATAATTGACAACCACCTCCAGATTTGTGGTGCTCAGCACAACACAAATCAAAATTAGATGGTTGAATGACTTTTTTACCACCTTTAACTGAAATCTAAGATGAAATTTGGAAATATCCTAAATAGCTCTAATCAATGTAATATTCCTATTTAATACTCCTACCAATACATTAAATTTCTCAACAATCTCATAAGTCGGTAAAATAAAGCTCTGCAACTTGGTAAATTTTCAAAATTTTTATAAACTAAAGACATTCATTCAGAGAAAGTCTATATTGTTCACTTTAACTGGATATCTTTTTCTTTTAAATCTTAAACCTATCACTCACCACTCCACTCCCCTCCCCTATTCTATTCTATCAACAGTAATGTGTAATGAACTGGCTATAATAAATTACAAATCTATCATGAGGACAGCTGAAAGCTAATTTAAAAGGCAACTTTTAACGAGAATCAAGCCTAAGTATTGGCAATAGTTTACATTTTAATAAAATATTGATTCAATATGAGTTTTTATATTAATATAATAGTAAAAATTTCCCAGTAAGCCAGATTTCACATGCAGTCTTTTAACCGCAATTTCTAACTGCTACATGAAAAGTTTATTTACCTATTTTAAATTATTATTTTTCATAAAAAGATAGTATATTTTTGTGAAACTGCTAAGCCCAATTGATTCGAGTCATGTATTCATTCATGTTTGGTCAAAATGACAAGGTGCTCGTAGTTTTTTCTATTCTATCATCTAATTTATTCTCACATGTACCCTTTTAGGTCGTCGCCTCTACTGCAAAATCTATTGAAGCTAAAGGGCCATTTGCATGGGCCCTTTCTGTTTCCAAAGGTTTTTCTAAACCATGCATTTTTTTCTATCCATCCTCATAGGGTTGGGCACAATAAAGATATGTATATGCAACACTTTTAAGGTTAATTCATTTTCACTTTGCATTTTTGTGACATTCTACTACTATTACACTTTAACTAGAAAAAAAAAACTTTTTCAGGCATGTTTTTTCTCTGCATGAATATAACGGGAAAATCCTTTTGGATGAGTGCCAAGCATGAGGAAGAGTAGTATTTTGAAAAGAAATATTTTTGAAAGGTTTTGGATAGCACAATATTTTGAGGGATTGGATGGAATGACTTTTCATTGCATTATCATGAAGGAAAACAGTTGCTTCAACCCATGATGAACCACATGACCAAAAGCCTTCTAAAAAGTTTTCCCTTTCACAATACACAATTACTAACATCCATTTTAATGCATTACTTTCCCTGCTCCTTTTGTGTAGAAAAAAGCCAGAAAGAACAACTGAAATCTTTATAAAATCAAACCTATGTGACTTATCACCAAGGATGGTTACTTAGGTGCTGGACACGCATATCTTGGTTACTTAACCATTTTACGACTACATGAGTTATCTAGATCAGCATTTCTAAACCGCTGGTCCGCGGTCAAGTATAGGCCGGGCTGTGATATTCCATTTTTCTCATAAAAGTTTTACAATGGGCAGCACTGGTTAATGAGAGGCTTGTGTTTTCAGTTATCAAAGTGTAACATTGTCAAATGATTGGTGGTTTAAAATTGACTTTACCAGTCCTTGGTGGATTACTAAGATAATACACCGGTCTGCTGTAAACTTTCTGTTATTACATCAGTCCGCAATGAACTTTCGGTTGAGAACTACTGATCTAGATCATCTGATTGATGCAAGCCATACTTTGATTTTGATAGTTCATATATGAATTTTATATCTTTGGAATTAAATTTTTTGCTTTCAAAATAAGACCTTTTCGATCAAGATTTGGAAATCTATTAAACCATTTTAGAATATTTCTCTCATCTATAGTCAGTAAGACTGACTACTTTTTCTTTTAATAAAACTTAAAATTAACATGGAGTTTTGGAAACAAACTATCTCCACCATCAAAATGAGACAGTATGTGATTATTCAAGAATTGTAAAGTTACAGTATATATCATACACCAGGGAAACATGCATTTGACAAATCTTTTTTAGTATTTACTGCATTGTAATCAGAATGCTTGAACCTCCTGTTCTAGTTACATAAATTGCACTAAATTATTCAGCAACATATTAACAAAAAATTAATTTCATATACACATTCTAAAGGTTAGTAAAGGAATTTTTTAACAATAACACCATTTGTATTTTAATTTTAGCAACAGAAAACTGAGTAAAACATTCTGAATTCAAGACTTTTCATAAGAAATAATCATTAGGCAATCTGGCTGAATGTTTGCTATGTGAAATAATTAAAAATCTGGTTAAATTGTGACTAGCATTTAAATATTAAAATATGGAACAATTAATTGATCTTCATAGTTTAGTACTAGGCACTTGTAGATTTTACAAATAAACAATAAAGAACCAATCAAAAAAAATTATTTGTGCATATTATTCTCCAGCTCGTTAAATAATTATTACAATCCAAACACCTTCTGAGGTAAATATTTTAAAATTCAATATAATCATTTCCTTAGCCAAAAGATTGGCGCACAACTGACATTTAAATTCATCAATTAAGTGACAAAACTAAATGCAAAAAATGTTAATTTCAAAGCATGCTATGTGAAAAAATAGTTTTGCCAGCTGAAATGAATTAAGTGATTTAGGTTAATAAGCAGCAATTAATAGGTAATGAACAAAAATTGCAAACCCAATGGCGACAGCATCAATCTTCTTACCATTTTAATAACCTCTGGGTAGACGGGTTCAGTAAGGACCCCACGCCCTGCCGTGATGTAGTCAACAAGCTCATTTAGTGTGGCCCTCTTTATCTCTTTACCCTTCAAGTCAGCCACCGGGTCCATAAAATCAAAGCCCACACAGCATTGGCGGAGCTTCCGGATAAAAAGCTCTTCCTGTTCCGAAGTTGGAACATCTGAAAAGTACAGGATTTTGAAAGATTAATTTACACTGAATCAACTGGATGCAACGATGTTTAGTGTTTTTAGTTTTAAAAGATTTAATTAGCTAAGGACAAGGGTTCAAGTGAAAATATCTCATTTTTATTACTAGTCTGTCATTCTAATTGTGATCGCGCTGTTCTAATTAAGGAGGACTCCCTCTTGGTGGAGTCTCCGAATGCCCCTCCCTTGCTGCTTCATGACTTCCTAAAAAATGAGGGATAGGAAGATGGCTGAAAATCTTTACGGCAATGGCATCGGGTAAACTAAAATCTCCTTTAATCTCCTTCTTTATTCCATGCACAAGGGTAAAATTACTTGGAGCTCCCGTAATGGAGATTGAAGAAAAAAGAGATGGGGTAATTCGTAGTATCTTTCCCATGTTTGTTCATTCACAGACATACTTGGGTAGACGAGTTTTCAACAAAATTTGCTAGTGGGTGGTTTTAACATGTTCCATGAAATTTAGTTAATATGTAACACAAACATAATTGGGCTCCAGCAGAAAAGCAGGTTCAATACAACTTGCATCAAGATCTTTCTTTGTGGTCTCTAAGGTGTAAAATCAACTGGGGATTGTGTGCTACAACTTATATAATTTATCAACAGTGGTCTCTGGTTTTGAGTTGTATTGGCTAATTTGAAAAGCATTTAAATTTAATATAAACTTGAGAAATGAACGTAATTTGAAAAATGAAACAATGCATCCTATTTATGTGGAAATAATACAAAGTTCAAAACAAAGAGTGTAATTTGTTTCATTCTAGTTCAAATTACACCCATTCTCCTATTATGGAGTCCCACCAAATATCGGTCACTTCAGTGAAAAATAAACTTGATTGCCTGGGATTTACATTGCCACCATGGATTCTATTACTTTCAATATGAATACACATGAATAATAATTCTATATTTGCACATACACAATGAAGTTATATGATTTCTATGTTTTCCATACAAAATAGTGAGTCTACATCACTCCTGTAAATCATGAGTACCATTACTATCCTTAGCCTGACACGTTTATTAAATGAACTTCTCTGTAGTGCTCTAAAGTAATGAGAGGGACATGCGTGAGGTATTCTTGTCATATGCAGTCTATGTTATCTGTCCTTGTCATATGTGATCTATGTTAACTATCAATGTGGAGGCTGAAGGGGGCAGCAGCCCCCATTATGGAGTGCAACAAAACCTGAATGTGGGGGTGGTAGGGGGCATGCATCAGATAACTGATTCACTCCATATAAAACACAATGCAAAACAATTCCTCCACGTTAACATTTGCACTCTCCATCGGGTTGGGTTGGGGGTTGGCTTGGTTTTCCACCCACGTTCACATTTGCGCACACCATTGGGTTGGGTTGGCTTGGAGGAGATCGGTGGAGAACATCAATCCTCATCAATTGAATGAAGATTATACATATTCAAGAAGAAATTATGACATGAGAATGGAAAATCCGTGGATATTTGGAATTTACCAGAAAAGTCACAAAAATCATTGAAGCTTGTTACTTTGTCATGCAAAGATGAGACAGAGAAATGCTGCATTCCATCATAAGGGAAAAAATCGAAATCGGAACAGAAATTCATTCCGGCGAGTGGCTAGCATATAGAACATTCGATGAAATCGGTTCCATTCATAAGATGGTTAATCACTCATGCTTCTTTGTAGATTCTGAACCAGGTGCAAATACACAAGGCATCGAATCTTTATGGGGGCCCTTGAAATTGAAAATTGTTAAGAAAATGCACGGAATGTCTGACGCCTTGCTTTCATCATATTTGGCAGAGAAATGGTGGAGGCTGAAAAACAGAAACGAGGACGTATTTAAAGCTTTTCTGTGAGATGTGAAAGCAGTATGTGACCTAAATACTTGTTTCATAAATTAAACAATCTTTATAATAACATTTCTTTTGTTTAGTTTTATCATTTTCATAAATAAAGTATGTCCTTGATATTGTGATTATTATTATTTTATCTAATATAGATCACATACAACAAGAATACCCATGCGTGATATACATACTAGTTTGATTAATTTGGCATGTAGGGATATAAACTTCACATCAATGCCAAGTGAATAATGCAGTGTGTTCCAAAAGTAAGGCAATACTATCAGTTTATAAACTTAATTTTCAATGTGTTATAGATGAATAAACGGTTAGTTCAGTTATTGCTTATTGGCAGTATATCTTGTCTTCAGATAAAAGACTTGAATGAACTTTTATAAACACATGGTTCAGCATGTTTGAAATTTCTTTAATTTTACTCTATTAAAATAGAAATCTCCTGGTACTTCATATCCATTAACTATTATTTTTTAAACAATGGATCAATAGTATTGGTAACCTTCTTTTACCAGAAATTTGCCATAATTGAGGTTTTTCAATACTAAAACTATGCTGTAGTCACTTGAATGTGCTATTTAAATTATTTAAATAGCAGTTTATTCTTATCTAGTTCAAACCTCCTTGCAATAAGTTTTTATCTTAATGCACAAAATCTTATGGCATAGTATTTTACAATATTTTATCGATCTTATGAAATATAACTAAAAGCCTTCTCAAAGGCAAGATAATATAGGCAGTCCATAAATTTTTTACACATTTAAACAGTTATGCAGTATAATTTAATCTATTACAGTTACATAAAACTTCCTCCATATCACTCTTCATGCAAAACAAGTTACTTCAGCTTTGTACCAAGTTCGATTTTATTTTGTTCGCATGTTTAATATCAAGTCAGTTATTTATTCTAGAAAATCATAATATCTCAAATCTTCTTCATAATAGTGATTGACAGAATGACAGCTAAAACGTCAAGGATAATAATAATACAAAATAAATAATGACCTTAACCCCTTCCAATTAATTATGAAAGTCTATATTGGTCAAAATTATAATACCAAAATAGGATAGCTACTAATATATTTATTTCAAACTTAAAAATAAAAAGATTATGAATTGAAAAAGTATTTAATACTGTATAGTGGATGTTCTCTGACAATTTAAAACCTAAATATCCTTATTTATATTTATACTCGGACAAAAATTATGGTGCAACTGGTGAGCCATTGGACTGCAATAGAGAAAACTAGTGGTGTACCTAGTGCACCTGAGAGAAAAATAATTTCTTCATTCTGAATTGAAAGTTCCACAAATTATGACCGAAAGGTTATTGTACTTTTTAATATATTACCAAATTCAAGGTTTATTTTTAATTTCACTTAATTATCTTAAGAAAAGCACCTTACATTACTTGAAACTTTTAAATTTTTGGCTTTTTTTAATTTTTCATTACCTCATTTGCCAAATTTTAGTTTCCCAACTTTTAAGTGGTATTATGCACCTATTCACCCTGATAAGTTTTTTTTTATTTCAGAAATACATAGCTTAAATCATTTAAGATCTTTTCTCATAAAAATAAAATGCTCACACATGCTCTGATATTGTACAAAATATTCCCTTTTTCATTCTCTTAAATCATTAATGTTGCTGTTAAGATTTTTGCTGGAAGACAATGCTAACTTATCCCTAATTTTCCTTCTTCATCTGTCTAGTTATCATTATGCACATTCAATATTTTCCAGCAATTGAAGGAACTTCAGAACAGATGAAATTCATTTGTAAGCCATTTTGATATCAGACAAAATTTAGAACAGCAATAAATTACTGAAATAATTGAATGGCATTTTATTTATGCAACTATCTGAAGCATATAATATCAACTAACATTTACGATTTTTATTATTTGCGCTGAAGGATATTCAATTATGCAATATGAAACACCATTTACCATAAACTTCACCATTTACAAGTTTCACATTAACTTTTAACCAACTATAGTAACTATAATGTTAAACGATTTATATTTAAACATACCAATCGAGGACTACATTTTTTTTTTTAAAGTGATCTCATAAATGTCAACCGTCCCTGTCCAATGGACATACGAATAAAAAATATTTGGGCGAGAGGATACATTATATTTTTAATTAATTTATCGATATTAGCCGCTCAAAACCACCCTTAAAAGGCTTAAATCGAGTTTTCATTAAGGTGATGAAGTTTTAAAGAACTTATACATTAAAGGGACGTGGGTATACCTTTTATCGTAAAACATTTAGCGGCTTATTTCCGGATAAATTTCTTCGCAAACGAACTCACTTCTCCGGCACGGCGAAGAAGAAAACGAGATCAATTTTTGGCTACATCTTCGCAAAAATGAAAGTCTTCCGTCGCTCCACATTTCAGGAAACAAAATTAGCCATAACAGTTTTATAAAGGAAGGGAGCGGGACGAGAGGAGAGGCGCAAGACGAGGGAATCGAGCCGACAAGAGAGAAAGGGTACGCCCATCTCTCGGGCAGGAAGCGACCCTCTGTCGACTGCGCTCGACTCTGCGACGGATCTTCCAACGGCGAAAGGGGGAAGAGCATTCGCAGCAAGCCATCTAAGTATTCGCCACAAAAGCCTACGTACTTCGGATATTGAGGTCAAAAGGGAAAAAACCCGATGGTATTATATTTAGGGACGTATAGCTCGTCCTCGCCCGGCATGAAAATACATATATTATTTAAGATTGCAACGTAGCGGGAAGGTGCACGCTGAAAACATACAATCTATACATTTCCGACAAAAACGTATTACCACCTGACAGAAAGTAAAACAAATCGAGATACATCGTAATGCAACAATATTTGTAAACAAAATCAGTACTATACCGACTTAATGGTAATGTTTAATAATAACAATAATATCTCCTATTCTCGTACTTTTTCGCTATCTGATAAGGAAACAGAATTGACACAAAAATTAACGACCGGCGAGCTAAAGCAGGACTCAAAATTTTCGAAGAACACAAAATCAATTAAAATGTTTGGAAAAACATATGAACGTCAAGGCCGAAAAGATCTCCAGAAAAATATAAGGCTTAAATCGACAAAGCACTAACGCGACATTTGAAAGGCTTCGATTTCTGAAGCCAACCAAACATTCGAACTTCTCGCTCAAGTGGGTGACAGTTTCTGGAGTAGAATAGCCATAAACCAACATCACACAAGTTTGGCTATATTCCACTCTAAGACTGATAAAATTAGAAAGTAGCTAGATTTCCGCGGCATCTATCAGCCAAAGGGAGGAAAAGATTCCAAGACGCTAAACGTACAAATCTCGCTTATCGGGAGGGGTGAGTGACCGAGGTGCGTAGGTGTGCCGACGCAGCAATAGCAGCTATTGACCTCTTGAAGGATTGACCGTGGCCGTGAAAGAGACTCGAAAAAAGGAGGAGAGCACGGCTAACGACGAGGAATTGGTTTGAACGAACCCTTCCCAGCTCGGTTCTTTAGAAAGATGCAGCAATCAATATCCACCACACTTGCATGTTTAAGCACGGATATACCAAGGAGTCGTATTACGTTTATTTAAATATCGTAAAATTTCCTTGCGCATTTCCAATCTTATTATTGCATCATTTGCTGCGTAGATTAAGAAACAAACCCGAGATTACAAATAAGCGTAGCTATGGAAAACTTGACTGAATACAGCCCAACCTAGGCCACTGGAAACTATGAATATAGTTAGTTTGCGAATTTTTCATTTTATAAAAACTTCAAACCGGTTAATGACGCAAGAACAACTTTGTAGCTCGGCAGGTGAGGATATACAAACTGTACGTGTTTGAGGACCGTTTAAAACAATATTTGGAATAATTTTCCCTCAGCCTATCAACATAATTTATTGGTAAACAGAGTAACACCTTAGAAATTAAGTGAATAAGTACACAAAAAGGTAGAACTTGATAAATTCTAACTTGGAGTCTTTGCGTGGAAATATAAGGTCATGAAGCCAAAAAGAAATTTGACAAAATGTACAAGACAAACGGACAAACTTAAAGACTGACTTGCATTGCAGAAGTTCAAGTACAAACCTAGCGTCATCCGCCTAAACAAATACTTCGGCGAAGATCTTGAACCAATCTTCATCCATCTACTGACAACTAATGTAGTAATGAGAACACGTGATTGGGAAAATCTGTTATTATTAAATTAAAATTATTATTACTGTCTGCCATGCGGTAAACCCATAGCCAACGAGACATTTCGCCTCATATAAAATCAAAATATCTATCAGACTCAGATGTGGGAATCATGTCAATAGAGAAATTCTTATGACAGCACGGCTTTTTATCAATAAATTCAAGACTACAGATCCCCATCGAAAAGATCAATTGATGTTTTATGCTATTCTTTTCGGCCATATTCATGAAGACTCTTTAGTCTCAACAAAATAACAGCGGGACCAAAAATCATTCTTCAGCTGAAATCCTCGCCAGAATGAATGACCAACTGCACGGAACGAGGTATACGCCAAAAACAGGATTCTCGGCAACCGTTATGTTTTCTTTAGATTACACGTATTGTGATTTTCACAGTGTAACCTGTTTAAATTGGTCAATGTAACGATAGTGTAATACAAGCATAACATCGAGTTCAGAAAGTAGAACGATCCACGAGCATTACAGGATGGACAAAAAAGTGCAGCACGTAACTGATGATATACTCAAAACGGAATCACCGATGTTGTAAACTGCGCGCTTTTATGCACAGTGTGACGATTCAAATACGAATAAAAAACAATCGCGTGATTACTGGAATCGATGACAGGCGAGTTTCAACAGCTACTGGCTGAAAAGCAAATCCGGTTCATTTGATCGTTTCCTGGCCACACGAGTTTTCCATCATAAACATCTAGTAATAAAAAACAAATGTTATACATCCAATGGTTATCTAGTGCCAACGACGTAGCAAACAGCCTAAAAACAACGAAATTTTTTAAAATCAACTTAAGACAAGGGAGCGGACGAAATAATAGATTTGGTATGAAGAGCTTTCACCCAAGTTCGAGCCTATACACGAGTTCGTGTCACATATTCATCAGATCCGAATATAAGCTGCTTAAATTCATGGTCAAATAATCTCGAATGTATTTTGGCGCTGGATTTTTTTTTTTCAATTCGGAAAGCTCTCTCTTGATAATAGTCGCTTCCCGGTTCGCGATAAATCGATTGAAATCGATACTAGAAACGCCGATGCATGTTGGAGAGAGATTCCACTAAAAGCTTGAACCAAATACGGTGTGAGAGTGTATCCGGGACGGAATTGAGATCCTATTTCACGAGTAGTAAACGTGGAAGTCTAATAACATTTTTCGGTTATAAAAGAACGTTAATGTATAAAGAACTAAGGAAAAACTTCAAACCCACCACATAATTTATACAAAATTACAATGCTGCGAAAAATAGGTATTCCTTCACGAAAGAGGACCTTAAACCAAGCTATACGAAAATCCTCGTTAACCTTGACTGAGAGCATAAGTGAACTACTATCTCAAAACTCGAACCTCCATCCCATTTAACTACGAGCTCGCGACAGAACCGGGGTGAGAGAAAGCTGCGCTATCGGGACACCTGCGATGGGACATTGGCATCCATTACTCAACGCAGCCGCGGAGTGAATATCAGAGGTGCCGGGATGAAAGAGGAGCGGTTTGGAAGGCATGCTGGGAATGAGGCGAAAAAAGGAGGAAAAAAGAGATAGCGAGGGGCTTCGGGGGTGTGGGTGGAAGACTTAAAGGGAGGAGAGGGCGGGGAAAGGACGACGGGAAAGGGAAGAGAGAACGGATGGGGGAGGGGCGTCGTAAGGGGGCCTTCGTCGGAGAGGGAAAGGGGGCATCGGGAAAGGCATATCGACCGGTCTGTCGTCGTCGTCCCCTTCCACGCCCCCCATCCCGCCCGACCTCCAAAATATCGACCAGGCCACTCACCGACTTCCCCTCTCCCGGAGCGAGCATCCCCCTACGACTCTCTTTCTCTCTCTCATCCGACGCCCCCTCCCTCCTACTTTCACCTCTCTTTCGCAGATATCTTCCTCCCTCGCCCTTCAAAACCGGGACCGTGGTGCTGCTACCTCTGCCCTTCGGTCATCTTTCCCCGGCCGCCTTTTCGCTTCCCCCCGCGACCTCCACCCACGCGATCCCGCGGGGCGGCGCAAGGCACCTCTCGCGCACTTCCACGCGAGGGCGTGATCCGGAGTGAGGCTGTGCCACTGTGCCCGAGAAGAGGTCGCCTATCTGCATACATATACGCGATCCCCCCCCCCCTCCTCTCTCTCTCTCTGGAATCGGGGCTAAATGGACGAATGAAGTGGGCGCTCCGGGACACGGTAGGAAGCGGCCCGTGTACCCAATTCGAATACGTGCGAATGGTCATCATTCTTCGGACGGCAAATTGGAACGATTCTAATGAAACGGGGAGAGTTCGTTACTGTTCCCCGGGTCGGCACCCACGGAGGGATGTCGCACGGGGTACATAATAAAGTCGGTTCAACCGGTGGTCGCGGAAGTTCACGAGTTCGTTTCTCTCGACATGAACGTACGTGACTTCGTGACTCGAACGTATACTAAGCGCGCAAAGACAAAAAAATGCCGACACTTCGGTCAATACATTACGAAAAACATGAATTGCCGTAAAAAGATTATCTAATTTCAACATCGATTTGCAGTTGGGAATCTTTAAATACCGACCTATAAAAATCGCGGCGAATGGAACTTCGTGGTATTCCTGAAAAATGTCGTAGTTTTTTTATTCGTTCGATGATGACGCTTCCATCAATTTTCGTCGCGGGTAAAGTGTAAGTACCAAAGGGTACGATTCAATTCCAATTTATCTGACAAAAAGTCACTAGACTAGCGCGTTTACGGGGAAAGGGTCAATGGATCGACTGAACTGAGTTATGAGCAGGAACAACCCAAGCGTAATGACTTCAAAGGTCTTTAATCACTTTCCGTTTCAGTGATTCCAAGAGCGAACCAACTGGTTCATATCCTGGATTCACAATTCTTTACTACATACTAGAGAAATTTGTCGAGGAAATCAATACGTCCGTTTCGCTGACTTAATTTAACTCCAGCAGCAATCACGTGCATGAAAAAGAAAATAGCGGAGTGCTGTGGCTGCAATGGATATTTTATCTAAATAAAAGGGAGCAGGTATAAAACAATTTCAATAATAATAACCTGATATTATTTCAAAAGGTAAGGAGTGGTTTTTGCTCTCGAAAAAGTTAGTGTTTGTTTGACAGCGCATATCTTATTTTTATAAATAAAGGTATTGTACACGTATTTACTACCTATTTAGCGTGTTCGGGAGATTTAAGTACTTAATCCGTTTATTCTATTTAATATTTGCCCACTTTCAATAAAGTGTAAATCCAAAAATCAACACTCTTCACGACGAATAAAAGATGCTTCAGTGGGGCAATTTAGGATAGGTGCCTTACCTTACGCTTTAACTTATACTACACTAAGCTGCATTAGAAATCGAAATCATGTTAAAATTAGGGCATGGCGATCGAGGGAGAATTTGTTTGGCTATGCTACTTATAAAGAAGCTCACTCGATTTTAATAATTAACACGTTCGATTAAGATATGAGAAAGATTGGTTGACTATGGCGAAAGGAAAAGAATCGGGTGAGATCAAAGCTATGACATTCCCAAATATTTTCAACGATGGTATAAATTAAGATCATTTATGCGTGTGTCGATATATAAATTCGGATATCGCTAAAAAGGAAGTCACTAAAGCAAATCGACTTGAACGGTTGAATAATAACGCACGCAAATGCGTGACGACACAAATACGACCAACGAAATTAAAACGTCGATATGCGTTCCGAATCTTACCGGCTAAATAATAAGCTAAATCACCAGAAACGATACGTTTATAATACTAGTGCTTTCAATACACAGCCAACTGGTCACAACACACAACATAAAAATATCTCGATAGCGGTGATTTTTTTCCTCACTCAAACTTTAATTTGAAGTTTATGGCTATTTATCGAATTTCCTTATTCCTTTGTGACCGTCCTTATATATATAAGCTAGGGAAAAATCGCCTCACACTGCCACCACCATACATTTATTGGGGAACGGATTTTTTTCGATCAATTCTTTAAGAACATCCTCAGCCCTCACGGATTAGGTCCTATCTTTCGCAAATTGAACCTAGACATACGCCTAGATAAAAGGAGTACGATCGTGCAGTGCCTCCGTGAGCTTCCGCCAGTCGATACTTCCCTACAAGTTACCAACGCTCCACTCCACTCTCTCTCTCCGCTGGCCATTCAAAGATGAATGAGAATGAATGGCCTTGCGGTGACGCAACCTCGAATTCGGCCGGCCACGCCCCCTTCGCCAGGACCACCACGGGGACTACCGACGCTAGGGATTCGCGCTCATCTCTCCGGGAGCACATAACGAAATAAAGAAGACTTCCTCTCCCCGTAACGGCAGACGGCGGAGATGAGTGCTCTTCCCTACCTATCAAGCCGCCGATCTCTTTGCACGCGATCCCGCAAAGAGCACGCCCAACTCTTTAAGCTCTCGCGTGAATGGCTTGTTTACGAAGATTAGCTAATAAGTAAAGACTGTGTTGGCGTGCGGCGAGAGCGACCGTGTTCGACGAGCATCCGAAACGGATTATCTCTTTTCTTTCGGTAGGAATCGGTTTCTCATCCCTTCCGAAGCTAAGGACAAATTGGTACGTGATGTATTTAACTAACCCGGAAAGGTCGCGC
Organism: Tanypteryx hageni; assembly: GCA_028673005.1. Taxonomy (NCBI): domain Eukaryota; kingdom Metazoa; phylum Arthropoda; class Insecta; order Odonata; family Petaluridae; genus Tanypteryx; species Tanypteryx hageni. The sequence continues at coordinate 64,854,257 of CM054114.1, read as the reverse complement.
CATTTTTTGTGACGTCACCAGTCGCGCGGGGTGTCCACAGACCCCCAAAACAACTATCCTTCACTCGCGCCCATCTATAACAATGACGGTTTATCGCTCTTGGTGTTATTAGTTAGGTGTCTCTTCTTGGACCAGATTGTTTTTTGTATTAGTCAAATCCCGATTTAGCGCCACCGTTTGTCCATCAATGACATTAGCGTTAAGGCGGGGGTGGCGGTAAATCGAGATATATGCTCGATCTATTTAATCATGAGATGGAAGTTCTGTTCACAACGATTCATGGGCGGTATGCGGGTGTGGCACTATATAGGGGAGCGATAAATCGGGATCTGACTGTTTATGCTCGAGTTTTAAGGCGCAGAAATGCCAATCAAATAAAAGTCCTAACATGCCGAGTACTTAAACCGCTTCCGGGTTAAGATAGTAAAAGAAAGTAAATGCCGAAATAACCATAATTCGATATTAAATTTACCATTCTGGCAACTCATCTTACTTTTCCGCAATAAAAGAACGAAACCGAAGAAAGATAAGTTGTTGAAGCCGTTCCATATCACCAGCTTCCCTCAGTCGTTTACCTTAATTACTCACAGCCACTTTTATCTATTTTCCTTGTTTGGCCTTTCCTTTTCAGTTCCAACGAACTTCGCGTTATCTACCCCAGCCCCAGAAGATAAAATGTGATTCCTTTTATCAATAAAAAGATTTTTAGGGTTACACGTTCACATATCGAAAAAGACATTCAATTAGTCATGGAATATGGACTTGACGATAACAAACACGGTAAAATTCAACATAAAACAATGACGACGATTACGCAATGTGTATAGGAAAATGTGGCCGTTTAAAACCACCTTTTTAAAAGTTATTGGTTAATTATTATTTATAGCATAAAATTCGCGAATAAAAATTTAAGTCACACTCAATCGCTATAGAAGAGCTAACATGGTAATGAAACTTTGAATTTCAACTTCATTTCAAGGTCGATTACTATCATAATATGTATATACCAAGTACGACATATTTATAGCTGAACTATGCAAAAATATCCATTTTTTCTGATTACCGTATATACTCGTGTATAGTTCGACCTCTGATTTCTCGGCGAAAAAAATAGATTTTTTGATATATCTCGTGTATAATTTGACCCTAGCTTTCTACTTACTCTTTTACCCTAGATTTCCGTCAGGATCGACATTTTTTGTTTTGATATCTCGAAGCTCACAATCGAGGTATATAGAACGATCTTGGTTTTCAACAGCTTTTAGTAACATAATAATACTCTACTAATAATAAACTGTAAACATCGTAAACCTATTGCACGATCTTGAGAAGAAAAATATTTATTACTTTTAAACTACGAGATGTGACATACGAATGGTGACAGAATTTCTAGCAAATAGACGAAACTTAAGCTTATATAATGAAAATTAATAGACGCATATTACTCGTAAAACCTTAAATAAAAGTTACGAATGACAGTTGAACAAGATGAAATAAACTCATTTTAATTCTTCAGCTTTGCACAAAAAACTCGAACTATACACGAGTATATACGGTATATGTGGAACCCATGACAAATCAAGTCCATCTAAAAGACCTTGCAATTGAAACGAATATTTGGCAATTAGGAATTGACGACTACCGTTGATTTCTACTTAGAAGATATTCATTTTACCCGATTCTTAAATATTGATCAAAAAATCGTTTTTATGTATGAACCAGCAAATAGAATTTAATATCCAAGTAGTATACAGACAATATTAACGTGGGTCATTACGTTTAGCATTCGACAGCATGCTAGGCAGCTGGCATAACATCTACATCGCTCTAAAAACTGCAAATGAAACATGCACAAATCCACCCAATCCACGGACACAGCAAGACCACCCAGACTATTACCCTCGAGTCAAAACCCGATTTAGCGCCGTTTCTTCATCACTGACATTGGCGCTAAAGCAGGATCGGCGGTAAATCGAGGTAAATGCACGTTCTATGTAATCACAAAATGAAAAATTCCGTTCACAACGATTCGTAGGTGGTATGTGGGGGTGGCACTATATAGGAGAACGCTAAATCAGGGTTTAACTATAGTTCGCAGATACAAGGAATTTTAACCAATTTTAAGATAATTTTTTTATATTTCCATGGCTCTGGCGAAGAAATCGATTTTTTTTGACCGTGTATTTGATCATGACACCATGCTTTCACTCGCTACCACCTTCCGGTTGGAAGAACGGGAGACGTCTGATCGCATTGCCTCGAAACTCCAATGGACACTTGACGTCTTTCTCTTACTCCGTCGAATTTCAACTTCTCTTTTATGCGGTTAAACGGATTTAAACAGGACACTTTTACACGCGAATACATAGCGTGTCACGCGGCACGCAACCTATGTACATGAAAAGACACATAGCGAGGTTATAATTTCAACTCGTGTGCCAGCGAACTTATTTCATTCCTTCGGTATCCTTTGCGTGGAGAGATGGAAGTGGCTAGGGCACGCGATGATTGGATCGGTAGCTCCAGGACGTAACCCCGATAGCTCACCGGTCAAACGAGAAGAACCAGTCATAGTGTAAGCAACATACCACACGTACGTACATGCAGATTCATGTCCATGGGGAATCGACTTTCATTATCGAAACGAAGCTCGTCTCGTGCACATGAGTCGACCGAAGAGAGACAGCATGGCGCTCGAACACGCAAAAAGTGTGCGGTGGATAATTTGCGATGCGCTCCAAGTCCGCAGATCTTAAGGTAAAATCGAGCAATTAAGGGAAATCTGAAGACCTCTAGTACTTCAAGTGGCAAGTAAGGTACCGTATTTGCCCGATTGTAGGGCGATCTCGAATATAAGGCGATCCCCTATTTCAGAAGCCACGCGGTATAAAAGATATTGATGGGTATGATGTGCCTTCGACTCACTCCACTATGGAAGGAGTGTCCTCAATGAGTGAGGATAGTGATTCATAAAGGCAATACCATTATTTTTAATTGTAAATTTTTCCGATTATTTTTTATTATCTTCAAAAGATGTAGTTGCAATACCTCACGAAAATTCTGTGCTTAATTATGCGATAAGATTAACGAATAATTACGATAAACACATGTACATAGATTGGCTTCCAGTGATCTAGATTAAATTATTAGTGTAATTTCTTAAAACGTTTAATACGGGACGAAGACATAAACGCTGGCTCTAATGCAGGAGAAATTTTGCAGCTGCGCACATCGTACCTAAGCATAATAGTCTTCTAAGGGTGGAGCATAAAGGATCGACTTTCGGTGGGGGTGAAAGGGAGAGGAGGAATAGAAGAAATCTTTGGTTGCGATTATAAGGCGAGTATGGATTTTTCTGCTTACATTTAGAAAAGAAACATCGCCTTATCATCGGGCTAATATAGACGTTCTGGAAATTCCGGGACTGTCCCGGATTTTGACTTAACGTCCCGTTGTCCCGATAAAGTTCTTCGGGACACCCATTTGTCCCAGATTTTTTGTTTCTGCCTTACAAAATCTTCTCGTCACAAAAATTTCATAAATGTGTTTAATCGGAATCACATTATATTGGAAAATACAAAAATTGCTTATTAAATCTTCTTACGGTCGGTGGTATTCCTATTTTTCGGCATTGAAATTCAAGAGCAGACCACAGAGATGAAGAAATTGTGTGGCTTTCGGTTTGTGTTTCCAGCACATAATGCACATTTAGAAAGAATGATTCCAAAATAAATTTTGCATGATCTGACAAACAAAACGTCACTGACGTTAAAACAATGAATGTCATTATATTACGTGTGTTGATATTAAATATGAATTTTCAAGTTTTTTTCCGATGATTAAAAATAATAAACATTGGAATGAGAGGCAGCCGTAGTCTAAGAAAACTAGCGAAAAATTATATAAATTTATATAAAATGAAATAGAAGCCATCGTGTTATTTTATCTTCTATGCTTTAACTTTATTATTTGTCCTTAAAGTAAACTTACATTTAAATCGTGATATATTGTGTTGTAAGATTGTTTACATATTCATTAAATTGAAATTATTTGTTAACACATTGAATAAAATTGTGCTCTGTACTTGCGAAGCTTATTTACTTTTAATTTAAATACATATATATATATATAATTAAAAATATAGGAAAATTCAGGATGTCCCGGATTTTTCCCGATTATGTCCTGTCCTGATCGTGTTATGTCCCGGTTTTGCTTCCTAAGAATCTGGTCACCCTAGGCTAATAAGGTAATTCCACGAAAATAAAATTTGAAGACGGAACTATGGAGGTCGTTGGTACAAATCCTTGATTTTGTAATAATTATCCCACAGCGGTAGAGGTGTAAACCTCCTATGATAATAAAATCCAATCTCATTCTGCGATTATGCATGTAAGATTTTATGAATTAATGCGAATAACTTAAGAAGCTTAATTTTCGTCATGAGTTCGATTCCAGATGTTAATTTTCTATTTGATTAAAATGTGAACGAATGTGTATTTTTCGTTTGCATTAAAAAAAATAGAACCGAGATAGGAGCTCGGGACTTGAACGCTTCGACGTTAAAAAGAACGAACTTCATGTTTCCAGCAAAGAAAACTTCAGTACCGATTTAGAAATTTGATTTCAAATGCGAAAAACGAGAAATGATCAACGCTTTAACGAAGAACAATTAATCACGACTACTTTACGAATTATTGCCATTTTTGAGCTCCCGTAATAATTGCTCTTTCCTGCCATCTATGGACCAACCATCAAACTGCAATTGATAACAGACAACATATATTTGTATATTGGAAACAAAAATTCAATTTATAAAGGAAGTTGTTTAACCTGTTAAATTATAACCCTGAGTGGTAGAAATAAGATAGCAGTGGTCATTCCGACCTCGATCAGTTTTAGCAGCTCTGTCTTTACTGCAGGAGCATTTCTACACTTCGATTTCAACGAAAACGATCAAGGAAAATTTTCAACTGCATTTTAAAAAGTCGGATGTAAATCGGACAGTTTTTATTTATATCTTTAACTGATTTAGTTACTTCTCACTTTGTTTATAAACGAATGTTTAACGACAATGCTAAATTAATATTATTTGCAATAAAATGGGCCAAATAATAGAAAAACATTGTAGATGTACGTTTATAATATGATGGAAATCATTACATTAAGTATAATATACACTATTCCAACGCTTTAACAACTGCATTTTAAAAAGTCGGATGTAAATCGGACAGTTTTTATTTATATCTTTAACTGATTTAGTTACTTCTCACTTTGTTTATAAACGAATGTTTAACGACAATGCTAAATTAATATTATTTGCAATAAAATGGGCCAAATAATAGAAAAACATTGTAGATGTACGTTTATAATATGATGGAAATCATTACATTAAGTATAATATACACTATTCCAACGCTTTAACAACTGTAAATTACTAAATAAGACATTGTTCATTCCCACCACTTATCTTTGACGGGGAATTGCACTCGTATAATAAATAATAGAATAATGAATTATTATGAAGTAAAAAATAGAGAACGAGTAAAGAAAACATTACTAATTCAAAACACAAGCGGATAAAGAGCTAAAGAAATATTACATATGGTTTATGGTCTGTTCTAAAGACGAGAACGGATTGCTGAAGGAAAATTTTGGACTTTGAATTTACGGTCAAGGAGCATAAGCGCAATTACGATAATCACACAAGTCACTGTAAAAATGTTATATATTCACCGTACGTCCTGCGTTGTTTACACATTTCACTCACATCTGGAGAATCCTTATCCTGCCTGCTTCATAGTACCCACTGGAACTTTTTCGACAAAAATGCAAACATAAAAGAGTTTCCATTTTACGTTACGCCCAGACACTTTTTATTGTCTTCCGCGACCACGAGTCTCAAGTTTTATTTCCCTACATATTTTCAATGATAAACAATTACGCTACACCTCCACCTTGAAACGAGGTTTTCCATTTTTACATTCGGTCATTACAACGTTTGTTGGTACTACATCATCATTAATTTATTAGAACGGGTCTCCAAACAATGGGCCGCGGGCCAAATCCGGCCCGCGCAGTGATTTCCTCGAGGCCTCTTAACATTATCACTTTCTTTAAAGCATGCATATTTTGATATTTTCCAGCAGGCGGTGTCATTAGATATCATTTATGAAATCCAAAAGATATTTTTCGAGTACCTGAGTCCACTATATGTTTTATATGACACATTACACCAGTGGTTCTTAACTTTTTTCGTCTCGCCCCCCCTCCCCCCCTTCCCCACTCCCCTTCTGATATTCTAATACTCCCGCGCTCCCCTCCTTCCCCAGAAAATTTTCTTTTGTGTTTTTACTGGCATTTATCAAAAAATTATTAGTAATATTAACCAATGTTTATGACATAGGTTTCTGTCTGCTTACCTAAAGCGCACGAGCCGAGTTCGACTATATGTGCGTTTATTTAGTGAATTCTAATGTTTCATTTTGGTTTCGACGCACAACTCACAGCTGACGATATAGGATCATTTTTGAGCAGTCGGCAATCAGTTGCCATTGCCTGAAATAATCCCTGTAGTATATTATTTCTACATATAACAAATCCATTCGTCTGCACTACACCTATTATGGAGGTGATAATTTGGCAGAGCATTTGAATACATCAGTGCAAGACTTCATCATCATCATGCTTCTGTCCGAAGACAGGTTTTAACTGGATCGCTGCCTCCATTTCTCTCTCTCCCTAGAAGCCTCTTTTATACCTCTATAAGTATTATATCCCTGCTTTATATTACCTAATATTCCTATTCTTTTTCTTCCTCTTCCTCTTCTTCCACTAATTTTTCCTTCAAAGATCGTCCTTTGTAAACACTGTCTTCTCAATATATGCCCTATTCAAATTGCTTTTCTTTTCCTGATTGTTTTTATTAGCATCCTTTCTTCTCCCACCATTTCTAATACTTCATTTCTCTTCCTCTCTGTCCATTTCACTTTCATCATTCTTCTCCATACCCACATCTCAAAACTATCTAAATATTTTTCCTCCTTTCTCCTTACCGTCCACGTCTCTCCACCATAAAGAGCTATGCTCCATATGTAGCATTTTGCTAATTTCTTCCTTGTTTCTAAATTTATTTTCTTGCTTGTGAGAAGCTCCTTCTTCTCGTTAAATGCTGCTTTTGCCATTGCAATCCGACTTCTGATGTCCTGTGTACTACTTCCATCCTGCGCTAAATTGCTGCCGAGATACTTGAAACTACATACTTGTTCCAATTTTTGGCCATTTACCATTATATTTAATTCTTTATGTTCCTTTGAAACCACCATGACTTTCGTTTTTTCTGCATTGATCTTCATTCCATATTGTTGGCCAACCTCCACTATTCTGTCTGTCATCCTCTGAAGCTCTTTCTCGCCTTCTGCTATTAAGCCCTGATCATCTGCGTATTTAATGGTGGTAATACTTTCACCTCCTATCTTAAATCCTTTCTCTTCCATCAACGCTTCTTCTGTTATTGTTTCTGCATAAATATTAAATATCGCTGGTGAAATAAGACAACCCTGCCTCACTCCCCTCCCTATTGAAGTACTTTCTGTTTCTTCTCCTTCAACCCTGACTCTAATCTTTAGATCAAAGTAAAGGTTTTTAAGCAGTCTTTTATCTTTCCAATCTATTCCTATTTTGTTTAAAATACTCAGCATTTTATCCCATTTCACTCGGCCAAAAGCTTTCTCCCAATCTACAAAACAAAAATACATATCTTTATTGACTTCTAGCGCTCTTTCTATCATCATCCTCATACATCCTATAGCATCTCTAGTCCCCCTTCCTCTTCTAAAACCAAACTGATTATCTTGCAGCTCCTTTTCTATTTCACATTCAATTCTTTTTGTTATTATTCTGGTTAGAACTTTAGCTGTATGAGAAATTAAACTAATAGTTCTGTAATCCTTACAACTTTTTGCATTGTTCTTTTTCTCCAGTGGTACCATCACAACATCTAAAAAATCTTCAGGCCATATGCCAGTATCATATACTTGGTTAAAAAATTTTGTGAGTTGCTTAACTGCTTTAGACCCCAAAACCTTAAGAACGTCCACGGGTATATCATCACTCCCAACAGCCTTCCTTCTTTTCATGTCATCAATTGCTCTTTTAACTTCAGACTCGAGAATACTTGGTCCTAGCTGATCTTTTTCCACATCCTCTTTTTCATTTAATTCAATATTTCTTGGCTTTCCTTCTTTGTCATACAGAACCTCAATGTATTCTTTCCAAACATTCTTTACATTGTCTGGCTCCGATACTATTTTACCACTTTTGTTCATGATTCCTTTACGTCCTATCTTTCTTGCTTTTTTCTTGAATAGTTCCCTTGCTTTGCTATACATGAGGTCTGTTCTACAAATTCTTTCACATTCGACAATCTCCTCGCATTTCTCATTTATCCACTGTTCTCTGGCTTTATCTGTTTCCCTTCTTAAAGCATTATTTAACTCCTTGTATTTTCTTTGGCCTTCTTCAGTGTTTATGTTCTTCCACTTTCTCCGCTCTTCCATTTTTTGCAGCATGGCTGCTGTGATCCAGGGTTTTTTTATTCTTTCACCCGTTACCTTTCCTACCTTCTTTTCCATTACATCTTTAATGTTGCTATGGATGTATCTCCACTCCTCATCTACATTATTCCTATTTTCTTCAGCTCTCTCCCCCAACCTTTCCTCCAGCTCACTCATGATAGCCTCCTTGTTTTTAAGGAGTTCCTCTAAGTTCCATTTCTTGTTCACTCTTATGTTTCTCTTAACGCTCTTCAGTCTACATAGTGTATTTGCCACCAAAAGGTTGTGGTCAGAATCGATATCTGCCCCTGGTAGTGTTTTCACATTTTTAATGCTATTTCTAAATCTTTCATTGACTAGTATGTAATCTATCTGGTATCGTCTCTGGTCTCATGGGCTTCTCCATGTGTAAAGTCTCCGCTGGTGATGCTTAAACCATATATTAGTAACAATCAATCTATTTCTATGGCAGAATTCCACAAGTTTATCCCCTTTCATTTCTCTTCCCTAGTCCATATTTTCCCACTATGTTATCTTCCTGTTCCTCTCCGACTACACTGTTCCAATCTCCCATTACTATGGTGGTGATCCTTCCTTTTCCCTCCTCCTCCAATATCTCCATAATCTGTTCATAGATTTCATCTACTTCGTCGTCGCCAGCATTAGTTGTTGGCATATACACTTGAATTATAAGCATTTCCACTGGCTCCATCTGAAGTTTTACGGCTATTAATCTATCATTAACTGTCACTACCTTGCTAATTCTTTCCGTTATCTCTTTTCTCATTATAATCCCCACTCCCCTTTCCTTTTTCTCCCCTCCGGAGTAAATAATCTTAAATTCGTCTGAATTTATCTCGCCTTCTCCTTCCCACCGAACTTCACTAAGACCTACTATACCTACATTATTCCTCCTCATTTCCCTTTTTAAGTTCTCTAATTTACCCCCTGAATTCATAGTCCTAACATTCCATGTGCCTATTTTTAATTTCTCACTACTTGCTTTCTTATTAATCTTACATTTCCTCTGTGCATCCCCTAGGGTAGTCCCCACCCGGAGATCCGATTGGGGGACTATTTTACCTCCGGAATATTTTACCCCAGAAAGATCCATAGAGGTATTTTCAGCTTTTCAGCCTATCATGGGAAATATAATGAGGTAGTTTCCCCTTGCTTTCCTCATCGCAGTTTCACAGAGTGATTACCCATCTGTAGCTGTTCAGATCCACATGATCACCACCTACAGAGGTACTGTGCAAGCTGCTGCCCTTGCACAGGGGGATGCAAAACCCCCAAGACTGCTTCTTAGTCTGACTCTTCCCCTCAGACCTTTCCGGCTTGGATGGTCCTACCAGGAGAATTATCTCCAGCCGGCATAGCTCTTTGGTTCGTAAGAGTACACAAACCCTCCCACCTCTGTAAGGTTATGCAGTCCTCAGGGAGGGGTGCAAGACTTATATCATCTAAATAGTTATAAAAAACGAAAAAAATATTACAACGGGTAAAATCGACAGCATTAGGAACTACTGGCGTAGCAAGGCGATTCCGGGCCCTGGTTCGAGACTTCGTTACGGACTCCATTTATATTTTTTATTTTAACGGGGTGTTTTTTGATAAAATACAATTTTTAAATTGCGTTATTTATAAATAAAAATACAACGAAATCGTTTTCGCATTTAATAATTTAACTGTGCGTAATATCACAAATACACCTATTACATAAATACGTATACATACGCGCACGCACACATATGTATAAATACGTATATGTGTGCGGGTGTGTATGTGTATATATATATATATATATATATATATATATATATATATATATATATATATATATATATATATATATACGATACGGAAAAGCTCCAAATTACAAGCCTTCCTCTATCGCTGTGGACGTCCACCACCGTATGGTAAGTGTTCACTGGCTCCTTCCTATCCCTCTCAACCTCTCGTTGCATTTATTTTATCATATTATTTCTTTTTTCCGTATCGTTATATATATATATATATATATATATATATATATATAACAACTTACGGAAAAGGAAAGGTAAAATGAATATATGGATGTCAACAAGGTGTTGGGATGAGGAAACCCAGTGAGCACTCACCAATCAGACGACTTCAGGTTGGCGAGACCCCGGGGATGTCGAAGCGACACAAGTAAAATAACACAAAAACACAGAAACATCACAAACGTAAAGCTTTCGGAACTACTCCTTCTTCAGCTACAGAGAGAGAACTCTCTAACTAAAGATGCTATAGGGGTAGTTAGAATCATATCAGAAAGGGCAATAGAGTACAGTCAAGATATCTGCGCATGTTTCGTAGACTGGCAGAAGGCCTTTGATAGAGTAAATTAGGTAAAGTTGATGAAGATATTAAAGGATATAGGTGTAGACTGGAAAGACAGGAGACTGATTAGGAATCTATATGAGAATCAAATTGTAAAGGTCAGGTTTGAGAATGTGGACACCTGCGGAATAAATATCGGTAGAGGAATAAGACAAGGCTGCTGCCTATCGCCAACCCTATTCAATATATATGGAGAAAGTCTAATGCAAGAACCTTTAGAAGGCACAGGAGATTTCAAAATTGGAGGAAGGATTATAAGAACAGTAAAATACGCAGATGATCAAGTACTTCTAGCAAGAAAGGAAGAGGAGCTACAAAAAATGATAAATAGACTAGTGATAACAGGTAGAAAATACGGTATGGAAATAAATACAGAAAAATCCAAGTTCATTCGAATATCGGGTAAAGAAGAGAATCTGAACATAACTATTGAGGGAAAGCCATTAGAACAAGTTTCAGAATATAAATACCTTGGAAGTATCATAACACGAGAGGTAAAATGTACGGATGAGATCAAAACTAGAATAGGAAAAGCAAAAGCGGCTTTCAGGAGAAAGAAACAACTACTTACAGGGAATATAAGGGAAGATATCTGCAAGAAGTTGATAAAATGCTACGTATGGAGTATAGCATTGTATGGGGCAGAAACATGGACGCTAAGGAAAAATGACATCAAATACTTGGAAGGCTTTGAAATGTGGACTTGGAGGAGAATGCTGAAGATAAAATGGACAGATAGGATGAAAAACGATGAAGTGCTACGAAGAATAGGAGAGAAGCGAATGATTATACAGACTATCAGAAAGAGGAAGGCTAACTGGGTTGGACATTACCTGAGGAGAGAGAGTATGATTAAAGACGTGTTAGAAGGAAAACTAGATGGGAAAAGGGAAAGAGGTAGGAAAAGGTTTCAGCTGATAGACGATTTGAAAGGGAAAGACAGTTATCAAGAAATAAAGAGGACAGCGGAAAATAGGAGTATATGGAGAACCAGGTTTAACCAAGAATAATCACGGACCTCTCTACGGACAGACTACCTATGATGATGATGATACGCGATTGCTTACTTGATTGCCAAAATTATATTTTGAATGCAGAGGAAAATAACATTAAACCCCAATTCTTGGAATATCAATCGAAAATAGGTTTAAAGTACCGTTTAAGCTATCAAGCAATAACTTCGCTTTGGATATCCGACTTTTTATAAGGAGTACACCGAATTACGCCTGTGAAGTAACTTTCCTTATTTCACGCGCAAAGTTCCTTTTTTTGTTTAATAGTAAAATTCCAAGCAACTTAATACTTCAGAAAATTCCCATTAAAATTATAATTACTTAGGGCACTTTCACTGCGCAATGATCATGGTACTGCAAAATTTAACGCGCTGAATACATTTGCTAAACTTGTTTCATTCCAGAAGAACCTCGGAATAAACTCGACGAGGAGAGGATTTCACAAAACGAAAAGATTTCCATATCGCCTCGATTACATTTGCATTATCAGCAAGTACATTTTCCTCTTTTCATGCCACATGGGACTTGCTTAATCCATGGGTCGCGATTCAGGGCCATGGACCTTCGACCTTTACTCTCATCTACTCAGTCCACCGGATTCGCTCCGAGCTAACTTGCAAATATTTTATGACAAGGTTAAAAATTTAATTCCGGAGGTGCTTTTTTATTTTTACTGATGAGTTCATTAAAATTTCAGGAAAAAAGCTAATATCCCACTTTTACCATTCATAAATTATTGCGAACGTCGAGCTTGGGCGTAAATTCCGCTAAACTGTCCCTTTCTTGTTATCCAAATCAAAACAATGACATGCAAACGCCGCCAACAATAACCTTTAAGCCAGGGTTGCACACCATACGGCCCGCGGGCCAAATTTGGTCCGCCGACACATTTTGTGTGACCCGGCTGGATTTAACTCAGCTGGTGCTTTCCTTTTCCGTAAAAAATACAAGTAAAATTTGTTATGGATATTTGTCGCATGTGTGACAAACATTCTTCTCTTATGAAATTAACCAAAGCTCCATTACGTTCAGCACGGACAGATCAGAGTTTAAGAGCCATTCTAAGAACAGCAACTACCAGCATTATTCCGGATAAAAGTGGAATGGCGAGAGAAAAACGGTGCAACATCTTCCGTTGAGTAAATTATATTTTTTTGTCACCTCATTTTTGTCGCATAAAAATGTCATGTAAAAGTTGTTACGGTAATTACTGAATCTACAATAGTGTACTTGAATTTTTTATGCACAAAACTTTCATAGCGTGGCCCGCCTAGGTCCAATCAAGGTCGATTTTGGCCCGTGTGAACTTTTGCGTTGTGCACCTCTGCTCTAAGCGGTTTTAAACGCGGTTTACGAATCGAGTTGAAACGTCATTTTGGCTCAAATGCGATTAGTCTATTACTTTGGAGTGCAACATAAAGGTAATGACGGACGAAGAAAAGCTGGCGAGTTCACAGATACAGATACAATTAAAAACCTAGACAATTTTACGATATGTATGACACCGAACACACAAATGACATATCGGTATAAGTAACCTTTAGCCGCACAGACGCTGGTACCAAAATTTTGATCAAAACTGCCATTTACTCTGAAATTCTTACCGCTTTTCCGGAAGCGAGTTCTCCTTATAATCAATAGGTAAGGGCCTGACGCATCCAGTCCGTAAAACATTCGATTCCCGAAGGATGAGCCAAATTCGGATACCGAGTCACGCGAAATGTCTATGGAGAGCAATGGGAAACCACATCGACCTCCCTTTCAAATGATTCCGACGGACGGAAAATAAATTTACGGCGTGAAGAACTCATAAAGTAAAGAAAATTTAGGGATGGAACATTTCTGCTCGTTTTGTCGACGCAGAACAAACTTTTTATCAGAATTTCGCCGGTTGTCGTCGTTAAAATTATCTTCGTACATAATTAAAACCGCAAAACGAGAGTTATCATACCGAAAAGCAGAAGTTAATGAGTTAGTCCTATTCTGTATTAGAAAGTGAAAGGAAGTAAAAGAAATTAACCAGGATAAAAATTAAAGCCACGAGGTTTCAAAAAGTTTAAGGACTAAATAAATCCTATCCTAAATAAACGACTGAAAGAAGAGATAAAAACAATTCGCGTATTTAGGCAGTATTCCGAGTCAGGCGTTGGAATAACTGAAGACCACTTCCTGAATTTCGATCGTAAGAAATACAACCAAACCTCTATGAATCGAATGTCATTTCTCGCGGACGACGATACGAAGCTTAACTCAATTTTTCCATAACACGAAGGACGCGTTTTGGAGGTTCGACGGCAGTGGAAGGGGTACAAAAATGAAACAAACATAGGAAAATTTTTTGAGGCGTAGCGTGGCACCGAAACACACGACAGCGAGGAAAGACGCCTAATTGCAAGCGATCGCCAATGGCGTAGAAAGAAAAAAGCACGGTGAGCAGAAAAGAAAAATGAAGGAAATGATATTGAAAGGAAACTCAATCGGCGAGATTAAAACAACACGGGAGAACGAGTCAGATTTTCAGGAAAGAGGTCTCCGAAGAAGAGAGAGGAAAAACCAAAGAAAAGGAGATGGGAAGAGGTGATTTTGGACAGATGGCAAGTTGGGGGGTAAACATGCAAAGTTGGGGAGATAATTGGAGCGTTAAGGGCGAAGTAAATTTTAAACGTTCGACGAAAGTAACAAAAATGACTCCATTCAATTTTTTTTGGGAAACTGAAACTTATGCTCGCAACGTCTTCCTGAAAAGGAAATAAAATTTTCGTTGGCTTTTGTTTTTACTGTCCCGAAGGCGCAATTTCCCGACAAGCCGCACAAATGCACCTCGAAACAGATATTTGAATTCACGAGCTAATTTCCGACGACTCAGCGCTTTGCACGAATCGAGTGCCAGACAACAGCGTCGCACAACACCTTTCCTCCCACTTCCTTATTCTGTAAAAATATTCGAGAAGAGACGAGCGAGTCGCTTTATCGCGTTTCAAAACAAGACAAATTCTTCGTAAATGTCGCAATATCAAATGCTGACGATGTACGATAGCTTAAAACTACCTTGAGAGGATCAACTATTTACAAGAATGAAATGATAAACTAAGCATCGATTAATAAATGGTTCTCAAGAAACATTTCGCATTAAAACGTTATCAATTCAATTTCCAATCACTCGAATCAAATTTACGATAAAAGCGTCTTCAGCAGCTATTAAACTATCGAGTAAATCACAAGCACGTTGCAGCTACAAAGTGATCTTCCTCAGGGGTAAATCATCAATCGCTGATTCTAAACAATCTATACCTACCTAATGTTTGGAACCAAAATTTATCACACGGTCTCCAGAGAAAACTAAAAATGACTAATGACCAGAAATACATCTGCCAACATAACAAAACTCTAATTACGTTAAAAGGGTGCGACAGTCACACGAAATGTCTCCTAATTAACAAAACCGACAATTTCATTGAAAATTAACGCGGAGTCCCGAAGGTTTGGCCGACCGAACAGAATCGAGATAAAAATTTGATCAGTAACGCAAATCAACCTTTAAAATTCTTCGCGTGGGGGACTTTCGCGCAGCTTACGACGCCGAGAGTACAGCAGTTAATCCAACGAACTTACCTTGTGTTCGATTAGTCCCATCGAATAAAGTTATCTGCACGGTTCGCATTTATTTTACTGCATACCGTAACGAAACAAAGGGAAAGTATTTCAAGGAGTCACCACCAGCCACAGTACCGACCCCTACCGCATGGATTCCCACACATTTATAAAGCTTCCTGTGCCTTCCCACAAAATCTCCTGACGCCGCATTCGGACCGAAGATTGCGAGGGTAAACACGTTCCTCCGACTTGTAAAAGCAACACTCCAGATAACACGAATTTATAAAATGATTAGCCAAACAGAAAGGAGAAAAACGCGGAGAGAAATCGTAACGCAACTCCGACCGGGTCCGAATACGCCTTCTGACGTTACTTACCCTGATCGCACCTAATGAGTAATACCTGCGGCGCGTCGTTTAGAGAGAGAGATAGAGAGTGGAGTCCCTGAGAGACCTCGTCCCCGTCACGACCTTTATCAAAGTGGCGCGCTAATGGAATAGGCGAATAACCATCGCCTTGACGCTCAAATTGACGCTAACTACTCCACGAAACAGGTCTCGAGAGTATCTTCTCGGGAAAAGATCTAGCGCGGTGGTTCTTAAACTTTCGATTGTCGCGGTTCCCTTGAATATCACGCGGCCCCCTTTGAATTGAAAAAGTAAAAATAAGAAACTTTTAATACGAATTTCTTCATTTTATATTGCTATTAACCCCTTAAGTACGCGCACACACAAGTAGGGGCCTGGGATCTGTACGATCCCATGTTATATTTGTCTGTTAATCATCACGATCTTGTTCATTCAATCTATGTAATTATTATCATTAAAATCCATTGTTAAATTTACAATAATTATATGGTTCACGGATATTACAAATTGTATTGATATAAAACACATTAAAAGGATGTATAAGTGTAAAAAATTTACATATTATCGAATGAAAATAACAAATTAAATAAAGTTTATACGGTCTATCAAATATCTAGTGGAGTCATATATACCCTACGTGCCAACTTGAGTGTTAATAATTTTTATAAAATCATATCTCTTACAATTTCCTAATAAAATTTGATTATTCACCAAAATTTTACTTATTTTTTTACGTTTTACCTTGCATACAAAATGATTTTGCGGCTCCTAGTTGGCGAAACATTGATCTAACGCTGTTGTAGAGTGAGAGAGAGATAGATGGCGGTAGGGAGAGGAAGACAGGGTCATATTTCTAGGAGGTCGGCGGCGTGTGCCCCACGCGAATTGGGTTCCTTCTACTCGACTACACCTGTGCGGTTTCTCAATGGGATCCGTCCACACGGCAGCTCCCTGTTGCGTCCTCCGCACGAGGACAACACCAAGCCACTTAATATTTAGGAACGTCGGCTCTGACGTAAGGGATGAACACGGCAGGCATATAACTTAGAAGGCTTCAACCACGTGAAACCTGTGTGTCCGAGATGATATTTAGAGAAACTACCCCGATTTACTCGGCGAACCGTAAAATCCTGTCAGAAAACGCCTTTCTTATTACATAAATTAGAAACTCTCGATTCTGATGCCAAAATTTTTACTTACTAAATTATTGTAAGCATTTTAACATGCAAGGAAAGAACTGATGAATCAGATATTAAGGGCGGTTTTTAAAATGTTCATTGTGTCCTCCTACACCCCTTAGGCCGCCCCTAGAGTCTCCAAATTGCAACAGCGGGAGGAAATGATGGTCATGAACAACCCCTTGAAATTTGGTTAGTATAACTTGAACGTTGTAGAAGCAGTTCACCGGACACGTGTGACGGACGAAATAAATAAATAAGCGGATTTAAAAAAACGCCAAAAACGCTTAAAGGTAATAAGTAAAATTACCGGAATACATAAGATCTAGCGAAAAAATCTTAAGAATAATATTTTAGGTACAAGGTTTTGAAATGAGCACATCGCGAATTCTGATGAAGTGAAGTTGCATCTGGTCTCGCTAAAGTAGAATACATGTTGTTAGTGCCAACCCCTTGCAATAGCGGGAGGTCACCATTAAATGATAGCCCAATAAATGGCAGATCGATTTTATGATGATAGGGATCGCCATTATCATACATTTCAGCCGTGTCAAACTCGAAGAGGCATCAGAGCCGCATTAAAGCAATAGATATTATGTAAGGGGCGCATTAGGATTAACAGTTGTTAATGAGGGCCAGAGTTGGAAAAAATAACTACTTCTCAAAGATTTTACGTCTGTTTTGCAATTAAAAGCAATAGTTTATAAGACCGCGTTCTATTGTACCTCAATAACTAACAAAAAATATCCTTTTCACAAAAATAAAGCATTAATATAAAAACTCGCACGATTTTGTTCAAACAAAAATACGCATTCGGGCCGCACTACGGCCACATGCAATCTGCGGTCCGCTAGTTTGACAAACCCGTATAGATAGTTAATAAGGGGTTTTAAAATCCTGCTAAAAGGCAAATGGAAAGACGGACGGATCCCAAAATCAATAGGATTCATGACTGTCATCAGCCGAAACTATCCCGAAATTTTGGTTGCTCTAACTTAAACGGTCTACGAGTAGTACACCGGAAACGTGACGGAAGGACTGATGGATACAACCATTACATTAGCGGATTTAAAAAACCAGCTAAAACCAGCAGCGGTACGGGAGTATGCACTTCAGTTACAATGTGATTATAATTTCATCATGCTGGTTTAAGGTACAATTAAGTCGGGACACAATATCTTTATTTTTTCTACAACAATGAAAAAAACATACGCACATGCGCGTCATTTTCAACACGTTAAGTTTAAAAAAAAAAGCCAATGTTTACGGGTATATGGGGATTTATAGCGTGTCAAGAATGATTCCAAGTATTTTTTTAAGACTGCCTTCTTCGCAGGGACCCCTTTCTACGATTCCTCCTTCCCACACACTACACATCTCCATTCACTCCTCGCTTCCTTCTCCAACCTTCGTCTCCGCTCCGCCGGCCAAGCAGTCTTTTATTCCGCCATACTAGTACACAGGTCGTTCTGGAGCTACTTTTGAACACCTATCTGAGGAAGTCGCCACTAAAGGAAACTACGATAAAAATCACACAGGTAGCAAACCAAATATAAATGATCGAATTATAAGATGCCGAGCGTAATTAGGTGGAAAAGATAATGGAGCTGCTATTTATATGCTGCTTAACCTCCGTAACACGGTCGTCTATGTAAAGTGTAAATGTCAATTATTTTAAGAGGATATATTTCTTCATTAGTATGCCTATTCATCGAACTTCGATATCCACTTCTCAAATTTCTTGTACTTGGAATATTTTGGTGCAATACAAATGCAAGATAGTTTTCCACTACACCACAAGGCGACCATTCATTATCTCATTGTCTCTTATGCTTTGCGTACTGATACTACAGTAAAAGAGATGAGAGTGGAGAGGATATTGTAGAGTGGAGATGAGACATATTTTGTGTAATACTGTTTGAACACACTTGAGAAGTTTTGTCTCCTTGCCCGCGGAAATTGCGTTGGGCCAAGACAACCCTCCAGCACTTTAAACCTCCACTATTATGTCACTCACAGCAGCCACCACTTGTGCTCGTCTGTTTCCTTTTATTGGCGAATATAATTTAGTGTTAATTGTTTTAAGTTTGTATTTAGCGCATAATGAGTCGTTATGGAGCAAAAGAAGTGTCTTAGAGAGGATTTATGATTGCTTGTGGAACGTATCTCTATCTTGTACATGCAAATATGGGTTCTGCTTATGCGAATTCGCTTTATGTCACTTTCCTGGAACGCAACCCCCGCATAAAGAGAGGGAAACCTGTATTTCAAAGCCGAGTTATCGAGAAAATTTATCCTACACGTCAGATTCAACATTAACTACAACCTTTTAACACAGTCCTGCAAACACCATTTTTTAATGAACAAAAGCCGCCATGGCATTTAACTTGTCTGATAGAGAAAGTTACTGCTTACGTAACTATAACTCTTCCTCGTTAAATGTAATGAATTAAGAGATGACGATAAAGGATTTTAAAATTAGGAAAGTAGAAACGAATTCGCGTTACAGTCGGGAGAAAACCGAAAGAGAACCATCTCCACTTATCTATTAAATATTTCTACACTCCAATTTGATTTGCTATCTCCGAGATACGTAGAAAAGACACTTGATAATATTGTAGACTTTCAAGTAGATCTCCGCGAACTGCGTTCTTAAACCAGAATGAAAATATGGCGCGACTAATGAATGATAAGATAAAAAATAGAGAAGGAAGCAATGATATCTCAAACAGGCTGTTATCACTTAGAAATAATATATCTATGGCATAAGTCCGCAAGAGGAGAAAAGATAAAATACAGCCGAAAAAAGGTTCAATTTCGAATTATCTCATTCAAGTTCAGGCAGCGTTTGAAACAATCCTAGCGCAGTACAATCCCAAACTGTAGTCCGCGAGGTTACTACAAGGGGTCCGTGGAAAACTAACATCCTCACTGCTATCCTCCGGAAATCTATTTGTTGAAGTAATGAATAAGATTTTCACAAAATTCAATGTGTGAACATTACAAACGATTGCCGAGTGCATATTATTCCCTTGTCGCTTCGTTAGAAGTCCATATATAACGGAGTGTAAAAAACAACTAGTAGCATGATGCGATCCTCGAAATGTTTGACGGCAGAAAAGGGATCCGCACACTCGAAAAGAGTGGGAAGCACTGCCCTATAGGATAATGTTCTCTCTCCAACTATTTTTACGATTGAAAAATTCGTGAAGACACGTTCTTGCATAAAGCGTGGCATGCTAAGAAAAGAGATGCTTGAGAGGAAGATTCGAGGAAAGGACGCAATAACAGTAACATTTAAAAACGCCTCAAAAGGTCCTTAGCGTAGCCAGTTATTTTTTAATACCTTTTACAGTTTTTTTTATTTTAGAGTTTTTTTTCGGGAACGGATGAGGCTCGTCGTGGCTAATATCCAATTCTACAACCCAGCTGCAACCGAACGTGACCGAAGCAAATCACCGGTGGAGAGATGTTAACCGATTATGGAGCTCAACCTTTAAAAAAACTCGAGTAACCGAAATTTTTTATTACGCGTAGGGAAACGCAGCTCGTCGTGCTAATGCGCGACGATTATATACAAATTTCGATACACGAAACTTTTATTAAGATAATTCAAAGCGGAAAATCGAATCTGATTTCTTGGCCATTTTTTAATACGGATCTCCAACTCAAATTACAGGAAGGGTACGAAAATGAATTCGAAACGTGTGGCGTGGCAAAAGTCATGAGTAAAAGGGGCGTTAGATGTCCATATATAACCTAGTGTAAGAAACAACTACTAGTAGCATGATGCGATCCTCGAAATGTTTGACGGCAGAAAAGGGATCTGCACACTCGAAAAGATTGGGAACCACTGTCCTACAGGAAAATGTTCTCTCTCGAACTATTTTTGTGATTGAAAAATTCGTGCAAGACACGTTGAAATGAAATGTGGGCAACCCCTATATGCTTTATTTCCGACTTTTCCATTTTTATTTGAAAGCCCCTTATATTTTGCTAACGTTCAAAATAAACTAACGTAATGTAATTGAATATTAAAACATTTTCACATTGTTTCCTCATCCCGAAATCGTAACTTTTACGCGACCTCTTCAAATTGCATCACGACCGTAGCAAATTAGATGACAGGATTTAATGAAATGGTTAGCTGCTTTTTTGAGGCACCTAGGATATGGGTAAATACGCGACGAAGTAACATAAGATTGTGAAAATGTAGGTGAAGGTTTAACGAATACCATTTTTCATTCTTTGCCCATTTTCTAACTACGGAGCTGAAACATATTTCAGATTTCATGGCATACTTTGGCATGCACGCCGCTATTAGCCTGAATAAGTTTCTCATGTTTAACCAGGTGTTAGAAAAAGAGCGATCCGACGATGACTTAACAACAATCCGTTTACGGTCACTACAAAATGTGAGCAGAGAGTGTTCCCCAAGAACATGACGCATCACATCCCTAAGAAGTTTTCTCAAAAACTTTTTTTTTTAACTTGGCCGATAATTCAAAACCCGACTGCTTCCGGAAAGCCACTATCTCCGATGCCTTTTTATAAAACGTTTACCTATAGGAGTAAGAAAATCCAATTTGCTATGATGGGCCAAAAAAACATCTCTAAAAGGCATTTCTTAATTATCGTCTCCGAGCATTATATAGGTCTGAAGACTTTCACTTTGTCGCCATTTACGTTATCTCTTAGGCTTTTTCACATAAGAGAAGAGGAGGGAGACAGAGAGAGAGACAAAAAGAAGAGGATCGGAACGGGGGAGGGGGAGGAGACGAAGGGAATGGGGGAGAAAGAGAGGAGAATGCGGCAGTGGGTGTAACCGTGGCATCACTATCCTCTTAGCAAGGAAGACGTGGCTCCCGAATTACGCCCCCCCCCTCCCCCGGGGCCCACAAGACTCGGCGGCCGGACGGGGTAAAAATAGCGAAGGGCCCATCGCCGCAATAAAGCTTCGAGGCATGGCGAACGGGCGCGTTGTTGGAGAGGATGCCGAGGCGGCCAACTCCTGAAACCTCTTTCCTTCCTCCACCACCCACCAACTTCCTCCACTTCATCCGATGAGCAAAACGGCCGCCCGTAATTATCGGCCCGTGAGAGAGCACGCGCCTCGCCCACCTTCCGCACGCACGCAAACGGGCATGCGTCCGCCCCCGCACGCAATCCCAATGCACTTCTTCGCCGAGACCGCTCGCAACATTCCTCCCAACCAGGCAGGCGGCGTGTTTTTTTCCCTCCAGCATTTCCTCTCGACTCTCGCGAGCTGCGATTCCGGGCGAAATTTTCGGAGGACGGGAGGAAAACGTCGAGTAAAAACCAACTAACTGCAACGTTCGGGTTGAGTAACGCCCGGCATTTGGTATTTGTTGGCGTGGGTGTGGAGAAGGAAGCTTTCCAAAGTCGACCAAAAAGCTTACGCATGAAAAAGTTCGGTTGCGTGAAAAAAATTGTGAAATCGCCGTAGCGTTGGCGTTTATAGTCGAAAATTTAATCTCTCCGGAGATATTTAAAAAATTATGCGGAGAGGAATTATTAAACGAGATTTTTCGCTGGCTGAATTTAAAAGCTTTCGTTTTTATTTCCACATCATTCAACCAAATAAAATATTTCAATTTCCAAAATCCATTTATATAGCTAAGCGGATTATAATTTTGACGTAAATTTCTCTACTACAGGAATAATTTCATACCAAATTTAAATGAATGAGCCTGGTAATTTTGATAAGAGAATGGAAACTTATTTACGGCATTTTTCTCACAAGCGATTAATTCTATCAACGAAAATGAATAATAAATACGAAATTAGGCCAGTAAATACTGAATTAACTTATAAAAATGGAATGGTAACATGCATTATTATTGAAGAAATGGTTCAACAGTGGGTAGACGCATGAGAACTTACTATTTTTTATCAAAACGGCGCACGAAAAAATATTACTTCCATTTACCTATATCCTGAACCATTACGACTAACGTTGATTAGGCAAATTGATCATCAACCTAACTCTCCAACTTAACATGTAGATCGGGAAAGTAGTTTTCGGCGCTATCGGTTTTATATTTACGGTTTTCATGGGCCAAAAATTTAATTTTCATAACTAAGAATGATATTTCTCGGTATAAATAAACCATTCCTGTACTGTTTCATTCCAAACCCACATATATTTCAGATAAGGGACAAGTAGCGTATCTGCCTTCAAAATCTTTGCAAACGGCCTTAAGGTACCGATTAAGAGCTGAAGAAAAATGAATTTCAAAATTATCCCGAAATACTAACAAATGCCATCCTTTGATCCACTCGACATCAACATCTGTTCGGCGATTTTCAAAATCTAGGCATATCTCAACATGCACACCACTGCTTATAAATGCGCTATCGACGAGAAGAATGCAGGTTCGTATTAACATTCAACTAAAATTCTAACAAATAGGGCATGACCTATACAGAGCTTCGATTAACTGGCAAATAATAAAGCTTATTTCCGTAAATAAATACGCAAACATAAAACCAACAAAATTAAATATAGCGACAAACGTCAACTGAATAATACGACGAAGTAGTAGAAATTGTAAGCTTAAAGGGTGGCTTCCAGTTTTAACTGTACAACACTGGACTGCCAAGTTAAAACTGAGTATGTGAACTAGAAAACGAGAACTGATTTCTAGTTCACGCACTTGGTTTCAACTGTGCCATATAGCTCTAAAACTGAGGTAAAAACTGACGTGTAAACTCCTATTCATTCAAGCGAAGTTAATGGTAAACAATCGAGGTTCAAGTTGCGCAACTTCATCTCTAAAGATGAATACATAAATTCTCGTTCACTAGCCAAAAGAATAATTGTTTCGTAAACGAATATTATTCGCTTACAATTCCTATGTGATACATTCCATTGCCTAACAATAGCGTCTCATTACAAAGATTATCACCGGTGACTGGTGGCGAATCCAAGGGTGAGGCGATGGGGACGATCGACCTTCCCCCGTTGGATGCCCCCATTTCCATCCAATCCATTCTTAAACTCATTCTGCGCAAAATTCCTTGATTGTGCATTGCATAGGGCAAGGAAAAGAAAGATTTTGACCAAGGATTCCAGAGCAAGGGTCATCGACAGTGGGGGATTCCAGAGGGAGAAGGGGCAATCGCTCCACAACCCCCCATGGGAGATTTCGGAATCTGCCTCTGCTGTTGACCTAGTACAAGGGTCGGCAACCTGCGGCTCCGTAGCCGAAAATAGCTCCTTGAGTACATACTTGTGGCTCTTTAGAAGTTAGCTAAGCTCCCTAACCTTTATCCAACATGAAATATGCTTATCGCAATCACTCGAATTAAAAAAGTCGTACAGGTTTTCAATGTGCGGCTCCCAAGTATTTTGGAACTAGACAAAAAAATGACACCTTTACTTTGAAAGGTTGACGATCTCCGCGAGGAAATTTCCAGTGTGAAGGAGGAATTTTTCACAATTATTTCGACAAAGAATTTTCGAGCATTGCATTTAAAAAATGTAAATCTGAATTTTCCTTGGAGTCCTTGGGAGCACGAGTGAATCAACCCTCATCGAGATATAATTTTCTCTCTCTCAGGATTTGTTCCCTTTTCGCGGTTGCCTGCACATCCAAAACATGGCTCTTGGATACTTAGTTATTCCGTGCTTTACGTAGAGAAGCCGCCAACCTATATACGGCCACATTCTTGAATTACGCGGCACACACAAACAGAATGGAGGGATACCCGGTGGCGGCATTGGCCTGCTCTACGAAAATCACGAAGGGACCACACTGCTTGACGTCCCTTTGGACGGACTGAACACACTAAACCAGGATTCGAACCCAAGCACAGCGCGTGAAAAGTCGACGCTCGAACCACCCCACCTTCACTTATAATATACAAGTTTTGAAATTTCAAACAACAAACGCTTCTCAAGGGAGAAAATACAAACTTAAGGAAGAATTCTACACCGCGCGGATAACTTTTCGAGGCATCGACAAAAAAAAGTTCGCGAAACACCTGAAAACGAAAGCGTTTGAAAGAACACGGACAAGTTCGTCTTCAATTACTACTATCCTCGTCGAAACTTCCTTCCTTTTTTGCTTCAAACTAAGCCCTAATTATTCCCTGGATCAAGTCTATTTTCTGCCGTGGGTTTGACCCGTGAAACTTCAACATACCACCGAATTGAGAAACCTCACGCGTCGGAAAAATCTATCGGGTGACACCGAGCGACGTCTCGAAATATAGATAGTGGCGTCGCGTCGAAAATTGCAGGGTGAGAGGTACGGGGATAAACGACATGGGACGGTTTAATGCTGAGAAAAAGATTAGAATCCAGGCGCGAGATTGCCTTATTCGGAGGCTCTAACTCCCTTCCCCTGCCCACTCTTGCTTTCCTCGAGGCAGAACGTGACGCTATAAAGCGATTCGACCGCTACGCTCAACTCCTACGGCACATCGGCATATGCATTAAAGCCAAAGCGTCTGGAGTGCGGCCAAGTCGAATTCCGCGCGGAATCCGTGAGGTGGCCGCGAGCGACCTTTGCGGACGACGTGCGCGAGCCCGTAATACTCTCCTGCGGCACGCAAGATCCTTATGAACCCGTCCACTCCGCTACGCCGCCCGGCCAAAAATCACACCACCGTGACAGATCGAAGTTAGCTGCCAATACTTACCTGCGAAGAGCAGGTAACTATATTAGCAACTGTGAACAGATGCGATAAAAGGGAGAGGAGAGAAAATGCCTTCCGGGACGGTTTGGGGGACGTGTGACAAAAAAAGCTTGGCTACGACAAGTGAACTCGTAGCGACAAACGTCCTATTCGACGCACCTATCGGGATCGTAATTTACCGCGAAAGAATTGGAGATGTAAAATTAGCCCCGTTCGACTCGAGCTTCGCAATCTTGCAAGCAAAAGATTTAGTTTGTTTCCTTGTTAAAAATGCTACCGCATTTCTGCGTCAGCTTAGAAAGCGGCGTCCTACATCTAGATATAGCACCGCGTTCGTTCACGCGCCGTTGATTTTTTTCCGACGGACCATTCTTTTCCATGCCGCTACTATACGGCTATTCCAGCAGAAACATTTCTATTCATCCTGAATCGTCTGATTACGATTTACGATTATGTCGGAACTGTGAACTTCGCCTATCAAACATAAATGCCACCATTTACGGCATTAAATATGATCACCAGCACAGGCTCAATTTTTATCCGACGACTTCAAAAACGCCTTTTCAAACGATAACGACTTAAAAGAAAATAATTCAGTTTAGCAGAGATTTCCACTTTGCTTTAAACCTGAATATCGAGGAATTAAGATAAAATTCCGCCACAAAATGGGTTTCAAAAGTAATATTACCGTATAAAACGCTTATTCTGTCACTCTGCGTGTAACGCTTTTTAAAAACGTTTTAACTAGCTTCCCGACTAGGCAAAAGATTGAAATTTGGCAGGAATCCTTCAATCAAGCATTAAAGTCAATGAGGAAAAAAACGGGAAAAACGAAAAAAAGACCAGGGTTAGACTCCAGGATATAAGTTGTTTCCCGTAAGACAACACATAAAAAGTGAATTTTCGACGGGCAGGCTTTCATTCCTTCGCAAATTAAAATGAGAAAAAAATGGCCACCGACCTTCGGACCGTGACGGCTTCAAAGAAAAATCAATCGAGTTTATTATTCCTGTCGTCAAATTTTGCCATAAATTCGAAATCGCTCAAATTCATCATTCAGATAACATATTTTTGGCCTTTATTAACAGTTTGCTGCCTTGGCGAACGTGTTGTTGTCAAAACTCGAGCTTCTATTGTTTCCTCAATCCTAATATATGTATACGTGCGAAAGAGTACATTATGATTTAACTCGAGAACATTTCAATTCATGTCCTGTCATTTTCGAAGGGCACTTACTCTAGTTACTCGATAAATAGCTGCATCGTTCTAGTCGTCGTTCCTTCAAAGTCATCTACGATCCGCGAATAGAATCCCCTGACGCCGCGAACTCTTACTTCCGCTCTCTTTCGAGACGAACACCGTTTCCGCTGTGTGTGCCTCTCGACGGATTCCTCCTCCGCCCTCCCTCTGGCCCCAGTCCAGACACCTTTCGCCCCAATGCACCAATCCCCTCAATCATTCACCTACTCCCGAAAAGGGTGTTCTTATGTACATCTACGATTACTAACGTTCCTCCCACAATGCCGCTTCTCAGTAGGCTAATACTTCATCTGAGGGAAATAACGTTCAAAAATCTTGTCCACAGCCTACAACAAAAACACCGATTTCACTTTCGGAGAATACGAAGGCTACGACCTAACTAAGGCTTCCAAGAAGTGTCCTTCACAGGAAAAGTGGATACGTGACCGACATGGAAATGCGGTTCCTTGCCAATCCTCCAAGACATTTTTCATTCAACGGTATAACAACCGTTAGACAATTGTAAGCTACTTCCTCCGATTTATTTGGATTTAACTAGGAAAACAGGCGTTTAATTCCTAGATCAATTAAATAAGTTCCAATAAGCAATTTTAAACAATAAAGTTAACAATACTACGATGCACTGGACAGTGATCAAAGATCTGCACTTTCCATCAACAGTATAATAGTTCCTCTGTATCTAATGCTGGTCGTTCTGCATTGCAACTGCAATTTTTAAATCTATGCTATAATGCTTGACTGTAAAAATTTATATTCAAGTTTGTCTGGCAATATAAGATATTATTAAATAACGAAGATGCTTACCTATAACTCATTTGTTCAAGATTAATAGCACATCGAGTAAAATAGCTAATTACGTTAATGAGGAATTATCTATCAAAAGAATCGGCTTAGGCACGTCTTCAGAAAGAGGAGACACACTTAGTCGCAAAAAACACGATCTCATCTCGGCTAAAAATATAGTTTTGGTGGTGAAAATAAAGTAACGTATAAAAACTGTCAAACATTGAGATAACCTTAATTTATTTTTTTTTATGTCAACATAATTAAATTTAACTTAAACCATCAAACTTACAAATCGACACAGCAATTATTTTGTCATACCCAAATTATTTCAGTAAATTTAACCTCAACAGTGGCCGTTGTACAAAGAATATATAAGAACTACTTACTGCTGTTAAATGGCAGGTTGGTTGGGTATCAACCTCATTTTGCGAGAGGCATCTTTTTCTCTTTTTACACACTTTTATTTAACTTACTCTGTTATATATATATGATTCTTTCAAATCTTACTCGCTTTATATCTCTGCTCCTATAAATACTACATGGCTGAAATTTCGGGAATATTCTTATTTCAGATGACACCCGACGAGAAAAATCGAAAGTAAAAAAAAAGTTTATATTTAAGGGTATTTTAACCCCAATGTTCCATTTCAATACCCCGTAAGAAAAGCATGGGATTCAGTGCAAGGCTTTCTAAAAATGCATTTTAAAATTACTTAAAATTGGGATACGAATTCGGGAAAAGAACAGTTGTTTAGCTGAAAGAACGGAGTTCTTAATTTTTTAAGGCAGAAGTCAAATACATATCGAATTATCGTAAATATCTGCTTTGGATCGGGGAAAAAAATGTGAATTTTTCCTCTCTTTAACAATGAAAATGTATAAAAACCATGGCACCGACATTATTGCTTTTAAAGGGGCCTAGAATACTCTTAATGGAAATTAAAGACATTTTAATGCTATTAAGGGAAATTAATGTCCTCATAATGAATTATAGTGAACTTCCAAATATTTTAAGAATTTTCCTATGTTGAAATAAACTGAAAATTCAATTTATAATCTTTGCAATTTTCCATAATCCAAAAACTCAACTTTAAAATATAAGAAGATTAAACGGGAGAAAAAATGTTTTTCTGCCTTCAACTTGAATTAAATTTGGTGTGAGTGGCAAGTTTTACCACCCACTTTTATTCTGCAAACCAAATTTAACTCAAGCCGAGAGCAGAAAAAATTATTTTCTTCTTTTTAGTGCACATAAAAGTGTGTATACTGAAAAACATTTTTTTAAATATTTTATTCCAGTATATTTTGTCAATACTGACCACTTATTTCTACGCCGAATTCTCAGATGCCATTCTCACTTAGCCATTTTATGATGATCGGTTGGAATATCAATAAAAACGAGCGAATAGATCTCAAACGACCAACTCCCATATATGGCAATAAAATACATTTTGAGGCAATTATTTTACAGGGCCAAATAATAGTGTCCCTAATAAAGAATGTCCACAACAAAGTAAGCGCATATTTTCACTGCTCCATCTGGTTTTTTCCAACTACATATATGGAAGAATTTATGACTGAACCTCAGAGAGCAATCGATTCCAACGCGTACAAAATCCTTATAAATGGAAAGTGACTTCCTATTGGCAAAAGCCACCATTATTGAAGCATTTTATTTCTTCATCTTGGAATCGAAGCTGCATATTTTTGAGCGAGACGATTCATTGAAGACAGATATTACTACATACGCTATTCTGCGAAGGAAAATTTCCCCTCTGATTGCTTATATACGGTCAATAATAAAATAAAGAGGTGGGAAGAATTCGATTCACGGATGAGCGAGTCCAGGAGGAGAAAATAAATCCCCAATAGAGGTACATACGAATAAAACTATAAGATTTAAGGCTTTCTTATCATGACGACGAGCATTACCGTCGAGACTGAGCTGCGAATTCCTTATGAAGCATTTCTCGAAAGAAAATCGCTCGTTAACATCGACCTGTCCATTTGACTATACGCATTTATAAGGGGGTTTAACACTTTGATGACTTTCAGTATTTAAGATTTTTATTAAAATATTTGGATCATATCGATCGATATGAACTGCCACTTAAAACAAATAAAAACGTTTTGTTATATAACACACAATATACAAACAATAAAATGTAAGTGTTTTTTTTTTGACAAGATAGCTGTTTTAGAGCCAAACAAAACCTAAAAATACCATGAAAAGTGGAATTTTCCCAGCTTGTATTAATCTAACCGAGAATGGTCTCTAACTCGTTTCTTCCTTGTAAGCCTACGAGTTAAACCCATCCAAAGCCCTTTCGTTTTCCACAAAACAAAACTAAGATCTATGAGATAAAATCGTTAAAAACGAACTAAAAATATTTACAAATCTTAGCTTAAATTGTGTCAAATTAATCACAAAATTCACAGCATCGTTCTCACGTTTGAGGTAGAAATTAGAATAACTACAAACACTCCTTGACCTTATTCGTGACATTCATCTACCAATAATAAAAGGCTACTTCTGTCCCTTTGTGGCTCCCTCTGTCACACTATAAAAATGCGAAGAACTCCATAATGGAACGAGATTTATTTTTTATATTTGGCAGGAATGATCGACTCACATATTGTAAGATGATGACGAAAAGAAATCTCGAAAAAAGTCCTAGGTTCGACTCCAAGGTAGGTAATTCCATTTCCCATATGATGACACATAAAAATCGACTTTTTGACTTGCAGGCTTTTATTATATTTGAGATCTAAATTAGAAAGAATCCATCTATGATCTTCAGATCTAGACCATTTTAATGAAAAACTATTAAGTTTCTTATTACGTTCTTCTATTCCCGCCTACAGTTCGAAATTCCTCATATTAAATGTTTAATTCACATATTTTGGGAAAATCTTGCCATTTTAACGGGATGTTGCCATACCAACCCATTACATTGTTAAACCTCGAAATTCTACAGTTATTTCAATCCTTGAAAGCGTGCTTTGAATGCTCTTACATAGTACAAGAGAGAGAGAGAAATTCTTTTCATAGCAACCAATGTAAACAACATTCGTTGCGTTATTTACGAGGAGTATATTTGAATGTAGAATATTAATCATTCGCATATTAAAATTAGGTACTTAGAATCAACGTAAGAGTTCGAAACTTGAAATAACGAACACCTTAAAGAATGGAAGTTTGTTTTCTTGCCATCCAAAGAAAGTCAAGGCATATTTGTTAATTTTTTATTTCACAAAAACCTTTCCCGTTGAATTTCAACGGGCATCTCCCTAGTATCAAAATAATGATGAGAACCGGCTAGCTGAAAATACAAAGACGCAGAATAGCCTCACTAATCTGATATTCTTCAAGGGCCGCAATTTAAAACATATTTTACGATTAGTAGCCATGGGGATTGCGAAGAGTTTCCCTTGTAACACCAAAAATGACAAGAGCAATAGTTATGAAAAGATAAAAATACATTCGATGCAAAACTCTTCAGCGTCGAAACATTCAACGAACGGTCACTGCTGACATATATCACACACAACCCCTACCTGCCCCTTCTGCCCTCCCCCCCTCGCCACCAATCTAATACGATTAGTCCTTCAATCAGTATGATTGCATATTTGATGCCTTCCAAAGCAACCGCGTGAACCTTCCGAACCCTTCGCTCTTCACTACCCCACCCTCCCATTCAATCAGGTATCTACCGACCTCCACATCTCCCTTTTCGAGATCTCATATTCACCAACATCGCTCTCCCAAGAATATCATTGGGCACGCTCCTCGCTCGTTACAGAACGAGACGTAATAAGAGAATTGCTTAAGTAACGCCTTACGCTGGTGTTTCCCTCTGCCGGAAGTTGCGGACGAACGGGGAGCGTTCGATGTGCTTCGGTGTGCACCATTACGACCGTCGATCCTTGCTCGGGAGAAGGCAGACCATCGGAACACTGCAGGGGATCGGGTGGCGAAATGGGCGTGTGCCCGTGCATGCGAATGCGACACGATGTCTCGGTTATCCGGCACGAGTAACC
The DNA here is from genome assembly GCA_028673005.1 of Tanypteryx hageni. Lineage (NCBI taxonomy): Eukaryota > Metazoa > Arthropoda > Insecta > Odonata > Petaluridae > Tanypteryx > Tanypteryx hageni. The sequence goes on along the minus strand of CM054114.1, from coordinate 64,822,437 downwards.
GGTCGAGAGGCGACTGTCGAGGTGTGCGTCAGACCCCAGCCGCGTTCCCGGCAAGGTCATGGAGGGTGATAGGGAGGGAGTAGACTGATGGGAAGAAGGGGAGAGTACATTTATTGGCCGGCAAAGTTTCTAATATCTTGCGAGTTGTTTATTCCTATCCAAACACATACGTATGCACTCCCACATAGTAAACATGAATACTTACACGCGCAAATCGAAATGACCTTAACCTTTGCAAGTATCTAACCAATGTATAATATACGTATATTTATTATAATGAGATGTTATTATCTTACATAAATATGTATCACTAAATATATATTTTTATTACCCCGTCCCCCTAAGCTATGCGCCTCGATCCACCTCTGGTTTAAGTACATTGAGCATGTTAGAATTATTTACTTTGGTGTTTATGCACATTAGAACTCCAGGATAAAATTTTTTTAAATATGTGCCACGAAGAGGAACCTAACTCCTAACCAATAATACTAAGAGCTATAAACAGTCGCTGTTGCAGAGTGCGAGTAAAGCATAGATTGTTTTTGGGTGTCTGTGGACACCCCGCGCGATTGGGAACTTGACAAAAATGGCCCGCCGGTTCCAGGGTTTTCGATGGTTGAAGCGAAATTATAATAATTTTCCTCTTAAATTTGCCGATACATCAACGAATATTTCAGATCATCATGAAAATGATTAACCGGTTCAATAGAGAGAAAACAGCGGATTTAAAAAATCAAATAATAAAAAGAAACAATTACGAGCAAATCCTTTTCAACGCAAAATTGGAAGACCTATACGTGGATTGGCAGAAATCAATAAATAAATATATAACGTAACGGCTATGGTCTCATGCAATTGTTCCGATTAGATATTAATTCTAGTTTTGATACCATGTTCGATAATTACTTAAAACTGGGACGTGATTTCAAACTCACAGCGACGTCTGTTTTGGTGCGACACTCGAGATTGGAAAATCCAAAGTCTCAAGCAGGAAATCTCAGAGCATAATCTTATAGTTATACTGATGATAATTTATATCTCAATTTCAAGCGAGTCTTCTCAAGTGAAAAGATTTTTCTGATTATAGCAGGGGTGGCCAGAAATTTGAGTCTGCGAGCCGCACATAGCATCCTCAAAAATATTAAGAGTCGTACTCAAGCGAGAACTGTGATAATGAGTTGAAAAGGCAAAAAGGGAAACTAAGGAAAGAAATTACTAAAAAACTTGTTTAATCTTTAACAACTCCGAAAAATAATTTGCGTAGATTCGGCGCATATTTAAACACCTTCGGAAGGTTAAGATAAAATAGATTCAGGGAAAAGATGAAAAACATTCCCCCGCGAGCCGTAGATTGGGTACTAAAGAGCCGCACTTTGGCCATGTCTGTTATATAGAATACATTACTAGGTGAAATTTGACAAATACTGATGTTTTACTGAAGTCTAGGGCACAAACCATTTGAAATCTGAAGCGAAAGTGAAAACATTTCTCTATCCATAATATTATTTGACTCGCCTTTCGTTATGGGAAAATACTTGGGCTCTTCTACCAAACCGTTCGACTGATCCACTTTTAGCTTGAACTTCGAGCAACGCATTTCACACTGCTCGCGAACGAAGTAAAAAATGTTGCATGTAGAGTTTCATATCGTTTATTTACCTGTTATTTTCATTCAGTGCATAGCATGAATGCCGTCATTTCAACAACAGCTATAGAAAGTATGAAAGTACTTTTCCCCCGCTCATAAAGATATCTTGTACACTAAATAGGTCAATTAAAATAAAATTGTACGGACAACATTGGTTCACGTGATTAATAAAAGAATTTAAATAGTTCGAAATAAACTGACGCAAGGAAAATATGGATCTTGTGGGTTACAACTAGGGTTCCCAAATGTGCTACTTTTGGTGGCACTGCACTACTTTTTCGTCTTATGTACTACCTTCGATTACTTTAGTACTACATACTTTCTGTATCTTTCGGAGATACTTGAGAATTTCCATCTTTCTCCACCCCTCCAAAATTAACCCTCAACAGTTGTTAGCATTACTGAATAATGATATCCCAAAAATTTTGAAAAATTTGTTTAGCAATGACACAAGTGAAATTATTTTTGCTTCTTCCAAAGGTTATTAGGCCCTTTTCAACAAACGTTATTGATTTTAAAGAAAAAAGGTTTTTTGCTACCAGAAATGCCGGACTGTTATAACACTTGGGCAAAAAAATCAACGAAAGAACATAAAAAAATATTTTTGGTGTGCGAGCTTATGCAAAATTGCAAAAGTTAAAAGATTCAAATACGACCGTTTAGTTACGACACAATTTATTGAATTTTTTTCTATGGTGGTTGATTATATACGTAAGTGGTTTAGAAGTAATGACTATCCTTTGTCTACTAAATGGTTAATGCTTAAAAGTATTAAATTATTCAATAGGAGGAAATCCGAAAATCGGCAGAATTTTTAATCCCAGAAATAGCTGCAAAGGATTCTTTGTTTGTTGAAACGATTGAATTGATTTCATTGCTTAGAAATGCCTCAAAAGATTTCAATACTTTGCCAATAGATAAAAAGTGGATCACTTTATTTTAAATGATCATTTAGTCGATCTAAATAAATTAGTGAATATAACTTTTGCGATTCCAAATTCTAATGCTAAAGCGGAGCGAGTTTTCTCACTGAGTAAGAAACAATGGACTGACAATAGAAACAAACTGAAAATTGAAAGTTAAAAGTCTGCTGTAAGTTAAATGTAATTAAGACAACTTGGAGTGAGATGTTTGAGAAGTTGCTTAAATCGCTTAAGAAAATATCTTCAAGAACAAAATACATGTAATTTACTGTTTTTGTAAAATAATTAATAAATTAAGTTTGTAAATTTATAAGTGTACCTTTTCGACAAATGAGAGACTTTCTACTCTTCTTGTCGGTTATAGGCCAAACATTTTTCAAAAATGTTATTTTTATTGTTTCTTCCTATTTTTTGTCTCAAAATACAATTTTGGCATTCTGTTTCTTTGCACCATCAAGTAGCATCATCTTTTCCTATTCTTTTACCCCCATCTAGGGTTGGATTGGGTTGGGTTAATAGGTCCGACACCATTTCGGAAAACATCGCAGAAATTTGGCCTAAATGTTAAACCCTAACGGAGGATAACCCTTTACAGGGATAAATATGGAGATAAACAACAGGAATATATGAAAGTTAGAGACAAACTGAGTACATATTTATTTTAAAATATATATTCTGCGAGCACTAAAGAAAATTTAGTGCATCTCTCTTGGCAAATTCACGCCGCTTTCACGAAAAAACACTCGAGAATGAGGCGTAAAAGTCATGAACCTGTAACAATGCAAGATTATTAAACGATGGCGCCATATTCTCTCACTCGTAAAATGGTCTGATGCGACAAAAATGGATCGTATAATAAAAATATTGAGCTACCAGTCTCTTGAATGAGGACGATATAAAGGAGGGTATATACAGTCAGCTTGGTGTTGCGTAAGAGGGTGCGTTGTTCGCACCTGGGGTCCATCCTGGAGCCACAAATCGGGTTCGACGAGGCCAAAGTCTCCTTCAAACTTTCAACCTTCCCGATTCCACCACCTGCTCTCTCTCTCTCTCTCTCCACCCTCCACCTCGTCCTCCTCCTCCACACCCTCTCCACTCCCATCGACCACGATGAGCATCGATCTCGAACCCGCGGGAGAGAAGCAGCCATCACTAGCGCACGAGGAAGGGCAAAGGGGCGCTGTTACAGCTTCCTCCGACGGAGAACTGCCACTCCCCATGCTCCGAAAGAAAAGGCCCAACATCGGGGTTTTCCAAAAACGACGCAATTTCGAGGTAATTTAAAAGCTACCTAACAAGAGCGAGTTGCATATGCCGTCAAAGACGTTCTAACTAAATAATCCCATTGATCGACCATAAAGACGTCGGAGAAAGCCAAAAAGAGTACGTCATATTCACAGAAAAAATAACTCCGTAACTTCCACTTCAGCTTTCAGTGGAAGTTATAGTTATTTTTGCTGCCATTATGATTAGTTAATTCCACAAAAGTCGAGCATAAGTTCATTGATGTGAAAGAAGTTCACGTCGAAAAAGTCTGCTCTCTGTCATTCACAAAGTCAATTACCTCATTTTGAAAAATGAAACCGTGAACGGCATGTTTATTTTTACAAGACTCCATAATATATTGCACGAAATAATATCATTCAGCAAAACGAAAATTCCGATTTCGCAATCCGACGAAAGGCAGGTTGAGTCAACGCCGGCTAGTGGCTGACTTCCAAACTAAAATGCTCTTTATCAAAGAGGTGCTCAAAAAACAACTGACAGGCTGAGGAAATCATATAATGTAATATTCTTCACCGAAAAAGCAAACTTTTGAGCTTTCTCTATTTTCCAACAGATGATTTACTGCCAGGAGTAGGACGGCATCGACTCAACGAATATTTTTATCGTGGACACTACTGTATCTTTGGGCAAAACGAGAAAAGATCGACTGAGTGTAGTTTTCGGGAAAGCATTCGTCATATCACATTAAACTTGGTTGCAGGAATAAACGAAACGACGAAATAAATGACGCGAACGTGCATTGCGTAGGTCAGGACCAGTGACTCATTTTCTCGGATATTTCCCCTCACCGCAGTGGCCATTTCATCAGAGAAGAGAACGGCTTTAACAGAGATTTGAGTTCGGATGGAGCTATTCCCAGCGGAAGGAGGAGGATGGGATTCACATGGAATGCGAAATTCAACGATATCAACTGAGGACCGACGCAATGAACAGATGAATGCTTGATCCGCGAACAACACCGCGAAAACGAAGGCAGCTATCGATTCAAACGGAAAGGAATCACGATAAAAACGCGTGACGACTTATGGAGGAAACTGAGACAGTCATTCCTTTTATCTGTTTTTTACGCCATTCTTGCATTACCTTACGAAACCATCACTTAGATAAACATAGTACGGAAGTCAAATTTCCTCTTTGCCATATAACGAGCCTAATTTAAGCATTACAGGCTTTTAATATGGAAACTAATTATTTTACTAATTTTATAAATTCCGATGTAATTTGCTCACTCTTATGTTTTTGAAGGTTTAAAAAAACATCATCATAATGAAGTGGAACGCCTTCCTGTATGGATGAGACTATTGGGGAAACAATGCTTGAAACACCGCGTGTTAAACACGCAACATACTAAGACAAATCTAAACATTTAAGATTCTTACGGTAAAAAATCGCTCAATTCCTAAGTCACACAGTTCCGCGATCTAGTACACAAACATACAGCTCAATTAAAATAATGACGTGGAGGCCATCAATAACCAAGTAAACAAATTGCAACCGCAGGATCCGAACCCCATGTCCTCAGGAAAACGAATGATATACCTTCGCCGCTCTAAAGGTCTTTGATTTCGTAGGATTCCACCGGAAACGCGAGGAGTTGGTCCTCTCCTTTGACGGACTTAATTCGAATCTAATAATGTACCAGAAAAACGACTTTTCTGGTAGACTAGATATGCCATACTCCCGAAAGGCGCGGATTTAGGGGTGCGAGGCTCTTAGGCGACAGTGATTTGCGAGGCGATAGCAGTTTGCGGAGTCCACGACTCGCGAATCCTGAAAGCGTGACTCAATTTTATGGAGGAAAAGAGGCTATCAAGTTCTTAACAATTTATTTACACTTATATACACGCACGCACGCGCGCGCGCACACACACACACAATACAGTGGATTTTGAGGTCGATGTCGATTGCAACTCAACCTTTAGAAATAATTATTTTTCAGTGATATCCGTCAGTTGAGACTGGCCTTCGCCCATTATCGTTTACGTTTGTTCGCCGTCATCATTTAGGATGCATAGATGACCGCTTATTTGTGTCGGGAATTTTACATACTCAATCTATACATTTCTTTTCTCTCTCGCACTTAGTTCCTGAATCTGTTAACACAACTCTCTCACGGATCGAGGCTCCCAGTGGCGCGAAGAGACCCTAGGCCAGGGGTCGGCAACCTACGGCCCGCGGGCCACGTGTGGCCCTCAAAAACGCTTTATGCGGCCCGCAAAGCTGTAATGAAAAAGTGATCAGGAAAATTTCTCATGGGCAATTTTATATTTTTTGAGTAAAATTATGGTCTCAAAGCCTTTTCGGGTGAAGTTTTAACGCTAGTAAATTATGTAGATTTGATTTCGTTCATATGAAATCACAGAATCGCTAGAATACTTCTGATTTATTCGCTCATCCGGCCCGCCGAGGCTTTCTTGACTCCCAATGCGGCCCTCCGAAGCATTCACAACTGCAAATGTGGCCCGTCGTGCAGAAAAGGTTGCCGACCCCTGCCCTAGGCGGTCGCCTAGATCGCCTGGCCCTATATCCGCCCCCGACTCCCGAGATGGACAAAATAAAAGAGTACAAAGAGGCGCGAATTGGGAAACGACGCGACGACCAAGAGATTAAGGTCGCAGCCCGCATAGATGACCTGGGTTTGAAGCCACCGGAGGAATGGCGCCAATGGACTTTTAGGAAAGTCTCGAGCGGACGTATCGAGTGATTGATTGTCAGATTTAATTAGGGTTGCTGAATCAACCGATACGATCAATGAGAGGAGCGGAAAATCATGAGGAGTTGATCCACAAATTAAAATATCTGAAAAGGAATAAATGCAAAGCGCGCTTTACCAATCTTCATTGCCCTTAAAGAGTGCATTCTGTATACTGACTCATCTTGGAATAAAATTAAATGCTTACAACATTTATGTTATACTAAATACAAGTGAAGCATTTTTTTATACTTTAGAAAATGTTTAATTCATAACTCGCTTAAATTGGAAATTATCTAATTGACAGTGACCAGTCTCCAAATTGCCTTATATCCCTTTTCAAAAATATACATATTTTACAATTAACAGTTTTGCTTGTTATCATCAAAACTGGGGACTTGAATTTGCTCAGAGACCATATCTCTAAATCAGGGGTAGGGAACCTACGGCCCGCGGGCCACATGTGGCCCGCGAGAGCATTTTAAATGGCCCGCGATGCCATCATGAACGCGAACCGTAATATAAAATACAGTTAATTTCATATTTGTAACTTAAAATTATTGCCGGAAAACCTTTTCGAGTGATGTTATGAGGATAACATATTATTTATTATTGATTTTCATTAACAGGATCCCTCGAATTATCTCAAATAACTTCCGTTGTGAACCCTAACGTGGCCCGCCGACGCATTTCCATCTGTTAACGCGGCCTGCCTAAGAAGTGACAACTGTTCATGTGGCCCGCCACGTAAAATGTTTGCCCACCCCTGCTCTAAATGATTGAAAGAGAAAATAAATGTGGGAAAATTGAAATCAAATGCAGATACTATGAGGAAGGTTGACGCCCGAAGTCAACTGGAAAGTGGAAGAACAAAAATATTCTCAGAAAAAAATATTAACAATTATCAGTCGGATGTTCATATACAGCCATTGAGCGAATATTAGGTTTTCGTATCCGGAGAACGCGCAAGCATAGAAAACGTTATTCAATCCTGTTCACGGCGTCTTAAAACAACTAGACTCGTTTAAAACTAGAACTGACTTCAAAATTTGCGAGGCATACCTGCAAAAGTACCAGTAATGAAGACATATTCGCTGAACCTTTCAAGTAATCTTCAAGACTTATTCAAAGGAGTGAGTTTAGTCGAAATATTGAACATACTTTATATCATTTCATTTTACGCAATAAGAACTTCGAAAATTATCGATCAAAAGCGTTGTCTCGATATTATTAGAGATTTTACAACTTAAGCTTTCTATCTAAACTATTAGGGACTAATTAATCAAAGACGAGAAAGGGCTTCGTAGTGAGCTCAGTTTTTCATCTCGGTATAAGACATAGCAGAAAAGAAAAAAGTCAAGGAAATATTTAATGTTTTTTTTTTACAACGTTACCGAAATACTTAGAAATTAAATTTTTACGGGGCTTATATAAAAGAATAGATTACAATATTTCTACAAAACAGAACGTACATCCAGATCACACCTCAATATTGCAAGAAATGCATATGGCTACCAATTATATATCACTAATAGCATTTCTGTAACGTTTGCGACATAGGATGATTTCGATTCTGCGGGAAAAGTGCAGAAATTCAGGCACCATATCGGGAACGTGCAGGAATTGAACGCCAGGAGATAATCGCGAGACATGATTCGGCTGAAAAAAAAATTAAAAATGATCAAGGTGGAAAACTAATAGTTACGACACAAAACTACTTAGAGGTTAAGCTGAATCACGATGCCACTGATGTTGCGTATTCGTCGGATAGCAGGGAAAGCTTGAAATGAGGTTCTGCTTCTGTGCTTGGCAGATGCAATGGGAAGGCATGCGAAACGTGTTACTTTTTCTTAGCTACATCTCCAGTCGAACATGTACCAAAAATATGCTAGAAGTACGAGGCAAATCTAACGTCCAAGTTTGAAAATTCGGTATAAAATGGCACGGATCGCTGAATACGTTATTAGAGATGAGGGTCATGACCCTTAAGAATGATCCGTGTCAGGCGTAAGTCGAAGAAAGAACAAAACACTGCATATCAAAGATATTACAAAAAATTAAAATAGCTAAGAGGGTATCAATAAGTGAAACTATCCTCGCAGTCAATTTTAAGTTGCACAGTTATGCCAATGTAAGCAAGTCAGGCTAGAGAATGAAAATTAAATTATGACGCAGTGCATTTTCAACCTTTATTACAGGTTAAAAATCCGTTCAAGGGATAGAAGACTTAAACATTAGCTTTATGCAAGCATACGAAAGTAATAAGTTACCATGCATTTGAATGATAGGCATTCTACCAATTACACAATCAAACCACGTCGCTAGTCTAAAAATAGAAAATTAGACAATGAAATACGCAAATAATTGATCACAAAATTGAAAAAAAAAAAGGATTCTAAATCGACAGTCGAGAAAAACAATGTTTTGAAGAACAATTGACGTCATTTACGACGAATCACATGGATACCTACTTCGCCAGTGACCATAATGGGAAAAACCCGTCGCGTTGTCAATATCGCTTGAAAAAGCAAACGCACGACCGTAGTCTGGAATTTACGTCCACGTTTAGCAGACACAACCTCGAGAGGGAGTAAAAAAGAATAAAGTCTATAATTAGAGGCTCGTTCCTACCTAGGCGGCAAGCATCTATCGGAAGGCAAACCCGTATGTGCAACATACCGTCTCACAAAGTGGGAAATGGGGCGAAAAAAACAAGACCCGGGGCCTTGCAAAAGACACTGTATCGTGTGAAATTGGGAGCGAATTTGAAAATCGGTCATCGAGAATAACGGCAATCGTGCACGAGCTTCATCGTCAAAACACTACGCCCTGCAAAATCAAGTTGTTTAAATTGCAGTTATACACGAAAGGGAGATGGGCTCGTCATTATTTAATTTCGAGGATAATTAGAAGTTCCTTAAATTTATGGACCGAGTTTTTAAGCCACATTCCTGGATCGCGATCTATCGCGTTGAAAAAAGTCGTAACTCTTGCTGTAAAATTATCTCTTGAGCCGATCTTTTGCTGAAAGGACATTTTTACCGTGATCCGCCTCACTTTTTATGGCCGAATGCAACATTAGTACAGGAAAAATTTGCAATTAAAATGCACGCATCAAGAAATGTGAACTTTTTGTAAAATTACTCCAGGGTAAACATTCTAATTAACCCCTCTTCGTAGTAGCACAATTGCGCTACGTTTCGTGTAAAACTTTTTTCTCCAAGTAACTCTTTCTAAAATAAAACTTTTCAGGTGGTAAAAATTTTCCAACATTTTCTTCATGACAACATTTTTGGGGGAAGAACAGACTACCTGGCGAATTAACCACACCCAACGACGCTATGAAAAGCTCACACCCGGAAAAATAGTAATTAAGCCTAAAAGAATTTTTTAAGAAACCAAAGCGTTGAGTTTCTCTAGCAGAAATTGAAGCTGAGCAGTAAACATATAACAAAAATTAACGTAGAGAGATATCGTAATGAGTTAGCCCATTAAAAAAGGTTCGTAAAGTACTAACTGGAAAAGTTTCACTTTCTCTCAGCATAATATAATTTGATTAAAAATATAAATTTTCAAAAACTTCAGAAAACCAAATTAAAAGATGTTTCCTGTGCAAGTATTTATTTTATTTTTACCCTTTTAGACGTTCAAACTAGAATTTAATAGCAGAATTAAATAATTTTTTAGATTTTAAAATCATAAATACATCTTCACTATCAACAACAGCGTAATTACAGAATTATCAATTAGAAAAATGCCGGGTGTCATTTTAATTGGACTTCAACGTTAATTCCCAAAACAAAAACGGATGAAGCGAAGCCATGTTAAAAGTCGTCGAAACAGTTGTCACCACGTTTCCTGAACTCTTCAATGCGATTAAAGCATGTAAAGATAAGTAACCTAATTAAAAATTACGTAAGCAATCTTCAAATAGAAATGCCTTTAACCTCTTATAATTTCATTCAAAATTCGACACTACTGCCAGTCTATGACAGTAGGGTTTTCAATTCTCATATAGAATAAGCAAGGTCATACACAAAGAAACTCTCTTCTGTGGAGCATGATCAGTATAAGCTGTACACACCTTCCATTTCAGCGCATCTCCAAGCTGCACGTGGTGGAAGACACGTGAGTTGCAGATCATACGATTCTCACATCCCATGGGACAATACACCTCTCCAACAATTCAAGCCTCAATTCGTAAAAAACAACAGCCGTTCCGAAAGATTAAAATGTCACGATGGAAGCAGCATAAATGACAAATTCGGCGCTTTAATTAATTTATTTTTACTCATTAATTTTTAACTAGCTCATAAACAGCACCTAACGGTCTATAACAATGAACGCAACAATGAACACAGATGGCCTCGGCAGTACTCGAACCTGCCACTCAAGCATTGGGAGCTAGACACGCTAATTACCCCGTCTTCCAAAGTCGACATATTGTCATATCTGGTAATGATTTCCAAATTTTTACTTTATCATATACGTAGTTTTTGAGAAAGTATTGTAATCGTGAAAAAATTTGACTTCGAGATTTTGGTGGAAATATATAAGTTTTAAGCGTCCCTGAGTTCATAAAAGTGGTTTTCGCCATGCCGTTTGTCTATCTGTCTGTTCGCTGTTCTAGGGCCCAACCGCATATATAAAATCGAAATTTATCTCGTATGTATGCAATATATCATCTTTTGCAGACCATTTTTTGATAAAAATGATATTGCACAAAAATAAAGGGTAGTTTATTCATGACGATGATTTGGATTTACTCAAAAATAGCTCCAGAGAAATCGGTTAAAATCAATCTAATTGTAGAGCCTGGTGTCACAAATAATACTACATAAACCATATATCTTTTAAAGTCACTATATGGCGTCCAGTGACATTATAATGTACGCTAAGCTACCTTAGCTAAGCCCTATGACGTCACACCTTCGCCGCGATCCACCCAAAATCTTTCTACAGCCTATATGGTTAAACTAAATCGAATGCTATCTCATATTTGTGGATTATATCATTCATAATAAACACTCTTAAGACATGAACGATATTGCGCAACTTTAAGGGTACTTTATTATTGGATATTTTTAAACAAAGTTCGATTTACTCAAAAATGGCTATAAGGATTTTGATTAAAATCCATCCAACCGTATAGCCTGACGCCACAAATAATACTAAGCCATATGTCCCAAAAAATTATTATATATAGTCCAGTGGCATTAAAATATACGCTAAACTACGGTTAACTTTGATTTATAAGCTTTTTTCTTTTATAAGAGTACACAGTCGACCAAACGTACGTACAATATATACGTATAAAAGAAAGTTTGTGCAATGCAAATTGCGCTGTTTATTTGTCTCGCGATCTAGTGGAAGGGAAGGCAACACTAAAAACAAATGCCCTGGCTTGAGTTTCCGCTAATTCGCAATATAAAGCGCAATACATAAAAAGATCGGCGTTTATCTAATAGAAACATTCCATTCCTCGCCATTTTTTATGTATTTCAGTTGGTTAGGCAATGAGTGCACACATTTTCCTTACGAGTCTCTTAACACAGTGCTGGGTCGCGACCTTTACTTGGAAAAAAAACATTGTTACAAGCAGTAATAAAAATCAAATCAAAGTTTCCATAATTTGATTTCCATATATTTAATTACTGCATTCTTAGTTAAAGGAACCAGCAAAAGATTGATCATTTCATGAACTGTATGGAAAATTATTCAACGTTTGATATCGTGTCTCGAGCGAAATTCTTTTGGAAAATACTGCTTTACAATATTAATCTGGATAAAATATTACAGCTACCAAACACGTCAACAGTTAACTTATATAAGGTTTTCAAGTCCAATTTGCCTTAACATGCGATCTTAAATATAACCAAGCACTTGTTGCTTAGTACACCGAGAAGCTGAAGGAACTAAGTAATTGCATGAAATAAGATTTCCAGCAAATTTTCACGATGCTCTGTGAAAGACGAAAGATGAGCGTCCGGCTCACTTTTATGGCGCCGGAGCCCTGAAAAGGCGAGAGAGAATCTCTTATGATACCACGGTAAATTGGCCATAAGGAAGAAAATTCATAAAGCGACCTCGAAAATGCGAAGAAAAATACGAAAATAAAAACGCCTTAATAAACTCCTCGTTCACTAAATTCGGAAAAAATTAATATAGTTAAAGATACTGCAATAAATAATTTAAGTGGTGTTTTCTCTATCGCTAAAGACGGACTCCGTCCGAAAAGATGTCACCAAACATCCACAGCCTATCCACGGTATCTATCTTGCTTGACAGTAAGTTCCCAATGGATCTCTTGAAACCTAACTTGAATTATTTTTTACCATTCCTCTTTATTAAGCACACACACGCGTTTTAAGTAGACCTGAAAAGATAAAACAACGATCACACTTTAATCAGCGATTTATATCTGTTTTCCGTAAAATGCAATTGAAAGTAACGGAGTCGATAAGAGGTCGCAGTATCCAAAAACGATTAATACTAACGTTATTGTCTCTTAATTTTGCTGATGGTACAACTATTTAAATTGAAGAAATGATAAGGAAGGACTATTAATTTGAGAGATACTCATTTTAAATAACGCAATCTCGGAATGAAAAAAGTCGAATCAAGTACAAAAAACTCGTGCAAATTTACCTTGCGTCTGTGAGAGGATTTTTTTTTCACTGTTTGTCTTTAATAAAGACGAAGGTGACTTTCTACAAATAAAAGCTTACATCAAAGAAGGCTAAAAGGCAAATAGAAAGTTATAAACACTAAATTATTGACGGGAAGACCGCGATTCAGAAACATAGGTTCCAATAATCCGATTTTTAAAGTAAAGATTATATGTATTACTGCGTTTAGCCATTAATCATAACCAGAACAAACTAAGAAGAGTAAAAACCTATCTAGGATAAATTTAAAATAACTGTTAAGCGTAGCAACTCCAAATATAATTCGCCAATTTCATTTAGTTCTTAACCTGTGCCATTTCAAAATCTTAAGGAAATGCTTGGGCAGATTAATAAGATATATGTACTCGTACCAAAAACGTTAGCATAATTTGAATCACCTAAGGTTCGTGCTGCTCAAATCTTCCGGCCTGCCTACCAGATTCCAACTTGTTGATACCTGCAATCAAGTTTATCCGGGTTTGCGGCCGAAATGTGCCTGAGTTTTGCCGCTGCCACTATTCGCGGAGAATGTTTTTGAACCCGGATAGGCTGAAGTAGCAGGTGCAATGAAAAGAAATTACAATCAATTGATGGAAAATGTTTTCCAAGTGCCATTATTTTCGGTGTAATTGGAGAACTCGCTTCACACCTCAAATCTAATGAACAGATGAACTAACTCGGGTCAAAAGTCAGTCGATCGAGTAAATACATGCAAAATAGCGTTTATTGCGAAATAACACCGCGAAACGATCCTACGGCAAGGCAAAATAAATCGATGAATCGGAATATGAACTATAGATGTCCGACTAAACAAAAAAGTGCGAAGTGCTGCGATTGAAAACCGATCGATAAGCCAATAAATTTCTTCCGGTGAAATCCGCGAAATCTCAATGGACCCTATTCTTTTTTTAAACCGGGGAATCATGGGTTGGCACCGACGGCTTATTATTGTCTCTCGACGTTGCCATATTATGAGCGGAAATTGCAAAGCTCGCGGCGTAATGAGTAACAAGGATACTTGAGTCCAATGCTTTCTCGTACCCAGGGAGGTAGGCATTCTATTTTGATCTCCTATTCAGGGATCGGTGCGGAGGAGCAGGTGCCCAGGGGTGGGCGGAGAAGGGAGGAATGAATGAAAGATTCCCAGAACTCACGCCCCGAGGGTGGGGTCCGTGATGGAGCGCAGGGGGAGTTGGTGTGTATGGCGAAAAGAGAGAGAGAGAAAGTAGAAGGAACAAGGAAAAGAGCAGCAATAGAGTTGGGAATGCGATGAAACGAGCGATGTACGGCGTAACGGTAATGCTCACCAGATGATCCGTTTAACAGCTGCAAATACTTTAAATAGGGAGCTACATTTCTATCAGTTCAGAAATTACTCGCTTTGATTCGCTCCCGAGCAAAACACGCACCGAAAGGAAACTGAATTACAAAGCTTTAACAAAAATGTGCCAGAACGATATAGAACTCGATTGTGATTATCTAGAAACGATATCTTTCGAAAGAAGGAAAATTTCCTTTTGTGAGAGCGTAAAAACTAATAAACAGGTTTGGGTTTGAAAAACAACTTATTATTAAATACCCAACATTAGCTTTCGATAGATTTAACAGATTGAATAGTGTTGAACCATATCTTTCTCCAAGAGAGCCAAAAAAAATAATATGTAAAACTTACAACTATTCGGATTATTTATTTTGGAACATTCATCATTAAATAAAAAGTCAAAAGAAACCAAGCGAATTTAAAAATATGGATCTCTGCAAAACCGTTAAGATTATGAGACTTTTCAAGAAATATTTAAAACATCGGTCACCGACCGCAACTCCGAGGGCATCGTGACGCTGGCAGGAAGATCTTTAGGTTCCTGCGAGAATTTTAAAATAGTCATTACCCGAAAACTTCCGATTTTTAGGAGCAGCCCGCACTCAAAACTCCGCCAGAAATTTGCGCGTCATCATTCACAGGTTGAAAGACCACAATCCTCCAGCTTGAAAACCACATCTCCTTTCGTTCTTAACCGTTCCGTTATATTACTACGCATAAATTAACATGGCGCCCGCCGAGCGTCAAAAACTCTCTCAGTAACCCTTCGCCCGAGAAAATCTGACGATCTGTGATACAAGCCACACCAAACAATGCTCCAACCCAGGTAACGGACGCGAACCCTTCAACACGGATCAAAAACTCAAACACTAGTCATATACTCGCTTCTTCTCGCCCGCTCCCCAAACCTGCACGGGCACACGACGAAGAAATAAGCTTTATAATGGAGACCGTACACGCTAATAGAAAGAAGTGAAGAATGTGAGCGAGGGGGAGAAGAAGGATGGGCTGCGAGGAGGGAGAGGAGTGCTATGCCCTCCCTACCTCCGACCATCCCTCCCTCTCTCGGCTCACGCCCAAATGTCCCGCGGCTCTCTCCGTCACGATTCCCGCCTATGACGCAAGCCCTGACGAACCAAAACGGCTGAGGCGGAGGGAGGCATGCGGCCTCCTCTTTTTCTTCCTCCTTCGCGAGGTCTGCCTCGTTCGGTCTCGGCAGCGAGAGAGGAAGAGATGAGGAGGTGCCCCCTGTATAAGGGGCTCTCCCGGTCTCGTTCGCACCTCAGACAGCCGACGATCGGCTTCGTGCGCGAAAAGATGTCTCCAGGCGGCGGCGGTGACGTCAAGAGAAGCAAAGGAGAAAAAGGGAGGCAGAAAAGTCGCGGCTGAATCACGCGGGTGGCAAAAATAAGCAGGCCGGAGCTCGGCACCGCTTCTCTCCCCTCCCTCCCTCCTCCGTCTCTCACTCCTCTTCGGTAATCCTATTGTGAAAGGATGTTCGGATAATTAATTATTTCGAGGCGAACGGGAGTGCACATGGAGAACGATTTCCTTCGGGGTTCGGATTGGATTATACCGTCCTAGAGGGATACGAGCTGGCGAACGTATCAAACTGGATGGGATTTGCGGTCGGCGGAGAATAGTTACGAATTCGATTCTCTCGCAACTGTTTATTATAAAGGGCGCTGGTGTAATTGCCCGTAAAAATGAGGGTATGCGTAAATAAAATATTAGATTAAGAGAAAATTTATATAAGGTATTAAATGCAACTATCCGTAATATGCATAAAAAAAGTAAAAAAGGAATATAAAATTCACCTAATCGAATGTTCTGGCAAGTAAGAATAGTTTTGGAATGGAATTTCTGGCCAATCAACCTCTTGGATTATTATAAAGAATAGTTTTGGGTATATTAAAGTTGTATGGTAAAGAAATATTAGTGCTGATTTATTTGTACTAAAAATCTTTTTAAAATTCAGCAATTTTAATCTCCATATCTAACTTAGGAACACTCATACACACATTACCAATGAATAATGGAATACTTATACATATTTATTTTCGTTGCCGTCGTATTATTTATCGTAATCAAGGTCTTGTGTACGCTTCAAAATAAGGTCGAAAGTTCGTGAATATAAAGACAAGTGCGAAGCGAAAATATAGTCCCAGTCAATCACATGTAATTACACTAAACCGACAACAATTACAAATCACCTTGACAACGAAAGATTTTTCACGTAAAAATACGTCAAATTTTCGCGTTAAAAACTAATGTGAGGACCGAATTGAGGAGAATTAAAAATCGACGGAAGGAAAACGAAATTTCGTTCTTTGTTTGAAGCTGCGAATTCCTACGATTGTTCCATGTAATTTTAAAATTCAATATTACACTCATACCCGTGTTAATCAAATGGAGAAAATGAACGCTCCTGTAATCGTATCCATGATCTTATGACAGACATTTAAAATGTGCGAGAGGTAGATCCCAGTATACTGCAAAAAATCGTTGAAATCTCCAGTTATACGTGTCAAACCATAATTTGCAACCAGAGGCGCGGCCGTCAGCGTAACATACATACACATTATATCCGATGAATTTCCCACCCCACAACACTCGAGGATCTTGCAATATAAGACGTTTATTCTGTCACCCTGTGTGTAACACTTTTTAACATGTTTTAACAAACTTCCCGAAGAGGTAGAATATTGAAATTTAACAGGAATGCTTCAATCGCGTATTAAAAGCCAATGACGAAAAAAGGCCCCGAAAAAAACCCGGGTTTGACTCCAGGATATACTTATTTGTTACTCGTAAGGTAATACGTAAAATGCGACTTCGACACGCAGGCTTGCATTTCCTTGAAAATTAAAGTTATAAAAAATTACCATCGTTTTTTTATTCATAACATTTAAGTTCCTGTCCTTTCATTTTTTGTCGGGAACTTACTCTAATAAACTAATAAAAAACTAATTTTTAAACTTGAAGAAAAAGCACAACTGATGACGAAGAGAAGTTCGCCACAAGTGGAGAACGAAAAACGTACTAGACAAGAAAAACCTTGAAAATAGGCTGAATATATGCCATGATTAGATTTGAAATACACACGCGGAGGGAATGGTGGATTGCGAACATAGAGGCCACTCCACCATTTGATCTTTAAGAATAAGGACCCTAACAATCTGGGGCTCCCTGAGGCCCAGACAACCCTGATCTTAAACACTTAACCGCCATAAAAAAATCCACCCATGCGTTAACACAACAAACCGATGAATTTACTAAATACCAGGTCGCCTACAGGATTAGCGAGACAAATAATAATTTAGGCTTAACAGAAAATAACACAAACGCGTCCTCAAAGACAACTGAAGCAATATGATAAGATCTAAATATATGCATGGGTAGCAACCGGGTTTTGTAGGAAGCCCAGTGGACACTTACCGTTTGGAAAAACACTAGGGTGTCGGCGAGAGACACTATCTCACTTCACCTTTCTCCTTCCTCAAGTATCAGATATTATGTTGTTACCTTCATTTAAGCTGCAACGTTATTAATAAATATCTCTCTATACATAGTTCAAATAGCTAATGAGTAGATTGTCTCAAAGACGCAGACAAAGACGATTTTTATCATTCGTGCAAGCTGTCTAGCAGCAGTTGAAAACCGAATTAAATAACCCATTGCATTTTTTATATAAATTAATGCTCGAATATATTAGACTCGGATATATGAGGCGAGCCGATATAATTTGCAGATTAAGAAATGGACGCCCGCAAAATAATCTTCGCAAATATATTTCAAATCTATTCCGAACACGAGCCTTCCTACAATTCAAAACAACGTCTGACTGAAAATGAGGTCAATTGACCCGAAAATCAATTTTTTAAAAATAAATATGCAAAGGAGGAAAAAGGGGTAAGCTAATGAGATCTAATCGGTATATTCTCATTTAAAAGCTAGACGATAAAAGTTAACGTTCCGCATGATAAAATCATGCGATCGCCATCAAATTAAGAGAGCGAAAATGTCATTCACGGGCAGCGAAGGAAGGAAGGGAAACGAAGCGATGGGAAATTCGATTTGAGAGCATTTCGACGGAATGCCCGAACGTTCGCCCGCCCACGTCTTCGCGCGATATCTGGAAACGAAATACTGACCCGATGCCGCAACGCGGAGATGAAAGGGCAGAGGACGCCACATATGCCTTACGAAACCCTTAATTTATCCTCATTTATTAAAACCTAAAAGGGCATCGGGAGTGTGTTAAACAAACGCCGTGATTACGCGACCACGTAACGTTGGAGAATTTAGTTTAAAGGTCGATAAAAATCCCGGATCAAACTTAGATAACGATTTATCGCATATTTATCATCTTCTCAAAAACGCAAAAATGACGTTATCTTTATATCAATATAATCAGCAAAGTTCAGAATTTTATGTTCTGGGCACGAAAAATGCGCAATAAAACAAGGAAAATGCGCATAAAATACGAAACAAACTATTCGTGGCGGTACTAAAAAGATTTATGGGGTAGGCGTCCCAATAAGCGCTTCTTCA